>CAMQGK010000328.1:3227077-4436655 GCA_947000775.1 Pterois miles
TGCTCCCGCCAATCAGCTCGTCACATTGGCCTCGTGACGTCAGCGAGTGTGGGTCTGATTGGCCCACCGCCTTCCAGCCGAACATCAAGAGGCCTTTGAAAGGAAGAAGTTAATCATACAGACCCCATGCGGTGCGGGGCTATTGATGGCCCTCACAAAGTAGCTTAGACCAATTTTAGCGCAATTAACCAGTGGGGAGACTCTGCTGACCATTTCCATCCATCAGCCGGCCACTCCATCGCTGAATTACCCTCCTGTAATGTAAAGATGAGCAGCAACTAAATAGTCACATGTCAGTATCAAAGCAATACCATTATCAATGAAGATGAAAAAAAGAAAAAATAAACAAATATCTCGAATCTGATTGAAATAAAATTAGATTTGCTTCGTATAAAGTAATATATAAAGAAGTAATAAATAAACAATTCAGCTGAGAAGCAAATCCAATAAGAAAAGGTGCGCAGCCAGGATAGAAATTGATTAGGTATGAGTGTTGGTCACACAGCATTACAGCAATTTAAGGGCTGTCAGGAGCTCTTCTCGCTTCACAATGGCCTCAGTTGAGAAGCAACAGGCGTTTTCTCTCTGCAGGTCAGACTATTTAATAAGCCAGACAAGTTGTGTTCTGCGCGGCGCCAGGCTCGGCGGGATCAAACAGGAAGATACCTCGGGGAGAAAAGGCAACGGTTAACTCCACTTAACCAATTGTCCTCCAAATATTTCATAGTCCAGTGCGTGGAGCTGCGTGGAGGAAGCTGACAGTTAACCGTTTCACGTCTAGTCTGCAAACGATGAGGGTGGCATTTAACTCAGCTTATTATTAAAATGATGAAAAATAATCATCATCAGAATCATCACCACACCATCATGGACAGAGCAAAAATACGTTTTAAATAATAAAAAAGAGTAATTTAATAATGTGGTGGGTTTAATTCATGAAGTCAGACACTTTTGGTTTAAGCTGAAGTGCCACAGTGTAAAATTCACCTATTACAAGTCAAAATTTCATTTGAAGTTGACCAGAAAAATGTACTCAAAGTAGGGATGCACCAGTGACTATCACATTCAAATCTATGTTTATTTATTATATACTGGAATTTGAATTCCTGTTTATTTTGATCAATTTGTTGCTCCATTAAAAAGGTTTACTCTTGAATTGTAATTCCTGTTAATTTTGAAGATTTTTTTTTTTTTTTTTTTTACAAAGTTAGTGGTGCATGATTTAAGAAGAAGAAGAAGAAGAAGAAGAAGAAGAAGAAGAAGAAGAAGAATTATTATTTTAACAATAAATAAATATTCTGGTAATTTTAATTTTTTTTTAACCAAGTTGCTGGTGTACAATTTATTATTTTAATAATAAATAAAAATTCAATTTGTAGAAATAAAAATGTAAAAATATATTTATTTGTTACATTTTGTTTTACAAAATTAGGAAAGTAATATTTAAATCAGGCCTGACGTTGCCTTCACATAGAGGAATGATCCCTGTCACCTGAGGCATACAGCTTATTAATTAAACTCAGATCAGTATTTGATATCAGCCGATACCCAAAGCCCAGGTATCGCTATTGTTACAGAAAAAGTGGGATCAGTGCATCTCTAATTACAAATTAAAGTCCTGTATTCAAAATTTCACTTGAAAATATAAAGTTGACAATAAAATGTACTCAAAGTAAGGATGCGCTGAGACTGGACCGGATATCGAGCCAGTACTGACTCAAATAGGATCAGGTATCAGTGACAATGGATCCAACCTATTAATTTAAATTCTATCTTCATATATCATATACATGATATACTTATGTACAGTAGGGTGTAGGGTTAGCGTGTCCCTAAAGGGGGGAGGTTTAATTCCTTGTTTTTTGGGGGTTTTTTTTTCCCGGTTTTCGGCTTCCCCCCCCATTTTGGCCCAAGAGTGAGAGATACAGCTTATTAATTAAACACTGGTATCAGATCAGTACTCGGTATCAGCAGATACCCAAAGCCCAGGTATCGCCATCGGTACTGGGACTAAAAGAGCCAGATCCAGATCAGTGCATCCCCATCTCAAAGTATCAAAAGTACAAATCATTATGAAGAGTGGCCCCATTCAGAGAGTCCACTGGCTGCTACAGTAGCTGCCAGTGACGGTGAGCTGGAGACAGTGAACGCAGCACCGTGGCTGCTACAGTAACTCTCCCGACGGTGAACTGGAGACAGTGAACGCAGCACCGTGGCTGCTACAGTAGCTGCCAGTGACGGTGAACTGGAGACAGTGAACGCAGCACCATGGCTGCTACAGTAGCTGCCAGTGACGGTGAGCTGGAGACAGTGAACGCAGCACCGTGGCTGCTACAGTAACTCTCCCGACGGTGAACTGGAGACAGTGAACGCAGCATCGTGGCTGCTACAATAACTCTCCTGACGGTGAACTGGAGACAGTGAACGCAGCACCGCGGCTGCTACAGTAACTCTCCTGACGGTGAACTGGAGACAGTGAACACAGCACCGTGGCTGCTACAGTAACTCTCCTGACGGTGAACTGTTGACTCAGTAGTCTGTTGTGCTCATATACTGCAGCTGATGCGCCACGGCATGCAACACACTAATCACGTCGGTTAACGGTTAGTAATCGGTTTAACGAGGGTTGATTATCGGTTAAAAAAATCTAAATTAGCATCCCTAGATGAAACAATGTATAATTAACCCATTATTAGACTTGTCATGTTCAGAAACCACAAGCAGTTGGTTGTGTTTTGCAGCTCTATCCCGCAGACTGGAATTATTGAAATTAGCTGCTGTTTCCACCCAAAAAACGGCAAAATAAAGATTCTGAAACAAAATTGTTTATCGAGATAATGGGCGGCCTCGTGAAAGCCCTCAGGTGCAAAGAGGTAAGAGGCACAACTCTGCCCGATGATTCGACTTGAGTAAATCCTGATGTCGAGTCCGCTCCTCCGTTTTCTATCTGACAAAGCCGGCCCTCTATCTCCTCGCACACCAGGGGCCTCTCGTCACCCAGCTGGTTTGGGTTTAAATCCCAGCGACCGTGCACCTCTTCCCTCCGTCTCATCTCCGTAGTGTTGTGTAAGAAGGGGATGAGAGTCGGCCCGCGGAGCACACAGACTCACACCGAGATTCATCCGATACAGGTACACCCAGAGATACATCTACACAAGAAGTACAGTTACCTCTCCTCCCCTGGTGTTTGCTCTGGTGTATTTAGCTTCGGGCCCCTTCTCCCCTACCCAAAAGACATTTCTGTAACAGCATGCAGGCGAGTGAACTGTGTCAAAAGGTGTTAGCGAGTTTGAAAGCAGATCTACCCTTCAAGGTCGGTGCGAGCTCGATGGGAAGCACTTTCCCCTCTGCTGGCACCAGAAATGAAAACTCCTTCTCCTGTGTGCGGGGGCCATTTTCAATACTCGATGAAACCACTTAACCGGTTCGTAAAGAGCAAGGGCCAAGTGGCGGCATGACGGGCTATGTGAGAGTATAATATAATGTGATTCTCGTATCATACATTTCTTTGAGGCTGTGCTCTTCAGGTGCACCAGCTGATGAACTTCGTGGGAGTCCAGGTGAGCTGGTATCTGTCCTTCAGCAACAATGTGTGAATTCCCCACTGTAGCGAGGCCCTCTCTGACAAACAAACAGATCATTTAGAGGAGAAGGCGAGCTGTGGAACCCAATCCCTGTGAGATGTGTCGACAGCGGCACAAAGACCTGTAGCTACAGGCCACAAACGAGATGGACACTCTGCTGACATGACAGCGCAGAGCAGACGGGGACAAGTGCATCATCACCCCGACGCGTCACTCGCACTTCTCTGGAGGAAAAGTCTGTGGGGGAAGTTTAGTCTTCATTTCTGCATGAAAGCAAGAGGTAACTATCCATCTTCTTGTTTTAACTTCCCGCCTCCTTCAACACCTCGACCTGTGCGCCTTCCTCACATGAGGTGACCAGCGTGGCGCTCTCTCCGTTTAACAGCAGCTGAAATAGGCTGCTCTTAGGGTTGCTCGGCGCTAGTGGAAAAATATCTTTGACCTTTTCATTTGACTTAACAAGTTGATCCAATCCACATCAGACCCGCTTTCAATCCTGCACTTAAACGCTGGTTTGACATTTTCTGCCAAAGCCACTTCCTCTTGTGGCATCAGAGCGCCCTGTGTTTGAGCGCAGGGTAATGAGGGAAATAGTCTTGCCGTGCTGGAGCAAAGGCAGCGAGCTGCCTTCATCATGGCTTCGTTTTGTGGATTGTAAAAAAGCAATCAGGGGATGGAGCGTCCCGCGGTGTTATAGCTGCTGTTTTTAACTCAAACCTAAACACAACAGGGTTTATTCCTTCTCGTCTGCGTTGGTGGAATTTGCATTTTGAAGTCAAAGCTGAATTGAAATCATATACTGATGGCAAAATCTTTTAAATGACATCTTTAACACCGCTTCCCTCTCTAGCTTCTTAAAAAAAACAACAAAAAAAACAGATGTTTTCGTTGAGAGGTTTGCTCCTGAACTCTTCTGCCGATAGAGATTGTTAAGGAGAAAAACCACAAGAGGTGACAATGCAGTTGGCAATTTTGTCTGGCTTGCCGTCGGCCATAGAAATCCACATTCTTGAGGAAAGTCTAGAGACAATGCGAGTGGGCGAGTTAGGTCGAGGACTGGGGACGAGGAACTTTGTGTGGCTACTCTGTGGTCTCATTCACAAACCAAAGAATGTCGCCACAATCTCATATGCTCTTAGCAGCCAAAGCTGGGATGCTGGAGGAAAAAGGCAGCAGCATCAATTTTCTCTTTCACTGCTGGCTTCGAATCCCTGCAAGGCCAAAACCAGCAACTATTGTATAAATTACAGCAATTTGGTATATATCATATGAAATGTTTTCTTTTGCACGTCATAAAAATGTGTTATTGAAACTGGGTGAAGAGAAATTATGAAATTTGTTGCAAGCAATTGTCTTTTGGTTTAATTTCATCATTAAATTTAATAACCGAGATGATGAGTCTCTCTCTGTAGGCACGCAGGCACATTTACAGCAACTAAAAGGCAGACAGATTACACTGATAATTTGCAGATCGTTTTACTGCTCTGGAGAGGAAAACAACAATAATCATCATCACACCAATAAGGGCTGAGAGAGACTGAAAAAAAAAAAACACAAGGTGTGACAGTTAAAAGAAAGAAAGAAAGAAAGAAAGATATTCCTTTATTAGTCCCACAGTGGGGAAATTCAGTCAAAGCATGCTGGAATAAACCAGATGCACTGAAACCTTAACTGATAGTTTCTGATATTTTCTGCTAAATTGATGTTTGTATTCCTGCATTTTGAGAAAAAAATGTTGGTAAATTTAAATTTCCTCAGACTATAACATTCCTATAATTTAATTTTAATAATAATGATGAATTTTAAAAAAGGCTTGCCACTTGTTTCAGCCCTCCTTTCTTAATCTAAAATGTCCGTGTAAATCTTTTTACAAGTCGACAAAAGCTTTCAAGTCTAAGTGGTTGAATGCAGTGCCGATCCAAATTGGCGATGCCTGTCTGATAGTAATAATGTTATTGCAGTCACCAAAGGTCAGAACAAATGTGTGTGTTTGAATATCCTGAGATTACAATTTCAAAGTCCTCCCCATGAGCAGGCGAACAATGGGGAGGGTGGGATGTTTAAAAAGCGGGGTCCCTTTCAAATAAACAAGCATGGGTTGATCCTGAATAGGGCTGCTACCGAGCAGCCGGATTGGTTCTCAGAAGACCGGGAGCGGCGACTGTGCAGGCTCTCCTCCTCCTCCTCCTCCTCCTCCTCCTCCTCCTCCTCCCAAACCAACAGATGTAGTAAACACAAACAACCTGATAGAGCCTCACAACTATAATTTAGCTCCATTTCTTTATCCCACCTTTCATCACCTCTGTACTCCCCCTCTCTCTCCCACTGAACAGAGCGTGGACGGGAAAGAGCTCCCCCTTTTTTGTGCTATTGCTTAATGAGCCTGAAAATACAATTGCACTGTTCTGACTGTGAAGGTAGCCTGCGGGCTAGTGTAAATTAGCGGCGTGAGGAAGCCCAGAGGGCTGAGTCTTGCTGAGCGGCCAGAATAGAGAGATGTGGTGAAAGGGTGAAAATCCTGTTAGGGCCGTGCATGCGGAGGAATCGCGGTGCGTTTTCAGACCCGACCGGAGAGGACAGGGACACTTGTTGCTGCGACGAACTCCAGATCAACTCGCTGCTGATGTGTCAGATTTATTGAGGCCGCGCCGCAGCCATGTGTATTGGCATCCATTATGTGAGATGTCAGTTGTTGTTGTCACATTTCAAACCCATAATTCCAGTTAGTTCCACACAATGGCTCTTTTGAGCCGCTGCTGCAATCATCATTCAATTTAATTTTCTATTCTTCTGTAGATTCCACGGCGAGGAGTCGGGACCAGAGAGTCTCCCACATTGCATATGTCCTCTCACGAGCTCGGGGTGCTCTTTTGACCGCTCCGCTAGGCATCTGCTGCCCATAGCCTGCCCATATCTGCATTCTAATGCACATATCCTGCTGGGATGTTAACTTTAGGCCCTCAGTAATTGATGGCTTCCACACTTCAGCCGAGTCCCCCCTCCTTTTTCCTTCTCCCTGCCGATTGTTGGTATATCTCTGTGGTTTGGGGGTCTTTCAGTCAACCATTGTTCTTTTATGGAGGAATTATAATAGACTAAAGGAGAGGGAGAAAAGAGAAAGAGAGGAGGAGGGGGGAAGAGAGGAGGGGAGGGGATAAAAAAGAGAGTCGCTGCTGATATTTAGTGAACTCCGAAGGGGGAGTTTTCATTCTCATTCTGCAAGTTTGGCACATGCCTTCTGTTACTAAGTGGCAGTGCATTGAAAGACCGCCTCGCATTTCCCATTCTGCGGCTCCACTAGGTGCCTAGACTTACAACCCTGGCAGCTGTTGGGCCTTCTATGCAGCTATAGACTCCTCTCCACAGGTGAGCTCCCCTACCAAACTCACAGTCTCCACTTCACTCAATAGGGCCCTTTTTCAAGTCTTTTATCAGCGGGGAGAGGCTGACTTTATGTGTGCCACTCACAGAAGCAAAATTCATGGTTCTCAAGATTGCAATTAATGTTATTCATTGTGTCGGCTTAAATCAGCGCGGGGGTGATTTATATCTTGCTCTAGCAGCATCCTCTCAAGCACGACGGGATGCAGGATGAATCTTTGTGGGGTGTGTGTACACAGTAATTACTAGGGGGATTTTGAAATTGATATTTTAATGCCAGAATCAATATATTTGCTTGCTGAAGTAGAAGGAAGTTACCGCTTCCATGGTTGTAGTGTGAGTGACGTGACGTCATATCCGTCCGTGTGCTTCAACCAAAAAAAAAACCGCTGCCGGCAAACACCGAAGGGTCGACGTGGCTACGACCTTCACTCTCTTATGTCAAATCCCGCGTGGTAAACACTACGCATACAAGGATGGAAACACAACATACATTCTAAAATCAAACATTTTAATGTATTAATTTAGATATTTCCCAAAGTAATAGTCCCTAGAAGTCTATGATTCAACTTTTTCTCATGGTCTAATGACAAGTATCGTGATAGTACTACATCAGGAGATAGGTGAATCACTCCTCGTAATTACAATTCCCACAAGTATCATAGAAACTGTTTCCGTCTGTGGCAAAGAGCCTTTTTCTGAGGCTTATCTCAAGTAATCAACTAAAAACAAAGCAGTGAAAACGCAGCACATTTGAAGAATTATATGAAAAAATATCATTTTCACACTGAATTTCTCTCAAATTTGCCGTGGTATAATGTTGCATACAGCGTGTGTTTATGTGACATGCTAGCCAAAGTGGCCAGTGGTTATGTCTGTGTTTTCTATACGGCCACAATTGCTTTAAAAGGCATCGGCTGGATTGGTAAACCGCGCTAAATGCTGTTGTTGTTTTGGTTTGGGCAGGTTTCAGCACCTTTTTTCTTCTACATCCAGTGGCAGAATATTCCGTTGTTTATTTTTTTCTTCTTCTCTTTTTTCCCCTCTCTGTGATGCGAGCTGTTACATATTACTCCTGAGGTGTGGTGCCTCTTCCCTCAAAGGCCTCCACTGTTTCCCCCAAACTGCTGCCAAGCTGGGCTATCTTTTCATTTGGTTACTTAAGTGTAATTGCTCCCCTTTGAAGCCTCAGAGAGGCAAATCATTTGCTTTGGCCCCGGGGCAGTAATGGTCACCGAGCCAGCGACCCCCTCCCGGTCCGAGAGCGTCGGAGAGACCGCGAGAGGCCAGCTCCCATACGGAGAAGAAATAATACGGCCAGGGCCGCTCAATTTCACCTCCCTTTTCATCCCATTCTTTGAAAACTTTTTATTAACAACAGCTTTCTCTCTCATACCGGGGCGCCAGGAGAGGGGGGTGGCATGAGAGGATATCGGCAGTGGGGTGGGGGGGGGGGTCACTACATCCCCCCGTAGATGTCTGCCGGATTCTCACACACTCGCATGCACACGCACACACAGATCCACGCACATACACACATCATCAATAGTGACAGGTCAAGGAGGCATTGAGAAAACAGCCTCCCCTTCAAACCCCCCCCCCCCCCCCGGTTCACACTGCTAAACAGGGATTCATGTTTCATATGCCACAGGCCTCAGCACACACACACGCACACACACACACACACACACACACACACACACACACACACACACACACACACACACAAATATGTAACTCAGCATTACTTTGGGCATAATGCTCCTAAATATTGTGTAGTGGCAAGAATCTGGTGATACACTAAGAATACGTAGAAAAACAGATAACGTCCTGGCAGAAAGTTACCAGGACATTTTCTGTTAGGTCTATGGACATTTTCTTCAACCCTAAAATGGATATTTCTGTCAATTTACGGGATATCCTCTGTACACAGTCAAGTAGCAGAGTCAGCCTTTACATTCTGAAGGGAAAACTGACTGTTTAGGGGAGTAATGTTTCCAAAAAACTTAACAAAAAGCTTAACATTTAACTCAACATTAACACTTATATTTAACATTTAACTTAACAGTAACACTTACATTTCCTTCTTTGGTTCATGCAGCTTTGTAAAAAGTCCTCTCTGCTTTAGTATCTCAGCCAGCAGCCCCTCGGCTGTCCTCTCCTTCTCATCTCCGGACAGGTTTCTGTACTTTTCTATGTCTTGTCTCAAAGTGATGGTTGTGAAGTTGTTTTCTTTGAATACAGCCACATGTTTGCGGCAAACTAAGCACACAGCTTTAACGCCAACCTCCGTGAAAAAATACTTAGCAGTCCACGACTCATTATAGACGTGCCGCCTCAGCAGGTGTCGCTACTTCAAACGTCACTCACATCAATTTACATCAGTGTCAAGTGTGACAGGAAGAAGCACACTAACAATACACATGTATTTCAAAACAAAAGCTATTTTCTTTACTTTTTTTTTTAGCTTCGTAAGTAAAATTGTGTGGTTTATCTGAGACTTGCCGGGCCAGGCGGAACCATCACGAGGACCGGATCCGGCCCGCGAGCCGTATAATGCCCAGGTCTGATCTATACGTTACGTTATCGGTTTCTGCGGCTGCCTGAGGCTAAAACTGGGGCTAACTCTTCCTGACCACTGAAGTCTAAAATATAAACATTGGTAAAACATAATTTACAACACCAAACTTGTGTTAGTCTCAAAATGAGTCAGCAAATCGTCCTGCGTATCTGGTAACGTTATCGGTCGATAAAGTGAATAAAAAAAAACCGTTTTCCCACTAAAACAGTACCAAGCTAACGTTAAATCCTTCACATAAATCATTTTGGTCAGACATTAAGTGATGTTTTTACCACAGAAGTGTAAGAAATGTTTCTCTAAATTCGAAATGTGAAGTAAACTTTACCATGTGTGATGGTCTCTGCCTCTTCCAACTTTCACGCTAGCTGAGGTTCTTGTTCCCACAATGCAATGCGTGTTCAAAAACCCCTCTGAAAAATCAAGACAGAAAATCCCTTCATATTAACACAGACTGGCCCGTATATTTACGGACTTTTCTTAAGTGTGTACGACACGTATCGCGATACAGGGGTTACGGTTCAATATATTGTGAGATATTGCAACAAAGAACAAACCACCACATGCATAAAATCTGAACTAAAGTAAGTTAATTGGATTTATCACAGTGCCTATAAAATCAACAGCACCGAGAGGCAAATGAAATGAATGAATGAATGAAATACAGTATTGACAAAGTTAATCTTTGCATTTAAATTAATAATCAATAATGTTTCTGAGAATCAATACAGTATCATAAAATATAATATCAGTGTTGCTTTTTGATTGTTTCAATATTTTCTTACACCCTTACTACATATATGCACACATGCATCTGTTTACCTGCTATTGAACGTATGAGAATGTACTTGACTTGATGCCAGAATGCCCTCTCTCAACCTATGACAGGCCGCGGAAATATACAGCAACGTATACAGCACACAAAGACCCCATTTAATGCCGAAAATTACCGCAGCACTTACTGTAATTGTCACAATTCTGAGCGCATTGACATTGTAATCTCATAATAAGGTAATGGAGGCTGAAACTGTGTACAGGAGTGCGATTAGAAGGGTGTAGCTCAGTAAAAAAAAAAAAAAAAAAAGGGTTAAAATGTCAGTGGATAACATTTTCTCATCCAGGCGGAGGAATTGCATGTTGTGTGTTGAGGCAAACTTAAAACTGATACCTGTTTTCTTCATTATCTCTATACAGCATTGATTTTTAGGGCAAAAACGACAAAGAGCAACTCCTTTACGGCAGGCTTCAAACATAATACTGCACGGCGTCCGAGAGAAATGGTGAAACCCGCTTTTAGAAGGAAAAATGATTACTTCTAAACAGCACGAGTTATCTTCAAGACACTGTGGAGCCAAATCGATGTGGACAGGCGTCCATAAAAAGCCAACCTGGTTATGAATGCTGCGTTTTACTTGTATCATTTTGACTTTGAGGTTTTTAAGAGAGAAGCGTTCCCTGCAGTCAAGCCAGATGGTAACAATTCTTAGACATATTACGAGCTGCTCTCTGCCAAATAGCATACCTTTGGGCTATGTTTTCAGTGGGCTATAAAAGCCAATAATGTAATTTTGATCTATTTTATCAGATATCACCCCAGCCCTGGCTACGTTTATATAAGACAAAGTATAAAACAGGACAGGAATTCTCTCTGTTTTGCTTTTCACTCTGTAAGTGCACATTTTTCAATATCTGACCTGCTGCGTGGCTTTGCTTGTTTGACTTCTGTGTCGGGCTGAAAGGTGGCGCGAGCCAAAGCGGTGAGGTTAGCCTCCATGTTGTCAGGCTTATGGCCCTGGGTATAATGTAAAAATACACTTTACTATAGGTGAGCGGTTGCCCACAAAGTGACTTGTGCAGGCCAGCGCAGAGAGAAGAGGGGATCCTTTGTGGAAACACTTAAAAAGCCCGACCTTGACATCCCTTAATGTAACGATGACACAGTAACAAACTATCCCCACGCTGCACCACACTCCCCAGCGGTCTGCCATCAGCTCCATGACTCACCGCTGACCTTGCAACAACTTTCTAGCACTCCTCCAGACCCATTTAGGGAAATCTTATGGGACTGCCGCACATTTCAGCATTGCATATGAGATGGTATAACATTTAACACGCTGGAAATCCAGTGTGAGCTTGCACTAACACACGGCACACACCACAGAACGGCAGAGCCGAGGGATTATATCCCTTCTGCAGGTATTTCTCCACCATAATGTCTACAGAATGTAATTAGCCCGGAGAGCAACCACAACAAGGTGGGACAGTCGAGGACATTAGCTCACGTTTTCCATTGTGAAGCTTGTTGTTCTCCTCTCGTCCGATCACATGCACAACTGGAGGCCTGCTGTGTGGAATTACTCGCGCTAATGGCGCTACACACTTTTGTTGCAGGAAATCGGACAGCCGCGCTGTAACTGCTAAAACGGTGATTAAAAAAACCCAAATTGCATCATGATGTTGGGCAATTTAGGGGAGAGAGAGAGAGTGAGAGAGTGAGAGAGAGAGAGAGAGAGAGCGAGAGAGCGAGAGCAAGAGAGAGAGAGAGAGAGAGAGAGAGAGAGAGAGAGAGAGGAGGAGGAGGAGAAAAAAAGTGCTCCAAATGAAGCAAATGGGATTATTTACCGGTTATAGATGTGTAAAATTGTCTCGTGGAGCTACAGCCATGTCTATTGGATTTCTATGGAAAAATAAAGACTTTAAAATAACTTTTTCCAAATCTGAAGCGGCTAGTAAAGTCTAATTGAAGATCACAATATAAACTCTGTAATTTGCTCTTCTGCGGGGTCATTAAGTGTCCCCCCGGCTTGGTTTAATTGGATACAAACTTGCAGTTAATGAGACAAATAGTTAGCTGTAGTTACGCCTGGCTGGCTGCTGGCTGTGGACGCTGTGAAGACTAAACGAGTCAATTTGAGATTTCTTTGTACTCTGTAGGTGAGAATCACAGGCTGAATGATGCATTAAAGCAGCAGTGGGTAGAAACACAGCAAATATGATTAAAAATTTATTTTTATAAAACCATCACCATAATAAGCTGAAAAAATCATGTGCCTCTGTGTCCTCCGGTGCTCCTAAAGGCATCTGCAAGATTTCCCAGACTGGAGAAAAACAACCAATCAGAGCTGATCTGGAGCCTGTCGTCTCTGAGCAGCTGTCAATCACTCACAAACTCTGATCAAACGGTCAAACTAGGCAGCGCTGATCAAATCTGAATCAATATTCTGTTACTGTAATGACTATTTCTCTCCTCAGATGTTGTCAGAAACATCTTGTAGTTACTGTTTAGCTGTAAAATAAGTTTGTGACCCGGCAGCCATGTTGAGATCTGCCGAGGAAATACCAAGCACCACCCACCAGCCAGAGCACAGCCAATAGGAACGCTCTCTCTCTCTGAAATGACACGTGATTGGCCAATGTCCCCCGTCATGGGCTAGATTATCTCAGGCCTGAAAACAGAGCCCTGAGGAAGAGCAGAAGTCTAGTTTTCTCTCAAAACACTTGAATTACAATATGCTGAAAGTTTATTATGGAAGTTTTGCCCAATGATGCCAAAAACATTCTGCCTACTGCGGCTGTTAGGGTGTTTTAGATTAGTTTGTTTAGCGATGATTAAAGATGAAGTATGAATACCAAAGTCATGAGGACAAAAGGATGATTTGCTTGATACAGAAATGAGAAAAAGAGAGCATTACTTAGGTGCCACTGAAAACAGGGGAAAACCGTTTGTGATCAAACAGCTGCATGTACCAGCTTTTAATCATATCTGACCTTTTTAAAAAACGTGGTCTTAATTTAACATCAGAGGGAGAAAAGTACAGTGGTTTTATCTCCTTACAGTCATATCCCCTCCTTGCTTGTTAAAAGCCATTGTCGATAACAAACACAATTTTCCCGTGATAAACTGAGTACGACAGGGCAGCCTTATTGAGCAGTCTGCACAGAACTGTCTTTGTCTCTCATCTCCAGCGGGCCGGTTACAAAGCCGAGCTTCCCCCGACGACTGAAGTCTGAGTTAACTAAACATTTTTTTTCTCTTTATCCCCTTTTCTCTCTGTGAATTTGTGGTCGTGTGCAATCCTTTAACGAGCTCCATCTTTGACCCGGGTTGTATGTTTCCAGAGATGTCATGTCTTGTAAGTCAAGGAAAGACTTTAATGTCCACATGATTTAACATTAAAGGGAGGGATTCAAAAAACAGGGCTCAGTGCCAGAGAGGTAATAATATCCCCGTAAATGAGAAATTGTAAATGCTAAATACATCCTACAGATCCTGGGAATAGACTGGGAGCAATGCTGTGCATTGAGAAAACTGAGAATAACTGCATCAGCACTGACATGATATTTATCAGCCATCTTTTTCTCATTTTCTTTCTTTAAAATAATTTAAAAGGCAAACTTTTATATGTGCATCCAAACACAAACTATGATGTAACTGCTGAGCAGGGATTTGACTATTCCCAAAATTAAAGCCACTATACGTTGCTTTTTTTGTTTACATTACACACAAATGAAGATTTATCTTTTCCCTCCAGCAGCTCAGCTTTTTTTTTTCTTTTACTGTAAATTTGTCCTGCGTGTTTCCTGTTAAAACACATGACTTATGTCTTTATTCTTAACTTCAGATCATAAGGATGAAAAGAAAGAGAGAGAAGGGAAAAAAAAACAGAGAAGGTCTTTGGCTTGTGACTGTAAGTGACATGTTTGCCACGGCATTGTTTGAGGTTTTTGCAGACCTGTAATCAAATTTGGGAAGGTTTGGAAACCTATCGTCATGGTGCGCTCTCCAAGACAGAATGATGTCCAGTAAAAAAAAAAAAAAAAAAAAAAAAAAGAAGAAACACATTCACCATGCTGTGCTGAACTATGACTTTTTCAACAAGAAATATGCCCCACAAAAGGCAATTTCCATGGACCATGAAAAACGTTCCTATTACAAATACAGTTGTTATGTCCTTAAATCTGTTTGTTTTGTCATATTGCTCCGGGCTTGTTTCTTTTTCAGGAAACCCTGCTTCAATTAAGTGTGATGGAACACATGTGTCCCTTATCGGGGGCCAACATCTTCTACTGTTGGCCTTTTGAAACGACACCGGCTCCATGGGATAATTGGGCTTTAAAGGGGGATTCTCCCGGGGTGCCGCTCCTTGTGCCTGTCGGCGTGGATCAGCTGACACCCGCCGCGTCTATAGACTTGTTATAAGTGATCATAAGTGGTTGTGCATGTAGTCGTAGCTGCGAGGATTATAGCGATCCCGGGAAGCAACTCTGTTTTATTTGAGGCCCCTGCAGGCAGACGGACACACAGACGGGCTGCTCCTGAGCGTGTGACTGAATCGGATCAAATTATATGGTTCATCTTTGAAGTTTAAATCGTGACGGTGATGTTTGAGCGAAATGCTGAAAATCAAAAAGTGCACAGGTACGTGTGCGTGGGGGGAAAGTTCTGTCTTTATTTATAGGATTTTATATCAGGATGATCACCAGAGCTCATTGGTCATTTTTATACTCCATCACACACATACAGTATACACACATGTCAGCTTATGACTCAGCTGCTGCTCTTCACAAACAATCCTCCACGCTCGACATCCCACAATGGACCAGTGTTTACCGTTACGCTCCGTTTGAGTCACGTCACAAAAACAACAATTTGCAGCCCGTACGTGTACAAAAGACTTCATAATAAAAGCTTGTGACAGCGAGCACTTTTTGACTCAGAAGCAAGAGGAAAAAAAGATAAAAGTTTATCCTCCTGGTTGCAGAGGGTAGGTTTCCTCTCGGAGGCCATTGTGACGAAGGCGGACCGAACAGAATGGAAAATTGATTCCCTGCAATCATCTCCTGTCGTCTTTTGTCTACACAGCACCACTGTGGCCTCCAATCATCCCTGAGCTCTGACTGCTCCTTTGAACTCCTGTTAACCCTTTTTGATTTTGTTTATTTCCTTATATGTTGTGTTTATATTTTTTGCTTTCCAGTGACTTAAAAGCAGAAAATACAGAACTCGATCGCTGCGTTGCACCGAATAACCTGCAAACACATGCTTTGGCTTTTTTTCCAAGGTAATTTCAGCCAACTATGGAGATCTCCTAAAGCGCTCTCTTAATAGCACTGGACTTAGAATAAGATTTTACACCGGCAGGAGCGAGGAGCTGCCGGGGGCTCAGAATAACCGTGTGAGCCATCAACAGGAAGGCTGTGCTTCATGACTACAGGCCAACAGCTTTAATTGGCTGTCTGCAGGAATTTCTGCTGTGGCAAACTAATTGACCCACAACTCCCTGGTGCTTTATCAACACGGGGAAATGCCACTGGGCCGATAACCAGCCAGCCTTGTAAACCAATCTATAACCAATGGCCAATTTGAAACACGTGTTATTGCCTATTTTACGGCCGTCCCCTCTTCTACTTGACTGAGATGTTTTGGTCTGTAACAAGAACTTTTTCAGGTTTAGACAGCAACATTTCCTGATTGACAGTTTGGCAAATAAAGAAACTTCAGTGTACTTAAACTGACTGTACTGTTGAAGAACTATGCCTTTAAGATGCTTTACCTTTTTACCTTAAAGGACAGATATACCCAAGTTGAGAAATATGCGTATTTCTCTGACATACATCTAACCCTTGAGATTTAACCTCTTATTCTTTATTTGAAAGCATCACCTCGGTATGTTGAATTATAACGCAGCAATACAGCTTCTGCAGCTGAGCAGGGCTGTGGGAGCATTGTTTTAAAGAGTCTTTTTAAAGATGCTCAAAGGAAAATTCAGAGCATTTTTATTGCCTCCATACAGCTCTCAACATGGCGACAGCTGAGTCGGAAGGCTATCAGCTAACGGTGCTAACAGCGCCAACAGTGAAAACAACAGCCACAATGCCGACAGAGCTAACAGTGTTAACATGAAGGGGGACCGGAGGGTGGGTGCTACATTTCCTTATAAGCTCTATGAGCTAACCATGGGGCACGCTCACATGCACTAACGTGCACTGAAAGGCATGCATGGCCAGCCCAGCCAAGTCAATAAAGTAAAGAGAAGTTCAGATTACAACACACACTGAGGGAGAGAGACTTCATCCTCTGCTCAGGTAGACATTACACCTCTATATCTTTACATAGCAATTACTTATTTACTGCTATATTATAGATATAAAGAATGATGTGGAAAAAATGACGTGTAGTGACCTCTAGGATAATCACAGCCTCATGAAGCTTCACAGCCACAAACTAGAGACCTGGAGCATTCAGAGGATGGATGGCTTTCCTAGCTAGACTGATAATAAGGGGGTTTCTGAGCAGTTTACACAACAGAAGTGCTCACCATCCTATCACAGAAAAATGTAATTTTTGCAGAAATCTCCAAATGTCAAAAGTTTTTGATACCAGATCACAGCATGGCTTTTTCTATGATGTGCCTCAAGGGCTTGGTGTCTTACTGTGGTATTTTAGAGGGATTATTGATCATTTTTTATCAGTTCTTGAGTGGTAAAAATGGTTAAATTTAGCACCCAAAAATTGCTGCAACAAGGTATGAAACATAATAGAGCATGGAGATGGTCATCTTATACTTATATCATAATGCTCTGAACTCTTTTACACTTTACAATTCATTTTAATTAATTACTGTTTATTTCTGATTTATGACTTGACACACAGAGCTGAGCTGCATCTCAGTTAATCTTCGGCTTTCAGATGACGTTCACCACTTCTATGTGACATCTACTGCTGACCTGCTATCACCCCTAAAGACCAGACCCCCTAAAAAAGACTAAAACTGATCTATTGTGGGTCTCAGAGGGTTACCTAGGTAGAGTGAGTAAAATCTCTTTTTCAAGTGTGACCTGGTCAAGAGGGCAGCAAAAATATGTTTCTACACCTTTGGAGTCCACCTGTGGTACGTTTCAGATATAGACAGCGTCTTTTGTCCCACCACCAGAGTAGAGCTTCACAATTAATCAAAATTTTATGGAAATCTGCAATTTTCAAATCACAGGAAACACAATATTTATTAAAGGTGAAATGTGTCAAAATAGCATTTTAAATGAAATATTGTGGTGCTGCAGAGACGTCCTGACCTACACGTCATATTTTACAGACTTGAGAAAACATCTGCTGTTAACCTGTTTTTCATAATTTTCCAAACAACATACATTTATGGCACGGAGGAATAAGCTTTATCATGCTCTTTAGATACAGGGGCCACTTGTTAGTTAGTAAAATCAGTTCATTGTTGGGAAGTAATACGGACTACATTTGCAAGTTAACAAAACTGGTGAATTAGCTGTACCTGGCCCTCTGATCCATGTTGCCTTTGCGTCAGTAGCGACACATTTGCACAACACATGCTGTTAACATGACGTGATGAAAAGCCACAACTGAAAGGCCCGGTGCGTTCTCACAGACCTGCTATTCACCTTCCCAATTGACTACAAAAATTATGCCATAAAATCTGTGAGTGAGTGTGACAGGTCTTGATCAAACCCAGCTGCAAATTAACTTAATGACTGAATCTATCACATTCAATTAGAGCGAGTCTATGAGCTGTCAATCCAGCCCTCGCCCCGCTCGTTAAACAAAAACACAGACGGAGAATGATCACTTTAGGAGGCATGTCTCTGTCTCTGTGATCCTTATCTGACGGGCCCTGCGTCCTATTTGAAGCAGTCGGCCCTGACAGGTCCCACGGATAAACTGCTGTATGAAAGGGGTCACCCCAGACCTCTGGAATCCATCGTCAGCTTTCTGTCTTGCGCAACTGACAAATGGTTTCAAACAGCGTTCAGGAAGCTTTAGAGAGGTATTCCCTGATGTTTGTCTGTAGAGAGAACAAGAGAAAAGTGGAAAGAAACAGAAAGTGGAAAAAAAATGAGATAGAAGAAAGAGATCTAAGTGAGATAAATGAACCAAAACAAAACAAAGAATGAGCACCACTTTCCCTCAATTGCCTCCTTACTTTGGCAAAGGGCCTACTGTAATCCCCCAGAGGAGCGGCTATCTGGCAGGAGTTTGCTCCATGGTCAGTGTCTTTAACCCCAGATGATAACACTTAGCCCGGCCGTAAAGCATAGGCCCCTTTAACTGATCCATTAGCGTCCGATCCCTGAGAGTGGACCCGCTGGTGTCTACTGAAACTTACCAGGAAGCCTTGAAGGAAAACAGCGAGGCAGACATGCACTGAGATCAAACACCAGCACCCTCTCCTCCTCCTCCTCCTCCTCCTCCTCCTCCTCCTCCTCCTCCTCCTCCTCCTCCTCCTCCTCCTCCTCCCCGTCCAGCTCTCTGTCTGTCCGTCTATCTCTGTCTCTCCCGCTGTCTATATCTGACAGGACGCCTATACACTTTACATTTGTAAATGCATCTTTTTCTCTCTATTTTTGCCCTCCGTCCACACTAAGACCATCCTCACAAGAAAACGCTTTACGAAAATAGTCTCCAGAGATGATCAGTCCTTTTTTAACGTGTTTATTTGAGAGTCCACAGCAGAGAGATGACAGTAAATGAGGAAAGGGAGAGAGACAACAAATGTCTCCGGTTAGACTCTAAAGCTGAACATATGCTACAATCTTTGGCCCATTTCTGATCCGCAGGACTCGTTTTAGAGTCAGACCAAATTTCAGCTCTATGCTGTGTACAGAGAGGAGCGAGGAAGGATCAACTCCTCCCGAACGGCCATCGGACGGTTGGATGAATTTCTGCCATTTTTGGTTGGACGACCAATGGTCGATTCCCCAACGTCACTGCCTATTTTCTACTTTATTTTGTAGTAATCACAGCTTGCTATCAATATAACAAAGCAGACTTCCCCCAGCAAAGATTAATGATGCTGCAGTTTGTTTAACACTAATATTAGTAATGCACGGGGAACGGTAGTCCATCTGTGTGCAGCGATAGTTTGACTCTGATTTTTTAAAGTCCATTTGCACATCCAGTGGATAGAACGGTGACCTGTGACACTAACGGCTAAAAGTATGTTGATTGTTAAATGTGAATATATCCTGGTTCACGTTCAGTCACAAGTGTGGTGAGAAATTCATAATAAAGCTATGAATAGTAGTTAGGTGTGTAGGCTTTTAACTTACAAGGGCTTATGGGAAATGTTGTTTAAAATGAATGATGTTTGATTTAATATTACCTAAAATATTACCTACAATGTAATTCTAAAATAATTTGTGTTTAAATAAATGATTAAAATAGTAATTAAATAAGATAATGTTATATATACACATATATATATATATATATATATATATATATATATATATATATATATATATATATATATATATATATATATATATATATATATAAAACAAATTTACATTCAAGCCTTTGAGTGGATCTGATCAGAAGACGCTTGTCCTGTAACAGTCCGGAGTGAAATTACAAACAACATATTTTGTTTGGTTTGAATCACTTGTTTTTTTCTGGCTGACAGAAAAACAGACAACAATTTACTGCTTGTTCACTGAGAGCAACTAAACCCTGTCTCCTACAAATTTACGTTCCCATACAACGTAATTTCATTCTAAATTATGTCTCCAAGGAAATGTCCTTTCTCTCAGATAGTTGCAGCTGTTTTTTACCTGTTCGAAATGCATCTTAAAGGGAGAGTTATACAATATATAATACGCTTATCAACATGGCAGTGGGCAAATATGCTGCTTTATACAAATATATATTAAAAAAATCTGCTCCAATCATAACCTGGCAAACTGCAGCCCAACAGGCAACAACAGCTGTCAGTGTGTCAGAGTGCTGACTTGACTATGACTTGATCCAGACTGACTGATTATCATAAAGTGGGCATGTCTGTAAAGGGGAGACTGGTGGGGACCCAGAGAACCCATTTACATACATTTATCTTGAGGTCAAAGGTCAAGAGACCCCTTTGAAAATGGACATGACAGTTTATCCTCACCAAAATTTAATTTGGAGGATTATTTAACTTCCTCTGCGACAAGCTAGTATAACTCTGGCTTGAAAACTGAGCCTAGTTTTAGTTTTAGTGCTAGTTGCATTAATGCGTTAAAGAAATTAAATTAAAATAATTCTAGTTATTATTTTTGACCCCATCAGTAGCTATAACCCCATAATCTATTATATCTTCATCTGTGCAAAACCGACTTAACAGTACCATAATTTAGTGCAATAAATCCAGTATACATTTATTCATACAGAACATTTAAACTAATATTCTTATCTTACAATATTCTTGCATTGTTTTATTATTTGCATAGATCCAATTTTCAGCATCATTAATCTCCTGCCCCAGGGATCAATAAAGTATTTCTGATTCTGATATTGATTTCCTTGCCAGAGAGGCTGCTGTATTCACGCTGTCCACCTTAAAGAAGGAGCTTCACTGGGCTGTGAGTGTGAGTTCAGTCCACCTCGGAGAGGGAGGGCTTCGGGCCGGGTTGGAACTGGGCCTATCTCTGTGTTTTTCCTTAAACTTCCTCCTCAACAGCCTTTCCTCCCTTTCTCCTATCAGCATCCCATTTACCCCCTCTTCCCTCTCTCCTCCTCCTCTTTCTCTATCATCAAAACCTCTTCCTCTGCCTCCCGACATCCCCCTGTGCTCTGTCTCTCTCCTCCCTGTCTTTACAAACCAAAATCCCCCTCTCTTCCTCCCCCGGTGTTTTCAATTTAGCGCCACTATGAACCAGCTCAGATTGTAACGCTATCAATTAGTCAGCGACTCCAGCACGTTTACTCAGTGGGGCCGGCAGCGAGCTTTGGTGATTTACAGGCTGTGAGGGAGATGTGAGGGAGGGATGTGCAGACATGGGCTGATATAGGTTTTTGAGGTCTGTGGGAACGGAGCCTATGTACCGTGTACCTTGAGGATTTGGTCCTGCGGTTTAAGGTCCCTGCAGTAATGCGGTGAAACCTCCACAAGATGAAAAGGTTCGCAGAGGAAGAGAAGAAACGCAAAGGAAAGAGTAAATGTTGGAGATTTTCTGGACGCTAAATGCCTCTTTTCAAATGTATTGGATTTCAGCTACAGCTTTTTTTGTGCAAGAACCACATTCTTGTGTCATGCTATGGAAATGCTTTAAGATAGAAAACAGAGGGTACAAATACAGCATATTGATCTTGGATTGTGCTTTCAAAAGAAAAATGCAACTTAAAGCAACAAAGAGTGAGAAACCTTTCGTGTCTGTTTAGTGTTTTAGTCCTGAAAAGTAGATGATTTGATGTCACAAGGAGATATAATGGTTTTGATGTTATTTGGCTTGAAGAGAAGATCTCATTACTTTGCTCCAATAATTATAACGGCAGAAATTCATTAATTCAGAAGGTCAATCAACACCTCTCTGAAATGATTTAAACAAACGATTTAAGAAGCTTCACAAAGGTTGGACTGATATAGTAAATGATAAATGGACTTGTATTTACATAGTGCTCTTCTAGTCCTCCGACCACTCAAAGTGCTTTACACTACATGTCAGCATTCACTCACTGATGGCCACAGCTGCCATGTAAGCTGCCAACTTAGCCAGATCTAAATCTTCGTTTACACACCAATGGCTCAGCCTGCGGGAGCAGTTTGGAGTGAAGTATTTTGCTCAAGGACACGTCCACATGTGACCAAAGCAGCCAGGGATCGAACCACCGACCTGCTCTACCCTCTGAGCCACAGTCGCCCCCCACAGACCACATTAGTCCCGCGTACCTAATAAACTGGCAACTGAGTGTATGTAAGAGGCAAGTAGCTCCGTCATTCAATACTGTGTGACATTATATGAGATAATGTTTATTGTCCACTGGCATTTTGAACTTTACTCCAAGTTTATTACAAACTGAGTCTTATTTTTTCATTTCCTGTTGATAATCCTCAGAGGTGTGGACTCGAGTCACGACTTTAGATTGCATCTCGACTTGGACTTTACACCAGTGACTCGTGACTTCACTTGGACTTGAGTTTTTTGACTTGAAAATACTTGATACTTTCCACAAAATCAGAATTAAAATGTATAAATGAAATTTAATCAACTGCCCGGCATCGGCGGGAACTCTGACAGTGTTGGAGATGTTGGATTATTTACTTTTTGAGCGATGCTTCGTTGATTTGTTTCTGAAGGGGGAACTTCACTGAGCAAACTAAATTTCTATCTTACAGTTTATTACTGAATCTCTGAAGAGTGCTGTTTTGTCTTGAACTCTAGACTCTAGACATTTTGGCAAATATTATTGGGACTTACACTTCTGTAGATCCACTTTGTTTGTCCCAATCTGAGAGCATCCAATCAGGTTGCAGGAAAAAAAAAAAAAAAATAAAAAAAAAACATGAAGCACTGATGTTATGTTACTGAGTACCAGCTGGCAGAAGTTACTCTGCTGTTACGTTACGACATGCTGACAGACGGTGTGTGTGACAACAGCAAGCATGAAGCCACCAGCAACGCTAAAGCAGCGAACGCAGCACAAACAGATATGGTTTGTCGGACACTCGCTATCGTTACGACAGGCAGCCGGGCAGAGTCACAGCTGACAACCACAAGGCTAAAATAGGCTAAATGGTGTGGACGGTGCAGACTTACTGGGAAAGTGGCTGCATGTGTCCACGACAACACGCTCCTGGATGGTGAACTTAAGACAGTGAACACAGCGTCATGGCTGCCACAGTAGCTCTCCTGACAGTGAACTTGAGACAGTGAACGCAGCGTCATTGCTGCTACAGTAACTCTCCTGACAGTGAACTGGAGACAGTGAACGCAGCATCATGGCTGCCACAGTAGCTCTCCTGACAGTGAACTTGAGACAGTGAACGCAGCGTCATTGCTGCTACAGTAACTCTCCTGACAGTGAACTGGAGACAGTGAACGCAGCGTCAGGGCTGCTACAGTAACTCTCCTGACAGTGATCTTGAGACAGTGAACGCAGCGTCATGGCTGCCACAGTAGCTCTCCTGACAGTGAACTTGAGACAGTGAACGCAGCGTCATGGCTGCTACAGTAACTCTCCTGACAGTGAACTTGAGACAGTGAACGCAGCGTCAGGGCTGCTACAGTAACTCTCCTGACAGTGATCTTGAGACAGTGAACGCAGCGTCATGGCTGCTACAGTAGTTCTCCTGACAGCAAACTGTTGACTCAGTTGTTTGTCTGTCGTGCTCATATACTGCAGCTGGCACACCGCTGCACGCAACTTACTAATCTTGTCGGTAAACGCTTAAAAATCGATTAACGAGAGTTGGTTATCGGTTTAAAAAAATTCTAAATAAGCATCCCTACCTTAAAATATCTTTAAAATACATCATATTCTTTCATTTTTCCTTAGTAAAAACTTTACATATGCAAAACACAGTAAGTATCAGTATGTGGTGTGTAGTTGTGACAGCTGGGCAGCAGTGTATTATGTGTGTGTGTGTGTATGTGTGTGTGTGTGTGTGTGTGTGTGAAGCAGATACAGGGGACTGGCCTGTTATGGGAGAACCAGAGAAGGGTTTGTTGGCTTGTCGGTACATACAGCCAATGGCCTGTCGCCTGTCACTGAGCCCCCGCCGTGTCTCTCAGTGTCTTCCTCTTAATTACCCATCATTCCTCTCGCGGCAAGGCCCCTCACAAATTACAGCGCATTGTCCCCCGCCGATCGGCCTGTCATCACACGGCTCCACGTTTCAGAGCGCGGCTCATTGTGGACGGAGAGCAGAGCTGGGGGGCGGACACACACACACACACACACACACACACACACACACACACACACACACACACAAGACCTTTAATGTGTATCTGCATGCATACACACCGATTAATTTGAACAGACATGCATGCAACGAAACCATTAGTGTGTCCACCCACACACACACACACACACACACACACACACACACACACACACACACACACACACACACACACACACACACACACACACACACACACACACACACAGCCCATTAGCTCTGGTGCCAGCTGACTCTGTGACCCAGACGGGTTTCTGCCATGTCAGCAGGCCAAATGACAGTACTATGGTAGTAATACCCCCCCCCCACACACACACACACACAAATACACAATAGTGGCGAGCAGAGTATGGCTGTGGAGAATTAGACGTCTTCTCTGTCAATCAGCTGAATGAGTGCGTCGCCCCCGGAGATGAGCGGAGAAAAAGTGACCTCCTGTCTGAACCGCCGACCAGGTGGAGACAGAAACAGGCTCAGTGTTTCCAGCGGGACGCTTCTCGGCAGCGTTGGGCTAAAGGAAGCTTCACTAAACTGAAGCTACACCACAGAGAAACGCAGCCAGCTCAGCAACAGCAGCACGGCCACAGTAGTTTTAAACGCAGTTTACACTGAACCATGTTGATTCCAAGTAGGGGTGGGCAATATGACCAAAAATGTATATCATATTATGGTATTACGAAATTAAA
Source organism: Pterois miles (assembly GCA_947000775.1). Taxonomy (NCBI): domain Eukaryota; kingdom Metazoa; phylum Chordata; class Actinopteri; order Perciformes; family Scorpaenidae; genus Pterois; species Pterois miles. The sequence goes on from CAMQGK010000328.1 coordinate 3,251,997, forward strand.
AGGGATACACCAATGAAAACATGATTCTACCTCTTTTCTTTCTATTGGCAATGTAAGGGGACATATCTTAAGACCAGATTAGAGACATATTTATTTTTAAAACAGATGTGTTTATCGGCTCCAAATTGAAAATGAGTTCTAGGCCTACGTGTGTTTTGGAGGAGTAGCCTGACCTGTAATGTAAATGTAATGATTCATTCATGTAACTGCATTCTGACTGTCGTGCAACCTGGACCTCAGCAATAAGTAATACTTGTATGTATGTATATGTTTTTTTTATATTTACTGTTGTTTCACCTCTTTTCACTAAAGTCAAACTGGGAATTACATAACATTTAACTGAATTTACATCTTTGGAGAAGCTGAAAGTTGACATAACGTTTTACATCTTAATCCACATGAAGAAAGAGTTTGAAAATATGCAGCGTTGAGTCACACTGTACAGAAGACACCTGGATCGTGTGTCGAGAGGGCGCGCACACACACACATTATTATTAACACAATGTCATTTTCAAAGTATTGGTAATAAGATAGTGGGGTATCGTAGTGTTTTGAATGGCAGGGTATCGCGGTACCTTTCTCATATCGGGACAACACGTATCTCTTGTGGATCCTCAGAGTTTATTTCAGCCCATCAGAAAGCTCCACAGTACTTGAGCTTCAGAAATGCTTGGGAAAACGTAGCTCTTGTGGACATCAAAACACTACCTGTTATTGATCACCACTTGATCAATAACAGAGAAAACAATGCTACTGCCACACTGATAAATAAATATAGTCAAACCAGTAACACGACGGCTGCCTCTCAAGCAGCAACAACAGTATAAAAAGTTCACTGAGGTTCAGTGTTTTGGTTGACAAAAAGCTGAATCAGCAGGATCCATCACGTCTTATATGTTGTGGTTAAAGGATAAGGCTGGACATTTTTCTTACTGTTAACAAATTCCAACAACAGTCCAACTCTCAGCACTTCCCAACTTCTCCAGCCTGTCTGAGCCTCTCAGCCCCAATCGAAGACGTCCATCTACTATCTGTAACGTAGCGTTTCCTCTTCAGGGTCGCGGGCGGCTGGAGCCGGTCCCTGCTGACACTGGCCGAAGGTGACCCTGGACTGGTCACCAGACTATCCAATCAAAGATGTATATGTGTATATACATATATATGTATTTTCTTTTTTCAAAAAGGCTAATTTAACTTAGTCCTAGCTGCACCAGGTGGCTCATAGGTCAAGGACTAAAGATCTCCACTCATCTCTGTTGTCTGCTTTCTTCTCAGTGCTGTTCCAGCTGCATCCTCTCACCTTCATTTCTCCTTCGATGGTTCGCCTCCAGGTTGTTTTGGGTCTCCCTCTTTTGCGTTTTCCCTCTGGTGTCCAACACAATGCCACTTTTGTCATGACATCAGGTGGTTTCCTTAACACATGTCCTAGCCATCTCCATCTTCTTATCAATACTGTTTCCACGTCCAAGCACTCTGCTGTTTTGTGTAGTTCACAGTTCGTAATCTTCCTCGGCCAGAATATCCTCATCCTCATCAAAATTGTTAACTAATTTCCTAAAACAGCTGATCATTACAGTTTTTGGCAAACGTTACTCAAAAAGGAGAAATTAGTGTGTTTGATGGGGACTCATTTTCCAGCTGTGGGTCTCTACAGTTTGGCAGCAGGATGGCGAGTTTGAGACTGAGTCAAAATAAACTAAAGAGTTTTCATGGTAATGAAGGAACATGTCAGTAGTTTTTGAACACTGGAGCTCTATGACAGCAGGTCAGTAGGATATATGAAGCTATAGTAATGCTGACAATATGTTATTGGTTTTTGTCTATCCGATAAGCAAAATATTGAATGTCACCAGACTTAAAGCTTCAGTAGGCAACAATTTTTTGGCATCATTAGGCAAAACTTCCATAATAACCTTTTAGCATATTGTAATTTAAGTGATCAGACAGAAAACTACACTTCTGCACCTCCTCATGGCTGTTTTCAGGCTTTAAAACATCTAGCCCCTGATGAGAGACTTTGGCCAATCACAGGTTATTTCAGAGAGAGCATTCCTATTGGCTGTGCTCTGGCTGGTGGGCGGTGCTTGGTACTTCCTAAAGAGATCTCAACATGGCTGCCGGGTCACAACCTTTCTCATTTTACAGCTAAACAGTAACTACAAGATGTTTCTGAAAACATCTGAGGAGAGAAATAAACAGTAGAGTAACAGAATATCGATTCATATTTGATCAGCGCTGCCTAGTTTGACCGTTTGATCAGAGTGTGAGTGATTGACAGCTGCTCAGAGATGGCAGACTCCAGATCAGCTCAGATCAGATTGGTTGTTTTCCTCTGGTCTCTGAAACCTTGTAGATGCCGTCAGCACAGATTACCTGTCTCATGCACTGCAGTCACGATACAGCAAAAATAACTTTTTAAAATCATACTCGATCCTAACTTGCCTACTTCAGCTTTAAGCAAACTTGGATAAAACAACTTTACAATATGGGCATCAATATATGTGAATAATTTCCACTTGAATGCTTATACAGAAAAGTTATTTGGTTATCAGTTAAGTTATCATCGCTGCTTTCACGTGGTGCACGAAGGCTCCGCAAGTTGTCGCCGCCGACTCCGCGCTCTGCGCTTTTCATTTCAACACGGACGCCTTTGAGGGAAGACTGGCCGAGCAGGTTGGCCTGTACAGACATCTCTACCACTGTTAACTGATAGACCACAGGGACAGTCACATGACATCTAATACTTAAAAATGGGCAACACACTGAAAGATGAAGCTTTTTGCTGTGAAAGTATATGAGAGGTCGTTTTGTAAAAGTTTAAAAAAAAAAGGTCTCATGGTAAGAGAGGCGACCTGGAGGTAAACAACCGTAATAATCACAGTACACAAATGCAATGTTTGGTGGCATGTACGTCAGAGTTTAGTGTTTTCTGTTGCCAGAAGCCATACTTTTATTTCCAGTACCACTCGTTGACTTCTTGCTTATCTACAGAATATTTTATTTGAACGCCTCCTGGTGTTTCTGATCATACTGCAATGCATAAACGCCTGCTAGTAATGTGCACACCATCTACGGAGGCCAATGCCATGACATTTAGTGCAACAGGACAGACATGACATCATTCATAACATAAAACCATCCAATAATTAAACATACACACGATACCACTGATACAGTAAAAAAAGTAAGCTACTGTCGGCTATAGCTTTAACTTTTTAAAATCACACTTTCTGAGTACTGAATTATATATATCTTTTACATATTAAGCTCCTTGTTCCAGTAGAACACTTGTGTTTTGATTTGGAGATATTTTCACCAATCAAACTATCTTTTCTGTCCCATTTGTTCCCTCCTCCGGCTCACCTTGGCAGCTTCATACAGGAGGACGTTCGCCGTGACATCGCCCTTCGACTGCTCTCCCCCTCAGTCGGATTGGCTGCAGCTCTGTTCATCTTGCAGGAGGAACTCTGAGCTGCTCTGAGCCGCCGTCTGCCAAGTTGTTGCATCAGCCGAACGCTAAAAACCTATTGAAAAACAAACACATAGTAAACTTTAATTGTAGGCATTTGCCTTGGGTATGAGGACTCACAATTTTACTGGTTCTCTCTCTTATTGCCTAAAATGCAGGCAAAACACTAATTAATAATCACTAGCATATGCTGGGTGAAGCGTGGAAATCTTTTACTGTGGCATGAGGTGCAAATGAGATTAAAAGTGCAGTAATGTCCTTCTATACAACATGTTCGCTTTAACACAGCAACTCTGATAGCTTGTTTTTCCAGAAATGGGCAAAAAATGTTTTAAATCACATTTAGTATAATCACATCAATATCTCAATAAACATGTATGTAGAGTATCTTTGGTTAACCCTTGAGCTATGTTTTTTCATGCATTTGCACAGGAGATTTTGCCCTTCAGTGTTGCTAATATGACAAAAAAAGTGCCATGTGTATGAAAAATTTAGCACCCCGCAGCTCCCAAACAAATACCTCTTAATTATAAGCAATTGGCCCTCCTTCCCCACCGACCGCTGACTGGGACACATGAAAGCGTCGGTAATTGTAAGAGTTGCGGGAGGGGGGGGGCTCAAAGTGACGCGGCTGTAAAAAATAAAAATGGAAGGCTCTCATTGAATACAGTGACTTCCTTCCTCTCTCTCACTGTATCACCCAAGCTGGGGGAAAAAAACCTCCATTTGGCACTGATTAGCGAAGACGCAAATTTGAAGGAGGGGGCTTGGAGACCACAGGGGTTACACACATGTATCTGAAGCCACGACACTTCGGGCCCCCTCTAATTTAGATGTCTAAGAATTTGCTGTATGTGCTGCCTCATGCCAGTAAGTCTCAGCCTCACTGTAAATAAATGGCGCAGGGCAGTGTGCAGTCACCCCCATTTGTAAGTCATTAAAATATTTTCTCGGTGACATATTAATTGGAGCGTTGCGTTCATGTCTTCTCGCCTGTGCACGAGTAGCGCTGAAGTTCTGCATGTGTGTGTGGCTTCATTCATGCTGCATGATGTGCTGAATGTGGACGAGATAGCTGTTCACACATTTCAACCATCTGTTACTCGTCAGCTTATCATTAAAATAGAAAGATGACTCACACCGGAAGTTTAACTGTACTTTCCAACTACCAAACAGGGCAGAAACACTGTGGTATATGTCGCATTCACAGCATCCGATGTATTCACTCTCAGTTTGTAGCGTCCATCATATGGCTATGTACTGAAAACATGGCACTAGCTTGCAAAAATGAACTAAAGGGGTTTTATTTATGTAAAAAAAAAAAAACACAGACTACTGTGGCAAGCCTATATTGAAATAAAACTCCCAGTAAATAGCAAACATGTTAACAGTAAACATAGCAAAAACATGGAGAGCGCCTGAGTATATCTTTAGAAACTGTACCATAAATGGTATATTTTTGTCAAATTTAGAGTCACTGTTGTTGTCAAAGTGTAGTAAAATACATTCAGTTGCATCATTATCCATGGGATCTTGGTTGTAATGAGGATATTGGCTTTAAAATTTAGATTATATTCTGAGCAAGGATAAAAATCTTATTTTTTCCTTTATGGAATCTCCATTTACTCTGTAATGGTAACAGAAATACTTACAATGGATTTATTTCCCTTATAGCTTCTCATAATTTAAAAGCGACCGCAAACACACATATAAGCCTTATGAGGAGCTATTTCTGATTCATTTTGGGTGTTATTTTAGGCTTTTTTTTCCCAAGGACTCATATTGAGTCTAAAAAAAAATGATGATAAAACAAGATGAAAACAGATAAAAACAGATTTTTTGGCGTCAATTATTGAGGTTGAATTCTGGATGTTGTAAGTGAAAATTTGCGTTTTAATGTGTTCTAGTATCAAGGCCACTCTGGGGAAATATGCTGCAGCTATATTTACCTTTTCCTCAGCAACTTTACTGCAGAAAAGAATAAATAAGAGTTTAAAGTCTGCACACTGGTTAGAAGAGTAAAAACAAATCTATTTCAGCTTAAAACTAATTGAAATTGAATTAGTAAATCTCTGAATCTCTTTCTGTCACTGATACAAACACAGCATTGATTTCCCTTCAGCGTATCTTCTCCCCCTTCATGTGGCTTATCTTTGTATCTCTTGGCCCGCTGGCAGAATTATGGCTCTAATAACTTTCATCCGAGGCCCCTGTAGCATCAGTAAAATGTTTACTACAGGAACGCAGAGAGATCCTTTGGTGAAGCTATGCCTTCGTTACAGAGCCTTTGACTCAATTCAACGTGTATAAATATATCCATTTCATTATGGAGGCCAGTCAAATATTTGTTTCAGCGGTTTTCCCCCCATATAATGTAAATTGCTGCAAGCTGTTGCACTTGGAAAATGTTTTCTCATAATGCTTTTCTGCCTTCACATAAATCACAGCTAAATGTTGCATTCAAATGACTACAGACAGGCAATTTATTCTTGGCTTCCCCTCGTCCCCCTCGAGAGAGGCCTATGGCAAGAGGGTCGCTTCGGTTTTTAATAGCGACTGTCGTTATTTGTTGACAGTTGTTCATCATCGTTTCCAAATTTATTGTCTTTTCTTGAAAGTATTTCTTTGTTTTCTCTGCAGTTATGACCACTGTCAAATGAAGTGAGGGGTGAAAACATGTCTGGAATTAGGCCACTGTGAGGCAATGAGTACATGACATCTTTTTTTCCCCCAACAGCGAAGTGGGAATTCTTATAATAACCATCCCTGTGTGTTGCTCAAGAAGAGATACTCTCATAAATACCATAAACGTTTTTACAAGAATATTTCTTGTCTCACATTTGGCTTCCATGCTACACCATGTAACCAAACCCAGGACGTGAAATACCACCTCAAATTGACAGTGACATTTTTATTCCCTCAGTGAGGGAGAACAACTTTAATGATATATCATCTGCCAGCAGATCCAACGGTGACACTGTATTTGCTTAATAACAGAAAGCCGGGGTTGTCCTGTGCGGTGAGTGAGTGCTGAGTCGCTCTGTGTCAGCTTCAACTGAATTTTACTGGTGGATTTTGGTGAATCTGTCAGCAGTGGCAATCAATGTTAACCCTGAAAAAGTCTGTCACTGTGTCTTTGCTGCCAGTTAAAGTCTTACATAACAATGACACTGTAAAGCAGACTGAGACCTGTAACCACCTCTGAAACTCTCAAGTGTCATGAAGTGTTAACGCAAGCTGCAGACGCAAGTCACCTTGTGGTAATGACATGTAGGTGAACAATGTGGGATTTTCTGCAGGATCTATCTGCCCTCAGGACCCAGTGCATGCACTCTAGGTGTAAAAACAACTGTGCTACCCGTCTGTTTGCAGCGTACCACACACGAAACAACACTCAAATGCCAATATTCCATACACATATATGCAAACAGAAATGCTATCATGCTTAGAGTGTAAACAATATTAAAGTGGCAGTCAATCAGCCAAGTTAAGATGGTTTACCAAACACATTTCCTCTCTAATGAACAATTATATTACAAACGTGACAAATGTCTGCATTTAAAAGAAAACAAAGCCTTGTTTTATCTGTCGTGGCAAGAGTGCTGCCTTGTTGCAGTACTCTAGTCTGTAACATCACAAGTTTGGCTGGCTTGGCTGAGTTACACAGACATAATGGTAGAGACTGTGAAAGACGGAGACTAAGGAGACACAGGACAGAAGAAAACAAAAGACGGGACACTATTGTATTGCTCCTGGATGTAAAGATGGGTTTTATAATGTTAAAACAAAGAACAAAACAGTCATTTTCATAAACGTGTGCTGACACAGAGATCAGTTATATTACTGCAGCGCTCCAAGGCCTTCAACAGGTATGGAGTCCAGCTGCAGCTGACTGTCTCCCCGTCTCCTTGTCTCTGTCACCTGTACCTGTCTCCCCCCCTGTCTCTCTGATCACCTGTATCTGTCTCCCCATCTCCTGTCTCTCTGATCACCTGTACCTGTCTCCCTGTCTCCTGTCTCTCCACCTCTACTGTCTCAATCAGACCATTCAAATACAGGGTTGCAAAGAAAATAAATGCTGAAAGCACTACTTTAGTCTGAAGCCCACATTATACCGTTTGTCTGCGCAAGTTGCCAGTAGCTTCTGCTAGCTAGCTGGCTGTCAGCAGCAGCTCTGAGCAGGGTGGACGGGGGAGCCCAAGTCATCACACCGGGGTGTCCGTCGGCTTGAGATTAAAACCAGAGACAGGTAATCAGAGAGAGGAGAGGATGGGAGATGGGGAGACAGAGACAGGTGATCAGAGAGAGGGAGAGGACGGGAGATGGGGAGACAGAGACAGGTGATCAGAGAGAGGAGAGGACGGGAGATGGGGAGACAGAGACAGGTGATCAGAGAGAGGAGAGGACGGGAGATGGGGAGACAGAGACAGGTGATCAGAGAGAGGAGAGGACGGGAGATGGGGAGACAGAGACAGGTGATCAGAGAGAGGAGAGGACGGGAGATGGGGAGACAGAGACAGGTGATCAGAGAGAGGAGAGGACGGGAGATGGGGAGACAGAGACAGGTGATCAGAGAGAGGAGAGGACGGGAGATGGAGAGACAGACAGATGATCAGAGAGAGGAGAGGACGGGAGATGGAGAGACAGACAGATGATCAGAGGGCTCTTTCAGTGTCACTATAGCGAGTGCTGCAGTAACGTTACTGATCTCTTTTTCAGTAGCAGTTTATGAAATGGACAGTTTTGTTCCTGGTTTAAAACACTGTAAAACTCATCTTTACATCCAGGAACCATAAAATAGTCCTCTTTTGTTTTCTCTACCGTTGTATCTGTGTAACTCAGCCCAGCTAACCAACCTCATGACATGACAGACCAGACTTCTCTCTCCACAAACAATGACACAAAGCAGCTTTTTCTCTGTTAAATGCCATTTGTCATGTTTTCTATATACTTGTTTATTAGAGCAGAAATCCCTTTAGTAAACCAGCTTAACTTGGTTGCCCAATTCACTTTACAGTGTACGTATTTTGTTGATCCATATACTCATAACGCATCAAACAGATCTGATAATTACTCCAGTGGCATGGTCCCTCGTTCATTACAGCAGAGTCATGATTATGTTTAAGTTAGCTATTTTACAAATAATCCAGTTTCAGCTCCTCAACTGGGATACCAACACTGCACTGTTTACATGCAGATCTCTCCTACACACCACTTTCTGATGCGCTTCAAACACACATCCGCACGCACACACACCAAATGTACGCAAGCAAGTTTCATCAGCAATTCAAACGAGGACTAGAGAGCAATGAAACTCACCTTTTCACATCTGACACCCGAGCGTTAACACCGCCGCACTAACGTTAGCTAGTTGTGCTAATTAGCTAACGTCACTTCCTTCAGTGGTGTCCGGACTTGACCGCTCGCTCCCGGATCAATATATCTAACATTAATATATCTTGTGGATCTCTCCGTCCCTTCTGGAGTACTTACTCCCTTTCTCTAGTCCTTTTCTATTCAGACAATTTCACTCATTTAGGCATGCTGCCATATTTTCCTCTTCACATTGCACTTGTTTGGGTTTTCTCGAAATCAACTGGACTGTTGACAGCAGGCCAGGCTGCTATTGGCTACTGAGAGCTGGGGGCGGGATATAGCAGTGCAGGTGCACCGTGATTGACACATTCCTCAGCAAATCGTTGCGCTTACAGAACGCATGACGTACGAGCAGACAAGTAATCATTGGATGTTTTTGGTCCTCCTTGTTTGAGGATTATAGCAGGAGAAAAGTCGGATAATCTAAGATTCAAGCTGGATATTAATTACAAGGATGCTTTCTGTCGACTTGAAAAAGAGAGTATTTCTCATTTAGTCTTTGTTTGTTTATTCTTTTTATTAATGAATTCAAACAGTATAGCTCCATCATACCAAATATCGAAACAAAAAAGACTGTTAAATTATTAAATGATTATAATATGATGTATTGTATATCACATAAACTGTGGCATTGTGAAATGTATATGCAATTATTTTATTTTTGTCTGCTACTCTGTTAATGAGCATGAGCTCGAAAAAGAAAGCATTATAATAAAAAAAGTTAAATTTTGCTTCATGCCAGGAGATGTATCACCAGTGAAAGATCAACATTAAAGTCCCCATGGGAAATAGCTACAGCACAGTAATTAATCTGGTGAACAAACATAGTCCACGATAGTAAAGGAAAAAAGAGAGGTATACATTTCATGTATCCAAACAGTGATTCAGCAGTAGCCTATGGTGGCTAGCTTACGGGATAGCATTAAGCTGATCATAGAAAAACTAAATTCATCTCAATCAATAATCACAACAGCTGTAATAAAAGGCAGATAATGCTCCAACAAGGGCATTCAGGAAGTAGATAAAAGATGTATCTCAATACCCACTTGGTCACAATGCATTTTTCCCCTTGATATCTTAAAATGTTTGAGTTTTACTGCAGTGCACAGATGTCACTTAGTGGTTCCAGCATTGTCAATGACAAAAGTTAAATAAATAAATGTCCATTGGGTTGTCATGGTTATTGGGCTGCGACGTCTTTTTTCGGGAAGCCCAGATACTGGACGGGGTCCCTGGAACATGTCAAGGATTAGAAAACTTGTTGGGGGTTGTGTGATATTGTCAAGGGTCCCACAGTCCTGTTTACTGGTCTGGACCTGGTGGACTTATGACAGACATATACGGCCATGAAGAAACAGCGAAGGTAATTTGATCTGATTCATTTGAAAAATTATGTTGATGAGTCAGTTTGTAAAGCGCATTGAGAGTAGACATGTGGTTAGCTCAACAGTGTGAATACTGTGAAACATGCAATTTTATTATTATTATTATTATTATTATTATAAGTTACAGTTGTGGAGGAGCATGCAGATAAAGCACCTTAGTGTAGAGAGAGCAGAAGCTTTTTAATAAATAGATAGATAGACAGACAGACAGATTGATAGATAGATAAGTGCATTAAATAGCAAACAGGCAGAGATTTCAAACACAGCTTCTATTTTACAGATGGTTTCATGAGAGGAGTAGAAGAGATTGAACACTCTGGTTACAGTGAAGTGAAATGAGTAATTCAATATGAACATTGTGCTCCTTTAATTAAATGATGGAATCCCAAATATGCTTTGTGACACAATGACAGCGGCAGAGAGACGAAGACACCCAGAGACAGAGAGACAGGTCAGTGAGGACATTCAGAAATAAAGACAGAAATACCTCAAACCGAGAGACGCAGTTTTTATATTGATGTTTTAACACAGATTACATCACAAATAACAAAAAAAAGCATCAGTATGGACAGCAAACAATGCTCTTAAATAAAATTTAAAAACTAATAGTCAATTAGTAGATCATTAGAAACAATCAACTATTTTGATAATAATAGTAAAATAATAATAATAGTAAACAATAAGTAAATAAGTAATTTTTCAAGCATTTTTACAAGTTTAAATTTCCCCACTGTGGGATAATAAAGGAAATCTTATCTTTTAAGTTACAAAAAACAATTATGTCTTAAGCTGATTTAAAGGGACAGTCCAGAGTTTAATATTGCACTGACTCGCGAGAGACATGTTTAAACAAAGTGGTCAAAAACAAACACAGTGGATCCTACATTTCCCATAATGCAGCATGCTTCATTAGATTTCACCCCCTTGCAATGGCAACTTCTTTCAAACTCCCAATTCTGTTTGACTGTTATCAGGACATGACATTGGCGTCGTTATCAGTCGCTATAAGCCCCATAGATGTGGGTCGTTAGGGGCCTTAAAAATGAAAAAAAGGTGAAAATTAAAAGTAAAATGCTCTAATATGTAAAACTAAATGAACGTGTCACGTTTTGAGCACAACCAAAGAGGCTTCTTTAAGTTTATGCAATAAAAGTACAACTTATTTCAGTTTAGTCAATAAAAGTACAACTTTCTTTAGGTTTTGGTAACAAAACTACAACTTCTTTAGTTTTAGACAACAAAACTACAACTTCTTAGTCTGAGACAATAAAACTACAACTTCTTAAGGTTTAGGCAATAAAACTACAACCTCTTTAGTTTTAGGCAACACAACTTTAGAGGGAAACATTGTGTTTTGGGTGAAAATAACTATGAACACAAAGACATTGCTGGTTTCTTTCAGAATGCAAACTAGAAGATCAAAAGGTCGCTGTCGTGTTTTTTTATTCCTTCTTTCTGTGATCTACCATGTGAGTAGATGATAAAACTGATACCATAACACCTATTTAATAGTGACAACTGTCTAATTGGCTGTTATTTATTCTCACTTTGCTTCAGAGAGGAGAAAACAGGTTTTCATGGGATAATTCCTTGTGATGAGTAAACTGTAAAATGCACCTACAAACTTCAGAATCTGACCTTTCCAACAACTTCATCACACGAACACTTCAAAGTTGTAGAAATGAGACGTCGCTCTGTTTCTCTGACGGCTCCGCAATGATGTGAACAGGGTATAATTACCAGTGACTTTAATGAACAGTAGGCTCACAGACAGTATATACATCTTCATAATACTACTGATACCACAACGTTGGTATTACATGACACAGACACCAGACCTCTTGTCTGGATACATTTAGAAATGTTGATTGAAAAACAAACAATTTGGATGGTAAACCCACTTTGGTTTTAGTGACATTATTTTTTATACTCAGAGCTTCAAACTGCATTTCTGCTGCGTCACGCTCCGTATCTTTCCTTCAGATTTTCTCATCCCGTGCATGCTACGGCGTCTACAGCCGGTCGAGTCATGGATTCAACAGATCACCATTAATCACACCGTGACCTTCCTCTCAACCAGGCCCATCTAAAGCTCATTCATCCCCATTTGCCATGCAGCTCTGCGGGTCGATAATTGGCAAAGCAAAACACAGATTAAACCCAATTTGGAGGGTTTCAACTTGAAGCTTAGCAGAGACAGCCGGGCTCAGGCTGAACTGGAGTTCACTGCGCTCTGGTCCTCGCTGCCTGTCTGAGGCTGCACCGGGAGGGGACCGCAAACCTAAATCAAACCAGTCTGTTCTCTCTGTTTGTGTTTGCATGTGTGTGTGTGTGTGTGTGTGTGTGTGCGCAGAGCATGCAACTGTTCACTTCTCCCTGCGTTACCATCCCTAATAGAAACCAACTTTCAGGGTTCAAACTCCATTTGTCCCATTAACCTATTAGCTTAAAGTTTAATTGCAGGATGTCGTAAAATGATTTGGTCTATGAGTAATGACAATATTTCGGCTCCGTAATGGCCAGAACAAAGCAAACTAAAGCAAAGCTAAGCAAAGGCGGTTGTTTTTCTTCCTCACGGCATGTCTGGGCTGCAGATTTGGGCCTTTACCTCGCCGTGTCGGTCGGATAATTGTTTACTGGCGAGGTTTTTGTTGCATGAGGACAACATCATGGCAGGATAACAAACTAATGACTAATTTCATGGCTATTGAGTCATTTTTAAAAAGACCATCACAAGGATCAACTTTAAAGAGCGATTGTGACTAATCCAACAGCAGGTACTCAAGGTATGGTCGGCAAGGTATAATTCCCTTGTAAAGTGAAAAAAGAAATGTTTTAAGATGTCTCCAAATCAGCTTTTAAACAACTTTAAAGGCCTTTAAAAAAACATAATCCACTTTAATTCATCAAACCCGTGATTCAAAATAAGCAGAGGAGACCACATTCCTCTCTGCAACCATGGGAGATGACCCCTAGGTGGCAGCGTACCTCATGAAACCTCCACCACTGTAACAACAACATCACTCCAATTACAAAACCTCCTCAATTGTCCTCCCTTTTATTTGCTCCGCGGGGCAACGAAACTGGATGACAGTGTGTCCGAGCACTCGATAAGTTATGATCAGCTGCCCCGGCTCTCGCTCCCGCCCTTTAAACAGCAGCTTGATAGGATCTGTGAGGCGCGCTGGGCATGTATAGTGTTACTCTCATCAAAGGGGACTGAATGGGGGTGAATGGAGGATGATGTGTGTACTGCCTCTGCTTAGTGGAGGCATTTCCAGCTGGCGCCAGGGCAGAGGAAACCCACTGAGACACACAACAACACACACAGACACAGGGGTCAGCCTGGATTCACCCTCCTCCTCCTCCACCACCACCTCCATGCCTCTTGGCCTCCACCGCCTCCTCTTCTTCTACCCAAACCCTCAACCCCCCGCCTTCTCTTCCCAGGCCTGGCCGCCTCTCATCTGCTCTCTCTCTCTTGTTCGTCTTTTCTTCTGCTTTTTCTACCACCTCTCTGCTGTCTCCTTTTCTCTTCTTCGCTTACTTAACAAACTTGCACGTTAAGTACATTTATTGCACTTAAAAATACTCTAAAGAGCCAGTTCAGTAATATTTTTTAGCATTTTACTTACAGTTCAAGCTGCAGTGGGTAGAAATAGAGCAAATATGATTAAAAAGTTATTTTAACAAACAGTCCCTATTCCTTACTCACAAACTCCAATCAAATGGTCAAACCAGGCAGCGCTAATCAAATACTGTATGAATCAGTGTTAATCAATGAAACATCTTGTAGTTACTGTTTAGCTGTAAAATGAGAAAGTTTGTGACTCGGTAGCCATGCTGAGATCAGTTGAGGAAATACCAAGCACTGGCCACCAGCCGGAGCACAGCCAATAGGAACGCTTTCTCTGCAGTGACCTGTGATTGGTCAAAGTTTCCTATCAAGGCTAGATTTACTAAAACCTGAAAACAGAGCCATGAGGAGGTGCTGAAGTCTAGTTTTCTCTCAGAACACTTGAATTACAATATGCTGAAAGGTTATTATGGAAGTTTTGCTGCACATGCACAATGTTCATGCTAAATGTGCCAAATGGGGTCAACCACCCACACACTTTGCTACTGGTTGAAGCTGCAATTTTGCTGGTCAAAGTTCACTAAAGTTAAACTCCACGCAATAGAAAGACAAATTTCGTGCATGTGTGACTGTGGCCTGCAAGCACTGAACAGGAACAGCCAATCAGAGAAGGATTTACCCCTCATCTGTCAAATAGAGAGACTAAGTCCCGCCCCCTTATGGTGGACCACCATAGGATCTTATTTTGGAAAAAATATGAACGGTAGTCAACAAATAATTTTATGATCCCATTTGACTTGCACCATGAATCACACATATGACGTTTTTTCAATTTAAAAGATAATTTTGCAAGTCAAGAAAGTCTCAGTTTGTTGTAAAACTGTTGGAAGTTTTAGACTGTGAAAATACATCAGAAAGTCAACACATCCAACAGTGTCGTAGTGACGTCTCTCTCTGAAGCTACGATGTCTGTGTGTTCAGACACCTTTCTATCAGAACCAGCATTAATTTTTTTTTTATCAACGTCAGCTACAGTAGCTCTTCTATTGGATCAGACAGCCTTCACTCACCATGTGCGTCAGTGAGCCTTCGCCGCCCATGACCCTATCGCCGGTTCACCAGTTTTCCGTCCTTGAAACCCTTTTGGTCGGTCCTGACCACTGCAGACCGGGAACATCACACAAGACCTGCAGTTGTGGAGAAGCGCTGACCCAGTCGTCTAGCCATCACAAATGTCAAAGTTGCTCACATCCTCACGCTGCCCACTTTTTCTGCTTCCAACACGTCGACTTCAAGGACAAAATGTTCACCTGCTGCCTAATATATCCCACCCACTGCCAGGAGCCATTGTGACAAGATTATAAATATTCACTTCACCTGTCAGTGGTCATAATGTTGTTAATGTTATGGTTGATTGGTCACAAGTCGTGAACTCTGACCTTTCAGAAACTTTCCACTTACGAGGTTGTGAATACGATATGCGAGGGGGGCGTTCATATAGACTCCTCTTGTAAACACGGTAAACACCATCCCATTTGAAGGCACCATAAGTCCCAAATTTCACTTTTTAGCAGTTTGATAAATATGGACCCTGCTCTCTATCCCACCTTCCTCCCTGTTTTATCTCCTCCTGCTCTCAGTCTACACATCTTGTCCATTTTGTTGATGCTACTCAAGAGGAATAACGCCTCTCGTCTGATCAGCTTCAGATGCACAGGAAAAGACAGCTTTTAATCCGCCACAAAGCTTCGTCCCTCCTCTCCCGCATTTGAGTGACATCAGGGCTCAGAGGACTTTGATTCCAGTGGGATGTTATTAGCGGCTAAATGACTCTTGGCACGGCCCTCCCTCCAGTCTTCAGGGGGTGGTGGTGGTGGTGGGGGGACTCTGAACGGTCAGGACAAATTAAAAAGCCAACCTGCTATTTTACTGTTCAGATCTGTTGATGCTATAAAGCAGGAAAATGGGGCTTGGCGGCCTTTACGTGACTACCCGGCTGATTTTACGTGATTTTCCACCGGCCCTGAATCTAAGCCTTTTTTTGGCACAACACGCTCTGCCTTGACCAAGCATGGGATCTGTAAATGCCCTAATAAATATTTTTTAGCACTTTATTTAGTTCCATGCCCTGGGCCAACAGCATCTAAAGTATGTCACCCAGTGAGGGTGGGGAGAGAAAAGACCCTAAAGGCTAAACAGGGCGTAATGTAGATTTAATTAACAAGCAAAGCATGGGCTCACACACACACACACACACACACACACACACACACACACACACACACACAGAAGCAGACACAGATGCACACGTGAAAATATAAAGACACACAAAAACTTTAGCAAACACACACATAACTGTAGGTTAATGATTTCATGCTCACACACACACACACTTCTAACAAGGCAATCACACACACACACACACACACACACACACACACACACACACGGTGTGAAACTATGTGAGTGTAAATGAGATGCAGACAGACTCACAGCAGTGAACCCGACAGAGAGAGAGAGGATGTGGCTTGGCTTTGAATTGCTAAAACTAAAGTTTGAGGAGGAAGGAGTCATATTTTGAATTCTATGCATACTGATCATCTCTGAGCAACGGAGCGTTAAAGGAGCTGCATGTTTTATTTCTGCTGGTTATTTAAGATTACAGCTTTTTTTTTTTTTTTACTTCAAAACACACTCTGAATAGAAAATGTTTCACAAAGAGTATAGAAGTGGGCGCTCAAGTCAACCGTTATCAGTTATACCATTAAACGGGTGTTATCTGCCACTATAAGCCTCATAGATGTGGGTCATCAGGGGCCTACTACACCTACTACGTTGTAAAAGTGAAAGTGAAACTTAAAGCAGCACGAAAAAGGCTTCTTTAGGTTTACACAACAAAACTACAATTTCTTTACATTTAGGCAACAAAACTACAACTTCTTTAGGTTTAAGCAACAAAACTACGACTTCTTTAGATTTAGGCAACAAAACTACAACTTACTTAGGTTTAGACAACAAAGCTACAACTTCTTTAGGTTTAGAGAATAAAAGTACAACTTTTTTAACTTTAGGCAAACAAAACTACAACTTATTAAGGTTTAGGCAAATAAAACTACAACTTCTTTTGGTCTGGACAACAACAGTACAACTTCCTTAGGTTTAGGCAAAAAAATAGTTAAATTTAGGGAAAAACACTGACATCCCAGTCTCCTGGGTGAAAACTTGGTTTTGTTCATACTACAGCGCCTGACTTCCTCTTCATAATTACTACAGTCACTAGAGGTCGCTGTCGCGTCGTCTTTTATTCCTTCTCTCTGCGATCTACCATGTGAATAGATGATAAAACCTACTAGTGGGTGTTGTAGGCCACTAGTTGTATGCAAAGGTGAGACTGCATTTTTTAAGAACAAAGTGCATTACAGTATCAAAGGTAAATTGTATTTCTGACCAGAACAGCCCGTCATTGATTTACAGTCAACAATATGGTGCATAAATGTTACTGATTAAATTGAAACTGTTAAATCCTGCTGCCTCTGGTTTGTTTTTAAGGGCAATTGTGAATTATCAGTAAAAAGGCAGCGTAGCTATACTCGTTTTGTAGGATGATCCTTCATTTTACTTGAAGTGGCTGAAAAAGGGTAAATAATGGTAAGATAATTATGAAGTAATAGAAGGTTACTAGCAGTTTCTCATTATGACGTATCACTTAACTTGACGGGGCACGAACAAAGTAATTCATTCCCGTAATTAGCGATTAATGATTAGTCTCACTTAATTAGTTTTGTGCAGCTCAGCAGCTGCTTTGAATGAGGAATGACTCATGTAGAAAGCAGCTCAACCCAGTTACTTCAGCATTATATGATGTTTCATTAAGATAGTACTAGTACTATATCGGTAGAAGTAAGATAAGATAAGATAAGATGAACCTTTATTAAAATTGAAATTCAGGAATACTACATAGTACTACATAAGTACTACATAAACCTCCATTTGGAGTTATTCTGGAAATACTTCATTCATCCTGCTTAGTTTCTCACTTGTTTCTTGCCACCTTCTCAATATTGTGTGTACCTTGTTAAGTTTTGCAGTTTATATTATGGTGTTATTAGTATTATTAGTGTTGTTAAACTATTTTATCTGTTATGTAACTGACTACAATGATGAATCATATAAATAATACTGTACACACTAAGCTGTAAACAACTCTAACTAGTCAAAGCTGTCAAATAAATGTAGCGATGGAAGAACGTTTACTCTAGTACTGTACTTAAGTACTTGTACTTTACTCGAGTACTGCCATTAAAGCTTCTCTACAATTCAGAGGCAATATGGCACTTTTTACTTATATTTAACAGCTGTTACTACTTACAGTACTGATACAAAACTCATCATAATATATCATGTCCACCAATATAAGGTAAGTTAGTTAGGTAGTTGAAATGATCTTGACTGGCTGCAACATTAAAATCTTTAATGACAATAATCCAACAATAATTAAACTGAATAGTAATAAAAAATATAATGTGAACTCAGGACTTTTACTTGTAATGGCCTCCTTTCAAAGTGTGGTACTTTTACTTTAAAAAGTATAGTTTTAAATTACTTCTGAAATGTAGATAGTGGCATAAACTAGAAGAACTCGCAATTGTACTAAAGTGACTTTGATATTTTTGACCACCGCATTTATGTGAAAAGTTTGTAGTTAAATTACATATTGAGATTATACATTTGATAATACAGTAAATACACAGCTCAGTTACTTCCGGTAGAATAAAAACACCTAATGAATGTTTTCTGTTAAATCCAACCACGATAATATTTCATCAGTCTCAGCGAATCATTAATACCGATCATTAGAGGCCATGAATGTAAATCAGCAGGGCCGGCTGTGAAAGAGGGAACTCAACACTTCATTTATTTCTGCTCCAGTCGGTGACATCAGATCAGACCGGTCTGATGTAAACGTTTGGCTCTTGAACCCCAAAAAGGACAAGCTGTGCTGTGAACTCACATTAAATACTCGCATGACGAGGTTTGCTCCAAAATAACACATCCACCATTTTAAAAGAAAAAAGACGAAGGTCAAAATAAGTGATAGCAGATAATCAAGACAAATTACAAAACGATTGTGAAGAAACACTTCATTTTACAGGTCTGAAAATTTCATAGTAATTAGGTGATAATTAGCAGGAAAGCCATTTGAAACGTCTTTGGATTCACTGCCAAATTCTGTTTATCAGCAGACGTGGAAATAAAGCATGTCAATTAACTTTGCATTTCCTGGAAATACATTAAATAAATTATAAACTATTGGGAAACAGTGGAATATAATTATTAAATCATGTTTATTATAAAGTAATTTTCGATAAATTTTGATTTTAAAATAGTCAAAACTAAAAGAAGACACTTCTGATCAGTTCACTTCTTATTGTCTACAGAGATCAAGTTAACTGGTAGCTAATGCTACTAATTCGGATGTTTTTAGTTATTTGATAATTATTAGCTATTGTGTTTAGAAAGCAGACATGGAAATAAAGCACATCAATAACTTCATATTAAATAAAGAAAACTAAAAATAGTATTAATAAATTACCAATTATTAAGAAATAATGGAATATAATAATTAAATCATGTTTATTATAATGTCATTTTCAATAAATTTTGAGGCAAATATTGGGGTAATCTGGCAGTAATTTCAAAGAAATTTCAAATGGGTTACTTGCTAATTGTCACCTAATTGCTATGAAACTTGCAGACCTGTAAAATGAAGCGACACCTAAACAATATTTGCTTCACACATTTTTTTTTACCATTAAAAATGTGTGTACAGTGGATGGGAAAAGAGCTCTTCATACTCAACAAAGCAAAGATGTGCAAACACAACTTTAGCGCTGAAAAGACACCGAATTATACACATGTAAACCTGTTAATGAAATAAATAGAGAAACAATAGAAGCGTTAGGTAGTACATGTTCAGCACTAATCACACCTACTGCATGATCAGAGCCGCTACTTCATACATTCATATCAGGGTCATGATGAGTCAACCAGTGGTTATACTGCACAATACTGACAGCAAAAACAAAATGTAGTAACAAAACTAATAATTAGCTAGTTTTTACAATCATCCTCCACACATGAACATACATTAATTTTGTAGTAGTACATTAAAAGCTCTCAGGTTGTATTCATAAGCAGGTACAGGTATTCATACAGCAGGTAGCTCACATCATCATGTAACACCAAATGAGGAGATGCACAGTGGAAGTGGAACGTTTTCAGGCCCATCTACTTGTTGCACACTTTATCGTATTATAGATTTAATTTACTTTTTTTGGCAATTAATTCTACATATAATAAAGATGAAGAGGCTGTAGTTTTTTATTTTTAATAGTTTGATACTAAAGCAGCTGTGTGTCTCTTTAAAACTAGTGATGCACCGATACTGGATATCAGTGAAATCAGTTTAATTCTGTCTATATGCATCGTGGATTATATACTGAAATTTTAATTACTTATCAATTTGTTAATGCATTAAAAAGTTTACACTTTAATTATAATTCCTGTTAATTTGGAAGACTTTTTGCCAAGTTGCTGGTATACAATTTATTATTTTGATGATAAATAACAATTCACTAAATTTATAAATATTTATTTGCCATATTTTGTTTTATAAAGTTAGGAAAGCAGTGTGTAAATTAAACCTGTTGTAGCTTTACACGTTACAGAATGATCCCAGTCATTTCCACAAACTCTGGTATTGGATTGGACTCGGTAAATATATAGATATCTAAAGCCCGGGTATTGATATCGGTATCGGTATCGGGACTGAAAAAGTCAGATCGGTGCATCTCTAGTTAAAACTCGTTTTCCTCTGACTATAAACTTTTATCTTTTAAGACTGCAATTTACATTCTCCAGTTAATCAGACATGGAAGTGACTCATTTCAACAAAACATTTAAATATTCAATTATAGTTCTTTGTCTTAGTGTTTAAACGATGAGCACATTCGCTGATGATTTCATACGTTCCCCTCTGAAAGTAAATGAATAGACGTTGAGATAACAAGACGGAGCTGCGAGGAGCAAACTCGCAGTAATCTCATTAAAAACGTGTTATCTTCACTTCTCAGTCTGAGCTCTCGCCTCGCTTCTTCTCGCACCTCCAACTCTCTGAGACAAGTACACAAATCACACACACACATGTGAAAACAAATATGCATACAGTACATATGCACTCATGGGTATGCGAGCATTTACAGTGTGCACAGAGAGCGTCACACACACACACACACACACACACACACACACACACACACACACACACACACACACACACACTATATGCAGATGGTGGAGATTACTCATGCCTCAGTAACACTGTAAAAGTCAGGCACATTCTCCAACACTTTAATAACATTCCTGCCTCTAACCACAACAACTCACCACACACACACACACACACACACACACACACACACACACACACACACACACACACACACACACAGAGTTGTGTATTAGCTTGTAATGTAAGTATTAACAGAAAGTAAGTGCGTTGAAGTTGGGTAAAGGTGTGTTTTACGTAGCAGATTTAAATGTTCAGTAGTTACACAGACACCTTTAAGGTTTTAGAGCACCAGTATAGACGAGTGATTCTGTACGAGGGAAGAGAAAAATAAAACACACACAGTCAAAAAAATAACCTCTCATCCTTTTCTCCTCTCCACACCTGTGTTTCTGTCGGACCCGTTCACTCCTCCCCCTCCAGCTCTCCTTTCGACTGAACACCGCCTTGTTTGGCCACCTCGGCCTCCTTCAGAGCGCTGATGACTGGTAACCATGGCGACGGCAGCCCAGGCCCAGTCCTCTTGACCTGGTTGAGGTGGCTGAGGGCGGCGTACAGCCCGGCGTCGGCCCCGCCGCGGACGCCCGGCTCTTCCTCCTCCTCCTCCCCCTGCTGCTGCTGCTGCTGCTCTGTGTAGTACATCTCCAGAGCTGCCGGGGTGCAGTGCTTCTGCTGTTACAGCAGAAACACAAACATGTCTTCGTTTGCTCCAGTGGAGGCGAGAAACTGCTCTGACAGTTATAACACAAGTCCGTCCCAGCAGGTCAACACACAGTATATCTGTTTCTGACTTCCATTGATGGTGTGATTATTTCTATTATAGAAATAATGATTAACAAACTTTAGGACATCTTTTATAAGGACATAAGCAAGTGTGAATTTAGTTTTTGAAGAGGCGGCTACAGTAGAATCAGCTATTATCAATTAAAATATTAGACAAAATAATCTTAACTCCAGGTCCACCCACTAGCTTTTTTTCTGGAGCTTTCAACAATACCTTACAGTCTTCAACAGTTAGCTCATTGTCAACTCTAAAGCAGGTAAGTGGACCTTCAGTTTAAAAAATACCTTTTCCAAGGCCAAGAACAAACTTTCAAGCTCAAAATACATCAGAGGACAATGCCAGGTTTGGAAAGCTCAGAAAACATCTATCAGTCAATAATGTATAAACGCTGCAAAAGCTTCCTAAACAACAAAAGCCTTTATCTAAAACTGTTGATTAAAATGTGGAAGATGCGCTGTGGACACAGAAAGAGGAAAGTGGAACATTTACTTGTGAGGCCTGTTTACAACTCTCCATCAGTGGGAAACAAGTGAGAACACATGGCAGTGTCACAAGTACGCGACGCAAATGTTTCTGCAAACCAGATCAGGGGAGTTAAAATGTCTCCTGTCCTGTTACAGCGTTTTTTTTTTTTTTTTCTAGAAGAAGAACAAGATGTTGAGACTGTTGAATTTTACAGGCATTTGGGCATCGTGATTGACAACAAGTTGATCTTACACAGGAATAAAGATATGCTGACTAAGAATCACCAGTTGCATCTTTGTTTGAGGAAACTAGTTCCAGGTTGACACTGGTGACAAAACGGTGACACTGTTTTATAAATAGTTTACTGAGCCAGTTGGACTTTTATTTGCTGGTATGTGTCCCCCAACCTCAAACAGAAAAACTCATTAACAAGGGTGATGAAAATCAGCCGCTAAATCATCGGCACTGAGCAGAAATGTCTGTCTGAACAGGTCATTAAACAGATGATAAGGAAAGCAGAACCATAATTTCAGACAGTACCCGCCCCCCTGCGTTCAGAGTCTAAGTTTCTGTCCTCTGCATCCCGCCTCACACAACCATCAGTCAAAACCAACTGTAGAGTACAGGTAGCCTTTTTAGGCCTTTTTTTATGTGTATATTGTCTCATGTGATGAGCTGTTGTTGTTATTGCTAGTGTGGCAAAACCATTTGCCCCTCTGGGAAAAATAAGGTCTTGAACTTTATCCAAATGTACAGACATAGTTCAAGATTTACAGTACTAATACCCCACGGTTGCCAGGTCCATTTAGGACGAGCCTTCAGTTAAGGAAAAAGCATCCCGTGCAACGAGGAGGCCGTACGAGACAATGTGAGTGAATTAAATCAAACAAACTGAACGTCCATCCTGTTAACGTTATGTTTTGGAAAGGGCCCACAGAGTTGTGTCGACCTCACAAGAGTTTCTCTTCTGAGGATCCACTACCTGACCTTCCCTCTCAGCGAGGGAGTCGAACCTCTCAAAAGCACAGCAGTGACTACGCCTCCCTCCGACCTCCATCCTCACTCCTCTCTTTATGTCTCCAACAACGCATTAGCAGGAAAAAATGCTGAAAGCAACTGTAACCGGCAAAAACTTCAAAAGCCTTGCCGGAAGGTTCCCCCCCTCCCCCCTTCCCTTCCTTGCTTCCCCCCTAACTGTTAAGCCTTTAATCACAGTTTAGTCACGCTCAGCCCTAATTAAAGACCCCTCCGATTCACAGGCGGGCGTCCCAATCTCTGCCTGACCAGAAAGCTGGCTCTGCAGCTCCCTCTCCCTCTGGCTCTCACACTCTCTCATTTTCTTATGCGAGACGGGCTCTTTAACTAACATGCGTGGCAGCGGCGGCAGCGCTACGCGAAGCCTCCAAGGTGTCGTTGGGAGATAATGAGTTTGAGCTTCCAACTGCAGTTTTCAGAGAATCCTCCCAAAGTGACGGATGTGAGGGTGTGCCGAGACACAAAGCGGCGGCTGCATTGTAGACTGTGTGAGTACCTTTTGAGTGGATGTCGCACAGACTACTTTGGGCTGGATAATGAATTAAGAAGTCTGTGATATCCAAGGACGAGACCATTACATGAGCTGTTTCTGCTGGTCTCTGCTATACGGCAGGAAGATGGTGGCCACTTAGATTTGTCTTTCTCTCCCCAAATCATGTATCCATGTTTATACAGCTGAGTGGTGTCACATGTCTGAGAGACTGCATGTGTTTATGCAACTCAATACTGAACATGAACGTGAAATCAAAAATGATATACTAAGCAGCGTTTCAGTGGTGTGAGTGAGCTCATCTATGTGTGTGTGTTCATGCTGCCTACCTTAAGGATGAAACCCTCTGGGCAGGTAAGTTGGTCATACCACATGGCTTTGTACATGAGCAGGAGGAGCAAGCTGGTCAGGAAGGCCAAAGTGATGAGGATCAGACCTGTGATCTGAGCAACAACACACATACACATGAACACACACACATATACATATACAGTACTTCAGCAACAAGTGTCATCAATACCTCAAAAGAATAAGGCTGGCGATATATTTTTAGGTTTGTCAACATATACCATGTAAATGCCAAAACCAGCAATGCGTTAGTTTGTCTCTTAATAATTTAGGACTTTAGGTAACACTTCATTTCCCAGGTCTGCAAATGTCACAGTAATTAGGCGATAATTTGCAATCTAGTGAAATACTGCGTGGATCAAAGTGTGCATTTATGTTTCTAGCACCTGAGCTAAGATTTAGACAGCTGGAGCCGTTGTTCATCCTGCAAGTAACCTATTTGAAATTTCTTTGTAATTACTGCCAAAATTACCCCAATATTTACCTCAAATTATTAATTATAATAATATATTTACTAAAATTATTTACTAAAATAGCATATAATGGTTAAAACTGGGCCCTTAGTCTTGAGAAGAGGCTGCTCTTCATTGGAGGTGGAAAACCAAAACTAATAGAAGACACTTCTGATCAGACACTAATCTCACCGTTGTGACTTTTTGTCTACACAGATGCAACCTGGTGCCTGATGTCATGATTCAGGGAGATTTTAAAGACATTTAAAGTAAGTATTTGCTAATTATTATCTTTTTATCAGCAGACATGGAAATAAAGCATATCAATTAACTTTGTATTCTTTTCCTAGAACTGTATTAAATAAATTAACAGCTATTAGGAATATAATTATTAAATAATGTGTATAATAAAGCTGATCAATTTTGAGGTAAATATTGGGGTAATTTGGCAGTAATTTCAAATAGGTTACTTGCTAATTATCACCTAATTACCATGAAATTTGCAGACTTGTAAAATGAAATGTTGCCAAAACATGTAATGAATATACTATTTTTAAAAAGCCTTAATGTTTTCATAAAACAGTTGGACACTGTAGTATTCAGCAAATGTAACTGAAACAGGAAAATGGAGAGCATTTGTTGGGGACTACTTTAATCAGCGGATTAATATTCATTTGGTGCTCCAGTGAGCATTTATGGCAGCGGGGCAGTGCATGTGGGACTGACTCAAAATAAACTGTGTGTGTTCATGATAATAGGGAACACATTAACCAGGGCAGTAGTTTGGCTCATTGTTGTGTTTTTAAGTCCAACTGAAATTAAATTGCATGAATTTGTCAGCTACAGCACACATACAGCCGCTGCTCTGTAAAACACTTCTCCGGTATTCTCCTGAAAAAAATCACAAACCAAAATCATGATGGCGCCCCCTGGTTTTACATTAATTAGACAGTCTTCATAGATGGAGGCTGCATTTCCATACAGCCAATCAAACCTTGCATAACGCTGTGACGTCAGCGCTGCGACAGTCACACTGATGTAGACAGCAGCCTGCTACGCAACAAAAGGAACCACAGACTCTGAACAACAACCCACGTTAGCTTTCCTGCTAAAGTTTCCTTCTTAGCTACTCAGAAACATGAACACACGCCTTGTCCCACACCTTAGCTCCTTCAATAAGCGACCAAACAAAGATTCACTGGGAAAAGTGCACGGCTAACTTCACTTCTTTAGCTGCTCAGCTGCAGCACATTAGACAGCATGTAAACGTTCCTGCAAATGTCACTTCGGTCCGGTTAGATGCAGGTGTGGTTGTTACTCTTCAGCATCACTAGCAACACGCCGTTTGCCCATGACATGTCAGCTACAATGCAAGTTTGCTTTGTCTCCTGTTCATTACGGTGTAACACCAGCACTGTGGCAGCCTGCCAGCTGCTGTCAATCAAACGCTGACACACCCCTCTAACCGGCTGAGACCAAAATTTGTACTTCTAATATTTCTTCCTTTTACTGAAACAAAACTAACAACAACACACTGAAAAAAACATGATGACATTATTACAGACAGCAAAAAGGGATGACTAAATGTGCTTCAGGCTCTGGATACACAGCTAATACTTGTATACCCCTCCATTGTTGGTTTGGTCATGAGATTTATTGACAATAACAAAAACAGAATATCACCAGACTTATCTCTCGAGCAGAACATGAGCCGGTTCCCAGATGTCAGGCTATTGTTGTACCTTGGCTTTCTCTGAAACATCACTGTAGAAGTTGATATTCAGCCTCTTGATATTGGGCACATACAGCTTGTTCTTCTTCTGCTGCAGCTGATATTGTGTTGACGTCTTCACAATGACCTGCAGCAGAAACAATGCACTTGTAATTGTGACTCTTGAGGGGGAAAAAACTAATTATCTGTTATTTGTTTTAAATTATAGTTGATGGATGATGTTGTCCTTAGCGTTCAGTGAGCCTATCTCCACTGTCTAAAAATACACCAGCATCATTTGCAAAAGCAGCCAGATTTAATCAATGCCTTAAAAACACATTTGGGAGCTGCAAACAAAGTGGTATTTATGTTAATGTTTCAGCAACATCTGATCAGCCTGTGGAACATCCTGTGCTGCAGAGTGCCAGAATATGATTATATTATATATGATTGAGGCCTTTCTTCATGCATTATGCATTCAGAGAGGTGCTTGCATCACATGGGTTGATGCCAAGGTGTTAACGTGGGATGGTAGGTAACGGATGGTGAATACAGCAGTCGCAGTGCTGGGGCTTATGCTTGGAAGGAAGCAAAACATGCTGACATGCACGACTCGTAATCTGTTAGCTATTTC
This sequence comes from Pterois miles, assembly GCA_947000775.1. Taxonomy (NCBI): domain Eukaryota; kingdom Metazoa; phylum Chordata; class Actinopteri; order Perciformes; family Scorpaenidae; genus Pterois; species Pterois miles. The sequence continues at coordinate 3,279,072 of CAMQGK010000328.1, forward strand.
TGTAATGCTGTAAAGTGAGGTCTGCTGCGGTCAGCGTGAAACTTTGCCTGACGTTTGCTGTGCAGTGTACAGTGAAGACCGAGGACCGATAAACTCCTCCCAACCGACTGTCGGACAGTCAGTGCTTTATTTGTACTCTTTTTACAGTAATCAGAACACAGCTATGAAGATAACAATGTAGGCTTACAATAGATTTAACTTGTAAAATGTAGCTACCTTAACTCTAAGCCATACTGTCCACGTCTTCCTCGCCTCATGCAAGTCCATATAATGTTATGTTATGCTGCTAAATATTTTGTTTTAGATGTTTCAACAGACCGGAGGGCACAGATGATGAAGGCAGCACTTTCTGCCCTGCTAGCAAACTAACTTTACCTGCCTCAGAGCTTTCAAACAAATATTTATTGACAACTGTCAACAGCCAGAACGGTCCGCAGGAACCAACGGGACCTTAGAGTGTGAGCCCTTAAATCAGCTTTGGCTTTATATTGCAAATGATCTACTTGTACAGTAAGAGTAGGAATTAAACATTAAAGCTATGCCTAGCTTCAGAGAAAAAAGAAGGGCGGGGGGGAGAAGAAACAAAAAAAATGATTTGTTATGGGGGGGGGGGGGGTGCAAATCATCAAAAGAAGAATAAAGAAAGGGGTGAGGAGACTGTGGAGTTCAAGTAAGTGTTGGTATCCTTAGGTTATAAGTGGGCGCCCTCCTTCAAGGTGTTTCGCTGATGACCCAGACACCTCAGAGGGTTAGAGTGAGTCCAGCGTCCCAGGTTCACTCCCAGATGCCATAGCTCACTTGAAGGCCCAGTCGGCCCCTTTCCACAGCCACTGGCTCCCCTTCTGAGACTGGAGGGTTCTTGACTGCCTGCCTGTGGGCCTTCCCTCGCCCCACTTCCCTGGTGCCTGGATGTTGGGTGGCTACAAAACCTCTGCAGCCTACTTCCACTGGGCGGACTTCGCTCGCCGGTGAGATCGAGCGGGTGGTCCCGCTTTCCGCGTGGCTTCCTGCCCTCAGGGCACGTAGCTCATGATGTAGACGAGCTTGAGTGAGGGTGACCACAGAACAGGTCTGGCAGTTGGTAGATGTGATCTCAGCTGGGAGGCAGAGTTTCTTGCCCAGGTCCGCCAGCAGCTTCCAGTCCGGGGCCTGGCCCGGCGGCCCGGGGGGGGGTTTTAAGGGGGGGGGGGGGGGGGGGCCCCCCGGGGAAAAGGGGGGGGGGGGGCAATTGATGGGGGGGGGGGCGTTGCTGCGTGGTCCGCACTGCGGCATGTACCGGGTGCCGCAGGTTCGGCCTTGGGTGAGGCTTGTCTGACCCCTAGGTGCTAGGTTGTGGGCTGGATGGGGGTGGGGCTCGCCCCCTGGTTGGGAGGAGAAGGAGGACATATAGGAGCCCGTGGTGAAGCTCGCCGCGCCCCCCCGCCCGGGCTTCCCCCCCCCTCCCTGCCCCCTGCCCGCCTCGCCTGCGAAACAGCTTGTGCACGCCTTTTCGCCCCCCTTCCCCCCGAACCCCCCGGGCACCCACGTGGGGGCCTGGGGGGGGGGGGGGCGTTGCAGGGGGGGGGAGGAGGGCCGCAAACCGCTCTGCCTGAGCTTGGCAGATGTCCCGTGTCTGGGCTGCGCGCCAGTTGCAACGACGGGGTCCACCCCCAGTGGCAGGACGGCAGTCACGTAGACTCACAAGGGACACTGATCTAATAGGCAGCATCCCTTTTACCTTGTCTGCAGAGGAAAGGGAGGAGAGAGAGAAAGGAGGGGGGCGGAGAGGGACTTCAATGCTGGAGCGTGGGAGTAACCATATGAAGCTGAGCTTCAGCTTGCTGGGCAGGGTGCGTGATGTAGGGGGCTACCTCCCGAGGTGCTTGTCTTAGGGGGGGTCAAAACCTAGGTTTAGGTAGAGACATTGGAATGGGTCTCCTTGCCGATGCAGAAGCGGTGGCTTTCAGAGAAAAGGCCTCCAAAGCTGATCTAATCAGACAGACTTGCTGCCTGCGAAGGGCTGCTGGAGCTGGTTGACCTCCAGGGGGGAGATGAGGGGAATTTAACAAAACCGTCGTCCACGGCTGCTTCTCCAGCTTATCAGACAGATTGCTGCCTAGCTTTACCATGCTGCTTGGCTGCCTGAAGATGCTCGGACAGATCTGCAGAGCAGGGACGGGCAGATCAGGTCAGACTGACTCAGACTCTGTGCTTTGTAACCAAATGTGACAGTGCTGCATGTAGCTCGAATCGAGGATCCTGCCGGGACACAAGGGAAGGTGGAGAAGATGACAGCGTGACGAGGAAAAAGAAGAGTAATATAGACCGCACAAAAAGGAGAATAGAATAATAAAAAAAGTATTTCTGATACTGCAAGAAATTAGTTTGAGATGCAATGTCAGCTTGTTGGTCCATCTGGAGGATGGATTGCCTTGAAATGGTAAAGAGATTCATCTGGATGAATAGTAATGGTGGTCAAAATTTTATTTGTCCAATATTTTGATTTTGAAACTCGTGGCATTCCCATCAGCCTCTAACATAGGCTACTAACACACTAAACTAACATGATGAACATGGTGGGAATTAAACCTGCTAAACAACAGCATGTTTGCATTGTCATGGCTGTAGACTCTTTGTCTTGTTAGCTTGTTAAATCTAATAATAACACTATAAATACATAACAGTAAAAAAACAACAATTTGCTGTTTTGCAGTAGGTTATGTACTAGATTATGTCTTGGCAGGGAGCAGTGACTTCCTGGATACTTTGCTAGATGCTTGGCAATTGCTCAGAGCCAAGACATAGTCTGACACATAACCCACTGTAGAACCACAACATGTGTTTTTACACTTCAATTTTTGTATTAGAGGTGCTGGTAGGGGGTTTTGTTACATTTGGCCGGAGCTAGGCTAGCTGTTTCAACCGTTTCCTGTCTTAATGCTAAGCTAAGCTAACCATGCAGCTTGCAGTTGCTTCATACAGCAGCATACAGATATGAAAATTATAATCTTCTCAGCAAACCCTCAGTAAGAAAGCAAATGAGCATATTTCCCAAAAATATCAGAGTGTTCCTTTAATAACTAAACGACTTTATGAGGTTGAGTGGAGTTATAATTGTGTAGCTGAAAGTGAGGCCATAAAACCTGGAAACAAGTCAGCATTTTAGCACTTCTGGTTCCCTTGTCTGGAAGTCAATAGGTTTTTTTTGTTAGATGCCTGAAATAAGGTCTGTGGTAAACATAAGCTGAAGAGATTTTAATGTTTTGCTCTGCAACATAAAATACACCTATAAAAAGGTGGTTGCTAACAAGTGGCTAAATGAGACGACTAAATATCATCACACTGACTCGTCCACCTTTACAAACTTGTGTTTATATTCATGTTCATTCGACCGTGGTTTAGTTGGTTTCTAGCCTAACATGAGCTTTTTACTTTTGGCGATTGCGTTCACATTTCAGAAATCATAAAGTGGCGTTAATTTGTGAAGATTATATTGCTGAATAAAATGTGTAAGTATTGGTACCTTTCAATGAGGTCGTGTTTACGAGGTGGACCCATACGAACGCCCCCCTCATCTACAACCTCGTCAGTGGAAAGTTTCTCTGAGTTCACGACTTGTGACGTGTTTGTTGGTGTTGTGACAAATGGTGGAGCCCAAAGAAGTTCATTTATTGGTGCATAATAAGTTAATATTGTACAGTATTTTGTAATTTTAGTCATAAATTGTTTTTCTTGGTAATTTTATATGTCTGCTATTGTATGTTGATAGTCTCAACTGCCTCATCTTTCCCCTCTGTCATTGCGTCTTTACATTTCCTGCATTATGTCACCCACTAGCTAGCTGGCTAAACTGTTAGCCTCTGTGGCTTCTAGACTCGGACAGTAACGTTAATATTGCTGTTGCTTAGCAGCAGTGTTCTTCACAATTTAACCATTTGAACACAATGCATGTCGTGTTCACGTTTTCCCATCTCCTAAACACGAGTTCACGACTTTTATTTGAAGGAACCGTAACATAAACGTTTAATTTCTGCAATAATCCAAAAGCCAGTGGAACAATCCCATTGGCTTTTTGTGGAGGGAAACCAGGGAGATGCTAACTTCCTGTTGGAACACAAAAATTCATCTGCAGCACAAATAACTTCAGGCTTCTGTGTTTGCGACCATCCTCATAGAGATGCTCTCCTCCTGTTTATGCAATCCAGCAATCAAAAGGAAATGTTTCAGAACTGCTGTGTGTGATTGATCTCATGTATCTCAGCCCCAACTCTTCCTCCAAACTCTTATCTTTACTGCGTTTAGAGTCAACGTTTAAATCTAACGCGCCACCACCGCGGCACTGAACGCCTCTCCGCTCTGATAATGATTCTATTTTCTCTCCTCCATCAAATGATCATCTAAATGTGGAGGAAGAGGTGAGGATCCACTTATCTCATTCACACAATGCAACACAACACCTTCCCTCAGCCAAGGACCCCACAGACCCCCCCGACGCCAGTGACTCACAATGATGACACACTCACCAGGAGGCAAACACACAGTTTTATGCTGCAGGAGACATCACAGATGCACAGGAAATGTGTTTTTGATAAACCAGATACGGGATCATTAACTAAGGCCGCCAGCCACATCCATTATGAATAAATGATCTGCTAAAGAAGGACTGTATATTGTCTTTAAGTGGAACCCTTAAACCAAATTCAGTTCTGGACATTTTGGACTCAGATTACAGCAGACCAAACCTACAAATAAAGACTACTGGAGCAAAATGATCAGCTTTACATTGTGTAAAAGACAAAGATGTGTCTTCTGGTGCAAAACCTGTTTGTGTTTTTTAAATTTTCAAGCAGCTTTTGTCAAGTGAGAAAAAGTGATCTTAAACCTGCAGTAGGCGTAATGTTTTTGGCATCATTAGGTAAAAATCCATAATAACATTTCAGCTTATTGGAATTCAACTGTTATGAGAGACAACTAGATTTCTGTACCTCATCATCACAGGTAATTTCAGAGAGAGAGTGTTGCTATTGGCTGTTGTCTGGCAGGTGGGCGGCCGGTGGGCCTCAACTTATTTCAACCAAGCCCCCAGGACGATCGCTGGCCGTTGAGCTCAATGTTCATAGTGGCTAAACGGTGGTACTGCAACTTCTGTGTCTGTCACGTGACGTCATTTGGCCCAAAAAGACTTTTTCCTCATAGACTTACACTCAGAAAGACACGTCTGTAACTCAGTGGGCGATTTTATTTTGCGGTGAATCTACTCCCCAGTAGGAACAACAACATAATAATAATAATATAATAATGATGTGAGGGTTGTGTCTGTAAAGGACACAGGGCCAAAATAGTGATTTGTGATTTTGGGATAAACAAAGGAGATAAATTCAACTGAACTGAAGTAATAGTCCTTACTTAAATCATTAGGTCCTAAAAGTTGTAAAACACTAACAGCCAAATCCAGAGTTATTTCCTCTCTCTGTTTATGTCTATGGAGATCCAGACTGTGACGACAGCGCAAGCCGTGATGTTGGGACCCGGTGATCGAGTCATGTGACCAAGCGGACACCACTGCACATATCAGACATGCGCACTAGGGCCCAGTAAGACCTGGGTACTTTTCCAGACCTGGAGGTCTACCCACTGACTTCATGTGCCACTGAGAAACTTGCATAGGAATGAACGGGGCCCGAGCTCCAACGCTGTATCCAGTTCCCCAAATACATCCATGATCTCAACATAGCTGCCGGGTCGCAGTTTGCACCTAAACAGTAACTACAAGATGTTTCTGAAAACATTTGGGGAGAAAAACAGTCATTACAGTAACAGAATATTGATTCATTTTTGATCAGTGTTGCTTAGTTTGACCTTTTGATCGGAGTTGACGAGTGATTGACAGCTGCTTGAGACGACAGACTCAAGATTGGCTCTGATTGGTTGTTTTCCTCTGGTCTGTGAAATCTTGCAGATGCCATTAGGAGCATCGGCGGACACAAAGGCACGTGATTTTTTTTTTTTTTTTCAGATTACCTGTCTCATGCACTAAAGAAGAAGAAGAAGAAGAAGATAGTCCTTTATTAGTCCCACGAGGGGAAATTCAATTTTTTCACTCTGTTGTTAACTTATACAAAGTACATGCAGACCCGAACACACACATACACAAACATGCAACAATGGAGAGATGTCAGAGTGATGGGGCTGCTCCTGACAAGCGCCCCGAGCAGTTGGGGGTTTGATGCCTTGCTCAGGGGCACCTCGGCAGTGCCCAAGAGGTAAACTGGCACCTCTCCAGCTACCAGTTCACACTCAGTTCTTGGTCCATGTCGGGACTTGAACCGGTGACCCTCCGGTTCCCAAGCCAACTCCCTAAAGACTGAGCTACTGCCGCCCCAAAGTCAGGATACAGTGATTTAATGTTTTATAAAAATAACTTTTTTTAAAATCCTATTTGCTCCATTTCTACCCACTGTAGCTTTAAGTTATCTTGCTAGCTTTTATCACTGAAGACCACAGTACATACAGTAGTAGCCTACTTGGTGAGTGGGTGGCTGAAGTGGTCATCTGTGCTGACCACTAGCTTTCCTCCCCACATTTGTTGGAGGGAAGTGTGGGGACGATGAATCATCCTGAATCTGTGATTCACAAATGAGCCGGGTGTTGCTGCTGCTGTCAAACACTCAGTGTTCCCACACTCTGACAGGAAACCAGTCCAGCAAACGAGAGCTGCAAATTGCATCTTTCAAAATGCACATTTTATCCACTGTAAAAGAATGTTAGCATGAGAATGACGGCATGATTATACAGTTTAATTCATGGCCACAAGCTGACAATATCTTTATCAGCTCACAGGACGGGGAGGACACAGCTCTGTTGTGAATGGGTTAGAGTGGGCTGTTTATGCCTGTGCCTCTCAAGTTCTTCAGGGTTCACTGGCCATGCATATCTGAACTTGCTGCATTGAAGACTGCTGCGACAAGATATAGCCTACAGGCTGTGTACCAGGGAATCAGAGAGCAGAGATGTAACAGCAGTGCAGGAAATAGATAGAGGGCTGATAAAAAAAAATCCCCACAATTTTCTATCTAATTAGATCAGAATCTATTATTCCAGCCAGTAAAGCCAGTTTTTGCATACTTTTAGTATCTTAAATGTCACACCCATTTCACATTTTCTACATAATAAGACTTGTGTTTAGTTAATTAATGTAGCTTCAAGCCATAAAGACAGTCATTATGCGTAATTGTAGCCGTTTATGTATGGTGGAGGCAACGCAAATTACGCCTGCCACAGCAGCCCCATACAACACATAAAGACGTGAAGAGTGTCCATTCATTCACTCAGGCGCATGAAAAATAAAGAATCACGTCATGTGAGGAAATACGTCTCCTATAGGGAGACATACCGCAGCGGTACATGCTCGCTTTACCCGCAAACGCGTGCGTCTGACACGTAAATATACGGCTGCGCATTCAGAAACATGGATTATAAAAGAGGAGATAAACTCACTGTGGTTCTCGGTGCTCTGCTGTCGCCCGTGGATGGGATCGGACCCCACTGATGCTGACGGGGACTCGGTGTGACCGCCGGTTGCCGTGGTGATGAGTGATTCACGGTAGGACTGCGCATGTAATTCAGCCCCGGAGCTACGCGCCGCTGTCCTCCGGAGGAAACTGGCAGCTCAGTGTGAATGCGCATCTCACCGCGGCTCACATGGGACTGTGGATGATCAGGAAATTGCGTGTTGTCTGTGGGAAATAATCATATCAGGGTTTATCCGAGTGTTTGTCATCACTGCGGTAAGACCGAGCCGTGAGGGCAGTTTGTCTCTGAGTGGAAACCCAAATACAAACCACACTCTTATTAAATAGCTTTATATGTTTACAGTGTTCTGATATGATCAATAACGTGGAGGATAATGAGGCAATTATGACGTAGGCTACAAAAAAACATAAAGTAAACATCAGCTGCAAATGGCTCATGTATGCTCGACCCAAACTAAAAATACACATGCAACAACTTTATGACATAATATACTATGACTTTAAAAACTTTAGAATGACATAATATACTATGACTGTAAAAACTTTATAATGACATAATATACTATGACTGTAAAAACTTTATAATGACATAATATACTATGACTTTAAAAACTTTATAATGACATAATATACTATGACTTTAAAAACTTTATAATGACATAATATACTATGACTGTAAAAACTTTAGAATGACATAATATACTATGACTGTAAAAACTTTATAATGACATAATATACTATGACTGTAAAAACTTTATAATGACATAATATACTATGACTGTAAAAACTTTATAATGACATAATATACTATGACTTTAAAAACTTTAGAATGACATAATATACTATGACTTTAAAAAAACTTTATAATGACATAATATACTATGACTTTAAAAAACTTTATAATGACATAATATACTATGACTTTAAAAACTTTATAATGACATAATATACTATGACTTTAAAAACTTTATAATGACATAATATACTGACTGTAAAAACTTTATAATGACATAATATACTATGACTTTAAAAACTTTATAATGACATAATATACTATGACTTTAAAAACTTTATAATGACATAATATACTATGACTTTAAAAAACTTTATAATGACATAATATACTATGACTGTAAAAACTTTATAATGACATAATATACTATGACTGTAAAAACTTTATAATGACATAATATACTATGACTGTAAAAACTTTATTACAGTGACTCTTTGACTTTTATGACATACTATACTGTGACTCTTATGACATACTATACTGTGACTCTTTTATGACATACTATACTGTGACTCTTTTATGACATACTTTACTGTGACTCTTATGACATTCTATACTGTGACTCTTTTATGACATACTATACTGTGACTCTTTTATGACATACTTTACTGTGACTCTTTTATGACATACTTTACTGTGACTCTTATGACATACTATACTGTGACTCTTTTATGACATACTTTACTGTGACTCTTTTATGACATACTTTACTGTGACTCTTATGACATACTATACTGTGACTCTTTTATGACATACTTTACTGTGACTCTTTTATGACATACATTACTGTGACTCTTATGACATACTATACTGTGACTCTTTTATGACATACTTTACTGTGACTCTTTTATGACATACTATACTGTGCCTCTTATGACATACTATCTGTGACTATTTTATGACATACTTTACTGTGACTCTTTTATGACATACTATACTGTGACTCTTTTATGACATACTTTACTGTGACTCTTTTGTGACATACTATACTGTGGCTCTTTTATGACATACTATACTGTGACTCTTATGACATACTTTACTGTGACTCTTATGACATACTATACTGTGACTCTTTTATGACATACTTTACTGTGACTCTTTTATGACATACTTTACTGTGACTCTTTTATGACATACTTTACTGTGGCTCTTTTATGACATACTATACTGTGACTCTTTTATGACATACTTTACTGTGACTCTTTTATGACATACTTTACTGTGACTCTTATGACATACTATACTGTGACTCTTTTATGACATACTTTACTGTGACTCTTTTATGACATACTTTACTGTGACTCTTATGACATACTATACTGTGCCTCTTATGACATACTATACTGTGACTCTTTTATGACATACTTTACTGTGACTCTTTTATGACATACTATACTGTGACTCTTTTATGACATACTTTACTGTGACTCTTATGACATACTATACTGTGACTCTTTTATGACATACTTTACTGTGACTCTTTTATGACATACTATACTGTGACTCTTTTATGACATACTTTACTGTGGCTCTTTTATGACATACTGTACCTTAAATTTCCTCTTAACTTTTCCAGACTTGGACTTTCAAGAGAAAAACATATACATTTACTCAAGTGCTGGACTTGCAAGTTTGTGCTTTGTATTAAATGACATTTATTTGACAATGTTACAGTTTATGATGAGCCCTGACACTATGAGTCCTCCTATTTAGCAAAGTAGGATATAAACATTTAATAAATGGTGTGAAGACATAGATAATATTATTACAACAGCGTTTCACTAAATTGTCATTCATTATTTGTTTAAACAACAGCCTAACATTTATATCTGCGTACAACTACATTATAATGTGTTATGAACAAACTATTACATGCTTATATACTATTTATAAACGTTAAATAGGGGGACTTTAAGTGTTGCCTTTACAGATTCATATTTTACACACAAAATTAAAAATTTTGCATCAGTAACAATCAAAATCATGAATCAGTAATAATCTTCCCATTATATAATATATGATAAGCTCTTTACTGTTGATTCTCTGAGAACATGTTGCAGATAATACCTCTGTACTTTTTCCTGAGTAGCATCATGAACTAAACGCTTTAACTTGTTATGGACTATATGTACATTGGGGTACTTTTATTTAAGTGAAAGATATCAATAGTTCTTCCACCACTTGATGTTCCTGTTGAACTATTCTCATCCAAGCTGCTGTTAATTTTTAATAGATTTTAATAGATTTATTTTATACGCATTTACCTGTATTTCAGCTTGCCCTACGTGGCAGTTTTGTAAAGGTTGTGAGCTTTACTACAATTTAAAATAAAGCTGCAAAACATGAGTTTGTAATGACAGAAGACTGAAAGGCCAGCAGACCTATACGATATCGACCCATACGACCAGATATCCTGGACCCAAAGGACCTGAGGAATCTTCAAAGACATTTTCAAGTATTTGTGTATTTCTGGCTTATTGACTCTTGAATCGAAGGTGTCTTGCTGTGAGGAGGAGTTCGGTGGAGCAGCTCACCGAGGGTTTTTTGTTCTGCGGTGATGCGGTTCACCTCCCTCAGTGAAGGTGAGGAGGAGGTGATGCATATGCAGAGGAGTGTGTCAAAGAGAGGTGGAAGACAGATATATTTTTGAGTATTTATTCATACGTATGTCTGAAGCGAGAGAGAGAGAGGGAGAGAGAGAGAGAGAGAGAGAGAGAGAGAGAGAGAGAGAGAGAGAGTGATGTGTGTGGAGAATGAGTGGGAAGAAAGAGCCAAGCTCGTCTACAGATTTAGATCAACCTTTTCATGGAAAGAGGACCCATGCTGTGTTCCTCTTTGGCCGTGCCTGACTGTATGAATTCATTATGCCTTTAGGGGAGCACTGGTCCAAAAATCAGCACTGAACCCCCAGCGCCCCCCTGCCAACCCATCAATTGGACCTACATTTATTATTTTGACCTTTCCTTTGCGGGGGAGTGACATCAAAGTGGATCCTGGACTGGTTCCTGTGTTAGGAGACAGAGGTGTCATCCTCACAGTGTGAGAGGCAGACTGCCGGCCAGCGCTGGTTTTGTTGTCAGTGAAGAAGAGAGACAGAGTCTGGGTCAACATAATTAAAATGGGAATCAATTAGGCCGCAGTGCATGCAGGGAAAACTGGGTGAATGCAGGCGTGTTAATGAAGTGGCTTGTTTGTTTGTGAACCTTTGAGACATTCGGATGATCTGAGAATTCAAAGAAATTAAAAGTTGAAATATATATTAAACCTACTTCAGTTTTATAGAATCATCAGCAATCAATCAAACCTGTGATTTTGTTTATTTGTTATTTTACATTCAAATATTGCTTTTTTTTTTATTAGATTAGACTAGTAAAATGCTGATTAAGACAATATATACAAATAAGGATATACAGTATGTGGTGTGTATATATATATATATACACATATATACACACACACACACATATATATATATACACACACACACACACACACACATAAATATATATATATATACACACACACACACACACACACACACACACACACAATATATATATATATATATATATATATATATATATATATATATATATATATATATATACATACACATATATATACACACACAACATATATATATGTTGTGTATTGAAGAAATATTGTATAAAAAATGTTGTATAAGAGTATTGTTAAGAATAAATTACATATATAGGTGGAGTTACAGTATATTATATCTATACACAGAGAAGTTGTGTAAATAGAGCTATATGCATATGGACTAAGTTAATGTGTATAAGATGAATATTAGGGAATAGACTGTATAAATACAGTTCAGGTGGAGTCATATGTTATATATAGAAAGGAGATGTTTGTACAGATGATGATATATCTATATGGACAAAATTAAAAATGTCAGTTGTGGGTACTAATGGGTTAATGGTAATTTAAGGAACTTTTAGTAACTTGGAAGTCTAAAATGTTTTCCTACAAGAGAAAAACGTCTGCTCCCGTAGATGCCCAAGAGCATCAAAACTATTTTGGAGTAAATTGTTTCCAATTGGCAAAGTGAGTTTTGACATTTGAAGTTCAAGGAACCAAAATATCAAATGAAAAGAAGTTATTTTTCCACTCGGTTTAACCTGGAGAAGTTATTTAAATGGCTTCCTTTAATTATAATCACACTAGACACTATCTCCAACAGAAACAGAGCTCTTTCTAAAAGCTGACAGAAAGAATCAAAGTCTTTCTGTCAGATTTGTAAATGTGATGAAGCGTTACTCCGCAAGCTCTGACTTCAACTACCAACACTTCAACCAACTGTGGATTTGAAACTTTACTGTTGTTTTTTTTAATTTGAGGCAGAGCGGAGACGATGTGGTTAAAGGAAAAAGAGCAACAGACGTGTTCACCATAAACAATATAAGCACAGTGCTTCGTTGTGTCTCCGGTGTTTTCTCACAGCCATCAGCTTTTACTGATGCATTTGAAGACAATTATTTATTTACTTTAGCTGCAAATTTGGATTTTAACTCTGGTAAACACAAATACACATTTTGTAATGTTTTAGTTCAGTTTGATGATGTTAAAAGACGTTATTTTGGTCACAGTTTTACTTACTTTATATAAATAGTCTGCATGTCTCCATAGAGATCTGATATTTTATCCAAAATTACAGATTTTCGGTGACAATAACTGATTGTAATCTCAGCGTTATTATAATGCCCAGTGCTACGAGACACTTCAGTTAACAGGAAAAGGATGATTTAAAACAAATATTTGAAATGTTGCTGGAGAAATTGTAGAAATCGAAAAGCACATCATTACCATGATTTCTGGGATTGTCCCGTTATTGTAGATTACTGGAGAAAGATTCATAATGCCTTACAAGATATTTTCAGATGTCATGTAACCCTGGAGAGTAAGACTTTATTCTTTGGACTTATGCCTCAAGAATTACTGAAAAGAGACATTTATTAAATATAATGCTGGCAGCTGGTAAAAAGGCTCTTATGAGGAAATGGCTGTGACAGGAGAGTCCGACTTTACATGCATGGATGGACATTAGTGCTGCTCGCCTACTAACAGGAATAAGAGAAGGTGATCACATATCACCAGTTCTGGCCTCCCTCCACTGGCTTCCTGTCTGTTTCCAGACTGATTTTAAAATTTTACTGCTTGTTTTTCAGGTTTTAAATGGGCTGTCAGCACCCTATCTATCAAAACACCTTCATACTCCAGCTATAGAGCCTCGAGGTCGACCAGTCAGATTCTCCTTGACGTCCCCAGAACTAGACTCAGAAACAGAGGTGACCGAGCCCCTGATCTCTGGACCAGTTTACCTCTAAATATCTAAACAGCTCAGACTGTAGAATCAGCTGAAGACTCATCTCTTCTCGCTGGCGTTTGATCAAGTTTATTTTCTGTTAAGCTGCTACTTTTATTTTCTGTTATGTGCACATTATACTAGTTAATTTCACAACGTTCCTATTGTCGTTTGCATTGTATTCATTTTATTACCTACATGTGCAGCACTGGTCAACTGCGGTTGTTTTAAAACGTGCTATACAAATAAAGTTTGACTTTACTTGACGAATTGGGATTATTTGTGTCACGTTGGGAAGACGGGGTTAACTATGGAGCACTCCACAGGCCAGATTTTATTTTTGCAAATCTATGATTGTGTGGTAATGAAAAGATCACTCTCTTCTTGTTCATAGTTTTCACTGTTTTGTTTTTCTATGTATAAGTTATCTAAAATTCAGCACTTAGGTGGGAAATGTATGCATACAGAATCTGTAAGTATCAATAAATAAAAAACAAACATTTAGGTATAGTATAGCTCTAGAGCACGGCTGTAAAGGTCAGTGAATTATACCATAAATGAAGGCAACCTAAGGCACAAGGTCTCCATTCATGGGACACTGTGAGCGCTGAGGGATGTGCAGCAGGACTGGATCTGTACCGGCCGCCCAGCTCTCCTCCGGCTCTGTGGACCAACAACTGATTTCCCTCCACAACAGGAAACTCATCCTCTAAACAACATCGCCCTCTTCCCACCGAAGAACGCACCATGCTCTCTAAAAAGGTCTCGTTTGTCTCTCTCTCCCAGTTTAACTCAGTTTCTTTCTCATTCCTTGTTCAGCCAGTATTGTCTCACCAGTGTTAAAGGAAACCTGAGCTGGTTGTTTCCATTCGTTATTTTTTTTGTAGCACTTGAAATGTAAATATCAGTGAGAACATCAGGGAAAATGCCTGAAATACAAGATGGATAGTAATAAAATGAATACAACACATGTAAAGTATTAAGTTGTGGACTGTGGAGTCTACTCCAGGGCTGCCCACAGTCGGGTGTCAGTCAGGTTTGATTTGGCCCGCCAGATTTTCCAGTAAAAAAATAAATAAAATAATTTTAAAAATTCTAATGTTTATTGCTGTTTTATTTCAGTAACACTTCATTTTACAGGTCTGCAAATGTCATAGTAATTAGGTGACAATTAGAAAGTAACCTATGTAAAATTTCTTTGGAATTACTGCCAAATTATCCCAATATTTACCTAAAAAATGATTGAAAATTACTTTATTATACATATTATTTAACAATTATAATACTTGAGAAGCGGCTGCTCTTCATCGGAGGTGGAAAACCAAAACTAATAGAAGACACTTCTGATCAGACACAAATCTCACTATTGTGACTTATTGTTGACCCTGATGTCACGATTCAGGGAGATTTTAAAGGAGTTATCAGCTAATTATTATCTATTTATCAGCAGACATGGAAATAAAGCATATCATCATATCTATTCTTTTCCTGGAAATGTATTAAATAAATTAGTAGCTATTGGGAAACAGCAGAATATAATTATGAAATAATATTTATAATAAAGTAATTGTTGCCCCATTTAGAGGTAAATATTGGGGTAATTTGGCAGAAATTTCAAATAGGATACTTGCTAACTGTCACCTAATTACTGTGAAATTTGCAGACCTGTAAAATGAAGTTACCTTTATTTCTTGTGAGTTAAAACTTTAAATGTGTAGGATCCTTGATTATTAATTATTTTCATATTTTTTGCACAGGAAGTCAGTTTAGTGTAAGAAAGGAATGGAGAGACAGAGATAGTGGCACACAAAAGGCATTTCAGTTAAGGGAAGTTGGGATCATAAAACAATCCACCATCCTAACAATACAATATAATAGTGTTTGCTTTTGGCCCCATAAGTTTCAGTTTTAGCCCTGGGAAAAGGTCTATTCTAAACCCTGATTAAAATATGATTTATTGTCTTTAATTTCTATACAAAAACAATGCAAAATGGATAAAAATGTTTCATTAGAGAATCCTGATTTGTTTGCATTTATTTGTTTTTTTTTATTGAAATGTAAATCTTCTTTTTCACACTTTGAAATGACAATAAAACCCAATTCAATAAAAATAATAGTTCAGACTGATGCTACACATTCGTCTGCTGAACACTTTGTAATTCATCTCTTTATGAGCGCAGCAGTCAGTGACTTTATTCTTTTGACTGTAACCAGAAGAGGCCACTCAGTTCAATACACTTATTGTTTCAGGTATCTGGGTGACACAGCGGGAACTTGTGTCGGGAGGTTAAAGTCAAAATGTGACATTAAGAGTATGAGATGAAATCCTACTTTACGTATTGTGTTCCTATAACAGAAATGCCTTGTCGCCCGTTGTCGAAGCTACTGCAGAGTTTTAAATCAGTCAACTGCTTTTCCAACAGGGCCATCTAGTGTCTGATTCACCACATCACCACTCCGTTAACCTGAGTTTTCAGTTCAACCACCGGCTACCAAACACCAAACAATCCATTACCAAAATGTAATGGACTGTTCATTGTGCCACATCCCACCCCTCCAAAACTTTCATTCAGATGCATCACAAATGTTTGGAGTAATCCAGGTAATCCAGGCATCATCCTCGCACTGGTTTGGTTCAGGAACCAGACCTTCAGGTGTGAACCCGATCTAAGGTGACTGGCCAGATACTCTCAACTGCTGTTTGGTGCATAATAATAATAATAATAATAATAATAATAATAAAGCCAACCCTGTTGTTCTCCGTGTCAAACTCCAACACAGCAGCACTCAGCTATTGCTATTTGGAGGGGCTTTACATAACTTATCTTAGGCAAAGCCTTACAGTTTAGAGAAAAGTTTTTCATCGGGTGCATGAAATTAATATGTAATAAGAGTGGAATAACAAGGACGATGGGAGGGTAGAATAATCAATGGGGAGGGATCGATGCCTGCATTCTCCATTGGTCTATTGAATTTCCCTCTGGGGATTAATATAGGGTTCATCCTATCTTATCTTATCCTCGTCTCTCTCAGAGAGATGCTTGAGCTCAGCAGGTTCAGGTCATCACCTCTTCTAGTACTGCATGATGGACGGCCTGGATGGAGAGGAGCTCTGCTGCCTTCCACGTCTGAACTCGTGCTGCAGGGGTTTAATGCGTCCCATCTCTGAGACCATCATCCTCTACACGCTGCTCTTCTCCATCATTGTGCTCTCAGCCTGCTGGTTATCATCTCCATCTTCATCTTCAGACAGCTTCAGACTCCCTCCAACCTGCTCCAGCTCTCCTTGGCCATCTCAGACTTCCTTGTTGGGCTGCTGGTGATCCCAGTGGAAGCGGTGCAATTCTTGGAGCTCTGTTGGGTGCAGGGTGAGCTCCTGTGCATTGCGTCTCTCATTGTCGGCTTCCTCTCAACTCAGCCTCTATGGGGCATGTGGTGCTCATATCGATCGATAGTTTTGTAGCTATGTGTTATCCTCTGTAGTACCACAACAAAGTCACTCGCAGCAGAAGTGAGGTGTTGGTGTGTCTATGCTGGCTCTGCTCAATTCTCAACACCCAAATACTTCTCTGGGGATTGTTCGATAAAGATTGACAATTTCTCTGCAATTGCCGACCCTATGTTCTTGTTTCTCTTCCCCTGCACAGTCATCCTCATTCTGTACATGAGAGCGTCTATTGTGGCAGTGTCTCAGGCTTGTACCATGCGGTCTCATATTACAGTGGTTGCAGTTGAAGTCACTGCAGAGAAATCACAGAGAAAAGCAGCTAGGACTCTGCGTATGATCACATCAGTGTTTTTGGTGACAGGACAGGACACCTCAATTGATTCTCCAGTTTGGGTATTTGTGTCCATCTTCTTGTGTATTAGTTCTTGCTTGAACCTGATCATATACGCTTTTTTCTATCCATGGTTTAGAAAAGCTGTCCAGATTACTGTCACCCTGAAAACACTTGGAGGAGCAGGGCTCCTATTGTGCAAATTTAATTTAAAGTCACTCCACAGTTCTTTTTGTGACCTATAATCACCTGGCAACTGAACGTGTTGCAAAAATGATGTGACAAAAGAGTATGCAAACGCAGCACGCAACATCATAACGGATTATCTAAAGCAAGAAGGCCAAACATATGATAGTTTCAGCCTCTTAAATGTGCTAATTTTCAACTTTTCCACATCTTACATTATAGTAAACAGAATATTTTGGGGTTTTGGACAGCGGGTCAATCAAAAAAGGAGATCTGAATGTGTCAAAGTGTAATGGTCTTTTTTGGGCTATTTTCTGACATTTTATACAGTAGACCAAACTATCAGTTGAGTAAACTAGAAAATAATCAGCAAATTTCATTTTATAATGAACATAGTTGTTGGTTTGTGTAATAATAGTTTTCCTAGGTAAGCCATGTCTTATAAAAACCAAACGTATAATTATCAAATACAGCATGTTGTATACCTTTAACTCTGAACCTATGTGGACCTTAACAGACTGAACCTGATGCGCTTCCTACAGGTGAAACCTGCTTTATGCTTCGATAAACAGCATTATTACCGCACTGTCTTATGTTGGGTGGGTCTATTTAATCACCATTACAAAAATAATGTCCAAATCACATCCATTTTGAAAAAAAAAAAAAAAAATGCAGACTTTATAGTATTTATGTCTCCCTTGGTTTAATAAAACTATGAATGCTCTTGTTTGTCTTGGTCAAATAAAAAAAGTGTCATATAAAAAGGGAACAATCTGGAGGGAAAATTACTCTTAATACTCAAAAATTAAGATGCAGATATGTTGTGTACAAATATAGCACGATAACAAATTGCACTGGTTTTGTTTTTGATGACGATTGTGTGCAAATAATCATGATAAAGACATTTCAATGAACACAAATTTATTTTTGTAAAAATAATTATAAAAAACATTTATATTAGCATTTTGGTTTATTACAAAGCTTTGTAGAAAACAAATGATTTTAACAAACAAAAAACACATTTGATGCTGAAGTCTTCATCTCCTGGACTGAGACTGGGGCTGTCTGACTTCTGTAATGGACAGAACAAATAATACGATGATAATAATACATTTATTTTCTCCATACATCTATTCATTTTCATTCTATTAATTAATACATCTAAAAGGAAGCCCAATATATTATGTGGTTTTCAAAGGTCAACTAAAAATAAAAAAGAAAGAAAAGGTCAACATATTTCAAAGTGTAGTCCTTTCTCAATCATTTATCTTATATAAACAATTTAGACAGCAGTAGATCAATATATTGAACCACATTACTTCTTATCATTATTAATTATTGTTAAAAAAATTAAAATGTGTTTTCTGGAAAGCAAAGCATCATGGGAATGGATGTGGAAGGTGGCAGTTTGTAGTATGTAAGTAATGGTATGTCATGTAATTATAGTAAGTACATATGTGTGTAAACGACATCTATAAATAAAGAATAAATACCAGGGATTTCATGTGGCCAGAAGTCATCACATGCTGGACACCGCGGTTCTGATCTTCCTTTAAAGTATCTGGCCACACACGGGTTGTGTATTTTTATTCCACATGTCGGATTCTCACAAATTTGGCACTGAAAATCGAAGTAAAACAATCAGATCAGATCAATACTGCGAGCAAACATATTTTTTAAAGATCTGTTTTGTCACACATTAGCTGAACTCAAGCAAAAATGATCACTATCTGCAAAAGAGGCGAGGAACAAATCATCACGACACAGGAAGTAGAACCGAAAAGAACTGAAACCGACAGGAAAAAAAAGCATCACAATTACATCATCTTAGTGTGTCTGTTTGTACCGCACAAACACACAAAATCATATTATTAAAAAAGTAAATTATCAATCATATCTATGCTGTTACTCGAGTTTGACTTCCCAAGCGTTCGCTTCTTCAGACTACAATTATAATTACTTTCACTCCTCTGAATCTTATCTCCAGACAGCTTCAAATAGTGCAATTATATCATGATATTTATTAATTGAATTAAAACAAAGGTAGTGATTTCATGAAATTAGTACCGGAGTACTGAAAGTAGTATTCAGAGATTCTGAATGACAGATTTCTAATTCATTTCATTCACACAGGATATAAAGTTCATACAGAGTAAACACTTACCTGGAAAGCGATGTTGTGACAGATGTGGCACACTTTGATCTGCTCCTGATACATTTTGCGAATGTACGGCTCCATCTCTATAATACATCTGGTGGACAAAGTGTATTCACCGCGTTTCTGCATTAATGAGCAGAAATCAATTACAAATCAAATAAACCAAACGTAGAGCAAGATGTGGTTTAATACCACAGCAAAGAGACTGGTCAAATCACATCGGTTAGTCGACTTCAGTTTGTACTGATTGTCCTTTTAAGTGATGAATTATAAATGTAGGATACAGCGCCATCAACGTGTAATGCAAACTTGTTTTAATGCCACGAGTTGGGCCCATATGAATGCCCCCCTCATGTCGTATTCACAACCTCGTAAGGGGAAAGTTTCTGAAAGCTCAGAGTTCACGACTTGTGACGTGTTTGTTGATGTTGTGAGAAATGGTGGAGCCCATGGAAGTTCATTTATCGCGGCATAATAAGTTAATATTGTACAGTATATTGTAACTGTTGTCATATATTGTTTTTCTTGGTCATTTTATAATTTGTCTGAGGAAAATGTTGATATTCAACGACCTCATCTTTCTCCTTTATGCCTTTGCATTTCCTGCCTCGTGTTACCTACTAGCTGGCTTGCTAAACCGTTAACCTCTGTGGCTTTTAGACTCAGACAGTAACGTTAATATTGCCGTTGCTTAGCAGCAGTGTTCTTCATGACTTCACCATTGAACGCAACACAAGTTCACAAGTAGCATTTGAAGGCACCATTTATCACATTAATGCAATCAAACTCTCAGAGGTTGAAGCGGCTCAGTTTTAAAGCTGGAGTGAAGACACTGACATCATATGAAATTAGAAAACCTAAAGAACTGGTACCAGCGACGTCATAATAGCTTGTCGTGAAGGAGGTTAAATAATGCTATAAAATTACGCTAAATTTTGAAAAACACCAGTCTCCCCTTTACAGACATGCCCACTTTATGATAATCCCAGTCAGTCTGGATCAAGTCATAGTCAAGTCAGCACTCTGCCACACTGACAGCTGTTGTTGCCTGCTGGGCTGCAGTTCACCATGTTATGATTGGAGCAGATTTTTTATGTTTAAGTCAGAACCTGTGAGGGTTTCTGAATAATATATCTCATTGTTTTGTGTGTTAATTGATTTCCAGTAAGAAATATATACATACATTTGCATAAAACAACATATTTGTTCACTCCCATGTTGATAAGAGTATGAAATATTTGACAAATCTCCCTTTAAGGTACATTTTGCACAGATAAAAAATGTGATTAATTTGCGATTAATCACAATTAACGATAGACAATCATGCGATTCTGAATATTTGAATCGATTCACAGTTGTAGTTAGTTGCGAATGTCATTTTAAGTCATTTGAAAAAATAAATCTATATGTAGTATGATGACTTTTGTTAACCTATATATAACTTCTCCATTCAACAGCAAAGTCTTGTTTGGGGAATCTGATCAAGGATGTCAAAGCTACAATCATGACTGTCTAGCTTAAGATGGTGTGGTTTATTTCTACCATCACTTCTTATATTCTTGTTATGTACCAATCTTAAACAATATTTTAACAAATATGTGTGTGTTTACTTAGAGTGCTTGAATTGCTCTAAAAAACACTAATTTCTGTTCACACAAAAAGTGTTAGTAGTTAGTAGAAAATGGAGCAGAGAGAACCTAAACTAAATTTGATTTTGACACCCTGAGAGACACTGTGACACCCTGAGAGACACTGTGTTTTACCTCACTGAGCCATTTGTCATGCACAAGTCGGTTCAAGAGATGCTCTGTCTCGCTCTTCTTCAGCTTTTTGGTGGTCAGGGTGTCTGCGCTGTTCAGAATATCGGTGGAGGAGGCCTTGCCGTTCTCAGAGCCCACGATCAGGTCCATCTGAACCACAACAGCTCAAGTTAGTCATGACAACACAGAAGAAGGCAAACATCTGTGTGTTTCCGCTGTGCTGAAATCGGACATTGAGAACTGAATAAAAGGAACAATCGAACTGATCTGGGTATACGGAGCCTTTCGGACAGAAGAATCACCAAGCAAACGGTCACTCAGCTCATATTTGGGGTTGTGGAAGACTGATTTTTTTAACGGTTTAATGGTGGTGTGTGATATGAGACATATGCTACTACAAAGATAGCATGTTATTACAAGACTGTTGTACTGCTTGGAATTATAATGTACAGGGATGTCTACCAAAGTGTATAATAAATGCTGATATGCAGGACTTCCTTCTGTGAATTTAACTCACTGTTTTCCTGAACAGCTCCAGCTCATTGTCAGCATAGTCTGACGACATCCTGGTGACATCAGTCTCAGTCGTGTTCACCTGGACAGGATTTAAGGAAAACGGCGGTTAACAATCCCTCCTTGTGTTTTAACATACTACATAATGTAGACAGCTTTCTTCTGACAGGTTTCTACAGGTTTACAAATCCATTCATCAATTTGCAGTTATTTTCAAAATTTATACAGTACATCTTTCACTCCACAACTGATAGATATAAAAATATATTCATGCACTTTTGATTCAGTGGCCCTTAATCCTGGATTAAGTGAGCTACCATTAATGATGAGTGATCACAAGGTAATGTGACCTTGAACAAATGAACAGTAGCAAGACTGGAATAGCTCTAATAAACCAGATACTTAAATTCATCAATGTAAAGCTGACTTTAAATAGGCGCTTCAACTTCAACGTAATGAATTTATTGTTGTGTGTCACAATTATATCAGAGTTTCTACTGCCCAAAGCTGCAACAGGGGTGGGAGCTATGAACACAATATGTTTGTTTTATTGACACAAATGGTTCCCATCTGCAGATATGCACTTTTAAATGAAACAGCACTATTTTGTAATTGAGAGCAAATGGACCCCCTGACAGAGTGCTCTGGACCCACTCTGAGAATCACTGCCCTGTACAGTACAATCATTGCAAGAGAGAGAACAATTCCCTGATATCAACGGATATCAGTTTTTCATTTAATGTGTGTTTGCCAAAGTCCCCACTAGATAGAAGTATTACAGCACAAATAGCAACCTGCTGAATTTTGAGTAGGTTGGTGAGAGAGGAAAGATTTTGGTGTTCTGCAAGCCATTCAGACTTCAACGTAAACTGGTTAAGATCCTTTCTGATTAATGGTGACACTTTAGTACAGCCAAAAGACGATATTTCTTACTGTATGTGTTATAAAGCAGGTGTCTGTACAATTTAATTACCAGCAGAATTCCACCCATGCTGCACAAATAGACTCTCCCAAACACTAAATTGCAGTTGTGTTAAGATCCCTGGCAAAGCCCAAATGTACTCACCAGCAACAGCTCACATGATCACCACGTAATAATGATACTGATAAATACAGCCCAACGTCATCAAGACGGGGCTTTTATGTTGACGCCAAACCATTAGCCTTAAAGCTTCAGTAGGCAGGATATTTTTGGCATCACTAGACAAAAATTTCACAATAACCTTTCAGCATATTGTACTTCAGTTTATCTATTGAATCTAACCTGTGACAGGAGACTTTGGCCAATCACAGGTCATTTGAGAGAGAGATAGAGCGTTCCTATTGGCTGTGCTGCGGCTGATGGGTGGTGTCTGGTATTTCATCAACTGACCTCAACATGGCTGCTGGGTCACAAGCTTTCTCATTTTACAGCTTATCAGTAACTACAACATTTGAGGAGAGAAATAGTCGTTACAGTAACAGAATATTGATTCATATTTGATCAGCGCTGCCTAGTTTGACTGTTTGATCAGAGTTTGTGAGTGACTGACAGCTGCTCAGAGACGACAGACCCCAGCTCGGCTTTGATCGGTTGCTCCTCCGGTCTGTGAAATCCTGCAGATGCCGTTAAGAGCACCGGAGGACACCAAGGTAAGTGATTTTTTTTGCAGATTACCTGTCTCATGTACTATTGTCAGGAGATTGACTATTTCATAAAAATAACTCTTTTTAAAAATCATATTTGCTCCAGTTCTATCCACTGCGGCGTTAACATGTTAAAATGGTTGTGTTAACATGTTTTTTTTCTGTTGTCTTAAAAAGTAAAAATTTGATATATTAATGTAGACGCAGGAATCAATGTTTTGACTCAGTCTGTGTTCAGTACTTTTGGGGAGTTCTGATAGATAGCCTAGTCGTTCATTCTCAGCTTAAAGAAAATAGGTGAATGTTGAAATTATTTTCCAGGACAACATAAGATTTACCAGGACATTTTACTTTCTCTCATATTTGCAATGTGTTTCCCACAAAAATTGGTTAAATATGTTCCAGAAGGCATGGGAAACCTGTTTTAAGATCTAGTCATTTTAATGGTCAAATAATGTGTAACATCTAAAGACCATTGGTAGTTTTTCTTTGATTAACTGAGCGTCTGTGCATGTTTGACTTTGCCGGACATGCAGGCAAAGCAAAGTTTCTTTTGTGATACAGGGGCCTGGGAGTGCCTCAGGATCCCCCAGTCAGAGCTGGTTAATGCCGCCCAGGAAAGGGAAGTTTGGGGTCCCCTGCTGGAGCTGCTGCCCCCAGGACCCGACCCCGGATAAGAGGTTGACAATAAGTGAGTGAGTGACAGTTGTGCTTCATGTCCGACTGTGTACTGTCACTACACAGGTTCTAGTCCTGTGGCATTCACTTCCTCGATTCACAGACCAACACTTTTAAAATAATCACTTATTAGGAAAACAGGAATTAAACTCACTAACCAAGGCGTAGAACTGGTGACCACTGTTTTCAGACATCCCTTTTCTAATCTGCATGAACAAGGGCTGCAGCTTTGAGTTGATGGCATCAATGAAATCATCCAGTTTGTCAGGGCTGTGCTGTGCTGTAAACACCAAGGATAAAAAAGAAGACTTATATCTAACACTCACTCCATATTCTCCATAAGTCTCCTCACATTATTTCATGTGCTTTTGTTTTAGATTAGATTTAACTGGGTGGGCTGGTATCTGCAAATTATTCCTTTATTGTGGAGATTTCAATTTCTGTCTAACATTTTCAGAATCAATCATAAGGCAAATTATATGCCCAAATCTTACATATTCCCATAAAGATTATATAAAGTTAAAATGGTCCCTGTAAGAGACAATGGAAGCACTGAGTTGAACGTCAAAGGTGAAAACAATCAAAATAGACAATCACAGATCTGCTATAAACCCTGTCCAGATACAGAGGGGAAGTCCATATATCCTGGATCAATCAGTAACTGATTGTATGTATAGAAAATGACTCACTGTTGTGGGTTTCACTGCAATATTGATAGAGCGTCCTCGCCGCTTGTTCATCAACGATGCCACTGGACATCATGGTCTGTAGGAACCGTCGATGGCTGTCTCCCATCTGTCTTGACATGTCTGTGGACTGAAATAGACAATCAGAAAACAGGCTTACAGTCATAAACTTAATATATATTGGGAAGTGGTTATTAAAGTACTGTACCAGTACAATACTATTAAATTGGTAACTTAGCAAGCTAACGTTAATGCTGAATACAACAACGTTAAAGTAGCTAGCTAGCTAACGTTAAGCTAACCTAACCGTTAGGTTGACCTCGGATACTTGAAGTTTAGTCTTACGGCGGCTCAAATGTTGAATGTTTAGCAGAAACGACCTCGTTAAGTCAAAATAAGTCGTGAACAAGTTTACCAACCGACTCCTTCAATCCGCTAAGCGCGCCTCTTGTTGGTTTTCCTCCTTGCTGACTTCCGGTAGTTGGCTCAGGAGGGCGAACAGAGGAGAGGTCATATGTCACCATCGCGTCACAATGCTGGGGTAATGCACATGCGCGGTGTGAACTCGCTCAAAGTGACGCACCGCTGTAGTCATACTGCGCATGTGTCAAACATATAGCCCAAACCTCTTTCAATACGCCTTGTTGTTGGCATGTGTTGTGAAATAAGCGCCATGTGCAGCTCTGGACGAAACATCCAGCACAGCAACAAAACACTCAATTTCTCTCCAAACACTGAACAATATGAGGGATGCAATAAAAAAAAAAAAAATATTCATAAAAATGGAGGTGATTAAATTATCTGGTGATTTAATTCATCTAAAGAAGATTTGACAAAAACAGTCATGATATGATGAAACCTCAGCCGCCTCTTACATCCATCATTCACAACATAAAATTGTCATTTATCATTTAAGGAGAGTGGCCTCAAGGGCGGTGATGAAAATGTTTATATTATCTTCACAGTTATTAATATTATTATTATTATTTTAATCTGTGCCTTGTTTGTTTTTTTTTTGTCTGTTTTTAAATTCTTAGCTCCTACTTGTGTTATTTTAACCCTTGTTTTGAGTATTATATGTTCACACCGTGGGTCTGAGGGAAACAGCATTTCGATCCTCTAAATGTCCTGCACATATCGCACAATAAAGACAATAAAGTTGACTTTGACTTATGAATTAATAGCGCAAGTTATGAAAATGTATGTGAATTGAAAAAGTGATAAATTGTCAGTTGATTTGATATTGACATTTTACCTGAAAGTTTTGATCTGATAATAAACACTTGAGCATACATCATTCACAACACCTAAGTGACATTTAGTATTTACAGCACACAATTTTTGTTATTTCTACCCTATCACCCTTTTTGACCAACAATTTAAACTGCGGACAATCATGCAATTAATCACGATCAACTATGTGAATCGACTGACAGCCCTACGTACTATATACTGGGACATGGTTATCACAGGAAAGTACTGTTAAACCCCAACAGTTGCATGTTTATCCAATCCTGCACACAGAGACAACAAACTCCCCATTAAGGAGTCACCTTTATTGGCGTCAGCTGTCCTGCTAACACCTGTTAAGATGTGTGAACATGTTACTTTGGTAGCAGGATTCACTACTTTCTGGTATCACCTTCCCCATAAGACACAGATCATTTATGTGCAATAGTTCACTGTAAGTATTCACAGTATGTTCCTTTTTATATTAACAAGGAAGTGGCTGGACTGCATGTTTTCATATGTTGAATTACTGTTACAATCAAGGCAACACATTCAGTGTTACAGTACTTGATCTTAATAAATGCTTTGACAATGCAAGTAAAGCAAACAAGTTTTTTTCTAAATGCTTTATTACTCTAACAAATTAAATAAGAACATATAATACAAGGTGTCTGAGTCGTTGATTACAATATAGCCTATTATTAACATTATTTAAATACAGTATCCAATGTCATTGAGTTTTACTGCAGCATTTAACCCTAATATTCCTCAACATTATCCCAAATCTTCAGAGGCTCTTCACCAAAAAACATTTCAACTTCCAAAGGTGTCAGTAAATAGTCGGGTTATCGTAACGATGCTCATCGTATTCAGTGTGTTTACATGGACACAAATAAGTCAACTTGTGCAAAAGGAGCAGAATTAAGGTGATTAAACCGTTTATATGGTTTACTCTGCTCTAATTTCCAGATAACCTCAGTTTACAGAACACGTTTGTTAAACTGGAAAATGTCTGATATAGTTTACTAACCTTCAAGGAAACATTTTATGAGCTCCTCACAAACATTATACAGCAAAAGAAAATTGTGTTCTAGATTACGCTGACTCTGATTTTGAGGTACAGTAGATAAAACAGGTTATGATGTTAATGTTATGAGAATCAGAGTATTGCCTTGAATCGAATTATTTATGTTTGTGCAAACACACTGATATTGAGGTTGTTTAAGACATTATTTAAAGGGGAAACACATCAGCTTCATAAAGAATCAACCGCTGTCCAAAACTCATATGCAGAGTTTAAATTTTAAGCTCTCCTGACAACAATGCCATCCTTGCTTCTGTTCTATTGTCTAAAATCCCACATTTGTTTTGTTAAATTACAAATGAGGAATGAACAGATCATCTTGACTTGGTGAAGTGACGCTGCCACTGCAGAGTTTCATGTAAACGTCGAGAACAACCAGTCCAATGTAAACAGTAGATTAGCAGTTCAAAGGTTGCTCCGTTTGCCTGTCCAGTATGACCTATCTGGGAAAATAAAGCAAGGACTTGACAATGATCTCAGAGATGGGGAATAGAGACGCCGACATTAGCATTTTAACAATTATTTTATGGTGATATTTACTTGCTCACTGCAGGGAAAAATGTGAGATTGGGAGTCCTGTCCTAAACAATTTGTACTTTCTTCCAAATGAGTTCACATCACCAACCACTCTGATCAGGTGCAGGTGTTGCTCTTATTGAGCAATGTGACATAAATTTAAAAAAAAAGAAACAAAACTCATTGTCATCAAGTCAAAACTGGACAAACAGCATGTGCAACAGAAATTACCCATGGTATGATCAATCCTTAGTTATGTGGTGGTAAAGCTAGGCATGTGTCACTCAGTCTCCCAGTTTTGGCCTCTTGTGGTGACTCAACAGCTTCTCCACTTTGTTCTCACACAATCCAACTTCAACAGTATTTTTAGCCCAGATCTGGGCACTGTGGGCTTTCTTTTTTAGCCCTCCGCTGCTATCACGGTCCTCCTATTTCTCCAAAGTGCCCATTGTTGACTCAGTGTGCTTTTCGTCCCCTCAAATGTCTTTTATCCTTTTAGTTGGCAGCAGTTGGCTGAGAAAACACTGAACCTGAGGACCAAATGTAAAAAGTAAGAAAGAAGAAGAGAGTGAAGAGATGATGATGATGACATATTGGTTTTCCCTGATAAAAATAAAGGGAACCACGAGCGCTACCTGTTGTGAAACAGTCAGCTGAGAACCACCAGTTTCCCTCCACAAAGAGACAAATGAGTCATGTGTGTTACGACTGGGGCAATTCACCCGTCTCCTGATTGGATACTATCATGACACTTGGGCAGCGATTCAATATGTAATGTGATTTTTAAGTATTGTTATTCTACAAGTACTGCGATTCAGTAATAGGATTTACTATTTATAACTGTTTTAAGTTGAATCATACACTTATAGGGACTTTTACTACAGAAAATAACTAAATTAATTCAGTAAAAATGTTTGATTTTCAACATGTATGTAGTCAGAGGTGTCCTAGAGTCAAATATATCAGTCAAATCATAGAATAAAGACATTTGGCACATAGGCACGTTACCGTGATACGATGTTTCCTGTCCATGATAGAGTTAGCATGCAGCTTTAGCCGTGATGTCTAGCTCTGGTTTTCCTGCAATGTGAAACCCAAAGTGTTCCCATACTGTCCTGTATGCATAGTGTTTACCACTCTAACATGAGGGTGCAGGTTGTATCCACACAGACCCTCCGCTGTTTGTTGTCTTGGCTGGCTGCAGTTTGTTTTGGTTGAAATACACGGGACGGATATGACTACAACATATTTAAAACTTCCTTCTACTCTACACTGACTCAAATGAAGCAAATATGTAGATTCTGGCATTAAAAATCAATTTCAAAATCATTAAAAAAAAAATTGCGATACATAGGTGAATTGATTTTTTCCCCAGCCTCAGTATGTGTTTTGTACCTTGTGTTCTCTAGTGGCTGGTAGGAAACTGTCCATGTGTGTTGATGGACTGTTGCAACTTTTCCTCTTTGGCCCTTCTGCTGTGGCAGAGCTGTGGAATAACACAAAAACAGTCAATGAATCTTTCCTCTTTAAAATGTTTTTATATATATATATATATATATATATATATATATATACACTACACACACCACCCTTCTTATGACATTCAGACTCAAAGAACACTGTATATCAGGATAATTTTTACACTTCTCACCGTTCTCTTCTCCATGAAGCTGGTCAGGAATTCGTCTATGTCTGTGCGTCCCTCCAGGAAGTTTTCAGCCGTCTCCTCCGACTCCTCCTCAGCTTGGTGGGCTGCGACTTTTAACCGAGCCTGTAGAGTGCTCAGACTGCAACTCTAGTGGGGGATAAAGGACAAAAGAGATGACAGAGAGACGACTTCAGTGGAGTGTTTCAAGAATGTTTGGGTTGGTGTCATTGAGCGCTCCAATGTGTCCTTCATTAAAAACAATGTGCTCTTATGGTTAAATATGCAGTAGGCAGAATGTTTTAGGCATCATTGGGCAAAAAATCCATAATAATCTTTCAGCTCTGTTTAGCTTTAGAAAATCTAGCCTGTGACCAAAGAGAGAGCGTTCCTATTGGCTGTGCTTGGTCACAAACTTTCTCATTTCACAGCTAAACAGTAACTACAAGATGTTTCTAAAAACATCTGAGGAGAGAAATAGTCATTACATTAACAGAATATTGATTCATATTTGATCAGCACTGCCTAGTTTGACTGTTCAATCAGAGTTTGTGAGTGACTGACAGCTGCTCAGAGACTACAGACTCCAGATCAGCTCTGATTGGTTGTTTTCCTCTGGTCTGTGAAATCCTGCAGATGCCGTTAGGAGCACCAGAGGACACAGAGGAACATGATTTCTTTCATTTCTATCCACTGCAGCTTTAAGTTAAAAACACTTAGAGTAGATTGTTTGGGCTC
Source organism: Pterois miles (assembly GCA_947000775.1). Classification (NCBI taxonomy): domain Eukaryota; kingdom Metazoa; phylum Chordata; class Actinopteri; order Perciformes; family Scorpaenidae; genus Pterois; species Pterois miles. The sequence continues at coordinate 3,309,301 of CAMQGK010000328.1, forward strand.
CAGCACTTCTAGGAACAACCCAAATGCTCAGTTTTGAGTCATGAAAATGGTAAACTGTAATCTGCAGCTTTAATACAAAAAGGAGCACCTGAAAAAACTATTATAAATCAAACAATAGTAGAATGAGTGTAGCTTCTTACCTCACTGAGTTCATGCTGCCTCTGCATCCTTGTCTCAAAGGCCAACTTCATCTGAGTCAGCTGTTCGTACTGTTAACAGACAAAAACACATCATAAGCTGCTCGACAATAGCATGAATGTGTTTACTGTGTGTGTGTGTGTGTGTGTGTGTGTGTGTGTGTGTGTGAGAGAGAGAGAGACAGAGAGAGAGATTGGATGTGATATCTGACCTTATAGAGCATTTCTTGTCTTTTTCCTTCCAGCTGTGGCTCCATCTGAAGATTTTTCTCTGTAAATGACACACAGAGATGCACAAAACTTGGTAATGCTTCTCTACATTTGCACTTGTTTCATGATTGACCATCGAGAACTTCAGCCCAGCGGCAGAAGAGAAACTTACTAGCCATGTCCACTATATTGGTGACCAGCTCTTCTTTATCACCGGTGACTTGTTTCAGTTGTGGCAAACTCACAAAGAACTCGAGCAAAACATCCTCGTTTTCAGACATGTCCGACAGCTGGATCAGACTAGAAGAACAGCAGGAAGTCAGAGAACAAAGCCATTAATTATGGGTACAAAATAATATATTCCCCATCATCTAAAATAAGCATTATAACCACCTTACTACCTGTCTTAGTAACACTTATGATAACCATCATTTATAAATGAGAAATTGCTAGTTCATTAAACATTATTTTATTGTTAAAACAACATGAGCATTAATAATGTTTACTAATTATTAGTAATGCTATAATTTCTGTTATTTTATCAGTAGTTTGTGTAATATTAAACTATATACTGAAGAAGTTGTTTCTAAAACATTTATAGACATTACCAGAAACCAACTAACCATTGACAAAGTATTAAATACCTAGACACTTTACAAAATATAATTTTATAATCATCAGCTGCAACTTTGTAATAGCCATCCAAATAATGATAATAGATGGTTTACAAATCAATCAACCATTAACAGATACTTATAATATAGTATAGAAAATGTGCAACAATAAACTGTTAAAATAACACAAATGGCAATCAGTTAACATTATTAATCAGAATTTGACAAATAACAAACACTAATCATTTATAAATTCTAGTTATTATAAAGTGTTACCAATGTCTCAATTCATGAAATATATATTTAAAAGATGTTTTAAGTTGACACTATTTGGGAATACTTTACTTCAAGTCAGAGAGTTCAGGAAAAGACTCAGGAATCTCAGGCATCTTGTACATGTGTCCGTTCAGTCCAGCCTGAAACAGACAGCAGTCGCATCAACAAGTCAGTGTAGATCTGTCTGAACCTGAGCGGTCAGCTGCAGAGCGTCAGTCATGTTATTCTACCTCTTCCTTTTAGCATCAGTTTTTTAAAATAATATATACAGTATTTATCTTTAGATATTTAATATAGGTTGATGAATCTGATGCTTTGCAAACTGTTTGCTTTTCAAAGCCCTGGAACTGGGGAAAGCTCCTCTGTGTTAATTCATGACAAGCTGTTTACAAGGTGACACTTTGTGTACTCCATGAAAACTTCTCGCTTGTATCATAGTTCTCTATGGCTGTATTCAAACTACCTACTACATACTACTGAGGAACGCAGTATACAGCACATACTGCGTTCCTCAGTAGTATGTAGTGTGAAACAGTTAAAAGCATGTATTTAGCAGTGTTTGACCTTTAAACCAGCTCTTAAAGCACTAGCCAAAAAAAATGTTTACTTTATCAGATACTGCAGGTTTAAACTGTCTATTCTAACAGCTCACAGTGAAATAAGACAAACAGGATCATCAATGAGGGCTGACGGTTAACATAAAACATTGATCCACATTTACTCAAACTGCTTTTTCAGTTCGAGCTACAAACCAGTGGACTGATCTCCCTCCAGATATCAGAGTAATGTTAGAAAGTGTCATGTTGTCTCAGCAGGTATCGCTCTGCTTCATCAGATTCAGCTCTTTCCCTCCTCTTCCCTCGCCACTCGAGGCAGCAATCCTGACAGGTGCTAGCTAGCTGTCACAGTAGTTTGTGGAGCTTCTTAACTCTGAAAACGTTGCAGCAAATGTTCAATTCATCATATAATATTGTATAACTGTCAGCATTCAAAATCTGAATGTTCTGAAGTGAATTTAGTGATGAAATGGCTACAGAAAGGTTCAAAATAACATGTTTTTGGCTGCTGTTGTTGTAACCATAGCCTCCAGACCCGTTCTGTTCGGGACACACTGGGCGAGGTAGACTGGTCCGATGCAGACTAGAGATTTTTCCAAATCAGTACAACATCCTGGTATTTTTGGTATACTACAGCTTTTACTTTTGCTTGCATACTACATTTTGATAATATCAGTGCATACTACTAGTATGGTATGCGGTTTAGAATACAGCCCATGTGTTTCGAACAGATGTTATCAACCCACTGACTTGTGTACGATATCCTTTATCACAGTACCTGTGAGTCTCCAGTAGGAACAGGCAGCGGCAGGTCAGAAATCAGTCCGTACGGGGCTGGAGCTCGAGGGGGCCCGTGGGCGCTATCGACCCCTGGGTGAGGCATGAGAGCTGGAGCTGGGCCTGGACCAGGAGGCGGTGTGTGACTGGGGCCCACATGGCGAGGACCGTAGTGGTAAGCCTGAGTGGGGTAAGGAGCCATGCCCGACGCCTTGTACATGCTGCTGGGTAAACGTGGGAGGAAGTAAAATTATTTCATTACAGCATCACAAACAAATAGATTTTGTTATGTTTCATAGCAATAAAAATATTTTTTATAAGCTAGTTACTTTACTAGTTTTATTTAACATGGTTATTTTATTAACCAGCTTCACTGTAAGGAACTTGGGATGCGAGGAAACCACTCGAAAGAATTTTTAAATGTTTTGAAAAAAAAAACAATAACTGCCCAAAAAAAAAAAGGAGGGAAAAAAATTTAAAAAAAGGCAGGGTTAAAAAAACCGTGTAATGAGAAAGCACTGAGAGATGTGTGAAGTGTCCAGAATGTAAGAGGATCTCACTATGGAAAACCAGCAGGGCCCGTGGACATCAAGGCAGGAGGACTCTTCCAGAACTCGTCCAGCAGACTCTGAATGACCTTACCCAGATCTGAGTGCATCCCAAACTACAACATACACAACAAGCAGAACACTTTAAGATAAATGAGAATAGCATTATATATCTAAAGCATGAACTAGCAAAGAAGTTAAATAAAATATGTGGGTTTTCTTAATTGAGAAGAAAGAGGCAAAGAGAGAACCAGGAAAAAAAAAACCCATAAAAACAAGTCATGTTGCTACAGGCTGCTGGGAAAAATCAGGAGAAGGCTGGAAAACCCATGCTTACATGAGGCTGGTTTGCAATCAGTTTTCTACCCTCATCTCTGTTTTGAACCATGGTTGGGATATTTTATGAATATGTTTACATGCACACTGGTATCTCTGCTATGATCAGTTTTTTTGTGTATGCAGTTTATGTATTATTTGTACTTGTAAACAATACTGCCTGGTTTTAACCTGGATAAATTTTTGTTTATACTCATGTGAAACACCGTGGCGCGGGCCTCCGTAGATGGCATGCACAGTACAAGCATGCACAGAGGTGTTTATATTGAGTGAGTTGTTCATTGCAATATTTTTGGAAGCACCAGGAGGCGTACAAAGTAAATATTCTGTGGATAAGCAAGAAGTCAATGATCGACAGCAGGAATAGGCTGTCTGTCAACAGCAGTAAACACTAACATCGACGTACCACCAAACATTGCATTTGTGTACTGTGGTTATTACTGTTGCTTACCTCCAAGTCTAAATTACTTTCTGTGTCTTGGTGCATCCCCTCAGGTTGCCACGCTTTCCATGAGACCTTTTTTTATTTTTTACAAACTGATCTCTCATATTTTCTCTGCAGCAGAAAGCCTCTTCCTTGAACATGCTTTTCATGTATTTGGCAAAATATAATTAATAATTCATTAATAGTTATCAAAAAGAAAAGTGCCACTGTGTTATTTTAAAAAATAAAAAAAAAAAAAAATTATCACCATCAACAAAAAGGTCAGCATCAGGTCAACCAGCATTAGAGCTTTTTAAACAACACTAGCATCTACTAGGCCAGCACCATATGAGGAGAATCTGCCATGTGTGATAACACTGTTCAATACTTCAATGAGTGTGCATATTAAGATAAGATAAGATAAGATAAGATTTCTTTATTAGTCCACAGTGGGGAAATTTAACGTTACAGCAGCAATAAAATAAAATAAATTAGTATATAATAATAGAAAATAGAAGAAAAAGTAAAGACAGAAAAAATGTGTCCATATATAATGATATAATTGTAATAAGTCATTTTGCACTTGTGTTTGGTGAGTTTGTTGTGAATGTGACTGTGATTGTGGTTTACTGGGAGCAGTGTTGGTTGTGGAGTTAACAGCTGCAGGCAGGAAGGACCTTCTGTAACGCTCCTTCGTACACTTAGGGTGTAGCAGCCTGTCACTGAAGGGCTCTCCAGAGCTCTGATGGTGCCTCTCATGGGGTGGGAGTCCTTCTCCATCATGGATGACAGCTTAGCCGTCATCCTCCTCTCTCCCACCACCTGCACTGAGTCCAGAGAGCATCCCAGGACAGAGCTGGCCCTTTTGATGATCTTATCCAGCCTCTTCCTGTCTGCAGCTGTGATGCTGCTGCCCCAGCAAACCACTCCATAAAATATGGCTGATGCCACCACGGTGTCATAAAAAGTTTTCAGGAGTGTCCCCTGCACTCCAAAAGACCTCAGTCTCCTGAGCAGATACAGTCTGCTCTGGCTTTCTTATGGAGTGCAGAGGAGTTTGTTGTCCAGTCCAGTTTATTGTTAGGTGAACACCCAGGTATTTATAAGATGTCACTATCTCAATGTCTGATCCCTGGATGTTCACCGGTGTTGGAGGGGATGAGTTTGCCTGCGGAAATCCACCACCAGCTCTTTAGTTTTCCCCGCGTTGATCTGGAGGTGGTTCCGCAGGCACCAGTCCACGAAGTCCTGGGAAAGTTCTCTGTCTCCGCGTCGTCCCCATAGTGATGAGGCCGACGATAGAGAGTCGTAGAGAACTTCTGCAGGTGACAGGTTGGTGAATTGTAAGTGAAGTCTGCAGTGTAGAGCGTGAAGAGGAACGGAGCCAGAACCGTTCCCTGCGGGGCCCCCACACTGCAGACCACCGTGTCTGAAATGAAGTCCTGTGTCCTCACAAACTGTGGGCGGTTTGTGAGGTAGTCAGTTCCAGGATGTTAGATGGTGATCTACCCCTGCAGTCTCCAGTTTGTCCCCAGAAGTGTCGGCTGGATGGTGTTGAAAGCACTGGAGAAATCAAAGAACATGATCCTCACAGTGCTGCCAGGTTTCTCCAGGTGAGACAGAGCTCGGTCCACAAGGAAGATGACGGCATCATCCACCCCAATGCCAGGTTGATAGGCAAACTGTAGTGGGTCCATGGATGGACTCACCACAGGGCGGAGATGTTGGAGGACCAGGCGCTCCAGGGCCTTCATCAGGTGGGATGTTAATGCCACCGGCCTGAAGCTGCTGGGGTCCTTGGGGTGTGGGGTCTTGGGCACAGGTACCACGCAGGATGTCTTCCACAGTTGTGGTACCTTCCTCAGCTTCAGGCTCAGGTTGAATAGGTGTCCAAAAGTCCCACACAGCTGATCTGCGCAGGACTTCAGGAGCCTGGAGCTGATGCCATCTGGACCCGTAGCCTTCCTCACGTTCATTTCATGAACTGGTTCTTCACCTGAAGTGTTGTGAAGGACAAACTGGAGAGGGGGGCTGTGTGTAGAGGCAGAGGAGGGGGTTGGTGGGGGGTCAGGGCTGAGTAGTGGAGCAGAGGGGGTTGTCTGTGTGACAGGTCTGCTGGAGCATAGGTAGAGCTGTAGGTGTCGATGTAGTGGGGGGTATTGTTGTGCTGAAGGTGGTGAAGGAGGAGGAGGAGGGGGGCACTGTTTGAAGAGGGAGATGGAGGGGGCTGCAGCAGGGTGGACTGGGCCGGGGGAGGGGTAGGTGTAGGTGACTCATTGAACCTGTTAAAGTAGTGGTTCAAATCATTCACCCACTTTAGGTCTCCCACAGCCTTGGAGTCTGGTTTTTGTGGCCTGAGATGGTTTTTAGGCCTTTCCAGACTCCACTGATATTGTTCTGCTGCAGCTGTTCCTCCATCTTCCTCCTGTAGCTGTTCTTCCCCTCCCTGATTTTCCTCCTTAGCTCCCTCTGAACAGCCTTCAGCTCCTCCTTTTTCCTGATCTAAAGGCCCCTTCTTCTCTTAAGGAGGGCTTTATATAGGATTAATCAGGGTTTGTTATTGGAAAAACACCTTCCGTCCTGGTTGGTAAGGTGTTTTCCACACAGAAGTTTATGTAGTCCGTGATGCAGCCCGTCAGTCCGTCTATTCCTCCCCATGAGAGTCCCAGAGTTCCTCCCACACTGTTGTGTTGAAACAGTCCTGCAGAGCTTCCTCAGCTTCTTTGGACCATGTCCTCACTGTGCGGGAGACGGTGGTTCTCTGTGTACAGGGGTCTGTACACAGGCTGGAGATGAACAGGTTGTGGTCTGATCTTCCCAGGGGGGAGGGGGGATGATGTGTATGCCTCCTTGCAGTTGGCATACAATAAGTCAGGTTTTATTGTTCGTGTGCAGCATGACACATACTGGGTGAAAGTTGGTAGAGTGGAGGACAGAGAGACATGATTAAAGTCTCCAGAGACCAGGAGGAGGGCCTGAGGGTGCTGTGTCTGCAGCCTGCTAGTGACTGAATAGACGACATCACAAGCTGTGTCACCGTTAGAGAGGGGGAACATACACAGCCATCATAATAACATGTGTAAATTCCCGCGGTAAATAATACGGCCTCATACTAAGAGCGAGCAGCTCGATGTCCCTGCTGCAGTGTTGGTCTTTAACAGTGATGTGACCAGGGTTACACCATCTATCATTCACAAACACCGCCAGACCTCCTCCTTTCCTCTTCCGCTTTCTCTCGTCCTGTCCGCCCGCACCAACTTAAACCCGTCCAGCTCCGTCACCGCGTCCGTGGTCGCCGCCGTCAGCCACGTCTCGGTGAACACCATCATACTGCACTCCCGGTATTCCCTCTGATGTCGGGTCAGCGCCGCCAGCTCGTCCATCTTGTTGGGGAGAGTCTCCATTCCCCATCAAAACAGACGGGAGGACTGGTTTGTATTTCATCCTCCGTGCGCGACGCTGAGCTCCAGCCCGACATCCTCTTCTTCTCCTTTTTCTCCGGGGGAACAGCGGGTCTTTCCTTGGGTGAGGGGCGCTGTGTTGCGGAGCGCCAACAGCTGATCCCTGGTGTAAACAAAGGGTCTGCTCGTCGGGTCCCCGCACACGGACGTAAACATCGTGAAAGTTGATGAAAAGTTACGACCAAAGCTGCTGCTTTGGTCTCCATAATTCCGGAAAGACTGTTGGATTAGAGGACTTAATAATGGCAAATGAAAGAAAAGAATAAAAAGTTTTTGAAGAGAAAAACTCTAGAATGAGCAGGAGCTGCTGTAACAGGCGGCCACTCACGCAGCGCCATGTTACCTTTCTATTAGCTATAATTATGTCAGTCTGGTTGTTTTTAAATTCAGAACTGGATTAAAATTAACTATTTAAAATACAACTAGGATACATGTTGTTTTTTAGAGCAGCAACAGTAATGTTTACTACAGCAAAGTCACCTCAATTTGGTACAGAAATGAAAGAAAGTCAGATGCTGACGGGTCAAACCAATGCTCGACGGGCAAAGATGATCAGAAACCTGCATAATGATGGAATTATGAATGAAAGAGATGACAAAAAATATATTTCATGTAAAGGCTGACATGTGCCCGTTCTGCTGTGGAAACTACCTGACTTTGAGTCACTACTTTCAGTTTCAGTCAGATGTCAGATTTATGTATTTTGGATACAGTTATGAGTAATGATCTTTTCTTCAATCCCAACATACTGCTGCCATGGTGCTAAGTTTTATTACAGGGTTTCTTCTAACATAGCACATTATGAAATGAGGTTTTTGTTAATGGTGTAAATGCACAGCAAGAAAGATAATGTCAGCAGTCAAAATAATGTCAGCTCACCTCTACATCACATAATCATAGTACTACTGGCAACTTTACAGAAGAGGTAAAAAAAGACACCTGCTTCAATGTGCATGTTAGCACTCACCACTACCATCTACCCAGCTTATAAATTGGCCAACGGTGGATTTCATTAATGTTTTATACTGCAGATCTGGAAAAACCCAACCACCTGATCTCTTTGAACCCTTTAAGCATTCTTGGCACCTGAAGAAACCTGAAGAAAAAGCCTAGACAGCTACTTACATTAGTGATGAGGGGGCTGGTGATCATGGTGCCATTATTGCTGTCGACTAAATGATGACCAACAGGGGGGTAGACACTAACCACTGGCTTCTCCTGGGGGAACTGAGGAGGCAGCAGACTAGAGGAAAGACAAAAGATTCACCTTTCAGGAATCCCAGTAACACAATACGTACTGGAAACAACAAGTTTTAAAATATGTAATCAATATTGTAATAAGACATTATGGTAGGGTAGCCGTACTACAGTATATAGTGAAGCCTGAGCAACACTGGAGGTGATGTGGTAAAGGTGTTCACTAACAGCTCTCATGAGCTCGCAAATTTGACTAGTTTATGCCGTGGGACTAAAGCCAGAGACATGTTGTTTGGATTGCAAAGTGGCCTCTCCTGCTTCTCTTGTCTTTCTTCTCTGTCTTATGAAAATATGAAACGCTGGTGTTGCCCCCTCTGCTACCACTCAAGAGGACAGAGTTATTAAACATTTTTTGTGTTCTTGTGCACATTAGTTGTAATTAATGCATATCTATGATTGTTTGGAAATGGGAAAAAAAAATGAGAATAAAACTTTTAACCATGTATAATAACGGTTATGTGAAATTAGCATCCATATTTTTGTAACTTCAACTATACAAGTATGGTAGTTATAAAAAATATAACCAATTCACTGACAAGTGTGTGATGTGGTTAATTAGTTTTCCAACCGTTCACTCTGACTGGATGTGCTCACAAAGACGTACTCACATGTTAACACTAATGGTGGAGTTGTTGACTGTGAATGGTATTCTGTACTCCACATCTTTCTGGATCTCTGCAAGGCTGTTGGGAAACCGACAGACATAATCAGTAATCTTGTGTATCTGTAGTTGTGATCAACACATCTAGTAAACTTACTGTGTGTCTTCCATCAATGTTAATCAATATTCTGCTTGTTTGTAGAGATAGATAGATTCATAACGATACGAGAGTAGGGGTGAAAGAAAGCTGGAGCTGATCCCAGCTGACAGGGGGCGAAGGAGGGTTCACCCTTTACAGGTCACCAGACTATCACAGGGCTGACACAGAGATAGACAACCATTTACTCTCACATTCACACCTACGGGCCATTCAGAGTCAACAGTTAACCTGCATATCTTTGGACTGTGGGAGGAAGCTGGAGAAGAAGAAGAACCCAGAGAAAACTGAAGCTAACAATAAGACAAAAAGACTTTTTCACATAGATTCACATTAGGAAAGACACATCTGTAACAAGGCAGATAATTTGTTTTTTAGGTGAATGAACTTCCCAGTATGAACACGTGATTATCTCTGCTTCCTTCTCCCATTGTGTTTAAATATAAAACACTGAGTGTATTTAGCCCTTTACACATACATGAAATGATTTTAACAGTATTTGTGTTATATGCTTTTTTAAACATTTCTATCAAACCCATCCTTGGCTGAACATAATGCCGCATCTGAAGGGATCAACAGAAGTCCTGTTTTTCTTATAAGAATTTCTCTATAAGTATTTCAAAGTTATGTTGCATTGAACATTTACACCATCAGCTGCCCAGATCTACTATTTAATTTATTAGGAGAAAAGCCTGTGTCATATCCGCACTATTTAAGGATGACGTCTTCCTCTACTTTATATTGTTATAACAGTTTTCTATATTTTAAGAGCCACTTTTACCCCTGGATTTTCAATATTTATGTAGCCTTGTAAGTTACTGTCAGCTATGATTGCTTGTATAGGGGTGGTTATGGGGTGGCAGTAGCTCAGTCTGTAGGGAGTTGGCTTGGGAACCGGAGGGTCACCGGTTCAAGTCCCGACATGGACCAAAAACTGAGTGTGAACTGGTAGCTGGAGAGGTGCCAGTTTACCTCTTGGGCACTGCCGAGGTGCCCCTGAGCAAGGCACCAAACCCCCAACTGCTCGGGGCGCTTGTCTAGAGCAGCCCCCTCACTCTGACACCTCTCCATTACTGCATGTGTGTGTGTGTGTTTGTGTGCATGTACCATGTATAAGTTCAACAGAGTGTAAATTGAATTTCCCCACTGTGGGACTAATAAAGGTAGATCTTCTTCTTCTTATTCTCTCTTCAATGTTTTTCCATTGGGCATCATATGGTGGATTGCACCAGAAATATCATAGGTCTGTCCTGCTCCCCAATAATAATCTCTAAGCCCCCATCACCCACTTTTTTTCTCCATGCATTTATTTTTAACATCATTGCCATGCCGCATTCAGCATCCATCACAGCACATTAACCTCTGTGGACCGTGCAATCCCACGAATTTCACATCTTAAAGCATGAGCAAGCGTGTGTCATCCCATTTCTTTGTCACGTACAAACTTCAGGAGGGAGATGATTTAATGCATTCAGCTGACAAGAGATGAACTAAGAGAACAGTCTGTGTATGCTGGCGGTTAATGTAAAACTGAGTAGAAAGAAAACAAACAAACCGTGACCGAGAGGACAGAGCTCCTTAGTAAACAAAGGCTAATACTTTAATCGCCACGTCTAATTAGCTAGCTCCTCCTAAAACTACACGCGTGACGCGTTGGCGTGGCAAACACTGGAATGATCACAGGACAGGACGAGCCAGCTACAGCACGTGTCATCATCCCTATTAATAGACACTGTAACGGTCACTGCTTGACTTAATTAACTCGCCAGCCAACACGGCGTCCCTCACAGCTAGCTAGCTAGCTAGCTACGAGGCAAGATTAGCAAACATTAGCCGCTCGACGACCACACTGGGATATGTCACAGAACTGGTTGAGGGTTCACGTAAAATCCCCAGCATAAGTTTATGATATATCTACAGAATCAAATGGACAAGTGTACGAAAAACGAGACTATAAGCTAAAACGTTTGTTAGCCTAACGTCATTCCTCTGACTCAACTGTAAGCCAGGTGGCTAGCTATGCGAAGTAAACACCAGCGGTGTGTGTAAACCCAATCAACGTGTTTTGTTAAATGGCCAGGAAACATCATTGTGACCATATTCTGGGTTTGACAAATCACTGTTATATTCAACAAGCTAAACGCCGTGGTCTGGTTGTATGTGGCCGGTTCACTTTACCTGGGATGAGCCGCTTTAAGGGACTCGATCTGCCGCTGTTTTTGTTGCTGTAGGCTGTTCAGAGGAGGGAGAGGTCCGGAGCCTTTGGACAGGGGGAAAAGCCAGTTCATCCTCTCCTGGCGAAACCACTTGGTGACAGAATATAAAGGCCGAGCACAGACGAAGACGAACTGGAAGAGAAAGTGAGAATGAACAGCACACGGTGTGTAGATATGCGATGCTAACCCCTGTTAGCTGGTTGACTAGCGACTCGGATTGTTGTCCGCACGGGGCTTTCTCTGTAGTTACGTGACAAAGTCAGATGGCATATCCTTGTTTGTCTAATAAAATATACCCCGTTTAATCTCCGACAGTTTCTGTACTATTTTAGCATTCTCATTCGTGTTACTGAGGCGAGAGATAATTACAGCCGAAGGAAAACAACCTCGAGCTGAAGCATAGCTTGATCAACTTATTTACGTCCTACGTCACGCAGCAAGTCTACGTAAACGCAACTTCCTGTTTTTTTCAAAATAAAACTTTCTTAAAGCTGAACAAAAATGATTTATTTTTTCAATAGCAATTATAATTCATTGTATGTGAGGGATTCAAAACGAAACATTTTCAAAATCTTTTTACAAATAAGCCACACCTTTCTGGACTACAGGAGACAATGGGCAAGATGTATTTATTGACTACTTCAATTTATACTGGAGTAAAACTTTGGCAGTTTAATGGATATATTATTTTCCATATTGCCTGTGTTTTTGTACGTTTTTGTGACACTCCTGTTATTTTTTCAGCACAGGTTTAAAGTTGCAGTGGGTAGAAATAGAGCAAATATGATTAAAAAATAGACAGTAGTGCATGAGGACAGGTAATATGGAAAAAAACGTGTGCCTGTGTCCTCTGGGTTTCAGAGACTGAATCGCTGGTAAACTCTGATCAAACAGTCAAACTAGGCAGCGCTGATAAAATATGAATCAATATTCAGTTACTGTAATGATGATTTCTCACCTCAAATGTTTGCAGACTAATCTTGTAGTTACTGCTTAGCTGTAAAATGAGAAAGGTTGTGACCCGGCAGCCATGTTGAGATCAGTTGAGGAAATACCAAGCACCGCCCACCAGACAGAGCACAGCCAATAGAAGCGCTCAGAGGCTAGATTTTTTTAAAGCCTTAAGACAGAGCCATGATGAGGTGCAGAAGTGGAATTTTTGCCCAATGATGCCAAAAATATACTTCATATTGAAACGTTAAATCAGGTATGACATACAGATAATAATATGGAATAACCAAAAAAAATATGCTCCATACAGTTGAAAAGATTGAAAACTTGGTTTGGCAAATTATCAGCACTGAGATATGACTTATGTTTCACAGTATGTAACTACCACTCTGATCATATTCTCTATCTCATTACTTCACCAGGAAGTAAAGAACAATCATCAATGACAGAGAACATATGAACTGAATCATTATTCTCTGTCAGCTTCACGCTCAGTAGAGAATATCACGACTCATCATCGTGGTTAGCGAGACCAAACACTTTAGAAACACATTTCTCAAGTCAGAAACTATAGAAATGATCCCTGAAAGTATAGTCTTAATTATTGTGAGGGTGAAAACAGGAAGTCATTCACAGGACAATCATTCTCACTCATGGTTGCACCTTGCTCTCAGAATCAGTACACATCCTGGTATTTTTGGTCTACTGCAGATTTTGCATTTGTTCACATAATGTGTACTACATTTTGGCCAAATCAGTACGTACTACTAGTACAGTATATGGTTTTGAAAACAGCCCATGTTCTACGCGACTTGCTGAGTGGTGCTTCGTTTATAATGTTCCTGACAGAAACCCCATAGAGACACAAAGTTCTGGTTACAACACCTTCAAATCCACCTTGTCTTTAGGGTTTTCAGAAGTGTCAACTTGTAAAATTGAAAAGTTGCCGCACAAAATAAAAGATTTACGATAAACAGGGACATCAAGTCGAAAATCTTTCAAACACTGCATTTATTTTTACTGTAACATACTGCTTTCTCTACAGTTTTGATGATTTTAGGTATGTGGTGTTGCAGGGTGGTAATGAGGTTGTGTGGGTCGCTGTGGTAGCATGGGTTGGGCAACGACCATTTAGAGAATGAGTAGTTGCTAAATAGAGGTTGAGATTAATTGGTGGGGGGATGGGTGATAAGTGGTGGTGTGGTTTGTGTGTTTAGATGGAGGAAAAAAAAGAAAACCATTTGGCCCCCTAAGTGCTGCAAAAACAAAGCCATAAAAACCATTTGGTCGACCTCTAATCCATACTAAAAATCCAGTATCGCCCCTTTGGAGATTAAAAATGATCTGATGGTTAAAGCTAAGTAAAGTTCTTTTTTTCGAGTTTTGTAGTGTACATAACATCCCTTTGTTGGGTCCTCTGATTTAAGGAAGTAGAAGTAATGAGAGAAGGTTGGTGTAGTAGTCGGGGTTAGGAGAACACTTGAAACATTTTAAGAGAATTGAAATGTTGAAGTTGTATGATTGTGAGGGGAAAAAGGAGTATAGGATTCCATGGTTGCACCTGCCTAGAATCAGTCACATCCTGGTTTTTTGGTCTACAGCAGATTTTGCATTTGTTCACATAATGTGTACTACATTTTGGCCAAATTAGTACGTACTACTAGTACAGTATATGGTTTTCAAAACAGCCCATGTTCTACGCGACATGCTGAGTGGTGTGCCAATAATAATCTTCCTGACAGAAACCCCACAGAGACACAAAGTTCTGGTTACAACACCTTCAAATCCACCTTGTCTGAAGGGTTTTCAGAAGCGTCAACTTGTAAAATTGAAATGTTGCCACACAAAATAAAAGATCTATGATCAACAGTGACATCATGTCGAAAATCTTGCAAACCCTGCATCCATTTTTACTGTAACATACTGGTCTTTTCTACAGTTGTGGCTGCTTGGAGGGCATAAAAACTGGTTCTAGTGAAGACTAAAACCTATTTTTGTTTAAAAAAATACTGTGTACTACATTTTGGTCAAATCAGTACATACTACTAGTACAGTATGTGGTTTTGAAAACAGCCCATGTTCTACACCACATGCTGAGCGGTGCATCGTTTATAATGTCCCTGACAAACCTGGCGGAGACACAAAGTTCCGTTTCCAGCTCTCATGTCAGATCCACCTCGTTTTAAGGGTTTTCAGAGGCGTCAACTTGTAAAACCGAAACTAACTGAAACATTACCTCACAAAATAAACTATCTACGATAACAAACAGCGACATCATGTCAAGTTTTTATTTTTTGAGACATTTAAGGGCTACCACTCTGATCATATTCTCTACCTCATTACTTCACCAGGAAGTAAAGAACTATCATCAACGACAGAGAACATATGAACTTAATCATTACTCTCTGACCGCTTCACGCTCAGTAGAGAATATCACGATTCATCATCGCGGTTAGCGAGACCAAACACTTTAGAAACACATTTCTCAAGTCAAAAACTATAGAAATGATCCCTGAAAGTATAGTCTTAATGATTGTGAGGGTGAAAACAGGAAGTCATTCACAGGACAATCATTCTCACTCATGGTTGCACCTTGCTCTCAGAATCAGTACACATCCTGGTATTTGGCCAAATCAATAAGCACTACTAGTACAGTATGTGGTTTTGAAAACAGCCCATGGTTTACGCGTCATGCTGAGCGGTGCGTTGAAAATTATGTTCCTGACAGAAACCTGGCAAAGACACAAAGTTCTGTTTACAACCCAACGTCAGATCCACTTTAAGGGTTTTCAGAAGTGTCAACTCGAAAATTGAAACGTTGCCACACAAAATAAAAGATCTATGATCAACAGTGACATCATGTCGAAAATCTTGCAAAACCTGCATCATTTTTAAATGAAACATACTGCTCTTAACTACAGTTTTGGCTGCTAGGAGGACATAAAAACTGGTTCTTGTGAACACTAAAAAATATTTTAGTGTTTTACAACAGTATTAGCAAAAGTACTGATTTCCTTTCTCACAACCACCTTCCACAGCTACATCCACACAATGCAAATACTTTTGTGGAACCTAAAAAATAGGAGGACCTTCAAAATTTATATCATAAACAGAATTTCTTTTGTGTTTCTCAGCTTATAGCTCCCACTTTGATCATATTCTCTACCTCATTACTCCACCAGGAAGTAAAGAACGATCATCAATGACAGCGAACACATGAACTGAATCATTATTCTCTGTCAGCTTCACGCTCAGTAGAGAATATCACGACTCATCATCGTGGTTAGCGAGACCAAACACTTTAGAAACACATTTCTCAAGTCAAAAACTATAGAAATGATCCCTGAAAGTATAGTCTTAATGATTGTGAGGGTGAAAACAGGAAGTCATTCACAGGACAATCATTCTCACTCATGGTTGCACCTTGCTCTCAGAATCAGTACACATCCTGGTATTTTTGGTCTACTGCAGATTTTGCATTTGTTCACATAATGTGTACTACATTTTGGCCAAATTAGTACGTACTACTAGTACAGTATATGGTTTTCAAAACAGCCCATGTTCTACGCGACATGCTGAGTGGTGTGCCAATAATAATCTTCCTGACAGAAACCCGACAGAGACACAAAGTTCTGGTTGCAACACCTTCAAATCCACCTTGTTTGAAGGGTTTTCAGAAGCGTCAATTTGTAAAATTGAAACGTTGCCAAACAAAATAAAAGATCTGCGACAAATTGTTGCTGCTTCCATTTTTACTGTAACATACTGGTCTTTTCTACAGTTGTGGCTGCTTGGAGGGCATAAAAACTGGTTCTAGTGAAGACTAAAACCTACTTTTGTTTAAAAAATACTGTGTACTACATTTTGGAATCAGTAATACTACTAGTAGTTGTGGTTTTGAACAGCCCATGTTCTATGGATGCTGAGTGGTGTGATTTGACAGAAACCCGCAGAGACACAAAGTTTGGTTACAACACCTTCAAATCCACCTTGTTTTAAGGGTTTGTACAGTATGTGGTTTTGAAAACAGCCCATGTTCTACACCACATGCTGAGCGGTGCATCGTTTATAATGTCCCTGACAAACCTGGCGGAGACACAAAGTTCCGTTTCCAGCTCTCATGTCAGATCCACCTCGTTTTAAGGGTTATCAGAGGCGTCAACTTGTAAAACCGAAACTAACTGAAACATTACCTCACAAAATAAACTATCTACGATAACAAACAGCGACATCATGTCAAGTTTTTATTTTTTGAGACATTTAAGGGCTACCACTCTGATCATATTCTCTCCTCATTACTACAGGAAGTAAAGAACGATATAAGAAAGAACATATGAACTGAATCATTATTCTAAGTTTACGCTAGTGAGAATTAGTTATCATCGGGTTAGCGAGACAAACACTTTAGAAAACATTAAGTAGAAACTATAGAAAGTTGAAAGTTAGTTTAATATTGTGAGGGTGAAAACAGGAAGTCATTACAGGACAATATTCACATGGTTGCACTTGTTAGAATCAGTAACATCTGGTTTTGGAAATAATAAGCACTCTAGTCAGTATGGGTTTTGAAAACAGCCCATGGTTTAGGTATGTGAGGGTGGTTGAAAATTTGTTTGACAGAAACTGGAAAGAACAAAGTTCGTTTACAACTCCAACGTCAGATACTTTAAGGGTTTTAGAAGTGTAATTGAAAATTGAAACGGCACACAAAATAAAAGATTATGTAACAGTGCATATGTGAAAATGAAACGCATATTTTTAAATGAAAATCGTTTACTACAGTTTTGGTGCTAGGAGGACATAAAAACTGGTTTGTGAACATAAAAATATTTTAGTGTTTTCAAATTTTAGAAAAGTCTGATTTCTTTCACAACCACCTTCCACAGCTACATCCACACAATGCAAATACTTTGTGGAACTAAAAAATAGGAGGCTTAAAAATTTATAATAAACAGATTTTTTGTGTTTCACAGCTTTAGCTCCCACTCTGATCATATTCTCTACCTCATTACTCCACCAGGAAGTAAAGAACGATCATCAATGACAGAGAACATATGAACTGAATCATTATTCTCTGTCAGCTTCACGCTCAGTAGAGAATATCACGATTCATCATCGCGGTTAGCGAGACCAAACACTTTAGAAACACATTTCTCAAGTCAGAAACTATAGAAATGATCCCTGAAAGTATAGTCTTAATGATTGTGAGGGTGAAAACAGGAAGTCATTCACAGGACAATCATTCTCACTCATGGTTGCACCTTGCTCTCAGAATCAGTACACATCCTGGTATTTGGCCAAATCAATAAGCACTACTAGTACAGTATGCGGTTTTGAAAACAGCCCATGGTTTACGCGTCATGCTGAGCGGTGCGTTGAAAATTATGTTCCTGACAGAAACCTGGCAAAGACACAAAGTTCCGTTTACAACTCCAACGTCAGATCCACTTTAAGGGTTTTCAGAAGTGTCAACTTGCAAAATTGAAACGTTGCCACACAAAATAAAAGATCTATGATCAACAGTGACATCATGTCGAAAATCTTGCAAAACCTGCATCCATTTTTAAATGAAACATACTGCTCTTAACTACAGTTTTGGCTGCTAGGAGGACATAAAAACTGGTTCTTGTGAACACTAAAAAATATTTTAGTGTTTTACAACATTATTAGCAAAAGTACTGATTTCCTTTCTCACAACCACCTTCCACAGCTACATCCACACAATGCAAATACTTTTGTGGAACCTAAAAAATAGGAGGACCTTAAAAATTTATATCATAAACAGAATTTCTTTTGTGTTTCACAGCTAATAGCTCCCACTCTGATCATATTCTCTACCTCATTACTCCACCAGGAAGTAAAGAACGATCATCAATGACAGAGAACATATGAACTGAATCATTATTCTCTGTCAGCTTCACGCTCAGTAAAGAATATCACGTTATATGTGGTTGCGAGACCAAACACTTTAGAAACACATTTCTAAGTCAGAAACTATAGAAATGATCCCTGAAAGTATAGTTTAATGATTGTGAGGGTGAAAACAGGAAGTATTCACAGGACAATCATTCTCACTCATGGTTGCACCTTGTCTCAGAATAGTCACATCCTGGTATTTTTGGTCTACTGCAGATTTTGCATTTGTTCACATAATGTGTACTACATTTTGGCCAAATTAGTACGTACTACTAGTACAGTATATGGTTTTCAAAACAGCCTGTTCTACGCGAATGCTGAGTGGTGTGCAATAATAATCTTCCTGACAGAAACCCGACAGAGACACAAAGTTCTGGTTACAACACCTTCAAATCCACCTTGTTTTAAGGGTTTGTACAGTATGTGGTTTTGAAAACAGCCCATGTTCTACACCACATGCTGAGCGGTGCATCGTTTATAATGTTCCTGACAAACCTGGCGGAGACACAAAGTTCCGTTTCCAGCTCTCATGTCAGATCCACCTCGTTTTAAGGGTTATCAGAGGCGTCAACTTGTAAAACCGAAACTAACTGAAACATTACCTCACAAAATAAACTATCTACGATAACAAGCAGCAACTTCATGTCAAGTTTATATATTTTTTTTTTAGACATTTTAGGGCTACCACTCTGATCATATTCTCTACCTCATTACTCCACCAGGAAGTAAAGAACGATCATCAATGACAGAGAACATATGAACTGAATCATTATTCTAAGTCCTCTTCACGCTCAGTAGAGAATATCACGACTCATCATCGTGGTTAGCGAGACCAAACACTTTAGAAACACATTTCTCAAGTCAGAAACTATAGAAATGATCCCTGAAAGTATAGTCTTAATGATTGTGAGGGTGAAAACAGGAAGTCATTCACAGGACAATCATTCTCACTCATGGTTGCACCTTGCTCTCAGAATCAGTACACATCCTGGTATTTTTGGTCTACTGCAGTTTTTGCTTTGTTCCCATAATGTGTACTACATTTTGGCCAAATTAGTACATACTACTAGTACAGTATATTGTTTTGAAAACAGCCCATGTTCTATGCGACATGCTGAGTGGTGTGCCAATAATAATCTTCCTGACAGAAACCCGACAGAGACACAAAGTTCTGGTTACAACACCTTCAAATACACCTTGTTTTAAGGGTTTGTACAGTATGTGGTTTTGAAAACAGCCCATGTTCTACACCACATGCTGAGCGGTGCATCGTTTATAATGTTCCTGACAAACCTGGCGGAGACACAAAGTTCCGTTTCCAGCTCTCATGTCAGATCCACCTCGTTTTAAGGGTTATCAGAGGCGTCAACTTGTAAAACCGAAACTAACTGAAACATTACCTCACAAAATAAACTATCTACGATAACAAGCAGCAACTTCATGTCAAGTTTATATATATTTTTTTTTAGACATTTTAGGGCTACCACTCTGATCATATTCTCTACCTCATTACTCCACCAGGAAGTAAAGAACGATCATCAATGACAGAGAACATATGAACTGAATCATTATTCTAAGTCCGCTTCACGCTCAGTAGAGAATATCACGACTCATCATCGTGGTTAGCGAGACCAAACACTTTAGAAACACATTTCTCAAGTCAAAAACTATAGAAATGATCCCTGAAAGTATAGTCTTAATGATTGTGAGGGTGAAAACAGGAAGTCATTCACAGGACAATCATTCTCACTCATGGTTGCACCTTGCTCTCAGAATCAGTACACATCCTGGTATTTTTGGTCTACTGCAGATTTTGCATTTGTTCACATAATGTGTACTACATTTTGGCCAAATTAGTACGTACTACTAGTACAGTATATGGTTTTCAAAACAGCCCATGTTCTACGCGACATGCTGAGTGGTGTGCCAATAATAATCTTCCTGACAGAAACCCGACAGAGACACAAAGTTCTGGTTGCAACACCTTCAAATCCACCTTGTTTGAAGGGTTTTCAGAAGCGTCAACTTGTAAAATTGAAACGTTGCCAAACAAAATAAAAGATCTGCGACAAATTGTTGCTGCTTCCATTTTTACTGTAACATACTGGTCTTTTCTACAGTTGTGGCTGCTTGGAGGGCATAAAAACTGGTTCTAGTGAAGACTAAAACCTACTTTTGTTTAAAAAATACTGTGTACTACATTTTGGTCAAATCAGTACATACTACTAGTACAGTATGTGGTTTTGAAAACAGCCCATGTTCTACACCACATGCTGAGCGGTGCATCGTTTATAATGTTCCTGACAAACCTGGCGGAGACACAAAGTTCCGTTTCCAGCTCTCATGTCAGATCCACCTCGTTTTAAGGGTTATCAGAGGCGTCAACTTGTAAAACCGAAACTAACTGAAACATTACCTCACAAAATAAACTATCTACGATAACAAGCAGCAACTTCATGTCAAGTTTTTTTTTTTTTTTTAGACATTTTAGGGCTACCACTCTGATCATATTCTCTACCTCATTACTCCACCAGGAAGTAAAGAACGATCATCAATGACAGAGAACATATGAACTGAATCATTATTCTAAGTCCGCTTCACGCTCAGTAGAGAATATCACGACTCATCATCGTGGTTAGCGAGACCAAACACTTTAGAAACACATTTCTCAAGTCAGAAACTATAGAAATGATCCCTGAAAGTATAGTCTTAATGATTGTGAGGGTGAAAACAGGAAGTCATTCACAGGACAATCATTCTCACTCATGGTTGCACCTTGCTCTCAGAATCAGTACACATCCTGGTATTTTTGGTCTACTGCAGATTTTGCATTTGTTCACATAATGTGTACTACATTTTGGCCAAATTAGTACGTACTACTAGTACAGTATATGGTTTTCAAAACAGCCCATGTTCTACGCGACATGCTGAGTGGTGTGCCAATAATAATCTTCCTGACAGAAACCCGACAGAGACACAAAGTTCTGGTTGCAACACCTTCAAATCCACCTTGTTTGAAGGGTTTTCAGAAGCGTCAACTTGTAAAATTGAAACGTTGCCAAACAAAATAAAAGATCTGCGACAAATTGTTGCTGCTTCCATTTTTACTGTAACATACTGGTCTTTTCTACAGTTGTGGCTGCTTGGAGGGCATAAAAACTGGTTCTAGTGAAGACTAAAACCTATTTTTGTTTAAAAAATACTGTGTACTACATTTTGGTCAAATCAGTACATACTACTAGTACAGTATGTGGTTTTGAAAACAGCCCATGTTCTACACCACATGCTGAGCGGTGCATTGTTTATAATGTCCCTGACAAACCTGGCGGAGACACAAAGTTCCGTTTCCAGCTCTCATGTCAGATCCACCTCGTTTTAAGGGTTTTCAGAGGCGTCAACTTGTAAAACCGAAACTAACTGAAACATTACCTCACAAAATAAACTATCTACGATAACAAACAGCGACATCATGTCAAGTTTTTATTTTTTGAGACATTTAAGGGCTACCACTCTGATCATATTCTCTACCTCATTACTCCACCAGGAAGTAAAGAACGATCATCAATGACAGAGAACATATGAACTGAATCATTATTCTATGTCCGCTTCACGCTCAGTAGAGAATATCACGACTCATCATCGCGGTTAGCGAGACCAAACACTTTAGAAACACATTTCTCAAGTCAGAAACTATAGAAATGATCCCTGAAAGTATAGTCTTAATGATGGTGAGGGTGAAAACAGGAAGTCATTCACAGGACAATCATTCTCACTCATGGTTGCACCTTGCTCTCAGAATCAGTACACATCCTGGTATTTGGCCAAATCAATAAGCACTACTAGTACAGTATGCGGTTTTGAAAACAGCCCATGGTTTACGCGTCATGCTGAGCGGTGCGTTGAAAATTATGTTCCTGACAGAAACCTGGCAAAGACACAAAGTTCCGTTTACAACTCCAACGTCAGATCCACTTTAAGGGTTTTCAGAAGTGTCAACTTGCAAAATTGAAACGTTGCCACACAAAATAAAAGATCTATGATCAACAGTGACATCATGTCGAAAATCTTGCAAAACCTGCATCCATTTTTAAATGAAACATACTGCTCTTAACTACAGTTTTGGCTGCTAGGAGGACATAAAAACTGGTTCTTGTGAACACTAAAAAATATTTTAGTGTTTTACAACATTATTAGCAAAAGTACTGATTTCCTTTCTCACAACCACCTTCCACAGCTACATCCACACAATGCAAATACTTTTGTGGAACCTAAAAAATAGGAGGACCTTAAAAATTTATATCATAAACAGAATTTCTTTTGTGTTTCACAGCTAATAGCTCCCACTCTGATCATATTCTCTACCTCATTACTCCACCAGGAAGTAAAGAACGATCATCAATGACAGAGAACATATGAACTGAATCATTATTCTCTGTCAGCTTCACGCTCAGTAAAGAATATCACGACTCATCATCGTGGTTAGCGAGACCAAACACTTTAGAAACACATTTCTCAAGTCAGAAACTATAGAAATGATCCCTGAAAGTATAGTCTTAATTATTGTGAGGGTGAAAACAGGAAGTCATTCACAGGACAATCATTCTCACTCATGGTTGCACCTTGCTCTCAGAATCAGTACACATCCTGGTATTTTTGGTCTACTGCAGTTTTTGCTTTGTTCCCATAATGTGTACTACATTTTGGCCAAATTAGTACATACTACTAGTACAGTATATTGTTTTCAAAACAGCCCATGTTCTATGCGACATGCTGAGTGGTGTGCCAATAATAATCTTCCTGACAGAAACCCGACAGAGACACAAAGTTCTGGTTACAACACCTTCAAATCCACCTTGTTTTAAGGGTTTGTACAGTATGTGGTTTTGAAAACAGCCCATGTTCTACACCACATGCTGAGCGGTGCATCGTTTATAATGTTCCTGACAAACCTGGCGGAGACACAAAGTTCCGTTTCCAGCTCTCATGTCAGATCCACCTCGTTTTAAGGGTTATCAGAGGCGTCAACTTGTAAAACCGAAACTAACTGAAACATTACCTCACAAAATAAACTATCTACGATAACAAGCAGCAACTTCATGTCAAGTTTATATTTTTTTTTTTTTAGACATTTTAGGGCTACCACTCTGATCATATTCTCTACCTCATTACTCCAACAGGAAGTAAAGAACGATCATCAATGACAGAGAACATATGAACTGAATCATTATTCTAAGTCCTCTTCACGCTCAGTAGAGAATATCACGACTCATCATCGTGGTTAGCGAGACCAAACACTTTAGAAACACATTTCTCAAGTCAGAAACTATAGAAATGATCCCTGAAAGTATAGTCTTAATGATTGTGAGGGTGAAAACAGGAAGTCATTCACAGGACAATCATTCTCACTCATGGTTGCACCTTGCTCTCAGAATCAGTACACATCCTGGTATTTTTGGTCTACTGCAGATTTTGCATTTGTTCACATAATGTGTACTACATTTTGGCCAAATTAGTACGTACTACTAGTACAGTATATGGTTTTCAAAACAGCCCATGTTCTACGCGACATGCTGAGTGGTGTGCCAATAATAATCTTCCTGACAGAAACCCGACAGAGACACAAAGTTCTGGTTGCAACACCTTCAAATCCACCTTGTTTGAAGGGTTTTCAGAAGCGTCAACTTGTAAAATTGAAACGTTGCCAAACAAAATAAAAGATCTGCGACAAATTGTTGCTGCTTCCATTTTTACTGTAACATACTGGTCTTTTCTACAGTTGTGGCTGCTTGGAGGGCATAAAAACTGGTTCTAGTGAAGACTAAAACCTACTTTTGTTTAAAAAATACTGTGTACTACATTTTGGTCAAATCAGTACATACTACTAGTACAGTATGTGGTTTTGAAAACAGCC
This sequence comes from Pterois miles, assembly GCA_947000775.1. NCBI lineage: Eukaryota > Metazoa > Chordata > Actinopteri > Perciformes > Scorpaenidae > Pterois > Pterois miles. Next base: position 3,333,650 of record CAMQGK010000328.1, read on the forward strand.
CATGTTCTATGCGACATGCTGAGTGGTGTGCCAATAATAATCTTCCTGAAAAAAACCCGACAGAGAAAAAAAAATTTTGTTAAAACACCTTCAAATCCATCTTTTTTAAAGGGGGTAGGGGGAAAACAGCCCATGTTCTACACCACATGCTGAGCGGTGCATCGTTTATAATGTCCCTGACAAACCTGGCGGAGACACAAAGTTCCGTTTCCAGCTCTCATGTCAGATCCACCTCGTTTTAAGGGTTTTCAGAGGCGTCAACTTGTAAAACCGAAACTAACTGAAACATTACCTCACAAAATAAACTATCTACGATAACAAACAGCGACATCATGTCAAGTTTTTATTTTTTGAGACATTTAAGGGCTACCACTCTGATCATATTCTCTACCTCATTACTTCACCAGGAAGTAAAGAACGATCATCAACGACAGAGAACATATGAACTGAATCATTATTCTAAGTCTCTTCCGCTCAGTAGAGAATATCACGATTCATATCGGGTTGCGAGACAAACACTTTAGAAACACATTTCTCAAGTAGAAACTATAGAAATGATCCCTGAAAGTATAGTCTTAATATTGTGAGGGTGAAAACAGGAAGTCATTCACAGGACAATCATTCTCACTCATGGTTGCACTTGCTCTAGAATCAGTCACATCCTGGTATTTGGCAAATAATAAGCACTATAGTACAGTATGCGGTTTTGAAAACAGATGGTTTGGTATGCTGGGGTGCGTTGAAAATTATGTCCTGACAGAAACCTGGAAAGAACAAAGTTCCGTTTACACTCCAACGTCAGTCCACTTTAAGGGTTTTAGAAGTGTCAATTGCAAAATTGAAACGTTGCCAACAAAATAAAAGATTATGATAACAGTGAATAGGAAATTTGCTGCAATTTTTAAATGAAACATACTTCTTACTCAGTTTTGGTGCTAGGAGGACATAAAACTGGTGTGAACACTAAAAATATTTTAGGTACAACATTATTAGAAAAGTCGTCTTTCTCACACCACCTTCCACAGCTACACCACACAATGAAATTTTGTGGAACTAAAAAATAGGAGGCTTAAAAATTTATATATAAACAGAATTTTTTGTGTTTCACAGCTTATAGCTCCCACTCTGATCATATTCTCTCCTCATTCCCACCAGGAAGTAAAGAACGATCATCAATGACAGAGAACATATGAACTGAATCATTATTCTCTGTCAGCTTCACGCTCAGTAGAGAATATCACGATTCATCATCGTGGTTAGCGAGACCAAACACTTTAGAAACACATTTCTCAAGTCAGAAACTATAGAAATGATCCCTGAAAGTATAGTCTTAATGATTGTGAGGGTGAAAACAGGAAGTCATTCACAGGACAATCATTCTCACTCATGGTTGCACCTTGCTCTCAGAATCAGTACACATCCTGGTATTTTTGGTCTACTGCAGATTTTGCATTTGTTCACATAATGTGTACTACATTTTGGCCAAATTAGTACGTACTACTAGTACAGTATATGGTTTTCAAAACAGCCCATGTTCTACGCGACATGCTGAGTGGTGTGCCAATAATAATCTTCCTGACAGAAACCCGACAGAGACACAAAGTTCTGGTTACAACACCTTAAATCCACCTTGTTTTAAGGGTTTGTAAGTATGTGGTTTTGAAAACAGCCCATGTTCTCACCACATGCTGAGCGGTGCATGTTTATAATGTTCCTGAAAACCTGGCGGAGACACAAAGTTCCGTTTCCAGCTCTCATGTCAGATCCCCTCGTTTTAAGGGTTATAGAGGCGTCAACTTGTAAAACCGAAACTAACTGAAACATTCCTCACAAAATAACTTCGATAAAGAGACTTAGAAGTTTTATATTTTTAGACATTTTAGGGCTACACCTGATCATTCTCTCCTCATTACTCCACCAGGAAGTAAAGAACGATCATCAATGACAGAGAACATATGAACTGAATCATTATTCTAAGTCCTCTTCACGCTCAGTAGAGAATATCACGACTCATCATCGTGGTTAGCGAGACCAAACACTTTAGAAACACATTTCTCAAGTCAGAAACTATAGAAATGATCCCTGAAAGTATAGTCTTAATGATTGTGAGGGTGAAAACAGGAAGTCATTCACAGGACAATCATTCTCACTCATGGTTGCACCTTGCTCTCAGAATCAGTACACATCCTGGTATTTTTGGTCTACTGCAGATTTTGCATTTGTTCACATAATGTGTACTACATTTTGGCCAAATTAGTACGTACTACTAGTACAGTATATGGTTTTCAAAACAGCCCATGTTCTACGCGACATGCTGAGTGGTGTGCCAATAATAATCTTCCTGACAGAAACCCGACAGAGACACAAAGTTCTGGTTGCAACACCTTCAAATCCACCTTGTTTGAAGGGTTTTCAGAAGCGTCACCTTGTAAAATTGAAACCTTGCCAAACAAAATAAAAGATCTGCGACAAATTGTTGCTGCTTCCATTTTTACTGTAACATACTGGTCTTTTCTACAGTTGTGGCTGCTTGGAGGGCATAAAAACTGGTTCTAGTGAAGACTAAAACCTATTTTTGTTTAAAAAAACATACTGTGTACTACATTTTGGTCAAATCAGTACATACTACTAGTACAGTATGTGGTTTTGAAAAAAGCCCATGTTCTATGGGAAATGGTGGGGGGGGTGATAAAAATAATCTTCCTGACAGAAACCCGACAGAGACACAAAGTTCTGGTTACAACTACCTTCAAATCCACCTTGTTTTAAGGGTTTGTACAGTATGTGGTTTTGAAAACAGCCCATGTTCTACACCACATGCTGAGCGGTGCATCGTTTATAATGTCCCTGACAAACCTGGCGGAGACACAAAGTTCCGTTTCCAGCTCTCATGTCAGATCCACCTCGTTTTAAGGGTTTTCAGAGGCGTCAACTTGTAAAACCGAAACTAACTGAAACATTACCTCACAAAATAAACTATCTACGATAACAAACAGCGACATCATGTCAAGTTTTTATTTTTTGAGACATTTAAGGGCTACCACTCTGATCATATTCTCTACCTCATTACTTCACCAGGAAGTAAAGAACGATCATCAACGACAGAGAACATATGAACTGAATCATTATTCTAAGTCCGCTTCACGCTCAGTAGAGAATATCACGACTCATCATCGTGGTTAGCGAGACCAAACACTTTAGAAACACATTTCTCAAGTCAGAAACTATAGAAATGATCCCTGAAAGTATAGTCTTAATGATTGTGAGGGTGAAAACAGGAAGTCATTCACAGGACAATCATTCTCACTCATGGTTGCACCTTGCTCTCAGAATCAGTACACATCCTGGTATTTGGCCAAATCAATAAGCACTACTAGTACAGTATGCGGTTTTGAAAACAGCCCATGGTTTACGCGTCATGCTGAGCGGTGCGTTGAAAATTATGTTCCTGACAGAAACCTGGCAAAGACACAAAGTTCCGTTTACAACTCCAACGTCAGATCCACTTTAAGGGTTTTCAGAAGTGTCAACTTGCAAAATTGAAACGTTGCCACACAAAATAAAAGATCTATGATCAACAGTGACATCATGTCGAAAATCTTGCAAAACCTGCATCCATTTTTAAATGAAACATACTGCTCTTAACTACAGTTTTGGCTGCTAGGAGGACATAAAAACTGGTTCTTGTGAACACTAAAAAATATTTTAATGTTTTACAACATTATTAGCAAAAGTACTGATTTCCTTTCTCACAACCACCTTCCACAGCTACATCCACACAATGCAAATACTTTTGTGGAACCTAAAAAATAGGAGGACCTTAAAAATTTATATCATAAACAGAATTTCTTTTGTGTTTCACAGCTTATAGCTCCCACTCTGATCATATTCTCTACCTCATTACTCCACCAGGAAGTAAAGAACGATCATCAATGACAGAGAACATATGAACTGAATCATTATTCTCTGTCAGCTTCACGCTCAGTAGAGAATATCACGATTCATCATCGTGGTTAGCGAGACCAAACACTTTAGAAACACATTTCTCAAGTCAGAAACTATAGAAATGATCCCTGAAAGTATAGTCTTAATTATTGTGAGGGTGAAAACAGGAAGTCATTCACAGGACAATCATTCTCACTCATGGTTGCACCTTGCTCTCAGAATCAGTACACATCCTGGTATTTTTGGTCTACTGCAGTTTTTGCTTTGTTCCCATAATGTGTACTACATTTTGGCCAAATTAGTACGTACTACTAGTACAGTATATTGTTTTCAAAACAGCCCATGTTCTATGCGACATGCTGAGTGGTGTGCCAATAATAATCTTCCTGACAGAAACCCGACAGAGACACAAAGTTCTGGTTACAACACCTTCAAATCCACCTTGTTTTAAGGGTTTGTACAGTATGTGGTTTTGAAAACAGCCCATGTTCTACACCACATGCTGAGCGGTGCATCGTTTATAATGTTCCTGACAAACCTGGCGGAGACACAAAGTTCCGTTTCCAGCTCTCATGTCAGATCCACCTCGTTTTAAGGGTTTTCAGAGGCGTCAACTTGTAAAACCGAAACTAACTGAAACATTACCTCACAAAATAAATGATCTACGATAACAAACAGCGACATCACATCAAGTTTTTATTTTTTGAGACATTTAAGGGCTACCACTCTGATCATATTCTCTACCTCATTACTCCACCAGGAAGTAAAGAACGATCATCAATGACAGAGAACATATGAACTGAATCATTATTCTAAGTCCACTTCACGCTCAGTAGAGAATATCACGACTCATCATCGTGGTTAGCGAGACCAAACACTTTAAAAACACATTTCTCAAGTCAGAAACTATAGAAATGATCCCTGAAAGTATAGTCTTAATGATGGTGAGGGTGAAAACAGGAAGTCATTCACAGGACAATCATTCTCACTCATGGTTGCACCTTGCTCTCAGAATCAGTACACATCCTGGTATTTGGCCAAATCAATAAGCACTACTAGTACAGTATGCGGTTTTGAAAACAGCCCATGGTTTACGCGTCATGCTGAGCGGTGCGTTGAAAATTATGTTCCTGACAGAAACCTGGCAAAGACACAAAGTTCCGTTTACAACTCCAACGTCAGATCCACTTTAAGGGTTTTCAGAAGTGTCAACTTGCAAAATTGAAACGTTGCCACACAAAATAAAAGATCTATGATCAACAGTGACATCATGTCGAAAATCTTGCAAAACCTGCATCCATTTTTAAATGAAACATACTGCTCTTAACTACAGTTTTGGCTGCTAGGAGGACATAAAAACTGGTTCTTGTGAACACTAAAAAATATTTTAGTGTTTTACAACAGTATTAGCAAAAGTACTGATTTCCTTTCTCACAACCACTTTCCACAGCTACATCCACACAATGCAAATATTTTGTGGAACCTAAAAAATAGGAGGACCTTAAAAATTTATATCATAAACGGAATTTCTTTTGTGTTTCACAGCTAATAGCTCCCACTCTGATCATATTCTCTACCTCATTACTCCACCAGGAAGTAAAGAACGATCATCAATGACAGAGAACATATGAACTGAATCATTATTCTCTGTCAGCTTCACGCTCAGTAAAGAATATCACGATTCATCATCGTGGTTAGCGAGACCAAACACTTTAGAAACACATTTCTCAAGTCAGAAACTATAGAAATGATCCCTGAAAGTATAGTCTTAATTATTGTGAGGGTGAAAACAGGAAGTCATTCACAGGACAATCATTCTCACTCATGGTTGCACCTTGCTCTCAGAATCAGTACACATCCTGGTATTTTTGGTCTACTGCAGTTTTTGCTTTGTTCCCATAATGTGTACTACATTTTGGCCAAATTAGTACATACTACTAGTACAGTATATTGTTTTGAAAACAGCCCATGTTCTATGCGACATGCTGAGTGGTGTGCCAATAATAATCTTCCTGACAGAAACCCGACAGAGACACAAAGTTCTGGTTACAACACCTTCAAATACACCTTGTTTTAAGGGTTTGTACAGTATGTGGTTTTGAAAACAGCCCATGTTCTACACCACATGCTGAGCGGTGCATCGTTTATAATGTTCCTGACAAACCTGGCGGAGACACAAAGTTCCGTTTCCAGCTCTCATGTCAGATCCACCTCGTTTTAAGGGTTATCAGAGGCGTCAACTTGTAAAACCGAAACTAACTGAAACATTACCTCACAAAATAAACTATCTACGATAACAAGCAGCAACTTCATGTCAAGTTTATATATATTTTTTTTAGACATTTTAGGGCTACCACTCTGATCATATTCTCTACCTCATTACTCCACCAGGAAGTAAAGAACGATCATCAATGACAGAGAACATATGAACTGAATCATTATTCTAAGTCCGCTTCACGCTCAGTAGAGAATATCACGACTCATCATCGTGGTTAGCGAGACCAAACACTTTAGAAACACATTTCTCAAGTCAAAAACTATAGAAATGATCCCTGAAAGTATAGTCTTAATGATTGTGAGGGTGAAAACAGGAAGTCATTCACAGGACAATCATTCTCACTCATGGTTGCACCTTGCTCTCAGAATCAGTACACATCCTGGTATTTTTGGTCTACTGCAGATTTTGCATTTGTTCACATAATGTGTACTACATTTTGGCCAAATTAGTACGTACTACTAGTACAGTATATGGTTTTCAAAACAGCCCATGTTCTACGCGACATGCTGAGTGGTGTGCCAATAATAATCTTCCTGACAGAAACCCGACAGAGACACAAAGTTCTAGTTGCAACACCTTCAAATCCACCTTGTTTGAAGGGTTTTCAGAAGCGTCAACTTGTAAAATTGAAACGTTGCCAAACAAAATAAAAGATCTGCGACAAATTGTTGCTGCTTCCATTTTTACTGTAACATACTGGTCTTTTCTACAGTTGTGGCTGCTTGGAGGGCATAAAAACTGGTTCTAGTGAAGACTAAAACCTACTTTTGTTTAAAAAATACTGTGTACTACATTTTGGTCAAATCAGTACATACTACTAGTACAGTATGTGGTTTTGAAAACAGCCCATGTTCTACACCACATGCTGAGCGGTGCATCGTTTATAATGTTCCTGACAAACCTGGCGGAGACACAAAGTTCCGTTTCCAGCTCTCATGTCAGATCCACCTCGTTTTAAGGGTTATCAGAGGCGTCAACTTGTAAAACCGAAACTAACTGAAACATTACCTCACAAAATAAACTATCTACGATAACAAGCAGCAACTTCATGTCAAGTTTATATTTTTTTTTTTAGACATTTTAGGGCTACCACTCTGATCATATTCTCTACCTCATTACTCCACCAGGAAGTAAAGAACGATCATCAATGACAGAGAACATATGAACTGAATCATTATTCTAAGTCCGCTTCACGCTCAGTAGAGAATATCACGACTCATCATCGTGGTTAGCGAGACCAAACACTTTAGAAACACATTTCTCAAGTCAAAAACTATAGAAATGATCCCTGAAAGTATAGTCTTAATGATTGTGAGGGTGAAAACAGGAAGTCATTCACAGGACAATCATTCTCACTCATGGTTGCACCTTGCTCTCAGAATCAGTACACATCCTGGAATTTTTGGTCTACTGCAGATTTTGCATTTGTTCACATAATGTGTACTACATTTTGGCCAAATTAGTACGTACTACTAGTACAGTATATGGTTTTCAAAACAGCCCATGTTCTACGCGACATGCTGAGTGGTGTGCCAATAATAATCTTCCTGACAGAAACCCGACAGAGACACAAAGTTCTGGTTGCAACACCTTCAAATCCACCTTGTTTGAAGGGTTTTCAGAAGCGTCAATTTGTAAAATTGAAACGTTGCCAAACAAAATAAAAGATCTGCGACAAATTGTTGCTGCTTCCATTTTTACTGTAACATACTGGTCTTTTCTACAGTTGTGGCTGCTTGGAGGGCATAAAAACTGGTTCTAGTGAAGACTAAAACCTACTTTTGTTTAAAAAATACTGTGTACTACATTTTGGTCAAATCAGTACATACTACTAGTACAGTATGTGGTTTTGAAAACAGCCCATGTTCTACACCACATGCTGAGCGGTGCATTGTTTATAATGTCCCTGACAAACCTGGCGGAGACACAAAGTTCCGTTTCCAGCTCTCATGTCAGATCCACCTCGTTTTAAGGGTTTTCAGAGGCGTCAACTTGTAAAACCGAAACTAACTGAAACATTACCTCACAAAATAAACTATCTACGATAACAAACAGCGACTTCATGTCAAGTTTTTATTTTTTGAGACATTTAAGGGCTACCACTCTGATCATATTCTCTACCTCATTACTTCACCAGGAAGTAAAGAACGATCATCAACGACAGAGAACATATGAACTTAATCATTATCTCTGAGCTTACGCTCAGTAGAGAATATCCGATTCATTCGGGTTGGAGAAAACACTTTAGAAACACATTCTAAGTGTATAGAAATGTCTGAAGTATATTTATTATTGTGAGGGTGAAAAAGGAAGTCATTCACAGGAAATCATTCTCTCATGGTTGCACCTTGCTCTCAGAATCAGTCACTCCTGGTTTTTTGGTCTCTGCGTTTTTGTTTGTTCATTGTGTCTTTTTGGCCAAATTAGTACTACTACTAGTACAGTATATTGTTTTGAAAACAGCCCTGTTCTATGCGAATGCTGAGTGGTGTGAATAATAATTTCCTGAAGAAACGAAGAGACAAAAGTTCTGGTTACAACACTTCAAATCACGTTTTAGGGTTTGTCAGTATGTGGTTTTGAAAACAGCCCATGTTCTACACCACATGCTGAGGGTGCATCATTTATAATGTTCCTGACAAACCTGGCGGAGACACAAAGTTCCGTTTCCAGCTCTCATGTCAGATCCACCTCGTTTTAAGGGTTATCAGAGGCGTCAACTTGTAAAACCGAAACTAACTGAAACATTACCTCACAAAATAAACTATCTACGATAACAAGCAGCAACTTCATGTCAAGTTTATATTTTTTTTTTTTAGACATTTTAGGGCTACCACTCTGATCATATTCTCTACCTCATTACTCCACCAGGAAGTAAAGAACGATCATCAATGACAGAGAACATATGAACTGAATCATTATTCTAAGTCCGCTTCACGCTCAGTAGAGAATATCACGACTCATCATCGTGGTTAGCGAGACCAAACACTTTAGAAACACATTTCTCAAGTCAAAAACTATAGAAATGATCCCTGAAAGTATAGTCTTAATGATTGTGAGGGTGAAAACAGGAAGTCATTCACAGGACAATCATTCTCACTCATGGTTGCACCTTGCTCTCAGAATCAGTACACATCCTGGTATTTTTGGTCTACTGCAGATTTTGCATTTGTTCACATAATGTGTACTACATTTTGGCCAAATTAGTACGTACTACTAGTACAGTATATGGTTTTCAAAACAGCCCATGTTCTACGCGACATGCTGAGTGATGTGCCAATAATAATCTTCCTGACAGAAACCCGACAGAGACACAAAGTTCTGGTTGCAACACCTTCAAATCCACCTTGTTTGAAGGGTTTTCAGAAGCGTCAATTTGTAAAATTGAAACGTTGCCAAACAAAATAAAAGATCTGCGACAAATTGTTGCTGCTTCCATTTTTACTGTAACATACTGGTCTTTTCTACAGTTGTGGCTGCTTGGAGGGCATAAAAACTGGTTCTAGTGAAGACTAAAACCTACTTTTGTTTAAAAAATACTGTGTACTACATTTTGGTCAAATCAGTACATACTACTAGTACAGTATGTGGTTTTGAAAACAGCCCATGTTCTACACCACATGCTGAGCGGTGCATTGTTTATAATGTCCCTGACAAACCTGGCGGAGACACAAAGTTCCGTTTCCAGCTCTCATGTCAGATCCACCTCGTTTTAAGGGTTTTCAGAGGCGTCAACTTGTAAAACCGAAACTAACTGAAACATTACCTCACAAAATAAACTATCTACGATAACAAACAGCGACATCATGTCAAGTTTTTATTTTTTGAGACATTTAAGGGCTACCACTCTGATCATATTCTCTACCTCATTACTCCACCAGGAAGTAAAGAACGATCATCAACGACAGAGAGAACATATGAACTGAATCATTACTCTCTGACAGCTTCACGCTCAGTAGAGAATATCACGACTCATCATCGCGGTTAGCGAGACCAAACACTTTAGAAACACATTTCTCAAGTCAGAAACTATAGAAATGATCCCTGAAAGTATAGTCTTAATGATGGTGAGGGTGAAAACAGGAAGTCATTCACAGGACAATCATTCTCACTCATGGTTGCACCTTGCTCTCAGAATCAGTACACATCCTGGTATTTGGCCAAATCAATAAGCACTACTAGTACAGTATGCGGTTTTGAAAACAGCCCATGGTTTACGCGTCATGCTGAGCGGTGCGTTGAAAATTATGTTCCTGACAGAAACCTGGCAAAGACACAAAGTTCCGTTTACAACTCCAACGTCAGATCCACTTTAAGGGTTTTCAGAAGTGTCAACTTGCAAAATTGAAACGTTGCCACACAAAATAAAAGATCTATGATCAACAGTGACATCATGTCGAAAATCTTGCAAAACCTGCATCCATTTTTAAATGAAACATACTGCTCTTAACTACAGTTTTGGCTGCTAGGAGGACATAAAAACTGGTTCTTGTGAATACTAAAAAATATTTTAGTGTTTTACAACATTATTAGCAAAAGTACTGATTTCCTTTCTCACAACCACCTTCCACAGCTACATCCACACAATGCAAATACTTTTGTGGAACCTAAAAAATAGGAGGACCTTCAAAATTTATATCATAAACAGAATTTCTTTTGTGTTTCACAGCTTATAGCTCCCACTCTGATCATATTCTCTACCTCATTACTCCACCAGGAAGTAAAGAACGATCATCAATGACAGAGAACACATGAACTGAATCATTATTCTCTGTCAGCTTCACGCTCAGTAGAGAATATCACGACTCATCATCGTGGTTAGCGAGACCAAACACTTTAGAAACACATTTCTCAAGTCAGAAACTATAGAAATGATCCCTGAAAGTATAGTCTTAATTATTGTGAGGGTGAAAACAGGAAGTCATTCACAGGACAATCATTCTCACTCATGGTTGCACCTTGCTCTCAGAATCAGTACACATCCTGGTATTTTTGGTCTACTGCAGTTTTTGCTTTGTTCCCATAATGTGTACTACATTTTGGCCAAATTAGTACGTACTACTAGTACAGTATATTGTTTTGAAAACAGCCCATGTTCTATGCGACATGCTGAGTGGTGTGCCAATAATAATCTTCCTGACAGAAACCCGACAGAGACACAAAGTTCTGGTTACAACACCTTCAAATCCACCTTGTTTTAAGGGTTTGTACAGTATGTGGTTTTGAAAACAGCCCATGTTCTACACCACATGCTGAGCGGTGCATCGTTTATAATGTTCCTGACAAACCTGGCGGAGACACAAAGTTCCGTTTCCAGCTCTCATGTCAGATCCACCTCGTTTTAAGGGTTTTCAGAGGCGTCAACTTGTAAAACCGAAACTAACTGAAACATTACCTCACAAAATAAACTATCTACGATAACAAACAGCGACATCACATCAAGTTTTTATTTTTTGAGACATTTAAGGGCTACCACTCTGATCATATTCTCTACCTCATTACTCCACCAGGAAGTAAAGAACGATCATCAATGACAGAGAACATATGAACTGAATCATTATTCTAAGTCAGCTTCACGCTCAGTAGAGAATATCACGACTCATCATCGTGGTTAGCGAGACCAAACACTTTAGAAACACATTTCTCAAGTCAGAAACTATAGAAATGATCCCTGAAAGTATAGTCTTAATGATGGTGAGGGTGAAAACAGGAAGTCATTCACAGGACAATCATTCTCACTCATGGTTGCACCTTGCTCTCAGAATCAGTACACATCCTGGTATTTGGCCAAATCAATAAGCACTACTAGTACAGTATGCGGTTTTGAAAACAGCCCATGGTTTACGCGTCATGCTGAGCGGTGCGTTGAAAATTATGTTCCTGACAGAAACCTGGCAAAGACACAAAGTTCCGTTTACAACTCCAACGTCAGATCCACTTTAAGGGTTTTCAGAAGTGTCAACTTGCAAAATTGAAACGTTGCCACACAAAATAAAAGATCTATGATCAACAGTGACATCATGTCGAAAATCTTGCAAAACCTGCATCCATTTTTAAATGAAACATACTGCTCTTAACTACAGTTTTGGCTGCTAGGAGGACATAAAAACTGGTTCTTGTGAACACTAAAAAATATTTTAGTGTTTTACAACAGTATTAGCAAAAGTACTGATTTCCTTTCTCACAACCACCTTCCACAGCTACATCCACACAATGCAAATACTTTTGTGGAACCTAAAAAATAGGAGGACCTTAAAAATTTATATCATAAACAGAATTTCTTTTGTGTTTCACAGCTTATAGCTCCCACTCTGATCATATTCTCTACCTCATTACTCCACCAGGAAGTAAAGAACGATCATCAATGACAGAGAACATATGAACTGAATCATTATTCTCTGTCAGCTTCACGCTCAGTAAAGAATATCACGACTCATCATCGTGGTTAGCGAGACCAAACACTTTAGAAACACATTTCTCAAGTCAGAAACTATAGAAATGATCCCTGAAAGTATAGTCTTAATTATTGTGAGGGTGAAAACAGGAAGTCATTCACAGGACAATCATTCTCACTCATGGTTGCACCTTGCTCTCAGAATCAGTACACATCCTGGTATTTTTGGTCTACTGCAGTTTTTGCTTTGTTCCCATAATGTGTACTACATTTTGGCCAAATTAGTACGTACTACTAGTACAGTATATTGTTTTGAAAACAGCCCATGTTCTATGCGACATGCTGAGTGGTGTGCCAATAATAATCTTCCTGACAGAAACCCGACAGAGACACAAAGTTCTGGTTACAACACCTTCAAATCCACCTTGTTTTAAGGGTTTGTACAGTATGTGGTTTTGAAAACAGCCCATGTTCTACACCACATGCTGAGCGGTGCATCGTTTATAATGTTCCTGACAAACCTGGCGGAGACACAAAGTTCCGTTTCCAGCTCTCATGTCAGATCCACCTCGTTTTAAGGGTTTTCAGGGCGTCAACTTGTAACGAACTCTGAACATCTAAATTTGTAGGGTCGAGTTTTTTTTTAGATTTTGGGTCCTCTGATTTTTATTCAGGGTAGAGAATGAGAGAATTGAATGAATATTTGGTGTCCGCAGTAGAGAATCGCTCAAGGTTAGAGCAACACTTTAGAAACACATTTAGTAAAACTTGAAAGTCCTGGTTGTTTATGATTGTGAGGGTGAAAGGGAGGATTTGGTTGCCGTGAGTCCTGGTTGCTGATGTGTATGGTCATGGAATGTCGTTCTATCAGTTTGGAAACGCCCATGTTCGGCATGCTGAGTGGTGTGCCAATAATAATCTTCCTGACAGAAACCCGACAGAGACACAAAGTTCTAGTTGCAACACCTTCAAATCCACCTTGTTTGAAGGGTTTTCAGAAGCGTCAACTTGTAAAATTGAAACGTTGCCAAACAAAATAAAAGATCTGCGACAAATTGTTGCTGCTTCCATTTTTACTGTAACATACTGGTCTTTTCTACAGTTGTGGCTGCTTGGAGGGCATAAAAACTGGTTCTAGTGAAGACTAAAACCTACTTTTGTTTAAAAAATACTTTGTACTACATTTTGGTCAAATCAGTACATACTACTAGTACAGTATGTGGTTTTGAAAACAGCCCATGTTCTACACCACATGCTGAGCGGTGCTTCGTTTATAATGTTCCTGACAAACCTGGCGGAGACACAAAGTTCCGTTTCCAGCTCTCATGTCAGATCCACCTCGTTTTAAGGGTTTTCAGAGGCGTCAACTTGTAAAACCGAAACTAACTGAAACATTACCTCACAAAATAAACTATCTACGATAACAAACAGCGACATCATGTCAAGTTTTTATTTTTTGAGACATTTAAGGGCTACCACTCTGATCATATTCTCTAGCTCATTAGTCCACCAGGAAGTAAAGAACGATCATCAATGACAGAGAACATATGAACTGAATCATTATTCTCTGACAGCTTCACGCTCAGTAGAGAATATCACGACTCATCATCGTGGTTAGCGAGACCAAACACTTTAGAAACACATTTCTCAAGTCAGAAACTATAGAAATGATCCCTGAAAGTATAGTCTTAATGACGGTGAGGGTGAAAACAGGAAGTCATTCACAGGACAATCATTCTCACTCATGGTTGCACCTTGCTCTCAGAATCAGTACACATCCTGGTATTTGGCCAAATCAATAAGCACTACTAGTACAGTATGCGGTTTTGAAAACAGCCCATGGTTTACGCGTCATGCTGAGCGGTGCGTTGAAAATTATGTTCCTGACAGAAACCTGGCAAAGACACAAAGTTCCGTTTACAACTCCAACGTCAGATCCACTTTAAGGGTTTTCAGAAGTGTCAACTTGCAAAATTGAAACGTTGCCACACAAAATAAAAGATCTATGATCAACAGTGACATCATGTCGAAAATCTTGCAAAACCTGCATCCATTTTTAAATGAAACATACTGCTCTTAACTACAGTTTTGGCTGCTAGGAGGACATAAAAACTGGTTCTTGTGAACACTAAAAAATATTTTAGTGTTTTACAACATTATTAGCAAAAGTACTGATTTCCTTTCTCACAACCACCTTCCACAGCTACATCCACACAATGCAAATACTTTTGTGGAACCTAAAAAATAGGAGGACCTTAAAAATTTATATCATAAACAGAATTTCTTTTGTGTTTCACAGCTTATAGCTCCCACTCTGATCATATTCTCTACCTCATTACTCCACCAGGAAGTAAAGAACGATCATCAATGACAGAGAACATATGAACTGAATCATTATTCTCTGTCAGCTTCACGCTCAGTAAAGAATATCACGATTCATCATCGTGGTTAGCGAGACCAAACACTTTAGAAACACATTTCTCAAGTCAGAAACTATAGAAATGATCCCTGAAAGTATAGTCTTAATTATTGTGAGGGTGAAAACAGGAAGTCATTCACAGGACAATCATTCTCACTCATGGTTGCACCTTGCTCTCAGAATCAGTACACATCCTGGTATTTTTGGTCTACTGCAGTTTTTGCTTTGTTCCCATAATGTGTACTACATTTTGGCCAAATTAGTACATACTACTAGTACAGTATATTGTTTTGAAAACAGCCCATGTTCTATGCGACATGCTGAGTGGTGTGCCAATAATAATCTTCCTGACAGAAACCCGACAGAGACACAAAGTTCTGGTTACAACACCTTCAAATCCACCTTGTTTGAAGGGTTTTCAGAAGCGTCAACTTGTAAAATTGAAACGTTGCCAAACAAAATAAAAGATCTGCGACAAATTGTCGCTGCTTCCATTTTTACTGTAACATACTGGTCTTTTCTACAGTTGTGGCTGCTTGGAGGGCATAAAAACTGGTTCTAGTGAAGACTAAAACCTACTTTTGTTTAAAAAATACTGTGTACTACATTTTGGTCAAATCAGTACATACTACTAGTACAGTATGTGGTTTTGAAAACAGCCCATGTTCTACACCACATGCTGAGCGGTGCATCGTTTATAATGTTCCTGACAAACCTGGCGGAGACACAAAGTTCCGTTTCCAGCTCTCATGTCAGATCCACCTCGTTTTAAGGGTTTTCAGAGGCGTCAACTTGTAAAACCGAAACTAACTGAAACATTACCTCACAAAATAAACTATCTACGATAACAAACAGCGACATCATGTCAAGTTTTTATTTTTTGAGACATTTAAGGGCTACCACTCTGATCATATTCTCTACCTCATTACTCCACCAGGAAGTAAAGAACGATCATCAATGACAGAGAACATATGAACTGAATCATTATTCTCTGACAGCTTCACGCTCAGTAGAGAATATCACGACTCATCATCGTGGTTAGCGAGACCAAACACTTTAGAAACACATTTCTCAAGTCAGAAACTATAGAAATGATCCCTGAAAGTATAGTCTTAATGATGGTGAGGGTGAAAACAGGAAGTCATTCACAGGACAATCATTCTCACTCATGGTTGCACCTTGCTCTCAGAATCAGTACACATCCTGGTATTTGGCCAAATCAATAAGCACTACTAGTACAGTATGCGGTTTTGAAAACAGCCCATGGTTTACGCGTCATGCTGAGCGGTGCGTTGAAAATTATGTTCCTGACAGAAACCTGGCAAAGACACAAAGTTCCGTTTACAACTCCAACGTCAGATCCACTTTAAGGGTTTTCAGAAGTGTCAACTTGCAAAATTGAAACGTTGCCACACAAAATAAAAGATCTATGATCAACAGTGACATCATGTCGAAAATCTTGCAAAACCTGCATCCATTTTTAAATGAAACATACTGCTCTTAACTACAGTTTTGGCTGCTAGGAGGACATAAAAACTGGTTCTTGTGAACACTAAAAAATATTTTAGTGTTTTACAACATTATTAGCAAAAGTACTGATTTCCTTTCTCACAACCACCTTCCACAGCTACATCCACACAATGCAAATACTTTTGTGGAACCTAAAAAATAGGAGGACCTTAAAAATTTATATCATAAACAGAATTTCTTTTGTGTTTCACAGCTTATAGCTCCCACTCTGATCATATTCTCTACCTCATTACTCCACCAGGAAGTAAAGAACGATCATCAATGACAGAGAACATATGAACTGAATCATTATTCTCTGTCAGCTTCACGCTCAGTAGAGAATATCACGATTCATCATCGTGGTTAGCGAGACCAAACACTTTAGAAACACATTTCTCAAGTCAGAAACTATAGAAATGATCCCTGAAAGTATAGTCTTAATTATTGTGAGGGTGAAAACAGGAAGTCATTCACAGGACAATCATTCTCACTCATGGTTGCACCTTGCTCTCAGAATCAGTACACATCCTGGTATTTTTGGTCTACTGCAGTTTTTGCTTTGTTCCCATAATGTGTACTACATTTTGGCCAAATTAGTACGTACTACTAGTACAGTATATTGTTTTCAAAACAGCCCATGTTCTATGCGACATGCTGAGTGGTGTGCCAATAATAATCTTCCTGACAGAAACCCGACAGAGACACAAAGTTCTGGTTACAACACCTTCAAATCCACCTTGTTTTAAGGGTTTGTACAGTATGTGGTTTTGAAAACAGCCCATGTTCTACACCACATGCTGAGCGGTGCATCGTTTATAATGTTCCTGACAAACCTGGCGGAGACACAAAGTTCCGTTTCCAGCTCTCATGTCAGATCCACCTCGTTTTAAGGGTTTTCAGAGGCGTCAACTTGTAAAACCGAAACTAACTGAAACATTACCTCACAAAATAAACTATCTACGATAACAAACAGCGACATCACATCAAGTTTTTTTTTTTTGAGACATTTTAGGGCTACCACTCTGATCATATTCTCTACCTCATTACTCCACCAGGAAGTAAAGAACGATCATCAATGACAGAGAACATATGAACTGAATCATTATTCTAAGTCCGCTTCACGCTCAGTAGAGAATATCACGACTCATCATCGTGGTTAGCGAGACCAAACACTTTAGAAACACATTTCTCAAGTCAGAAACTATAGAAATGATCCCTGAAAGTATAGTCTTAATGATGGTGAGGGTGAAAACAGGAAGTCATTCACAGGACAATCATTCTCACTCATGGTTGCACCTTGCTCTCAGAATCAGTACACATCCTGGTATTTGGCCAAATCAATAAGCACTACTAGTACAGTATGCGGTTTTGAAAACAGCCCATGGTTTACGCGTCATGCTGAGCGGTGCGTTGAAAATTATGTTCCTGACAGAAACCTGGCAAAGACACAAAGTTCCGTTTACAACTCCAACGTCAGATCCACTTTAAGGGTTTTCAGAAGTGTCAACTTGCAAAATTGAAACGTTGCCACACAAAATAAAAGATCTATGATCAACAGTGACATCATGTCGAAAATCTTGCAAAACCTGCATCCATTTTTAAATGAAACATACTGCTCTTAACTACAGTTTTGGCTGCTAGGAGGACATAAAAACTGGTTCTTGTGAACACTAAAAAATATTTTAGTGTTTTACAACATTATTAGCAAAAGTACTGATTTCCTTTCTCACAACCACCTTCCACAGCTACATCCACACAATGCAAATACTTTTGTGGAACCTAAAAAATAGGAGGACCTTAAAAATTTATATCATAAACAGAATTTCTTTTGTGTTTCACAGCTTATAGCTCCCACTCTGATCATATTCTCTACCTCATTACTCCACCAGGAAGTAAAGAACGATCATCAATGACAGAGAACATATGAACTGAATCATTATTCTCTGTCAGCTTCACGCTCAGTAAAGAATATCACGATTCATCATCGTGGTTAGCGAGACCAAACACTTTAGAAACACATTTCTCAAGTCAGAAACTATAGAAATGATCCCTGAAAGTATAGTCTTAATTATTGTGAGGGTGAAAACAGGAAGTCATTCACAGGACAATCATTCTCACTCATGGTTGCACCTTGCTCTCAGAATCAGTACACATCCTGGTATTTTTGGTCTACTGCAGTTTTTGCTTTGTTCCCATAATGTGTACTACATTTTGGCCAAATTAGTACGTACTACTAGTACAGTATATTGTTTTGAAAACAGCCCATGTTCTATGCGACATGCTGAGTGGTGTGCCAATAATAATCTTCCTGACAGAAACCCGACAGAGACACAAAGTTCTGGTTACAACACCTTCAAATCCACCTTGTTTTAAGGGTTTGTACAGTATGTGGTTTTGAAAACAGCCCATGTTCTACACCACATGCTGAGCGGTGCATCGTTTATAATGTTCCTGACAAACCTGGCGGAGACACAAAGTTCCGTTTCCAGCTCTCATGTCAGATCCACCTCGTTTTAAGGGTTTTCAGAGGCGGGAGGAGGACTTGTAAAAGAACTTGTAAAACCGAAACTAACTGAAACATTACCTCACAAAATAAACTATCTACGATAACAAACAGCGACATCATGTCAAGTTTTTATTTTTTTAGACATTTTAGGGCTACCACTCTGATCATATTCTCTACCTCATTACTCCACCAGGAAGTAAAGAACGATCATCAATGACAGAGAACATATGAACTGAATCATTATTCTAAGTCCGCTTCACGCTCAGCAGAGAATATCACGACTCATCATCGTGGTTAGCGAGACCAAACACTATAGAAAAACATTTCTCAAGTCAGAAACTATAGAAATGATCCCTGAAAGTATAGTCTTAATGATTGTGAGGGTGAAAACAGGAAGTCATTCACAGGACAATCATTCTCACTCATGGTTGCACCTTGCTCTCAGAATCAGTACACATCCTGGTATTTGGCCAAATCAATAAGCACTACTAGTACAGTATGCGGTTTTGAAAACAGCCCATGTTCTACACCACATGCTGAGCGGTGCATCGTTTATAATGTTCCTGACAAACCTGGCGGAGACACAAAGTTCCGTTTCCAGCTCTCATGTCAGATCCACCTCGTTTTAAGGGTTTTCAGAGGCGTCAACTTGTAAAACCGAAACTAACTGAAACATTACCTACACAAAATAAAATATCTACGATAACAAACAGCGACATCATGTCGAAGTTTTTATTTTTTTTTTTCAGACATTTTAGGGCTACCACTCTGATCATATTCTCTACCTCATTACTCCACCAGGAAGTAAAGAACGATCATCAATGACAGTGAACATATGAACTGAATCATTATTCTAAGTCCGCTTCACGCTCAGTAGAGAATATCACGACTCATCATCGTGGTTAGCGAGACCAAACACTTTAGAAACACATTTCTCAAGTCAAAAACTATAGAAATGATCCCTGAAAGTATAGCCTTAATGATTGTGAGGGTGAAAACAGGAAGTCATTCACAGGACAATCATTCTCACTCATGGTTGCACCTTGCTCTCAGAATCAGTACACATCCTGGTATTTTTGGTCTACTGCAGATTTTGCATTTGTTCACATAATGTGTACTACATTTTGGCCAAATTAGTACATACTACTAGTACAGTATATGGTTTTGAAAACAGCCCATGTTCTATGCGACATGCTGAGTGGTGTGCCAATAATAATCTTCCTGACAGAAACCCGACAGAGACACAAAGTTCTGGTTACAACACCTTCAAATCCACCTTGTTTTAAGGGTTTGTACAGTATGTGGTTTTGAAAACAGCCCATGTTCTACACCACATGCTGAGCGGTGCATCGTTTATAATGTCCCTGACAAACCTGGCGGAGACACAAAGTTCCGTTTCCAGCTCTCATGTCAGATCCACCTCGTTTTAAGGGTTTTCAGAGGCGTGAACTTGTAAAACCGAAACTAACTGAAACATTACCTCACAAAATAAACTACCTACAATAACAAACAGCGACATCACGTAAAGTTTTTATTTTTTTTAGACATTTTAGGGCTACCACTCTGATCATATTCTCTACCTCATTACTTCAACAGGAAGTAAAGAACGATCATCAATGACAGAGAACATATGAACTGAATCATTATTCTAAGTCCGCTTCACGCTCAGTAGAGAATATCACGACTCATCATCGTGGTTAGCGAGACCAAACACTTTAGAAACACATTTCTCAAGTCAGAAACTATAGAAATGATCCCTGAAAGTATAGTCTTAATGATGGTGAGGGTGAAAACAGGAAGTCATTCACAGGACAATCATTCTCACTCATGGTTGCACCGTGCTGTCACACATGACCAACACAACCAGTCGTAAACAAAGTAGATGTGTAACAAAACCATGACATTATAACCTAAGTCTAAGCTTTTTCAAAAGCTGTTGATCTAATATTAAAGTGTAATACCATAATACCCACAATGCTTTGCGAATTGCGTCCGAGAGATTTCTTTATTTGTTGATTTATTAAAGAGCTGCATGAGACAAAACCTTTAAAATCAACCGGGTTGTTTGAACAATCAACAACGGGACGACAGAAGCGACGCTTGAAGTATTAAATGTAGGTTAAATTTAGGTTTATACCATATTTTCAGTGACATGCTGAGCGGTGCGTCGATAATAATGTTCCTGACAGAAACCTGGCAGAGAAATTAAGTTCCGGTTTCGACTCCAACGTCAGATCCACCTCGTTTTAAGGGTTTTCAGAGGCGTCAACTCATAAAATTGAAATGTCGCCACAAAACAAATCGAAGCTCTACGATAAACACTGACATCATGTCGAAAATCATACAAACATTGCATTTATTTCATTTTCTTTCACGCTCTTGTCATCGCTTTGCCGTTTAACTAGCAGTTCGTTTCCGACGACACACGATGGCAGCATTTCACTAGCTAACAACTTCATCGACAAGAGTTCAAATTGAACAAGAACTGTTAAAATCTGTTTCAAACAATACACTATTACTGAGATGGACATTGAGTTGTACATGTGCCTTAATAACATATGACGACTGATAACAACACTAACATGTTTGGACTTTAAAGAAACGCTGAATTGCAAAACTTCAACATTTGTGACCATAGCCGTCTCAAGATATGAGACCAAGTGAAGTTTTTCGCTTCTGTGGCTCGACAAACTACAGATAAACTTAAACAAACTCACATTATTATTATAAATGAAACAGAGAGAACAACAATAGAAAACTCTAAATGTCATTAACCGCCAGCGGCAGTTAGCTAGTTAGCTAACATCAGTTATCATTCTCAGCCTCAGTGCTCCAGCAGCCTCCTGTAGGACCAACTAACTCTTTATTGATGCCTCATTAGTACCAATATCATGTTAACAAACTTACCGATGTTGTTAACAGCCGTTGAAGTGCTGCACAAGTGTTTATCTTCCATTAATGCACCGTTATAACTTATATACTTAGCTAGGTGTACCATGTCCGTCTTCGTCAATTTAACAGTGGTTTCGTAACGGCTGTCGTTGCGCATGCGCAGTGAATACCGCGGAAGTCTTTGTAAAATAGTTTATTCGTGCATGAAAATTAATTCAGCAGGTCCACTTAAGGGACAAACATTAATTATTGCAAACATAATGAGAAAAATGTATATTATGACAAATAACTTTCCATGTCCTACTTCTTCATTCATTTCAATATATTCAAAATATATTCCATATTTCACACCAAGACATTTAAAGGTTATATTCAGTGATACATAACATATTACAACATTAAAGACTGTTATAAACAGGGATATGGGACCTGTTGGGAAAAAATGTCGAAAAGGGGTCTCCCCTTCTTTTTCTGAGTCATATAGAGCATAATTAGCGAGAAAAACATCTTCACTCACACAGACTTAAATTATTTATGCTAGAAACATTGCCAGTTGTTTTGTCTCATTTATATCTAAGCAATGTGTTTGGGTAATCACAGTGGACATTTAGCCAGGTTAAAAAGTCCCTGCTGGCCAGCGGCGGGGTCAGAATAGTGTTGGCGACACACGTGTATTGCTGACTTTCTTCTCAAATTAGAAGAAGAAGAAGAGAAGAAGATCTACCTTTATTAGTCCCACAATGGGGAAATTCAATTTACACTCTGTTAAACTCATACATGGTACATGCAGACCTGAAACACACATACATGCATTAATGGAGAGATGTCAGAGTGATGGGGCTGCTCCTGACAAGTGCCCCGAGCAGCTGGGGGTTTGGTGCCTTGCTCAGGGGCACCTCGGCAGTGCCCAAGAGGTAAACTGGCACCTCTCCAGCTACCAGTTCACACTCAGTTTTTTGGTCCATGTCGGGACTTGAACCGACATGGACCAACTCCCTACAGACTGAGCTACTGCCGCCCCAAATTAATTGCTCTAAATATTTTCCTTCAGAGGGCTGATCTAGTTAGTTCAGTCTAATGTTTATATATTATGAACATTAGACTGACATTTTAATTCCTGTTTAAGTTTTGGCCAATTTATTGATACTTTAAAAAGGTTTACATTTGATTTGCAATTACTACTAATTTTGAAGATTTTTTGCAGTTGAAGTTGCAAGTGTACAATTTATTATTTCAATATCAATTCAGCAAATTTATTTATATTATTCATCTATTTTTTATTCATTTGGTACATTTTGTTTAAGATAAGAAAGCTACGTTTAGTCAAGCCTGACGTTGCCCTATATATAACAGAATCATCCCAGTCACTTCCACACAGGGATACAGCTTATTATTTAAACGCTGGTATCGGATCAGTACTCAGTATCGACTGATACCCAAAGCCCAGGTATTGCTGTTGGCATTGGGACTGAAAAAGTCACATTGGTGCATCCCTAGTTATAAATGACAGATAGTGCTGATGTAATAAATGCACATTTTGTAGTTCTGTTACTGTTAAAGGCTGAATTATTTGCTGATAAAGTCTGGTTTGCTATGTGACATTTTTCAGATAAGAAAGGGAATGGAGAGAAGGTGCCTGTGTGTCATATATTGACATATATTGTCATACATGCAACTGAGACACAAAACAGGTTAAGACATTAAGGATCATGTTAAATATTGAAATTACAACACAATTACAATATTAGAAAAAACAATCTCTTCCCTTGTCTTTCATGTTCTATGCTGTCACATCCAGGTCAAAGTGCTGCAGTAACATTAGGATAATACAGCATCCTAACTGCAGCAGTAGTGCTTATATACTCTCTTAGTGCAATAAAAAGCAACAACTATACTGGCTAGATTAAATAAAACAAAATGGAAGTGGTAAAAAAACTGAGATGAATAAACAGAGGTGAAGACAGACAATACATATTCACAATACCGTCATTTAATTTTACGATTTCAGCATTCTGCTGCATGTTAATATATTATTTTACATTGCCATATGGATAACATTAGCATTATCAACTAATTTTTTGTAATCTAATTACTATTGTGCTCTTTCAGTTGTTACAGTTTGTAGTGCAGCAGTTCAGCTAATTGCTCTTCATTAAAAAGGCATATATTACAGTTTTGATAAATAATTTAGAACGCCATTCTTTAAGTGAAAATCGTTTAGTTGGTAGACTTTCTACCAACTTGATAAAATGATAAAACTTAATAATATTTATATAATATTGTTATAAAATATTTTGGCTGTTCAGAAAAAGTGAGCTAATTAAAATGATTGTTACAACTTAAAAATAGAAATAATTGTTAGTTGCAGCTATACTGACTGTGGAGGTGATGTTTGGAGGGTAATTTTCTACTCTGATTCTGTTTTAATTTAATGCGCTATGAATCACACTTGGCATCAGCTCAAGACAACTGGGATAACAAGAACCAAAACAGGAGTGATGTTGTTCATTATCATCATATGCAGCTTCAGGCAGCTGAGTGCAGGCATGCTAATATCTGCTTTGGAGGTCCAGTGGAGATCTGCCACAATGTTGTTAGCTCAGGCCTCCTCTTATGGCTTCTCCTGGTACCTCCTCCAGAGCTGGTGTACCTGTCTTCTGGCCCCAGAGCGAACACAGCCAGAGAAGGAGGTGTGGTGTCGGCCCTTCACCTGGTAAACACAGAGCAGAGGGAAGCAAGTCATGCTGGGAGCCAGAAGTCAGTTCTTTTAACTGTGAGCTATATTATACCTACAGTAACAACTAAACATTCCAGTCACCTGAAAATAGAAAGGTGTTTCTTCTTTATCTCAGCCTGTTTGCTGGATGAAAGCGCTGAAGTGAGGGAAAATGTTTTTAAAAAGTTCAAAAATACAAGCGAAGCATCTTATTGTGAGACATTGGAACCAAAACGAATGAAAAAGAAACGAGTAACGTTATCGACTCTGGTCCATGCAGGAAAAATTAACAGTGTTTAGTTTGTCTGTTCTGGGTGACTGTAGAAACATGGAGGTGCAACATGGCAGACTCCATGAAGAGAGAACCCATGCCCAAACAAAAACAAAAACACAGTTCATATTTTCAGGTGATTATACACTAAAGAAAACATACTTATTTAATAATTTGTGTAATAATAATTAATACTATGTTCAATTTCTGCCAGTAGATCCCCCTAAATGTTACACACTGTTCCTTTCTGTTGCTGGTGGTACTTATCTGCTTGCCAGCTCCTTCTTCAGGCAGGATCTAAAAGAGGTGGCGCGCTCCACAGATTTATAACCCTGAGAGGTCAGTGGAGAGACATCATGGCAGAGAAGAAGATGGAGGGAAGGAGGAAGAAGAGCAAACACAGGGAGAAACAGAAGGGAAGATGTAGGGAAGGTAAAAGAGAGGGAGGTTATGGGTGTTGTGGAACGACGGCAGCAGAGATGAGTGTGGCAGGAAGAGATCGAGGATACAAGTACAGCAAAGAGAGAAATGAGAACACTGTTAATAAGCCAAGACTGTGAGGCCAGGACAACATCCAAAGAAACCCATCAGGGCATAAATAGAACGACGTCCAGGTTCACTCAGTGTTATTGGCAAACTGTTAGCTAATAACAACCTGACACCTTATGTAGGGATGCACCGATCCAACATTTTCAGTCTCAATACTGATACCTGGGCTATGGGTATCATCTGATATTGAGTATCGATCCAATACCAGTGTTTAAATTCATTTATGTGTAAGACAAAATCAGGCTTGACTTAAACATTGCTTTCCTAACTTTTTAAAACTTTTTGGATTGACGGTTTAGATACACTTCAGCCTACTGGCCTTGACGAGGATTTTGATGACTGTTATGTTGTAATCCAAAATGTTTTCTTTATTTCTATGTAGACTTTGGTGTCTAAGGTTTATGATGGCCCTCGTCTGATACCCTTCCATAGCTCTTTGGTCTATTGTCCCTTTTTTGACATCTTTTCTTTGATCCTCTTCTTGATGTTTGTTTTTTATAATATATCTGGGATGTTTGATTTATGATGACTTAAGCCTGATCCCTTTCATAGCTCCATTTACTATGTGATCTACATGTATGATATTATTATTAGGTGCTTCGTGATAGTTTTTTCTATTTTCTATATTCACTCTTTGTATTTCAAAAAAAGGCGGAGTGCATACTACCACTAATGAGAATGGAAGTGGTTATTTCTACCGGCCTGTGCTTTGATGAGGGCTGCACGGTGGTGCAGTGGTTAGCACTCTCGCCTCACAGGTTCGATTCTGGCTTGGGACTCTTCTGTGTGGAGTCTGTATGTTCTCCCTGTGTTAGCATGGGTTTTCTCCGGGTACTCCAGCTTCCTCCCACAGTCCAAAGACACGCTGTTTAGGTAAATTGATGACTCTAAATTTCCCGTAGGTGTGGATGTGAGTGTGAATGGTTGTCTGTCTCTATGTTGTCTGTCTCTATGTGTCCTGTGATGGACTGGCGACTTGTCCAGGGTGAACCCCGCCTTCGCCCAATGCCAGCTGGGATCGACTCCAGCCCCCCGCGACCCCTAATGGGATAAGCAGTTGACGATGGATGGATGGATGGATGGATGGATGGATGGATGGACTATTGAAAAGTAAACCTTTTAATGCAGCAACAACTTGGTCATAACTTAAGTACAAATTGAAAGTCCTGCATATAATGTATATACTCAGAAAATTGCATTGAATCAATCAGCTCTATTGTCACCGATATCCAGTCCAGCTGTTTTAATCAGTATGGGCCTGATATCCGATCTAGTATCAGTATCAGTGTACCTTAAGTACTGTATGTTTCACTGCTGTTGTAAATGAGGTTCTGGACTGCAGTACTGTATCACCGTCCACCACTAGAGGGCAGGATCCCTCCTTGGGAGAATCATTGAACACTAGCATACACTTGCTAAAGGTGATTTCCAGTTCAGTTGGAGTTTGTCATCACTTCAAGTAATTCATGGATGTTGTTACCAGCTTTTTAAAGTATTTTTAAGTCAGACAGTTTAAAGCCTAAGAGCACTTCTTATCCTTATTCCTTTCACACACATCTCCTCACCCTGGCTCCCCTGTGCAGCCGGTCCTTCATTATTCCGATGAACTCCTTGTAGGAGAGTTGGTCGTCGTGATCCACGTCAAAGATCTTAAAGATGGTGTTCACAAGGTGACGTGTCAGCTTCAGCCCAGTGGCCACATACACCGCTCTTGCAAACTCATCTGGTAGGAGAGAGAGGGAAAGTAAAAACAGCTCTGATCATTTGGGCTACTTGTTGTGCACCAAGAACGACTACAGACCCTCGGTGCCTGCAGCCCCAGCTGCTGCTGCTCTATTCCTACCTTGTCCAATGGAGCGAGAAGCAAAATTGTACATCTGCATGGCAATGGCAAAGTCCTCGAGGTTGTTGAGAAACTGGAAGAATGATCTGAACTCATCAAAGGTGATTCCCTGAAATGGTAGTAGAAAATAACGTGAGTCAGCTCAGAAAACGACCCAGTACTGATGAAATATTGATGAAAATGTCATTTTCTGGAGAAAAGAAGCTTGAAATGAGAATAATGAGTGTTTCAGCAGAGACTGCCTCCAAAGGGACCTTCAGACGTGCATACAGCCTTTAGTGCAGTGCATCCACTCTGCTGTCTGCAATATCAACTAACCATAATTTAAGAACTCATACTATCAATCAGTAACAGAAAGATTCCATGAAATAGTCTTATTAATGACATAACGTGTCATTAATGACAGGATTGTGTGTGCATGATATGGGAACTTTCAAACCTTCTTGCAGTGTTTCATAACCCTAAAGTAGCTGCATTCATTAACAATGCTGAAGCCATTCAACAATTAGCCGTAAACGCCCCATGCTCTTTGCTGTGAATCAAGTTCGAACTCATGACAGCTAGATTAAAAACAAACAGTATACGCTAAAAATAAAATCCATAAATTGAAACCAATAAGGAAATGCAGTCTTTGCAGGTTTACGTGAAAAGATTAAAATACACAGATAAATAGAAAAATAACCAGGTAGCCGTGTGGCTTTCTTTATATGAAAAGACAGCAAAGTAACTAAATAGCAGGACAGATTGTAACTGCAGGTTGTGTGTTGTACGAAGCAGAGACCAACCTCCTGCTTCTTCCACAGCATGGAAAGGAAAGAAGGGAGGGACACAAATAGAGGCGGATTGCATAAGAACGACATAGACAGACAGACAGACAGACATTCACATGTGGCTGGAACTGCAGGAAAGTGTGTGTGTTTGTATGTATGCATGTGTGTGGTCAAGTGAGGCAGCGGAGCGCTGAAGTGCGGAGAGCCACAACAGCCTCAGGCATCAACAGTGGTGGGAAATTACGGACGCCGTAAAAGGCTGGAAGGCGGGAGCACCCATGAAGCAGGAAGAAGAAATGAAACAACTGAAGGATTGGGAAAGGTATCAGGTGTTATGTGAGGAAAAAACAAAGATCCAAAATAGGGATATTAATAATTAACTGTTTAAGTGATAACCAACATTAAGCGTTTTAACCGATTAACGCTATCGTAAAAAGTTACATCCTGATAGAGCCAATCTGTAGGATACTTGTAGTTTTCAGACCACATTGGGGTTTATTTATTTGTATTTGTTTGTAAATATATGTGGAAATGTGCATGTATCTGGCATTGGATTCTATCTTTATTATTTTTATGTCTGTCTTGTAAAGCACTTTGTAATGAGCATATAATAAATATACCACCACCATATAAATAACTTTCATTATTATTATTATCATCACAATTTACGTTTAGCAGATGAAACCATTATTGCACATGAGACTAATATCCTACAATCTAGAGTTAAATATTACACACAGAGGACTTCCTACAACACGTGGTGTTTGCTGTCAAAACTAAGAGCCAATCAGCTCTTTGATCAGGTGACATCCAGGCGTTTTCCATAATGCTCTGGGTCTTGCAGTTGGTGGAGAGCACCTGTGGCGCCTGGCTCAAAAAAAACTGTGGCTGCCTCACTCTTGTGAGGTTATGCGGATTGTTGCCATCGTGGGCCTGACGTCAGAGCAAGTCGGCATCAAGTCGGGCACAAATCTAACCGGCATGCATTGGGTGGCGATCGGCGGTGATCGATTCTGTGCAGATCTGGCTCATCTCCAATGAGCCTAATGTCAAAATCTCAGCTCCCGTATTCGGGATGTTTTAGGTTCACTTTTGTGCAGTGGGAGGAAGTTGAGATGTGTCATCCACCTATATACAGTGCATGGTCCAAACAAGCAGAAATGAAAAGAAATTACAATATATTGTGCAGATATATCTATGCATAATTAGTAATTGTGTATTTCCAGCACAGCTGTTGATTTGTCCGTGTTCCTCTCCCAGTAAAAAACTGTGTGTGTTTATGTACGGTACCTTCTCGTCAGGTATACACTGGCGGACGTTCTCCAGGTAGGCACTGATGTTCTCCACGTTGGTGAAGCGAAGCAGGATTTTGGCAAAGTCTTCTTCACTGATAGTGGTCATCCCTTTAGAGTAGGTCAGAAACTCAATTTCCAACACCTCTGTTTGAAGGTTGTCCATAAACCTGAATAACAGCGAGGAAGGGAAATGAGAAGAAACACATTTTACCCAAAGATTTATCAAAACAAAGCATGCTAATATTTTGCGTTTTGGTACGCTGTATATTTTTAGTACCTGTAAAAGTCATCAAAAGTAAGCTCTGCCTTCCCTTTCTTCCCAAAGAAATGGACCAACAGGGTGGTGTCAATCGTGATACTCTCATCTGCTCGCTGTGAATCACCAGAGCAAGAGAGAGGATCAATGAGTGACTAATCCACATATACATCAAGCTTTGTGACTGGAGGAGAAGCAGTGGGCGGGACGATTCCATCATCAATCCAACATGGCGACCGCGGTGCCAGGCTAGCAGG
Organism: Pterois miles; assembly: GCA_947000775.1. Taxonomy (NCBI): domain Eukaryota; kingdom Metazoa; phylum Chordata; class Actinopteri; order Perciformes; family Scorpaenidae; genus Pterois; species Pterois miles. The sequence goes on from CAMQGK010000328.1 coordinate 3,363,550, forward strand.
AAGCAGGTTTCTGCTGCACACGTGCAGAACGTGCGCCGGATGAGCAATGACAAAGTCAGTCAAATCAATCAGCTCAGACAGACAGCGGCCATCATGACATCAAACATTCCAGTCTAGGCAGCAATAATGTCTCAGTTTGACCTCTTAAATGGGACAAGAATCACTTTTAGAAATAACAGGGGTTTTTCCACCATGATGGCACAATTCACCATGGTGGAAACATGTCACTGTCGACGCTTTCAGTTCGATAAAGCATGTGCAGAAAAAGATGGACAGGTAAAATTGGGCAATGAGGTAAAGCTGGGCATACACTGTGCGATTTATACCGGTCAGTCTTCGTTCCTACTCTCACCTATGGTCACGAGGGCTGGGTCATGACCGAAAGAACTAGATCGCGGGTACAAGCGGCCGAAATGGGTTTTCTCAGGAGGGTGGCTGGCGTCTCCCTTAGAGATAGGGTGAGAAGATCAGCCATCCGTGAAGGACTCGGAGTAGTGGTAAAGATGCACCCTGGACGGGAAGTGAACCTGAGTGCTTACAATGTGCATGTAAAATAAAAAAAAAAAAAAAACATTGTCGGTCGGGCCCTTTGGGCCATTCTAGGTTGTTGACAGTTGTCTATAAAGATTGGTTTTAAAGCTCAGAGGCAGGTAAAGTTAGTTTTCTAGCAGAGGTCTCTATGGGTCACAATGCTAATAATGCAGAAACGTGCTGCTTTCATCATCTGTGCCATCCTGTCTGCTGAAACGACTAAAAAAAGAGGCCCTGGCGTAACGTTACATGGGGTTGCTGTGGTTAGGAAGACGTGGACAGTATGGCTTGTCCATTTTGCAGAGAGAATTAGTAACTGTAAAAAGAGGAGAAATAAGACACTGATGTTGGGGATTTCATGGCTCTTCTTCAGCTGTGTAAGAGCCTGTGGACACGCCAACCAAAATTTTGTTGTCAGATATTCATCCGACTATCCGATGGCTGGTCAGGAGGAATTAATCCCTGTACACTGTACGGCAAATGATGCCCAGTGAAGCTGAAATTTGGTTCGACTGATGAGTTGTGCGGTTCAAATTCAGGCCAGAAATGGGCTGAAATTGTAGAGTGTATGCTCAGCTTAAAATGGACAGAAAGGTTTCTGTCCATTTTAAACCGGCAACAGTAAACAGTAAAAAACAGTAAAGATCATCCTTATCCTTGTTTTTTGAGGTAGTAAAAGAAAAGGAAATAAAATGAGAGGTATGAAGCCATTTATTCCATGCTGCCTAGACTGGCAAGGGGTGTTGCTGTAGCAGCATGAAACACAGACCACTACTGGTCTAGGAAGACACAAGAAGTGCTCAGGTAGCAGAACACAAAAAATACACAAAGACACAATGAAAAACAGAGTCGTGCAAATATTCACTGAGCCGGGGTTGGGAGGGATGGGAGAATGTAGGAAGGAGGAGGACGAGGTGGGAGAGTACAGTCGACAAAGAAGAGAGAAAGAGAGAAGACATGGAAGAACAACTAAAGGCGAGACAGATAAATACATAACACTGAGCTGCAGATCATTCACAGACACATGAGAGCCACCACATCCAATGCACTTCTCTACAAATGCCACATGAACACACCCGTACACAACCTCAGATGACAAACAACAGCAGCAGCACGGAACGAAACCCACAAAAGCACAAATGCAGAGAATGGGAGCCGATTCCACCTTTTTCCGTCAACGGACGAGAATCATAGTGTCATTTGCGTCGTTTATTTGTTCTTGTCTTTACTCTGTTTACATGCTCTCCTGTCGCTCCTGTTTACTGAATGATCCTGGTCATTTGAGACCCATTAAACAGACTTTGGGATGTTTGCTTTCATGTTCTAATCTGTTGCTTAACATTGTCTAAACCCTTCATGAAAAGGTGACATAAGTGAGTTTTATGAGCCTTTAAGAAAACTGTGCCTGAGTATGTATTTCATTGTTATGTTTCCTAACATACAGTATGTATCTCAGAAAAAGGTGACTGTGCTTTTGAGCGACTCCAGAAAAGACTCAGCCAGTGTCAATGCAGAAAGAGAGGATATTTTCTCTCTCTCTCTCTCTCTCTCTCTCTCTCTCTATCCCTGCCATGCCCCACCCAGCCAACCCCCCCGTCCAATCCACAGCCATGCTGGGGTATATGCAGACATAAGATTGGGAGGAATCTCATGTCCTTCTAAAGAGGAAGAGCATTTATGCCATTTCCATCACTGCCACGATGCCATTCGTGGATCTACCTCAAGAGTAAAATCCTAAAATCCGACGTGGGACAAGAAGAAAATGTCAAGCAAGATGACACAGGTTTACAAAAGGCAAACGACATAGATTCACTCATCTCTGACAAATGTTCTAGTTGTTGTGTTGTGACATGAAATGTGTATTCACATGAATATAACTGTAATAATGACATGTTGATCTGGGTCAGAGCAAAGAAAATACTATTTATTGTTCAAGTTATGTTCAAAAGACAACTTTTACAGAATGGTTTTTGTTATTATAATGGTGAAACTGCTATCAGAAGTCACTGACTGTGTTAAACCTCCATCAGCTTCTAAAGTGTATTGTATATGATGTGAATTGGCTCCTCCTTTCTCTCTTGTAATGCTTAAAAATGCATGTTAAGAATGCTATTTATGAAATACTTTTAGAGGCCTGACGAGATAAAACTGTCCAGTAATGAAACTAAAATACAAATGTTATGGGGCAGAAAAATGTTTTAATGTTTTTCCTAACTTGCTGATCATAACTTCCCAGGCTGGAAACCACTGAGATAGATAATTAGTAAACTAAAAACTCAACTGGCAAAAGCCCATTATGTAAGCATTCAAAGCAGTTAGCCAAATCACAGTATGGGTCTCAGTCTTGGGTACTTACGGCCAACAAAATGCACATTAACGCTTCTTTCCTCACAGTTGTGTTTTGTGTCCATAATTCTGTATAGTTTAGTACGTCCCCTCGTGTTTAATGCAGGGAAATGCTATCTGTTTATGGATGGATAGAAACCCCATTGCAGAAAGGGGTGAGAAGTTAATTATCTGTTTACAGCGAGTTGGTCTGTACAGCAAGACGGTCATTGTTGTGAAATAAACCCTGACAGCGTGATGCTGCTCTCATCACCCTGAAGAGGTTTATATCATAAAAACCCACTACCTGTACATATTCCTGCTAACTACACGGCTACTTGCTTAAGAAATCAATCATTTGACACAAAAACGGTCCGACATTAGAGCTGCGCCCATAACAACATTCTGCGATAAAGAAATAACAGTCTGTAGAAGGCCATGACTGACCAATCAGAATCGAGTATTCAACGTGTGAAATAAATTTTCCTAAAAGATGTACGCACCAGTATCCTTGGTCTCTATATGTTCCACAGCCAGCTAGCAGGCTAACAACGTCAGAAAACCCGAACCTTTTGCCGTTTTCATTCATCAATCAGTTATTAACTCGCAAATGTATAAATTCACAGAGCATACAGTCTGTCTGAAATCTGCTCTAAAAGTTCAAATTTTTCAACACTCAAGACAAATACCAACGCATCACAGATCATGGTGGGTCCCATAGGAATGAATGGACTTCCTGTTGTTTTGCACACGTTCACAAAATTATATGGAAACGAGGCATTAAAGCCATTAATCACGACCACATTAATTAAGAAACGGTTTGTGTTATTGCTGTTTGATTTAATTTAATCAACATTAATTTGAAATTCAGATATATAAAAATAAAGAAAAATAATTATAAGGACTGTTAGCAGTCATTGTGGAAAAATGAATAAATAGCTGAGATTGACAGTCTGGCAACGACTTGTTGTGAAGTAAATGCAATAGAATGACAGAGAGAGAATGTGACATCTAGTGGTTGAATGTGATCAATAGCCCCTTTAATATTCCTTATAGTGAGGTGGGGTAGATTAATGTCGTAGATCCCACTGTAATGGACACAGATTGGTAACTCAGAGGGTAAATCTTCTTCTGGGAAACAATCATTAAAAGTAAACCCTGCTTAAGGACCAAAACATCAGCGTTACATTCGTCTGTTTCTGATTCACGATGCAGTCTGGTCTTTGATGAGGAGGACTTCCTTCATATAAACACAGACAAACTGAAACGATTACAGACTTATCATTTCAGTGTCTCACTTATTTGAGGGTCTTTTCATTAAGCCTCTGATTACGGACAAACAGGACAAAAATACTTTTGCTCTTTTATCTTAGAACTGACGCATTACTGACATCTTTATGACACATGAGCTGTTCATACAGCTAGACGGCATCCAGGTGCTGTGTCTCTGCCTCTCTTCCCTCCTTTCACCATATCCCTCCTGCTCTTCCCATAATCTCAAACTGCCTGTTTGGCTCTTTCACTGATAGAAACGCAGAGGGATGACTGTCAATTACTTTGTTGATCATTTGTAATGAATCAGATTACTGTATAAACAACATCGCAGTGGCTTATAAGGGTAACTTCATTTTGCAGGTCTGCAAAGTTAATGGTAATTAGATGATAATTAGCAAGGAGTTACTACCAAATTACCCCAATATTTACCTTAAAAGTTATATAAAATGATTTTATCTCTCCCTATGTAGATATGAAGGGCTCATTCTAAGCTAACGAAAACACAACGATTCTTAATTACAGGTGATTATACACTAATGAAAACACAGTTATGAATATTACATTCCAGTTCTGCCAATAGATCCCCTAAATCCTACACACTGGCCCTTTAAGAAGGAACATCAGTCTGGCTTCAGGTCATATGTAATGGCAATCTGATCACAACAAGCTTGTCGTTCCTGGAAGTGTGGCAGCAGCGGTGTGACCTCATCATCCCCATGAAGACGTAATGGCTACCACGCCCACAAGGCACGAGCCAACACCTGGTGTGTGTGTGTCTATTTGTCCATCTGTGTGTGTGAGCTTCAACAGCTTTGATCATGAAGCTGACGGTAAAAACAGTAATTACTGATGTAAACACTAAATGGTCCTCCTCATCCTCTCTATCTGTGAGTAATACCTGGGAGGAAGAGCTCATTGTTGGTCTTTAGTCAGTCAGTCACACCTCCTAGGGTAGAAACAGCTAACCCTCCCCACGACCTCTGCTTCTTTCTCCCTACATTTTTATCTTTCTTTTTCTTCCCCTCCTATCCTGCTCTGATTTCCTTTCTCCTAACGCTGCCCGTCAGTACCTCCTTCACCTGACAAACATGGAGGTGATTCGCTCTTTCCTTCCCTCCCTCCTGCTCAGCCTGTCAGTCAGTCCCTCCTTCTCCAGACAAAAGCAAGGAGGTATAATGGTGACTAATCTGTTGAGTAAACACATCTCTCTCTAAATACAACCTGCTTCTTTCTTTTCCCCTGAATGTGTTTCCCAAACGTCTTCTCTCCCCACCCACTTTGTCCCTCGACATTTGTTCCCCCTGCTGACCTGTGTCATCTCCTGTCGGCCTCTCTCACCTGTCTGTTGTCTCTGATTTTATCTCCTCCCTCTTTTCTTCTCCACCCTCAGGTTTTCTACTTATCTGATCTGCTGCTCTTAAAGCTTTCTTACAATTCCAATGTTTTCTTTCTCTTTAATTTATCCTTTGTTCCCATGTCCTATTTTTTTTTGGTAAACTTAGTCATATGTTTTAATCCCTCACACTTCACATGTCCCTGTTTGTCTTCCTTTTATTTTTCTCCTCCCATCCTCCTCCCCCCCGTCTGATTCGTCTGTTCTGTCCATCAGATGAAAGGCTGCTCGGTGTAAATACAAGGTCAGTCCCATTACGCTCCACTGTCATTATCTCCACCTCAGCTTCCGCAGCCACCACAGCACATAGCCTGTCATTAGTCATTTAGCTTGCTAGCACTGCTAGCTCTTAGTAATCATTACCAGCAACTTGTCAGAGAGACAATTTGAGTTGCCCACAAACAAAATGTGAGATTCTGCAAAAAAGTTTTGATTTTAGTCCTGTTTGAACCTGTTTGAACCTGTTTGAATTTTTAGCCATGGCTCTAGAGATGGCAATATCGGTCTGTTGGTTGGTTAGTCCACCATTTTGGTCCAGAATAAAATATCTCAAGATGCATTGTCATTAACTTTTATAGCTACTATTCATGGTCCCCAAGGGGTGAATCCTACTGACTTACTTACTACGTTTTTTTTTTTTTTTTTTTTTAGTGTAATGTCTTGACTATGGTTGTAAAAGTTAATGTGATAATAACGCGTTAATGCAAATTAGTTTTAACGCCACTAATTTCTTAAACGCATTAACACAATCCATCTTTCAGAGGTTGTACGGGGCTCAGTTTGAAAGTTATGTGAAGATACTGGTATCGTATGACACCAGAAAACCAGAGGGGTGTATTGGTACCAACCAGGTCATACTAGCTCATTGTGAAGAAGGTTAAATAATGCTCAAAATCTGTGCTAAATTTTGGTGAGGAAAAACTGTCATGACCATTTTCAAAGAAGTCTCTTGACCTTTGACCTCAAGTGAATGTAAATGGGTTCTCTGGGTCCCCACCAGTCTCCCCTTTACAGACATGCCCACTTTATGATAATCAGTCAGTTTGGGTCAAGTCATAGTCCAGTCAGCACTCTGACACACTGACAGCTGTTGTTGACTGTGGGTCTTGAGTTTGACATGTTATGATTTGAGCATATATTTTATGCGAAATGCACCCTGTGAGGTTTTCTACACAATGTCTGTCGTTGTCTTGTGTTTTTAACTGATTTCAAATGATCAATATATCAATACATTTGCATAAAGCAGCATATTTGTCCACACTCATATTGATAAGACTACTGAATACTTGGCAAATCTCCCTTTAAGGTACATTTTGAACAGATAAAAAAAATGTGTGATTAATTTGTGATTAATCACGATTAAATACTTTAATTTATTGACAGCCTTAGTCTCAACAATTATTGAACGGATTGCCATGAAATTTGGTCGACATTTATAATCCACACAGGCTGAATTGTAATAACATCGGTTTTCCGGTTACTTTACACTGAGCGCCATCATCAGGTGAAAATTTCAGCTCGGTTTATGACTGAATACGTGCAACATTAATTAAAACCAGCTGTACTCAGTGTTTAGCACTGAGCATTGCTGTGCATAAAGCCTTACAGAGCTGCTAGCATGGCTGTAGTTGTTGCTTGTTTGAAGGAATCAATAACCTGTTAGCCTCAGGTAGTTCTGGTCATCACTTGGTTTGATTTGTAGTACAGAAGCAACAGACTGTACTCAAAACTACTCATATGTGATTCAGTGTAACTGTGTGGTGCTATAATGATCAGAGTTTTTGCATGTGCTCTGCAGTTAGCCGTCTTATCGTTATACCAGTGTCATTAATGTTGTGGTGTAAACCGAGAATGAACTGACACCAAAGCTACAACACTAGCCACAACACAGCACAGATAACAAGGCACAGATACACATTCAAAAGCATAACGAAGAGACCAAATGACAGAAGACAGGTGAGGAACAGGACAGGTTATCAGAATATTACAAGATCTATCATCTAACTACGACTATTACTGGATCTATGCTGTCACACAACACAACAGACCAAGTTCTTGTCAGGAATTAGTGACACAATGAGTGAATGGGGAGGACACTTCAAACGTTTGGAGGAGCCTCGAGTTAGAGAGAAACATTTCCTCGCGACCTTTTCTCAGTTTTAGAGGAGATCAATTTGATGAACATTAGTGAAAATAAGTCTTTTAGAGCTCATCCAAACAGAAATGATTTCACATGGGGAACAGGGATGGAGAAATATTAATACTTTCAGTACCTGAGGTTTGTAAAATAGTTAGATAGAAGCATATGTCAGATACTGAGTAAAATACATGACATATAAAATGGATGTTTAGGAAACAAAGGAAGAAAGAAAGATGATAATCAGTCTATGTGAATTGTCATTATCAAACCAAACCAGCATAAAAGTGTGAAATGAAATTACCATGAAAACAGAAACACTTCACTTTACAGGTCTGTAAATTTCATGGTAATTAGGTGAAAATTAGCACGTAACCTGTTTGAAATTCCTTTGGAGTTTCTGCCAAATTACCACAATAATTACCTCAAGGTTTATCAAAAATTACTTTATCATAAACATTATTTAATAATTATATTTCGCTATTTCCAAGTAGCTGGTAATTTATTTAATATACTTGCAGGAAAATAATACAAAGTTAACTGATATGCTGTATTTCTGCTGATAAATAGATGATAATTAGCAAATAACTTAAATGAAATTTCTTAAAAAACTCCCAGAATCACAACATTAGCTAAAGTGTGAAATGAAACAACCATGAAAATGATATTTTACAGGTCTGATAATGAGATAGATAGATAATAAGTAACCTATTTGAAATTTATTTGGAATTACTGCCAAATTAAGCCAATAATTACCTCAAAATTTATAAAAAATATATTTTTTATTATAAACATGATTTAATGATTATATGCTAAAATAGCATGGTTAAATGAAAAAAATGGTTATGAAATAATGTTTATAATAAAGTAATTTTTGACAAATTTTGAGGTAAATATTGGGGTATTTGGCAGAAATAGGTTACTTGCTAATTATCACCTAACTGTAATTAGTATTACTCAGTACTACTCAGTGTAAAACTCAACTCATACTGTGTAGTACTCTCAGGTGAAACTTCATTAAAATAACTGTGCAATAGCTATTTTTCCATTGGTTCAATTGTAATAATTTGTTTGTTGTCAATATTGTATATATTGTTCCTATTTTTTAATATATCCTTGTATTTAAACTGTCATGTTTTACGTCTGACTCCTTTTGTTTAGCTTCTTGTTTTTGTACTACCCACTTTGCTGCTGTACACTGCAAATTTCCACACTGTGGGACCACTAAAGAAATATCTTATCTTACCGTATCTTATCTTAATTACCATGAAATGTGAGTAAAATGAAGTGTTACCAAATGTTTTTTAAAATGAACATTTTGGTCCACATTAATGTTGAGTAGTTCGCCATAATTTCCTTGAAGGCCTTCAAAAGCTTTTATTTTGAAGGTAAACATTTTTGGTCTTATTCTGACCAAGCTTGATGCCGCTACCTTATTCTGGATCTATGGGGCTAGTTGGAGGATCAGCATGGACTACAGGGAACTGAAGAAGAAGAGTGCAGGATGAAGAATGAAGGGATGTAGGGACAGAGGACAGTTGGGTCTGTGTACCTCCGCCAGGTCAGAAAAGAGGACTTGACTGGCGCTTCGCCTCAGAACGTCCCAGTAACTCCGCGCCACAAACTCCTGACTGTCTTTTTTTAGCACCTGTAGGAGCGGTCAAGCAGGGCCAACGTCAGTTCACCTTAACTTCAGGGAGTAAACTTCAGCTTCCAATATTCACTCTATCAAATCTCAACATATACACACTGATTCATGAAGATCACTACATTTCAAATACAGTACAGTAGGTAAACTGCATATTCATGAACAATTGGTGCCTTCAAATGAAACTTGTGAGCTCATATTTACAACACGAGAAGTCGTACTCACAACCGCTGCTAAGCAACGGCAATATTAATGTTGCTAACAACAGAGCAAACTAACAAGTAGGGGACATAATGCGGGAAATACAACGGCAGGATGACAACGAGGCAGATGGGACTATCAACATCTTTCTCAGACATTATAAAATTAAAACTAAAATTACAATATATTCACTATTTTGGTAAATTTTATCTACCAAAAATTAACTTTCATTGCCTCCATTATTTCTGACGTCAACAAACACGTCACAACCTGTGAACTCTGAGCTTTCAGACACTTTCCACTTAGGAGGTCGTGAATACCACAGGAGGGAGGCGTTCATGTGGACTCGTCTTGTGAACACAGTAAACATGACATTTGAAGGCACCACGTCTTACATACAGCATTAAGCATTAATAAATAATTAGTGATCAAGATAGATCTGATCTGGCATCTGGCACTCATTGAACTGCCCAATACTACATGGGAAACCTCATCCATTCTGTTTTGCCAAACCGAATACAGGCTCAATTATTTGCTAAGCCTACACTCATTAAACGCTGTTTATCAGAATAAATGGCTAATACAACTATGGAGGAATAAAGAAAAATTGTTTAAAATTCATGTTCTGTCATCAGCACAACTTACAGTAGTAATATCCATGTTTAATTTTGATTGAACTACTGTATAAATTCACCCCATCAACTGTAGATAGCACCAAACCTATTAGTGTCAAACAAAACAGGAATGAAGGGAGGAAGGGGCACATTTAGACAAACACTCTTGGTTAATATAACAATGGGGGTTATCTATAAGGAACCTGCTGTTGAATCTAAATCACTAAAGCTACCATTTGTTGCTTTGCCTTTGTGATGAATCAACAGTAAACAAGTAAAATCAACCCTCTGAGACCTGCGATCCCGACCAACTTCACTGTCTCAGAAGCTGCAGCAGGTGCAGGTATAGTTCTCAAGTGGTAAAATAAATGGTTAAATTTAGCACCAAATTTGAATACCAAATGGTATCAACCCAAAAATTGTGGCAACAACTTATGAGACATAATAGAGCATGGTCATGGATGGTCATCATATACTTATATCATAAACCCTATATACTTCATTTATAGGGTAGGGTATTATATTATTATATCATAAACCCTATACACTTCATTTTCAATTCATTTTATTCCTGATTTATGACTAGAACAACTTTACACACAGGGCTGAGCTCCATCTCACATTAATCTACAGGTTCCCAGCTTTCAGATGATGTTCACCTCTTCTATGTGACATCTACTGTTGACCTGCTATCTCCCCCTACAGACCCCCTGTACCCAACTAAAAAAGACAAAAACAGGTCTATGTGGGTCTTAGAGGGTTAAAAAAAAGAAAAAACAAATTGACAAGAATCTTATATATCTAAAATCTGATGCAACCCATCCAAAAGCAAGTTTTCCTGTATAACCCATACGATAGTGAACCAGCTGAACATTTCTGTCCTAAACGCCACAAAAAAAGGAGCTGCTTCTGTTCAGAGTGTATCCTGCCTTCATACAAGACAACCACGGTGCTGCTGAGCTCCTGACCACCCACCTCGTCTGTCTCCCCAGGGAGAACGCAGCAGCAGCCATTTTGACATGACCCTGCACCGCTCTTGACTTCACACTGACAATGCAGCTATCTATCACAACACTGACGGGACGAGGAGCGTCATGTGTGTGTGTGTGTGTGTGTGTGTGTGTGAGAGGGAGAAAGAACGAGCGCTTGCTCATCGTCTGAACAGAGGCTAGTGGCTGGAGGCCTACAGTTATTGGACAGTACACATCCTCCTGACAATTTGCTACCCTTTACTCCACCTCCATGAGTAAATATCCATCACAACTACAGTGGGTTATCTTTGTATCTTGAGGGGAAATTTGTATGAAGCATTTGAGTATTGCAGTGTCCTAATTCCATTACTATCATGTTGATTTTGGTTTTCAGATTTATATGTGATCAATAAGTGAATCTGTAATGGAATCTCTCTTAAATTTAACAAGATAGTCTTAAAGACAATGAGCCCCTTAATGGTCACAGCGAGGGTTTTTTTGAGGACTACTTCGCAATATGTTTTGCAATACTTTTCTTCTTCCATTCCTTCTGGGCGATACAGTATGTCTACTTATATAGACAGCGATTGCAGGGCCTACACCTCTGGCGTCGAAGACTGTTCACAAGCACAACCCACCACCAAAAGCGCCTTTATTTTTCCAGCCAAATCTTCGTCTTAGTCATGTGGTAACCCCATAACAACGATCGACAAATCAGGATCAGACTTGTTAGGGGAGCTTGACTTGCTTGATTTAAGGTTTTCTTCCAGCTGATCCAAACATGCTTTTAGTGCGCCGATTTCTAAATCAATATTTTCTCCTATTTCCTTAATGCACTTCTGAAGTTCTCCTTTCAAAATCTTTTCCAGTGAAAAGCATGCGAGTTAGGAGAAGTTGAAAATGAATCACATTTTCTTTTGAACTGTCCAAACTATGATGAGTTACTAACTTCTATTTTAAATGAAATCTGCTCAAAATGCAGAAATGTTTTGGTGCTCAGATGATGACAAGTTGAAATTAATTAATTGGGGTATTAATTTTAATGCTTAGAAGTCGGCTACTTTTGTTTCTCAAGCTTGTAAAAAACATCAGGATTTTTTTTTTGTCGAGTATTATTTGTAATTTATGCCTTTATGCCTATGCGTTTCTGCCTTTCTCTCTTCCTTATTTTCTAAATAATGGTGTCTTTTAAGCCCGTTTGGGCTGGGTGTGTTATTTATGCATGACACAATAATAAATAAAATTATATCAAATCAAAGCCGCTCTGTGCACTCCCAGTGCAACGCCGCAGTACTGCCAGACAGACTTGCATACGTTTGAGAGATGTTAAGCTTGGTTTGTACTCGCCGTAGTGAAGGTGAGCACGCCAGAATAGCACGCCAGAATATTTAGCTTGTACACCTCCTGGCGTTTCAGAGCATACTGCACCAAATGATGCACTGAGCATAAACGCCTCCGAGCGTGCAGACCAACGCCACGGTGTATTGCGTGATTATAAAGAAAGCTGTAGTCTTGCTTCTCTGTGATCGGCTTTGTGAAAAGCCACAACCTGTCAGCAGATGACAGAACACACTACAACAGATCTGAATACACTCTGCTTCACGCCTTTGCAATTTTATGTTTGCCAAAGAATGCAAATCATATTGTGAGGGAATGCAAAAGTAGTCCTCAAAAATTCCTGTGGTCTAAGACGGTCCAAAAAATATTAGTAAATATGAACAACTCTCCCAAATCCAAAAGCTAGAGTGCTAAAACTCAAACTGGTCATGTAATGGGTATAAAGTGTGGAGCTGCTCCATAGACAATGAATGGGGAGAGATGTTCCAGCTGACACTGAGGCCACCCAGGGGACTGATCTGAGTATAGGGGAACATTTTCTGTTTCACAACTGACAACACTACAATAGGATTTGGTTTTAAAAGAAAGTAAACACACCATGGATCCATAAAATCAGTCTCACATTCATTGTCTATGGAGCAGCTCCAGACATTATACCCTACATCACAAGTTTGAGACTCACTTCTCTGGTTTCTGGCTTTGAGAGAGAGCAGCTTATGTTCACACATGAGGCAAGCCATTTTATCATGTAATAACTACACGGGATATTCATTAGAGATATCTGCAACTAGGAGTGCCACAATACCAGAAATCTAGTAGTAATAATAATATAATAATAATTTAATGGCGCCTCTGTTAATGTTCGTAGCTCCACTATTGATCCAAGCAGGACTGTGCTGCCCACCTGCCGCTGACAGGTAACGTTACTAACTCTCATCCTACTGATTTCAACATGGATTTGCTGTTCACAGTGTCGCATTATCAGGGAAAAATAGGGTACATCCCCTCAGGTGTAGTTGCACCACAATGATGAGTGTTTTTTCTCTCCGCCGTGTCTCCATTCACAATCCAAATGAAACATGATGCAGCGGGCGAACGCATCATTGTGCATGTGTAACTGTCAGAAAGCATCAAGAATCAATAGTCACGAAGGCATGAGATGCCAAAAAAGTGGACAACCTCTGGTACTGTAGAAAAAGAGTACCGTCACATTTTCAGAATTTTGTTGATTTGGTACCAAGCCACCAGCTCTCATATAATCCCGATCTGCAACATCACTTTCCTTGTCAAAACGCTGATTCAAGACATCTGTAATTACATTTTGACTAGTACGATTCAAACTTCTTTGGCCTTTCATGTATGGGGTTTCTCATTAGAGATATCCACAATTCAGTTGCAGATATCAGCAAAGCGAATTATAGATATCCACAAGTAAATTGTGGATATCCATAATTCCAGTTTGAGATATCCACAATTTAATTCTGACTAGTCATAATTCCAGTTCAAGATATCTTTAATTCCCATCGATAGTAGATATCTACATTGTCTTTTTTAAATGAAGTTGTCCTTTTAAATTAAATTATGATGAGTCAAAATGATGTTGTAGATATCTCAAACTGGAGTTATGGAAAGTCAAAATTTAATCACAGATATTTTGAATTTGGGGCTCCATGGTGGTGCAGTGGTTAGGACTGTCATCTCACAGCACCAAATGTTTGAATCTGAGTTTGCATGTTCTCCCCATGCTAGCATGGGTTTTCTCCAGGTTCTCCGGCTTCCTCCCACAGTCCAAAGACATGCAAGTTAACTGCTGACTCTAAAATGTGGGTGTGGGTGTGAATGGTTGTCTGTCTCTATGTGCCCTGAGATGGACTGGAGACCTATCCAGGGTGAACCCCCCCCCCCGCGACACCTAACGAGATAAGCGGTTGCAGATGAATGGATGGATATCTTGAATTTGAGTTTTGACTAGGCGAAATGATGTTGCAGATATCTGTAGTCAGCAGCTATGGAAAGTGGGAGGCGGAAGCTATTAAAACATACGATGGCGCTGCACTGCAGCTGTATGGGTTCATAAAGTGTCTGGAGACAATAAATCTACAATATGCTGTAAATTTCTACCACAACTCTCTATCGAACAAAGTTCTCGTTCACCACAGATTCCTTGATGATGAGCTCTTTTAATTTCATGTCATCTTCTAGCTATCTGATCCACAGCAGTCCCTGACCACGCACCTCACAGCCGGCTGCACATAGAGGCCGATGTTATATGTCCAGCTCGGAGGACGGCTCGTTGTGATTAAAATGAGGTTGCAGCTCGTCGTCTACCTCACTACGGTTAGAAATCCACATCGACTATACTACTATATCTACTATCCAAGTTAGCGAAAGCTTCTGCTGACACTGTTCAGATGTTTTGTTGGGCTGATATCCAATTACAGATATCTCTAACTGACAAGTCACAATGCGGTTGGGGATATCTCTAATGTTAATTCTGGATAGTCAGACATAGCTATTAAATGCTAAAATGGCTTGCCATACAGACATATCGATTGAACGTTACTAGACCTTGTAAATAACATATTGGACTCCTCATTTCAGGTGGTGTTTCGTACATATAACGGTATGTAAAAGAATAAATCTTTCTCTTGATTGATTTTTTTATATGTTAAATTTTGGATGGCATACCACTCAGCAGACAAATGTAACCTGTTTGCTCTCTTAATGTAAGTGCTCACACAATAGAAAAAACTTTCTAGCCTGTAGCCAAGATCTCCTTCAATAAACAAAACCTCCTGCTGTCTCTGTGCGTTAACTAACAGAACAGCACACTGCCAACCAAACAGCACGCGTCCTAAAACAGTCTAAAATGGACAGTGTCTGATTGTGTTTAGTGCCTCAAGTCATTCTAAATCACATCACTCTCTCTTTGTAAGAGTTCATCTCTCCTGACCCCTTAAATCTATTACTCCTCTGCTGCAATCCCTCTCCCCATTCATCCCACCCTCTGCCATCCTCCCTCCATCAATCACCCAGCTGGCCTGACAGATGGACACCCCGTCTTGAAGGAAGTCTCTCTCTGTCCCGCTTATTCTTTCTATCCATTCATCCTTTCAAGGGTTCTACTGAGTACGCTTTACTGACAACAGAGGATCAGGTGGACTGGGTCAGGGTTAAGGCTTTTTCAAAGACCAGGTCAGGACACAAAAGTGGCTGACAGAGGCATTAAATAGAGTCCTCTAAGTATCACAATAAAACTGACATTTACACCCAACAGACCTACCAGAAGGACGGGAAATACTCCACACAAAACAGGGTGAGTTTTACTTGATTATCCAGTTACCCAGCTGATTGTGAAACTGGTGCTGGATTATGAGATTCATTATTTGGAGAATCTGTCAGTGAAACTCACCTATTACATGAACCTATTATATCCTCATAATCCCCGTTACCATACTTCCTCCATCCATTGCTCTATCTCTGCTATTTCTATACCATAAAACTGTAATTTGACAGAGGCAGCGATATGGTTTTTGTTCAAACTGCAAAATTTAACAAGCTGAAGGGAAATTAAAGGAACAGTTCAACACTTTCAGAAATACTCTTATTTGCTTCCTTGATTCCTTGATCACTCTCGTGTCTCTACAGTAAATATGAAGCTAGAACCAAGGGATGGTTAGCTTAGCATAAAGACTGGAAACAGGGGAAACAGCTAGCGTAGCTGTGTCACGGGTGACTTCATGGGATCTTGTTGTCACTTTATGAGGTTGCCAGGCAACCAGGAAATCAGCAGAGACTTCAGAAAGTTATTGTACCTACTATGCACTATATACCTAATGATGTGTACAATAGTTCAACATACTTTTGTGTGAATAAACACTAATACGTACTGTATCTTTTCTGACTCACTGAGCAGTAATTTACAGTGTCACTTCCTGAGAGCCTCCTACCCGGTTGAAGATACGTGACCATGGTAACCCGTGTCAGCCTCATATGACAAAAATGATGATTTGTGAGAATCAAATTACAGATATGTAGTGTTTTTAACTGCTGGTGATTATAATCAAATCAATCTTACTTCCATATACTGTGTGTATTTTGTATATTCAGTGCCCTTTGTTAACACCTTGTTCTCAAAGCTGGACGCAGTCACACGTCTATACCTTTGCTAACTTCGTCAAGCGAAGTCCATCATTATCCCTGTGCTCTCCCGTCAGCTCCGTTCTCTTTCTCCATCCATGGTCAGCTCCATTGGGGCTGTGTGGATGCATTTAACATAAATGTCAGTATATAGGTGATCTACAGTTGTAGTGTCGGCCCATTTGACCACAGAGATGAGAATGACGGCCAGTTTGAACGCATGTTACCGTAATATAATAATGTTTTCTGTCCATGACAGAGTTGTATGCAGCTTTAGCCGTGATGTCTAGCTCTGCTTTTCCTGCAATGTGAGAAACCCAAAGCGTTTCCATACTTTACTGTATGTGTATTGTTTACCACGCTGGATTTACTATGATGGTGCAGGTCGTATCCACGTTGACCATCTGCCATTTTCAAATTTTTCACTTCGGCTCACAGCAGCTGGCTGCTGTGTGTTTTGGTTGACGGATAAGGAACAGATATTACATCATGTTACGTCTCACATACTGTTTTAGCATACGAAATAGCATGTTAGTATGGAATTTCAAATGCAACCATGCTCCAACGCACAACCCCAGATTAAAACGAGATATAGTGTGTTAATAAGTCAGCTTTAGAGGTGGTGGTTGGCTGATTTCAGTACCTTTGAACAGAGCCAGGTTAGCTGTTTCTCCCTTCTTCCAGTCTTTATGCTAAACTAAACCAACACGCTGCTGGTTGTGATCTTATATATATGTCTACCATGACTAATTACCCCTTTACCGCAGCCATGTTTAAATCCCCACTGTGGTTTTAATATTATCTTTAAATTGTCACCTATACTGCCTTCTTTTTAAATGAAACCATCTAGCATGTAGTAACAGCTAGCTCTCAGTTCCTCTGTTCATCCTTCCATCCATTTCTTTAACCATCTACAGCAGAAAGGAGACTAAGGGGTTACAGTTTTGGATACATACGCTGTTCATGGGGGCAACCTGATATCCATAGAGCTGCATACTCTGACACAGAGAGAGACACGAGAAAGAGGAGGACACAGCATGCAGTCAGAGAGGAGGAAGGAGGAAGAGAGAAGGTAAAAGACATGTTAGTACATGCAGAGAGGCTGTGGATACGCTCTGCAGAGGGATGTGTCACTTTCATCACATCTGTGATTACATTTTAGAACAACACACACTTTGCATTACAGCACTGTGCACTGCACATCCCAGAGATGGTTTGTGAAACTGTATGCATGTGTAACTTGCCTTTATTTGAAATTAACTTTATAAATGTCAATGTGATAACTCTTCCTGTGAGCTGGAGGCGTGACCAGGACAGAGCTAGACATGCTATTTATTAACAACATTAATATACTAAATATAGCCCATCCAATACTGTGTTTTTGAAGAAAATACAATCTCCATATTTATACAATTAAAAAATGAAATATCTGTCCATATTTTTATTTTTATATGAACACAAATGACTAACAAACATTCTTGACAAAGCTCCCTTCAATTTGTGATAAATTCGAAATTCAGAGCATATCTATGATATGATATGATCTCATGGCGTTGAACATGGCGATGGCTGAGCCAGCGGCTAGCAGCTGATGGTGCTAACAGCATGAACAGTGCTGAAATTGTTAAGAGCTATAACATGAGGGGGAACAGGAGGGTGGCGTTACGTTTCTGTGACGACGTTGTGGTTCGGGATGGCGTTATCAGTGGTAACCGCCGTATGAGCGCAGGTCAGAGTGGCGGACATTAGGTAGCCAGTGGGGCATACTCACTGGGACTCACATGCACTAACCAAAACCCTAGGAAGAGCGCTGGTCGTTGATGCCAATTTTTGTAGCAGCCAAAAGGTGATTTTACAACTTCTGTGTGCTTATATGTGCCCAATGGATGCGGAAGATCACCGAAAGATCCGGGTACTTTTCCAGATGGATGCTGGCCACTGTGGCTTCAAGCGCCACTGAGCAACTTTCACAGGAATGATCGTATCCAGGTCTCTTTACTCTTCCATGGCACTAACGTACACTTACACAATTACAGCACACACAGAGGGAAAGCAACTCCACCCTCTGCTCAGGTAGACATTTCTCCACCATATCTTAACATAGCAATTAGTTGTTTGTTGCTATATTAATACTCTGAATTTCAAATTTATAGCACCTTTAAAAAATTGTGAGCAAGATTTCTAATGCAAGAAAAATAAACTCTGTCATGGCATCGCTGTTTGTAAATTTCCTCTACAAATCTTTGACATTTCTGTACCGACGTCTTGATATTAGCCGACAACCAGCACTGCTCCCAGTAGACCACATACATACACCCCAAAACTGACAATAACTGCACTACACTGTACACTGACTGTGTAATACCACTACTACTCAGGTCAACTCATACTGTGCGGTACTCACAGATGACACTTCATAATGATAACTGTGCAACAGCTATTTTTTGACTTGTGCAATTGTGTTAATAGTCAGTTTAGTGTCAATACTGTATATATTGCTCACTCCTACTTGTGTTTCACCTTGTTTATATTGTCATATTTCATATTCCCTTTAATTTAAATTGTCATATTTTATGTCTGTCTACTTTTGTTTAGCTTCTGTTGTACTATCCACTGTGCGACTGTACACTGGAAATTTCCCCACTGTGGGACTAATAAATGAATATCGTATCTTATCATATACTGTATATGCCAGTATCAATATGTCTGTAAAAAGCAGTAACCCAGTCTGACCGACTCATCATTTGGCTCTAATTCTACATGCAGGCTTTATAGATTATGAAGTTGCTATTAGCCATCAAGCAGAGTGATATGAACATAAAAAGCATAATTCAGTGCAGTAAGGGAAGGTGACCTGTGTTGTTCCAAAACTTTAATCCCAGAAGTGTTGAAAAGGACATATTATTAAGAAAGTATCCAATTTAACAAATACACAGTAAAAACAGAGGAGATACCACATTATCTAAAACAGTTTGTATAAGGCAGCATGCACTCACACATGGTTCATGAAGGGTTCAGCTAAGTTTAAAACTTGATGAATACTTGATTACTACAGATGACAAGTAACCTGGATGATGATGTGTCATTTTCAATACATGTACAGTTTGCCCCTTCAGTAACACAGAGGTGTTGTGCAGTTCTACATTCATAGATGTATTTAAATGCCCTTTTAAGAGGGAAGTAACTTTACGGTACTGTTTACCTTTACCTACCTGCTATATTCCAGGACATTTTGGATCTTGTTATTTAAGTTTACCCGTCTGATGATAGCAGCATTACTGAAGTCCATGTCCATAAAGGCTGTTGGCTGTACTAAGGGTGATTAGTGAAAGAAAACACGCCCTTTCTTATGTTACCGACTTTCTTACCAACTGTGCTGACTTCTCAGCATCTCCTTTCCTCCCTTTCTTCTCGTTTTTCTTCCGGAAGATCTCCTGTAGCTGTAATGAGAGAAAGAAAGTTAACGATTCAAAGCTCTGTTTGAAGCTTCACATGTACAAACATTCACAGTGTTCACAGTGAAGCTGTACACATTTTCATGCTGGTCTATGATGTGATTCAAGAACTGGCCTTTTAACAGCATGATTAAGAGAGTGTTGATTTTGTGGCTGGCTTTCGAGAGACTTATGGTCACATACGCTTCACTAGGCAACAATTGGTTTGGCATCATTAGGCAAAAATCCCATAATAACCTTTCAGCATATTATAATTAAAGTATTCTGAGAGAAAACTGGACTTCTGGTCCTCCTCGTGGCTCTGTTTTCAGGATTTAAAAAAATGTAGCCCATGATGGAAGACTTTGGCCAATCACAGGTGATTTTAGAGAGACAAAACGCTCCTATTGGCTGTGCTCTGGCTGGTGGGTGGTGCTTGGTATTTCCCCAGGAGATCTCAACATAGCTAGGGGTCACAAACTCTCTCATTTTACAGCTAAACAGTAACTACAAGATGTTTCTGGTGATTGACAGCTGCTCAGAGACGGCAGACTCCTCAGATCAGCTCTGATTGGTTGTTTTCTTCTGGTCTGCGAAATCTTGTAGATGCCGTTAGGAGCACCGGAGGACACAGAAGACCAGTTGTCAATCACTCACAGTCTCCGATCCAACGGTCAAACTAGGCAGCGCTGATCAAATATGAATCAATATTCTGTTACTGTAATGATTATTCTCTCCTCAGATGTTTTCAGAAACATCTTGTAGTTACCGTTTAGCTGTAAAGTGAGAACATTTGTGATGCAGCAGCCATGTTATCAGCTGAGGAAATACTAAGCACCGCCCACCAGCTGGAGCACAGCCAATAGGAATGCTCTCTCTCTGAAACGACCTGTGATTGGCCGGATTCTCGTGTCACGGACTAGATTTTCTAAAGCCTGTAAACAGAGCCATGAGGAGGAGCAAAAGTCTAGTTTTCTCTCAGAGCACTTGAATTACAATGTGCTGAAAGGTTATTATAGATTGTTTGCCCAATGATGCCAAAAACCTTTTGTCTACTGCAGGTTCTATTTGGAGAGTAAGCGGTCATTGCTTTGTATTTTGCTTTTAATAAACTGGCCTGGGAAAGCATCGTCAACTGCAGATTTTTAACAGCTTTCCATTAATCCAGTTTTATTATTACTTTCTTTTAATAATGACAAATGAACACTGCAGTATCAGTAAAGGGATATTTTACGTGTTAAAATAATAAAAGTACTTGATAATGTTCATTTGGGGTTTATTTAAATCCCTTCATTTGACTTCAGATGACATTTTCTGGTAAAGTCTGAACTGAAGACAGCAGAAACATTAGAGCTTATCACCAAACCTTCAATGTGGGAGAGTATTTTTCAATTCTGCACCTGCCCACTCCCACAGGATCTCCAACTATTACCATCCACTCCTGCTGATATACCATCCCACTCCCACCAGCCTCCACAGGGATTCTGATCACTTCCTGCCTGCAGCAGTGTTTTCAATTGAAAATCTGTTGGTCCCATGATCCCACAGGGAATGAAAGACACGTTATAGGTTTTTCATCTAAAGAAATGCTATTACATTTGACTACTCCGATGTTTCAGACACTGTCTTTAGAAAAAAGTGAGCTGAAAAATCACATTTTAAACGCTTTAAATGTAACAAAAAACAGCTTCATAGTAAGGCAGTGGGGCTTTATATAAAAAACACAAATTGTCCATCCATGTTTCACTGATAGTCACTTCACACTGGTATATTTAATATCCTAACCTTGCCCTTTTGCGATGGGAGTAAGACGTGATGTTATAATAACATGAATTCAGTCATGCGATGGATTTTCTCTCAGAGACTCACCACCAAGAACTCCCTCTTGTCCACCATCTGGTTGCCGTCTGCATCAAACATATTGAAAGCAATCTTAAAGCCAGCATGGGGCTCTGGAGAACAGAGAGGAGGACACATAGGGTGAATGTGTGTGTGTTAAAGGCAATTCTAGTCCCAGAAACAGCATGGGAAGGAGAGGCATATAGGTTAGACAGGAGGGAGATTGGGCAGGTGGATAAATCTATATGAGCTACAGTTAACATTTAATCTTTCTATGCCCGTTCTTAAAGATGTTGATCTGCCAAATCAAATAAAGCTTGGGCCACTTTATGTCTTTATCCTAGAAACACCAGAATGCAGATAGTATGTTTGCCACAGATTAACCACAAAAACACTGAAGATATTTTCGAACAAAACAACTTTAGCCTTCGCCGGTCCTTCAACCCAAGAAGAAATAACACAAGATATCATACACGTGAATCTGGCCTCATTACTGAAACTCATGCAGGTACAAAGAGCACATGACTAAATTGAAACTGATTTTCATTCAAAAATAACAGCTCCTATGATTACTTTTCTTTATTTTCATATCTGAATTTCAAATGAACGTTGATTAAATTACATCAAACAGTAATAACACAAACGCTTTCTTAATTGATGTGGTCATGATTAATGGCTGCCCTCTCTTTTGAACTGTGACATTCTCTAGGAGGAAGTATTGCTGCAATTTTCATTTTATTCAGTTTAAGGTGTTATTGATAACATTGATAACATTCAGCCGCTAGATGTCGCGTTCTCCCTCCCCCGCTCCATTTAATTTACTTCACAACATGTTATTGCCAAGCATTTACCATCGATCTCAGCCATTTATCCCTTTTTGTTTTAGACACTAACTGTCGTCCTTTTGAATTGGGAACCAAATGATATCTTCCACAGCGATAAATAAAACAATCATTATGGATCCGCCAACATTTTTAAAATGATTAATTCACAGTCATAATATTTTTTTTTTCAGGAAAAGTCAAGCTCTTCTAAAAGCTCTGTGGATGTATTATTTTTTCGAAAAATTAATCTACATAAAAACGTTATCAATGAGACCTTTAACACCTCGTTTGCATACAGCATGCCAACAGGAAGTCCATTCATTCCTGTGGAAACCTTGCAATCTCCGATGTGTTTGAGAAACTCCTTCTTCCAGTATTTGTTTTTAAATATGTTGAAAAATTTGACCTTTTCCGGCAGATTTCAAACAGACTGTATACACTGTTAATTTCTACATTTATATAACTGATTGATGAATGAAAACGGCTCTATTTATAAATCTTTTCTAAATGAAAAGTTTGATGGCATATTTAGCTAACGTTGGTAGCCTGGTAGCTAGCTATGCAACATATAGAGTGCATGGATCGTATTTAACAAAATTTATTGGTCAATCCTGGTGTTGTACAGACTGTTTCTTTATAACAGACCGTTGACTCTGGCAGACTGTTTTTGTGTCAGATTATTGATTTCTTTAGCCAGTAGCTGTGTAATAAGTGGGATAATGTACAGGTAGTGGGTCATTGTGAAATAAACCCCTTCAGGGTGATGAGAGTGGCATCAAGCATGTTTGGGTTTATTTCACAACAATGACCGACTCGCTGTACATATAATGCTGTAAAATACATTATTAACTTCTCTCCCCTTTTTGCAGTGGGGTTTCTATCCATCCATAAAGAGATGCATTTCCTTGCGTTAAACACTAGGGGACGTAATCTGAACTATACAGAATTATGGACACATCTGACAACACAAAAACAGTGTGGAAACAAGGCGTTAGTATGCATTTGGTGATCATAAATAGCCAAAATTGAGACCCATATTGTGATTTGGCTAACTGCTTTGAATGCTTACATAATGGGCATTTGCCATTTTAATTTACTAATTAGCGATCCCAGTGGTTCCCAGCCTGGGATGGTATGACCAACAAGTTACGGAAAAAAATGAAAACATTTTTATTTTTTCAAAAATACTCGTCTACATAAAAAAGTAATCAATAAGACCTTTAAAATGATTAGAATGTTAAACACTGACACTGTTTGGTTTCTTGATGATTTACAGAAGAGAAAAAAGACTTTAATTTCTGACTTTGAGGAGAAAAAGAGCATATACTGTATATTCAGCAGTTTTGAAGGTATAATGGAGAAATATCTCACATATAGTGCTGTTAATTGCTGCTTTCAGTGGGTAATGAACACAGCTGGGTTTTTCTGTGGAATAAGCCGCACATTCCTGCCTATATTTAAGTTTTGAAAGGCTACAAGTAGGGGTAATTTTTCCTTCTTCTTTCTGCCTCTCATGCCCCCAAGGGGAAGGGGAAAACCACCTGATTTGTGTCATAATTGTTAAATTGTGGGTGGCCCTGAGTATAGTTCATATCATATACCTCAGCTAACCTTCTCCCAAAATAAGCCCAGCATAAGAGGATGAGATGAAGTGACAGAGGATATGTAGAGAGGCTGACCGAATTGACTCACTTGTGAGGATGCAGAGCAGGAACAGGTACTCGGTGTATGAGATGATACCTATTAATGAGACCAAGACAGACGGAGTTAAAGAAATGGTCAAATGGTCACATTCAACAAACACACACACAGACACACACACACACACGTTTACAGATGTTCAAAGACTGTAGGCCCCCTGACACACACACACGCGCCACACACACACACACACACACACACACACACACACAAACACACGTAATCCCTCCTTTCATGAAGATAGCATCTTAAAATGTGTCTTCTGGAGCTGAGCTGCCAGCAGCCATTTGGCCACACACCATTTCTTTTTCTACACCCCAAGTGTCCAAAGTAAAGACACTGGCTGGTCGGGGTGTGTGCATGTGTCTGTGTTTGGATAAGCAAGTGAAAAATGTTTTAGCGGGTGATTCGTTCTTGCTTCGGGCCCATTTGGGAATCTTTGTAGCTCTCATCTCTCTCTCCCTCTTTTTTCGCTTTCTATCTGATCGTCCAGATAGTTCAGGGTGATTCGCTTGAGTGTTACGGGACACTGCTTTCCTGTGTGTGTGTGTGTGTGTGTGTGTGTGTGTGTGTGTGTGTGTGTGAACATGACACCAGCTAAACCACCAGTGTGAGCCTTGTGTTTTCCTGATGCCCAACTGCTTTGTGCAGAGCAGCTGGTTTGGAACTGAATTATCTTTCCCCCGTAGAGCCTGAACTGTGCAAAGACCAGGAGATACTCTGAAAATACTCAGGTTTCTAAAATACATTCTGCATGTTAATACTCATACACTCTCGGTGATATGCTGCTGAATAAAAAGGAGGGTTAACAGGTAGTAAGTATCATTAGAAGGAAAAACATTCCATCAAAATCAATGCTGCAGCCGATTCAACTGTTATCAGGCCACTAAATAGGCATTATCAGTCGCAATGAGCACCATAGATGTGGGTCATTAAGGGCCTACTGGACCTACTGTGTTGAGGAAACTTAAAAGTAACGTGTTGTTAAACTGAATTAAACGGCATGTTTTGAACACAAAGAGGCTTCTTTAGGTTTAGGCAATAAAACTACAAGTACTTTAGGTTTAGATGATAAAACTACAACTTATTTAGGTTAAGCTAACAAAACTACAACTTCTTTAGGTTTCCATGATAAATGTACAACTTCTTTAAGTTTATTTAAAAAAAAAAAAAAAAACAGTTAAGTTTGGGGAAAAACATGGTGTTTTGGGTTGAAATGACTTCCACCCTTTATGGAGTTTCACTCTGTCTATACTACAGCAACTTCCATTTCTGTTCCTGTCGTAATGCTTTTACTCAGACAAAACATAAAACTCATTATACTATGTAAGGTATATGTACAACTGATATGATTGACAGCTGACAACATGGCTTTACATTTACTATGGGCTTTTTTTTTTCTTTACTTATTTATTTATTTGACAGGGACAATGCATGTAGGCATTGTTACACTTAATTAAAGTGCAACCAATGCAAGTTTATAGGACTTCTAGACATATCTTATTTGCAGACCTCATCCCTAGTTAGGCTATTAAGAAAAAAATAAAAATGCAACACCACATCATACATAAAATCATATAACGGTAATACAACACTGTACCTTAGAATCAACTTACATATGTCACACAAAAGCCCGGTATGTTATGGTGTAGTACTGATCACCTAACCATGAACTCACCATAGTGCTCAATGCATTGGATGTTTTTAAACCAAAGCACTGTGCCAGACACCCACACACACACACACACACACACACACACACACACACACACACACACACACACACGTGTAGAATGTTGAGGCAACACTATGCATTCCTTTGTCTGACACATAGCGCTGTCATTTCCCGAGAGGGATTTAAACTGTCCACGCTCATCACAGCATGAAGAGGAGAGCTTGTCTTGACATCAGTGTGCACACACCCACCCACAACCACCCACACACACACACACACACACATACACACATACACACATACACACACACACACACACACACACACACGTATATGTATACATTCATTTAAATGAGGAACAGCATTGTAAAAAAAGCTGAATTGGATAGATGTGTGAATTAACAAATGAATGCTTGAGAGGTAATAAAAACAAATTAGTATACATAAAGAGATATTGCTTAACGCTGGTAAATATGTACGTATCTGTCTTTCTCTTCCCGTGAATACAAAAGCTTGGTTGATGCTCGCCGTATGAAGGTGGTGAGAGGTGCATGCACCAGAAAATTATGTCATCACTGCTTTTGCATTGTGCGTGAAGGCTCTGCAAGCTGTCGTGCACTTCTGAATTTTTATAACCACATAACGACTGCACATGCTCTGCTTTTCATTTCGTCATGGACGCTTTCGAGGGAAGAGTGGCCGAGCAGGTTGGCCTGTACAAACATATCTACTACTGTTCACTGAGAGACCACAGGGACAGTCACATGACATTTAATACTGAGAAAGAAATAGGCAACACACTGAAAGAAGAGGCTTTTTGCTGTAGGTTGTGAATGAATATGAGAGATTGTTTAGTTAAAAGTTAAAAAAGGTCTCATGGAAAGAGCGGTGACCCGAGGGGAAGCACCGAGAGACAGAAAGTAATTTAGACCTGGAGGTAAGCGGCAGTAATAATCACAGTACAACAAATGCAACGTTGGACGGTTCGATGGTGTTTAGTGTTTACTGCTGTTGACAGACAGTCTACTTTCATGTCCGGTGCCACTCGTTGACTTCTTGCTTATAGACAGAGTATTTTGTTTGTAAGCCTCCTGGTGTTTTGGAGCATATTGCAACAAACAACGTGCTGAGTAGAAACGCCTCTGTGCATGCTCGTAGTGTCCACGCCATCGACAGAGGTCCATGACATGGTGTCTTGCACAAATTTAAACAAAGCTTTAGAATAGGTTTACAGACTTTCTCTCTTTCCTCTTTTTCTTTGTGCTCTTTCATTTCTCCCTCTACTCTGTCTGTTTCTCTGTATTTGTTCCTTTACACTCCATCTCTTCATGTCTCTTTCTTGTCCTCTTCCTTTTCTCATTCTCTCCATCTCTCTAAAAACGGTGAGGACAATGCTGCTGAATACTGGACTCTGAAGTGTAAACGTAACACTAAGTGTACAAGGTGTACAACAGTATCATGGCGGAGGAGGAGAGGGTTTGTTATATTCAGCATCTCCCAATGTGTAATTACCACTATGGGGACTCTGTCTCAGTTACACTGAAGCAAATGCTTTAATTAGAGGAGAGGAGAGGAGAGGAGAGGAAGGGAGAGGAAATGAGGGAGGATGGGAGAGGAAGGAGAGGGGAGGATGGGAGAGGAGAGGAGAGAAGAAAAGAGAAGATGGGAGAGGAGAGGAGAGGAGAACAGAGGAGAGGGGAGGATAGGCGAGGACAGGAGAGAAGAGGAGAAGAGTGGAAAGTAAAGGAGAGGAATGGAGAGGAGAGGAGGTCTATTTTTAGTGTTTTTCAGCAGGTTGTTTGGCTGTTAAGAAGGACAGCATGGTTCAGCCCCGGATTAGAGACTCCTACAGAGTCACTTACATACACAAGCTCACAAGCACTATTTAGTCACTCATCAGCAGGTGAGCCCTGATATTCATGTACCAAAAAGCTGCAAAAATGCTATAAAATGTATAAAACTGTTCCTCACTTACTCCTCATATCGACAGAAAAATTTAACTGTACACAAGTTATACTGTAATTAATATTTCAAATATATCTGTAAAGCAAATGAAACTGTAATGGCTAAAAAAAACCACTCCAAATGCTAATCCACCGACATTCACTGACCTTGTTATTATCTGACTACTCTGATAATAATTACATCACGTGTGTGTGTGTGTGTGTGTGTGTGTGTGTGTGTGTGTGCATTGCATTTGTATTAGTGAGTGCAAATGTACTCAAGGTGCCTTTGTGTGTGTGTGTGTGTGTGTGTGTGTGTGTGTGTGTGTGTGTGTGTGTGTGTGTGCTCTCTCCGACCTCGTTCTCTCAGGTTGCGGAACAGTTTGGAGGATCCTCTCCACACCGGGGGAGTTTCGGACAAAATCTTCTCCAGCTCCTGATACACACACACATGCACAAAAACACACAGTTTACAAGTGAGCTGTCTGACATGCAGCATACAAACCACGACATTTACATAGACAGGAACAGAGAGAGACGGTATCATGCCACAGAAATGGGGAAAAGATTCACAACAAATATCTTGACATGTATTCTAGTAGTATATTTAAATTAGGGCTGTCAATCTATTAAAATATTTAATTGTGATTAATCATGGGATTGTCCATTGTTCATTGCCACTAACTGCAAATTAATCACACACTTTTTAAAATTTTTTCCTTGAAAGGAGATTTCTCAAGTATTTAAATCAGCATGGAAGTGGACAAATATGCTGCTTTAAGCAAATGTATGTATATGTTTATTATTGGAAATCAATTAACACAAAACAATGCCAGATATTGTCCAGAAACCCTCACAGGTTCTGCTCCAATCAGAACATGGCAAACTGCAGTCCAACAGGCAATAACAGCTGTCAGTGTGTCAGAGTGCTGACTAGACTATGACTTGATCCAAACTGACTGGGATTATAATAAAGTGGGCATGTCTGTAAAGGGGAGACTGGTGGGGACCCAGAGAACCCATTTACATTCACACATCTGGAGGTCAGAGGTCAAGGGACCCGTGAAAATGGCCACAACCGTGTTTTCCTCACCAAAATATAGCACAAGTTTGGAGGGGTATTTAGCCTCTTTCATGACAAGCTAGCATAACATGGTTGGTAGCTTCAACACTGAGCCTGCTGCATCCTCTGAAGGATCGATTGCATTAATGCTTTAAGGAAACCGGTGGCATTAAAACAAAACTGTTAACGTGTTATTATTGCTTTCACAGCCCTAATTTTTACAGAAGCAAAGCTCCTGATTTGTGCCAAATGAATGGATCAGAGGGCGTATATTCATATATACATAAAAGAGGAAAAAAAACAGAACAAATATATATGATAAATTTTCTCGAGTACATTTAAAATAAATGGCCAAAAAGTGAAATTATTTCATTTCAAATTAAAATTATAACACAATTAAGTGTCCAAAAAGTGAAGGGGTCTCTCTGGAGCCACTGTATACCATTGCATTAAACCTGCAGCAGGCAGAAAGATTTTGGCATCATTGTGCAAAAATCCCATAATAACCTTTCAGCATATTGTAGACTGTAGACAGAATATTGATTCATATTTGATCAGAGTGATTGACAGCTGCTCAGAGACATCAGGCTCCAGCTCAGCTCTGATTGTTTGCTTTCCTCTGGTCTGTGAAATCTTGCAGATGCCGTTAGGAGCACCAGAGGACACCAGAGGTTTCATGTCTCATGCGCTGCTGTCAGGATATAGTGACCGTTTTATAAAATAAATCGTATCATATTTGCTCCATTTCTGCCTGCCGCAGCTTTAATGCAATCAAAATAATTTCAGGCCTAACATAGCATCCAGTGTTAAATGGTGCATGGAGGCCATCACCTGTTTTTTTTTTCTTAGCATATAGTGACAATGAAACTGATAATGATGTGCAATCACGCACGACTACAACACATGTACAAACTTCACATTTACATTAGGAAAACAAGTGTGGCAAATTTGGGATTTTAACTTTGCAGAGTGTGCGACAGATGCAGCATGCAACAGATGCCTGCAGCAGCAGAAGAAAGAAGCATTAGGAGAGTGTCTCCCACCTGTTTGGCCAGGGACCTCCAGGGCCTCTTGTCTGCCAGGGAACGAGACAAAAGGGGAGAGAAGACGAAGGGAAAGAGGAGAAGAGAGTTTGGGTGGGCTCGGTCAGATAGCATCTGTATGATCTAGAAATGGGTCTTAATGTGCCGAGTACATTCACAACACACACACACACACACACACCGACACACGCACTGTATATACACTGTCATCATCACAGGCCCATTTGTACGGTCTAAAGTGCCCTGTGCTTGTCTTTGTAGTATGTGGAATGTCCCCGTAAAAGCACATACTACTTTTGTTCTGTTTTATACAACAAAGTTCATCTAATTCAACTTCAAAGGGGGCATTAGAGGATGTCGGCTGCTGAGAGGGTATGTGCGGCTGTATCGTATGTCAGTGAGCCCGGCTGGATGTAAACACACACATACAGGTGCACAGTTTGCACGCAATACAATCACATGCCTGCTAAAGAAAGGAATGGTAGCTCTTTTGGACGGCCGTTTGTGATAACCTCAACTTGTGAGGGCATTTTTGAAACCAGTCGTCACACAGTAAAAAAATAAGTAAGTAAATAATTAGTGTCTGGTTTAGATATTTACTGGTTAAGAGGAAGGGTTAATGTGAGCGACTGGAATGTGGACAAGATGAGTGTGTGTGTGTGTGTGTGTGTGTGTCTGACTAACATTAACCTCAGACTAAACAATAGCTGTAAAGCCATCTGCTTTGAGGCTGGCTGGCCAGGGCTAATCTGTTACGACTGGCAGCAGGCTGACAGAAACGGCAAGGACGTGTTTAAACCCAGTAAGGTGTTTTAAAACTTGGTTTTAGTTTAAGTTAAAAAAGACTTATTTTCACCTGGCACTGACATCCATATTGGGACATCAATTTTTAGATCAGAGATGACCATCAGAAACTAAAAACAAATCAATTTTAGTTGGTTATCAGAGGAACATAAAGACACATTAACAACAAAATATACAAGAAATATGAAAACGACAGAAATA
The DNA here is from genome assembly GCA_947000775.1 of Pterois miles. Taxonomy (NCBI): domain Eukaryota; kingdom Metazoa; phylum Chordata; class Actinopteri; order Perciformes; family Scorpaenidae; genus Pterois; species Pterois miles. The sequence goes on from CAMQGK010000328.1 coordinate 3,394,650, forward strand.
TAACTAAACTTTAATATTTGGATCCAACCAGCACGTGCTTTCAGCAAAATGGATGTTGTAGTAAAACAGCAGGATAAGGTCTGTACTGTAATAAAGAAACTGACTGCACGATGTCAAATGTAATCCATCACAATCTAGATAGTCCAGATACAAGCCCAATGAGTTGAAAATGGGACGAAGGTGGTAAAAATGACTGTATAGCTAGAAGGGTGAGAAACAAAAAATTGATTCACCTATGAACATTTCTTTTACTAAGATTTCGATTTCAATTTTTTAATACCAGAACTGATATATTTGCTACCGCTTTTATTGTTGTAGTCTGAGTAACGCAATGTCATATCCGCTCCATATCCTTCAACCAAAACAAACCATAGCGAGCCAAAACAATGACGCAGAAAACAGCGGAGGGTCCACATGGATACAACCTGCACCCATGTGTTAAATCAAAAGTGGTAAACACTACACATCCAGTAAAGGATGGAAACACTTTGGGTTTCACATATTACAGGAAAAGCAGAGCTAGACATCACGGCTAAAGCTGCACGCTAACTCGGTCGAATCAGCCAACACTATGACTGTAGAGCACCCATATACTGACATTTACGTTAAATGCATTCAAACGGCCCTGATGGAGCTGAACATGGATGTATAAAGAGAACAGAGCTGACGGAGAGCTAAAGACGTACATGGAGAAGTCAGAAGAAGTACTATATACATGTGACTGCATCTGGTTTTCAAAATAAGGTGTTAACAAAGGGAACTGTACATACAAAATACATATATGGAGATAAGACTGTTTGGATTGTATTCACCAGAAGTTTAAAACATTACATGTCCCTTATATATTAAAAATAAAAAATACCAATAATTTGTGAGGGAAATGATATAATATTTATCATATATAATTCCTGATAATGACTGATATAGTTTACTTCAGGTCTCTGACTACATACATGCTAATAATCAAACATTTTTACTGTTCTAATTTAAATATTTTTCAAAGTTAAAATTCCCAGAAATGTATGACTTTTCCCCATGTTCTAACGTTAAAAAAAGTTAACACAAATCGCACTAAATCATAACATCAAATCACAATACTTAAAAATTGCAATACATATCAAATCAGCACCCAAAATATCGTGATAGCATTTGATCGGGAGACAGGTGAATCGTCCCAGTCCTAATAGCTAGCTCTAACTAAAATGGCTTGGATGCAAATAGACAACGTAACTTCTCTCAAATGATTACACAGCTTGGTTGATTACTCAATTCTGATTGGCCAAGCACGGCAGTCTACAGTCTGTTATTTCTTTATAGAAGACTGTTGCTATGTATAACAAACTGTTGCTATGGGCCCAGTTCTGATGTTGGACCATTTTTGTGTCAAATTATTGATTTCTTAAGTAAGTAATAAGCGGGATAATGTACAGTTAGCGGGTCATTGTTGTGAAATAAACCCTGATAACTGAAGTCAGATACTTTGAGTGAGGAAAGCATGGTCTCTACAGAAACAATAACCTACTCATCTCAAATGTGGCTACAAACTCCATTCACTTCATTGTATTCTGTCCCATTCTGAACCCAGGTGTAAAACCTCATTTGTGAGTCGGTGAAACATACTTCTGGGTTCGCTCATGGTGACCGATTCGATGAAGTTCTGCGGGGTCATGTACAGCTGCCCTTCATACTCCACTGAGCTGAACATGCGGAAGCGATGCTCGTGGGACGACATGTACACGTCTCCATCCTCAAAGTCAAACGGATTCGCCTGCAGACATAAAAACAAGATGCAAAACAAAATATTACCGTTATTGACTGCGTTGCCCTCTTGATTGGCTATGCTTTTTTGTTGGTTTTAGTATTTTTTCCTGGTGTAAATCAAGTTTCATCCCAATACATTATCACATTGATTCTCCTCAGACAACGAGACCATGTTTGTTGATATCACAAAGTCTGCCATGATAGGATTTAGATTTGACCTGCGATCAACATGAGATAATATCATATGGCCATTTAACACCATCAGTTACATTTCTGAGTTTATAATTTAACTTTCAGTGCCGGAGATTTTGTTCCTTGTGTATATTCATAGTATATTCCAATATTCTTTATATTTTGTGTATATTTCTTTAGTGTTGACATATACATTTTATGTACTGTACTGTACTGTGATTATATTTGAATGCAGTGCAATAACAGAACAGGGGCACACGAACACACAAATACTTTTGTCACTACTTTCTTCTTGATTAGCATCTCTCGCTCTATCTCTTTCTCTCTCTCTGTGAGGACCCAGGGCTTCAACTTGATTAGCTGCAGCGTAGCAGAGTTGCTACGCCAACAGATTGTGCTGCATGAAGCTGTGTAATTAGCGGAGAAGTTTCCAAATTTAAACCTGTTTGGCCGCAGGGCCCGGCGCACCGAGGTTCCTGCTCAGCTCAGCTAACATGCTAATGAGCACGCAGATTCATTCATAAAGCTTTGATGCTGCCTCCTCCACCAAGGGAGCTTTTGAGGGCATGAATAGGAGATGAGTGCTCGGCTTCATAGGAATGCACTGTAATCAAATGTGAGAACACAGACGCCCGTGGCTTTGACTCTCACTAATGAATGAAGTTTATAAAGTTCTGCAAAAGGCAGCTAGGTTCACATGTCATGCTGTACAACATGCTGTAAAAAGTAATGTAAGCTCCTGGGGGGGAAAAATACTGGCAATGATTTATAATGCCAGTGTGGTGCACTGTGTTCTTGTGTTATAATGTCATGTAGCCACAACTAAACATGTTCCTGTCGCCTCGTCTTGACTGTATAGCAGATGCTCCAGGTGTTTTCCCTCAGGCAGCCCAGTGTTGTCCATTCACAGCTGCATCTTCTAGTCCATCTCCTCAGTTTTCTCAGTGCAAACCGTCCTGTTTGTGAACAGTCTAGCCAGCGAAGGTCCCAGCAGATATCAACCAGCTCTTGAGTCGGAGTGTCACAGATCTCTAACACTGTTTGTCAGCTACTTTTCTTCACTGCATCATACAAATGCAAAGAGCTAGTAGCAGTTTTCTCTGTTATGATACAAAACTGCAACTTCTTTAGGTTTAGGCAACAAAATTATAACTTCTTTAGGTTAAGGCAATAAAACTGCAACTTCTTTAGGTTTAGGGAACAAAACTACACATTTTTAGGTTTAGGTAATACATCTACAACTTTTTAGGTTTAGGCAACAAAACTACATCTTTAAGTTTAAGAAATAAAACTAAAACTTCTTTAGGTTTAGGCAATAAAACTACAACTTCTTTAATTTTAGTTCCTAGGGGTTTAGGTAAAAAAAACAACTTTTTTAGGTTTAGGCAAAACAAACAACAACTAGGTTTAGGCAATAAAACTAAAACTTATTTAGGTTTAGGCAACAAAACTACAGCTTTTTAGGTTCAGGCAACAAAACTACAATTTCTTTAGGTTTAGGCAGTAAAACTGCAACTTCTTTGGATTTAGGCAAAAAAAAAAAAAAAAAAACAATTAGGTTAAGGCCATAAAACCACAACTTCTTCAGGTTTAGACAATTAAACTACAACTTCTTTAATTTTAGGCAAAATCCACTTAAGTTAAATTTAGAGGCAAACATTGTGTTTTGGATTAAAATAACACACACAAAGACAAGTACACTTTGTTCTGTATACCTTCTTTTGGTGATCTACTATGTGAATAGATTATAAAACCTATTTGTGGACAGTAGTGAGCCCCTATTGACCCACATCTATGGGGCTTATAGTGACTATTTAACAGCCTGAAAACTGTCTAACTGTCTAACTTATCTCTTAAGTGGCAGAGTTCAATGCTTCTGCTGCTGTTTCTTCACCTCCTGCTTCACTCTCCTTCCTCCAGGAAACTGTGCCACTGAGACTAACAGTATTCAACCTGCTTGGATTTTCCTAACCTAAGCTGAGATGCCAAAACATTCCCAAGAGGTCCTGTGTCTGTCTGAGCCCAGCCCAGCGCAAACACAACCCAGCATCACCCTGGTGGAGCCACTGTCTCTCCTCATGCAATACTCTAGTGTCCAGATTGCCACCCAACCAGACATCAAGTCGCTTAGGTCTTCTTGGCTAACTTAAGCTAAATTTGGGCCTGTCCATCTCATTTTTCTGTTCCCCAGAGCAAGCATAACTTGCTAATAAGTCCTCCAGATCCAGGTCTCTGGAGCATCAACTAGGGCTATTGCAGTTACCACAAAATTGCAATCCTGCACTATTAACAAGCCAACCGCAAGAGGTGGAAAGCAACCGTCACATGCACACATTTTTTTTTTTTTAATTCTTTGCAACAGGAGAGCTGCATATTTACACTATGCTACAAACACCAGCAGCAGGATGAAGTGCTGAGCATCTATTTTGCTCTGAGCACTGCATGTTTGGTGTTTTTTTTCTGGTCAAAGACAGTTGAAAAATGTTCAGCTTCGGGAAAAATGCTGCCCTTCTGTATTCTGCTTTTAACAATAACCAAGTATTTAATGTTATAAAATTGTCATCTTTGCCCTTTAAAAGGAAGCACATGCCTAATTATAGCCTAAAAATAAAGCTTATTTACATAGCACTAAAATCAGGATTATTTGGCATCATTGGGCAAAAATTCCATAATAACATTTTGGCATTTAGTAATTTAATTGACTTATGCACCTCCTCATGGCTCTGTTTTCAGGCTTTAAACAATCTGAGGAGAATCATCTTCCTAGTATGACCAGTTGAATAGCAATTATTTAAATAAGTGGATCCTAAAAGTTGTGAAATACACTAACAGCTGAATCCAGAGTTATTTCCCTTCCTCAGTTCATGTGAATGAGACCCAGACTGAGGGCTGAGAGTCTGAGTTAGCAAGCCGTGATGACACCATGACGGTTGTGATTACTGCGCCAGCTCCATGGGCCCAATGGATGCGGAAGATCACCAGTAAGATCTGGGTACTTTATCACTGGGAAGTCGAATCATTTTGGCACCATGTGCCACTGAGCAGCTTTTATATTAATGAAGGGGGTCCCGCCTCCAACGCTGTATCCAGTTATGATCTCAACATTGCTGCTAGGTCACAAACTTTCTCATTTACAGCTAAACTGTGCACCACAAGATGTTTCTTGATAAACTAACAGGCATTACACAGTTGACTCCTAATTGATAAGCGCTGCCTAGTTTGATCATTTGATCACAGTCTGTGACTCGTGGCAGACTCCAGATCAGATCTGACTGGTTGTTTTCTTCTGGTCTGTGAAATCTTGCAGATGCCATTAGGAGTACTGGAGGACACAGAGGAGCATGATTTTTTTTTCAGATTACCTGTCTCATGCACCACTGTCAGGACATAGTGACTGTTATATATAGTATATGATATAGTGACCTGCAGGGACTTTTAGAGTTATATTTAAAATGTGGCTGTGAATTCACCGCCTGGGTGTCATCCTCAACCAGCTGTCATTTCAGCACCAGCTCGAGCGGAGAGCGCCATTCCTGCATCTGCGCGCGCACATCTTGGTGCAGCCAAACAGTGAGCGAACTGTTTCCACCGCGGTTTCCACTGGGCGCGCTGCGAGTAAATGACACGGTTTATCCGCCCGAGAGAGGAAAACAGCATATTAACCACCTCACCGCACCATGGCGACAAAACACAAGCAGGCCCGTCCAAAGTGGGCCGATGAGGCTCTAGTTTTAGCGGAAGGAGATATGAAAACACTCACTGCCTTTTCTCTCAGGGCTTTTTACTCCACGGTCTTCCACACCGAGGCCCCTATGTCAACACTGAGGACTACACGTGTCCTACCAAAGCCGTCATGTTGCTGTTAAACACCGCAGCCTCCTACCTTCTCCTTGGCTGCAACGGTCGGGATGGCCGGTAGCAGACCGTTGATGCTGTGACTCCTCATCCTCGTCCTGCCTCCGCCGCTCGTCATATCGCTGTAGAAGTAAAGCGCCACGGCTCCTCCCGTCGCAAGACACATCCCGACAGCCAGACACCTCCGTGCCCGTCCTCCACTGGCCATCTGACCACCGATGAGCTCGCATCTCGCCGACGACCAGAGGTTTAGCTTGCCGGCCAGCGCTGCCACTCTGCGGAAAGCGGCCATTGCTGCTACTGCTGCTGCTGCTGCTGTGAGATTAGCCTGTTAACTTGACGGGCAGCGCGAAGATATCGCGTTTTATCGCGAGATGTGTGGACGCTGTTGATGCTGAGGCTGAGGGGAAGGTCCCACACAGACTAGACAGGATTTGATGCTTCACTGATTGAGAATGGGTGATTAATTTAAACAGCAGTCAATTATAAACAAGAATGAGTCGAGGATAAACAGTGAACTCAATTCACCCATTTTACATCAGTATAATTTAATGAGGGATGTATTGATACTGATACCAGATCAGACATCGGCCTGATGCCGACCCAAACAGCTGCTATTGTTTAGTTTGTAAAAACATCAATGATGCGGTTATAATCCATTTTTAATGGATAAAGCCTTGGCCTGGATGAGAGGTCATCAGGTAGTCCCCAACCATCACAGGGTGTTTCGACCCTTAACCACAACACCATCCAGTTGGCGGGTCAGCAGTGATTGGCCAGATCACTGCCCCTCTCATCCAAGCTTCCAGCTACTGTCCTCTCTTTCATGCCAGAGCCAACAGGAGGCTCTCTCTGCTGCTTCTCCCACCCTACGAACGGCTGTTTTCCTCAAGTGCCCTCTCAGTCTGACCTTTGTCATAAGATCCCACACTGATTGTGCTGGGAATCCTCGACATCCCACTTCCACTGTCATCAGCTATGTTGTCCACCCCTTGTCCTGGCAATCCTGGACAAGTTGCTGCTACTTGGTCTTCTTTCTCTCTGCCGCTTCCTCGCAGCCCTCCATCTACGGGACCGTTAATCTCACCAGGATAATCTTCTTTCCCTCCGGAGACCACATAATTATGTCTGGTCTCAGAGCGGTGAACAGTACCGCCTCCAGGAAGTGAGCTGCCTCCCCAAGTCGACCTCCATGTCCCATCCTACACAACTTCTTTAAGTTTATGCAATAAAACTCCAACTTCTTTAGGTTTAGGTAATAAACTACAACTTCTTTGGCAACAAAACTGCAACTTCTTTAGGTTTAGGGAACAAAACTACAACTTCATTGGGTTTAGGCAACAAAACCACAACTTCTTTAGGTTTAGGGAACAAAACTACAAGTTATTTAGGTTAAGAACACTGAGTTAATTTTAGGGAAAACATTGTGTTTCGGATTAAAATAACAAAGGCAACTCATTGTGGTTTCACATGAAATGCAAACTCCGGTCTCTTGGATGATAACTGTGTTTTGTGTCCCATCTGTTTCACATTGTCTATATTACAGACCCTGATTTCTGCTCCTGTCATAATGCCTACGGTCGCTAGAGGTCACTCTGGTGTTCTTTTATTCCTTCTTTTGGTGATCTACCATGTGAATAGATGATAAAATCTACTGGTGGGTGTAGAAGGCCCCTATTGACTCACATCTATGGGTCACAGATAATGCCTATTTAATAGCCTGACAACAGTCTAACCAGCTGGTTTCTCATGGGAGTATAAGCGGTGATGAAGAGTACATTTGCTTAGACTAAATAAAATTTTGAGGTGGTTCTTAACTAGTTCTTCCATTTTAAGATACTTTATATTTTTACTTGCCCATTTTTGAGGAGGACATACTGTAGCCCACTTTTTACTCCTATATTTACCTGGTTATTTTGCTAATTAACATTTTACATGCTAAACAGTGGACTGTGATGGTCTGTTCCTGTCTTAATAAAGCAAAAGATCTGATTACTTCTTCCACCACTGGAAGCTGATAACAGGACAGTAAAATCTGATCTGAATGAATTAGACCTAATTTAGATGTGATGAGTCAACTTCAAAGTCCATTTTATATCTATTTTTTTTGTTACTGAATTTAAACTTGCTGTAGGCAGAATGTTTTTGGCATCATTGAGCAAAAAATCCTTAATAACCTTTCAGCATATTGTAATTTCTGTTTTCAGACTTGAGAGATATTTTCTAGTATATATACATTTTTGTGTGTTCTGAAGTTGTTCCTAATCTGCTAATTCATGTTTGCAGGGCCGTTTATGTTTGTAGTTTATGTTTCAGGACAGACTTATAGGACAGTTATATGCTATATCAAGCCTGTATGTGATAAAGTAGACAATTGTTTTTATATTTTTTAATATTTATTATTCTTTATGATTCATATTATTATTATTATTAGTAGTAGTATTTTATCATTACCTGCAATATTGCTCACATCAGTAGACAATTCTCTAAGTATATATATATATATATATATATATATATATATATATATATATATATATATATATATACTGTATATATATATATATATATACTGTATATATAGTATAGATTTTTCCTTTATTGACAATGATAAGAGTAATGAAAGGGGGGGACAGAGGGGTTGACATACAGCAATTATTCATTTCTAATTATACAGGCTCATTTGCAATTGTACAACATACTATACAGTATATATAGTACATCGGCTAGCAGCTAACTAACTACCCACAGATCATGGAGCCCCTGGACGTTATTTTGCTAATTCATGCCATTCCCCACCATCAAATAATTCAAACAAGAGTAAAGAACCCTTTAATATCCCTTTAATATCCCAAAGAACCAACCACCCCATGAAATGGTTCTTTAGTAGGTGATGGTTCTTCATGGAACCACACAGCCATTTAAAGAACCAGTTATGAACCATTATATTTCTGTGTGTAGGCAGCACTGACTACACTGTAGTGTAGTGATGTGTAGTGTAGTGTAGTGGGCCCCTATTGACTTACATCTCTGGTGCTTATAGTGACTGATAACACCTATTTAATGGCCTGAAAACAGTTGAATCAGGCTGAATGCTGTGACATACATGCAAAATCTAGCCAGTCACATTCAAAACAAGTCACAGGAGCTACAGTTGTAGTCTACTAGCTGAAATATCTCACAGTCTTGTAATAAACTTGAAAGGCATCTCAGTTTACATGGGGGAAATTATAAGTGACCAATGATATCAACATCAATCTTTACTTTTCATTGAGGGTCAGTGTGGTATCACATTTCCAGTGGGAAGTTCTGGATCAAAAGGAGCCAATGGAGAGCAGATATCAAACGGATATCAAAGATGAAGTCTTCATTTAAGTCTTTACATGTGAGACTAACATTAACCTGATGGGGCTTTTCTTATGACTTTGATGCTGAGAGAATAAAGGAGAGGTCTAATAGATGGGCCTGTCACCTGTTCACACATGAAGCACGGTGGATCACTCTAACCTATCAGCTCCATTTAGCCAAAAGTTGAACACAGATCAAACCATGACTATCAAAACCTCTTTGGTACAAATAAACCCTTTAAAGGGTTGAATATAGGTGTTAAGTCCTTAATTTGTTCCTTTGATTTCTAATTTGGTTACGATCCAGACAAGATTTGCCTATTATGGTGACTGATCATAACAATAGGCTCCCTAATCAGTTGACTGATGGGAGATTTAAATGTTTAACAATTAATGCAAAATTCAACTGACCTGTAAGTAAAATACTCATATGTGTTGTTTGTATTTTAACACTGTTGACTAAGATTGTCTTCAATAATGACTGTTCAGTTTCAAGTATAACAGAGCTCCGAGCAGAAACACATCAGGCCCTGCACACCCTCTTTCATAACAGTCTGTCCAATAAGGGCTTCTGTTGTGGTTGATTTTTTTTAACCCCCCAGACCTATCTGGGGACACACAGGTGGTGAGAGTAAAATCCCAGATGTGTGTGCATTTTAAATAACGATGGAATTAAACAAGTCTTTATTTTGTTTTAGGCCTTATGAATGCTGCTTTCAAGGACCCCTGGAGTTCCCTGTTTGGAAAGCACTTGCATTAATAACCTCTAGGCTACATATTCAGTTATTCCATTATCCAGGCATTCGATTAGGCTGTAATTTCTTTGTGTGTGTATGTGTGTGTGGGTGTGTGGGTGATGAGGGGGTATACAACCCTGGGGGCCTCCTCCCTCCTCCTCCTCCTTGACTGCTTCATGGTTGGCTTCACCCTCAGCCCCATGTCACAATCTAACAGGGCAGTAAACCAACAGAAATATAAATTTTAAAATAAACCATGTGACCTTGGGAACTGTTTACTTGCACATTGTAAGCGTGGAAATGTGGCATTGCAGTTGATATCATCACCGTGGCGAGGTCGATATCCAATGTATCAGGAGCTGATCAGCCTGCGGCGATTCTGATCGATCCTGTCCCCTTAAAAAAGTTCCTTTTTTACTGGTCATAAATACTAATGAAGCGAGGGAGAGAGGGAGGACGCACGCCACACACATAGATGCCCACTCAGTGTATTTTACGCACACACTTACGCACACACATACACACACAGTGGCTGTACATCCACACATTTAAAATAAAAGACGAGCACAACAGCTTAAATAAAACAAACAAACAAAGGCTGCCGTTGTGCGTCCGTCTTCCTGACATGTTGGAGAAATCGACGCGAGCACAAAATGACCTGCTTGTAGCGGCCACACGCGCGCGCAAAAACCTCTGCACCTTCAACTCATTTATCAACGCAACTCCCAAGGGAGGGGGCAGCTGTGCGCGCGCGTGCGTGCGTTTGTCTGCGCGTGTGCGTATAGCTGCCAAAATCAATGCCATATAGGCTGGAACACGGGTCCCTGTCCCACTGCGTAAACCAGTCTGAAGCAAGCATGTAAAGGTGACACCAAACAACGGAGCCCAACACATGATATGGCACGAATGGGGAGTATTTTAATTATTTTAATGCTACAAGTACAAATCCCACATTTGACCATTTCATATTAACAATTAGTCTTTAATCTACAATCAAGTGAGTTTTCTTGCATGGACCTAAGGTGACAAGAATTATTATTGCACAATATATGGGTAATGCGTTCAAAGTTATGACCAGGCTATATGCATAACAAACTCTGTTCATTTACATAAAGAATCAACAGCTTCTGAAGCCCTTCAAGTGTCAAGTGTCATTTACGCCTGCAGTTCAAACAGGTATATTCCCCTCCTCTGGTTGTTATCGCCTGATCCCCTTACAAGATCCCTGCGCTTTGAAGCCTCTGTCTTTGATTCGTCTTTTAAGACCACAATTAAGGATATATGGGCTCCTGCGCCGTTCAAAGCTCGGTGGAAAGATCAATGAAGGGATTGACAGTCAAGTGATGTCGTTTGCACAGGTGTGTGCGTGTATTTGTGTCTGTGCGGGTGCTGTAAAGCTGGGTTACATAAAACGGGGGGCAATAAATCAACAGCCGAGTGCGAAAATTACGCAAATGGGGGCTTTCCTCTCTCCGCATCTGAGTCATTTCCAAACGGGTGCGTGGGGTTGTAAAGCGTTTAGGGTAATGGCAATGTCACTTTCATGGTGTTTGACATACACACACAAACACTCTTTCTGTCCATTTCACACTCAAGTTGATGCGCACTAGAACTCTCACACTGTTAAATATGGAATTGCCCCCTGCTGGAGTGCCCTTGAGCAATACAGTATAGATCTATGAGCTTCAATGAAGTAGTTGTTGTAGTGTTGCTGCAGCGTGGGGGGTGTGGGGCTGCACTGCCAATTTGTATTAGTAGTTTTTTAATTTCCTCTCCAAGTCCCTGCGCTCTGCACCGAAACTGAACATCAAACGTGAGACGTAGAGAGCGATGAGCAGAGGGATGGGGGGGGGGGGGGGGGGGTGTAATCAGCGCGCATTTGCATAAAAAGGCAACTCGGGGTGAATTTCCATAGGGAGTACTGCGTTATATAGATGCTAAGTGCAGTGTGCTGGTCTCACTGCACTCCATACTGCCGCTGGAGGAGCTGAGGGTACCGCAGAAATAAAAAGGAGAGAGAGAGAGAGAGAGAGAGAGAGAGAGAGAGAGAGAAACCCTGAAGTGCACCGGAGCAAAGGGGAGTATCCCGAGGTGAGGATAGAGAGGGAGCGGACAGAGGACTGGAGAGAGGGATAAATAGCAGAAGAGGAGAGGAGAGGAAGGGACACGGGCTGCTGCAACCGGGGATACCTGCATACATCAAGATAACGCGGGAGTTTAATCTCAGTTAGATGACAGTCTAATTAACGCTTCTGAAGACTGCGCCAAAACGCGCACTCATTGGGGATTTTCAACGCCCGCACGTCCAACTTTTCCTTTTCGTCTCATTCTCACGGGCTCGCTGGTGCGCACCGAGGCTCATCACTTGGATCTCCTGTGCTGTAAACCGGATCGGCTGTCTTATCTGTGATGGGGGCAGCAGCAGCGGAGGTTGGGAGCTTCGTCAACGGATTTCTGGACAGCTTTGGCCCCGCGGGTGCCGCTCCGGCTCCCGTTGGCTCCCATTTCGTTCTCACCCCAGCCGGGGCGGTGGACTACAACTCGGTGACCGGACTGATGATGGGGGGGCAGGGGCAGCAGCAGCAGGAGCATCTGGTGTCCGCGGAGAGGTTATCCCGGAGCCTGGCGGACCTCAGCCATCTGAAGGGGATTCTGAGGCGGCGGCAGCTCTACTGCAGGACCGGCTTCCACCTGGAGATCCGTCCCGACGGCACCGTGCAGGGCACCAGGAAGGACCACAGCAAATTCGGTACACACCCCTTTACAAATAAATCTATATTAATTATTTTATTATTATTATTATTATTATTATTATTATGCTAGTAGTAATAGCTATAGTAGGCTAGTATTTTATTATGAAATTTCTGCTATCGGCTCTATTGTGGGATGCATCAGACTGACAGGTACTCTTATGGTGGAAGCACTGCAAAAACGCACACACACATTAAAACAGGAGAAGGTTCAGTTGTTTTAATGGTTGATAAATGAAATCTATAAATATCATATTATAATAACTGAGCTTCTCTCATCATACAGGTTACTATAATACTATAATCCAAAGCTAATAGCACATGAAGTAGCCCACTGTGACAGCAGCTGCTGCTGTAACAGTGGAATTCATTTCAAGATGAATAAGCTTTCCAGATGGGACACTGCTTTGAGCATTTCATGTTTGCACCTTTTGTTTTAACACCACATTTCCTCTTTGAGATTAGATTGGAAGCTTTTCTTTACTTTTCACCAGTTTATCTTCTGTTATCATGATAAACGGCTGCAGCTTGAGGCAGATCAAAAGTAGACCTCTAAGAGATTTTGTTTAGTGCCGCAGGCCGTTCTGGCACTTGATTTATTCCATTTGAGACGTGGATGTAACTTCATGCCAGAGGCCATTCCAGACACCCAGTGTTGCTTGTCAGAGTCAGCTGGTGCGAATATACATGGAGCTATTTACTGTACTTCTTTCTGTATTGAGTGTAAGTCAGTTTTGGTCTCACAGTTGATCCTCACTCAGATATGATCCGTTTGTCTTATGTATCTAAAAAATCTAAAAAATGATATTGTAGGATACAATATGGAGCAAACCTTAGCAGGACTAATGTCGTATTGTATCCGATACTTAAAGGTGATGTTTAAAATCATGTTATCAGATGTGTTTAATGAGAATGAATGTGCTTATTGTAAGTGGTTTTGCACAAAGGTGTCTGACAAGTGAATGTGATGTGTGTGTGCAGGAATTTTGGAGTTCATCAGTCTGGCTGTGGGGCTGGTTAGCATCAGAGGGGTGGACAGTGGCCTCTACCTCGCCATGAACAGCAAGGGAGAACTGTATGGATCGGTGAGTACACGCTGAACACACACATCCATCAACCTGCAGTATGCTCCACAAATTCTCTCTGTAACTTACAGCCAACAGGTGGCACATTTTGCATCATTAACTTCATATTTTCCTCTGCTTGTCTTTCTTTCTGCAGGAGAAGCTGTCAGCCGAATCTGTTTTTAGGGAGCAATTTGAAGAAAACTGGTACAACACTTACTCGTCCAACATCTACCGGCACGGAGAAAAAGGTGCATTTTACTTTGTTGCTTTGAACAAAGACGGGACGTCCCGGGACGGAACGAGGTCGAGGAGACATCAGAGGTTCACCCACTTTCTACCGAGACCTGTAGACCCAGACAGAGTACCGGAGCTGTACAGGGACATACTGGGCCAGAGCTGAGACTGAAGGGGGCATTACCATGACCCTGTCTGAGCTGAAAAGCAACCCAACCGCACCTAATCCTAACCCCTTCTTGGGGGAGATGGAAGATCTTGTTGATCTGGACAAAACAGGATCATAAAAAGTGCGCCAAATCAACACTCCCCACCGATGGCATGGAGGAAGTCTGAGCCAGACTAGCTGGGGAGTTTGACTGAGGTATCTTCTGTGGAAGATGTGAAGGCCCCATGACAGGCACCTGGGCCCATAATATTGCCCCTTTATCGGCCTATGCAGAGGCCCCGGTGGCCAAACAGATGATTTATGGATTTCGTTTGAGTTTCCACTGCTTAAATCCAACTGCCCGCCAGTCCAAACTGCATGTTAAAGAGGACAAAAGTGTGGGAACTAGGTGAGATTAACAACTGGCTGCTAGTAGATAGCTTTTTACCGCTGTGGCTGATGAGTCTTGCCATTTCCACTGTTTTCAGTTATTTTTATCCAACACACTACTGTGGCTGCTAAGTAAATGATTTATTAAAATGCCTAATCCACAATTCAGTGTGGCTGGTTTACACAAAAAGGTTGTTTCATGCACTGGAAATCAGCCATGTCTGTGGTGGGAAACGGGTCCGCGAGCTGGGGGAATCACCTTTATCGGACTGACTGTTGAGATGGATTCCCTTTGAAACTGCTCCAACAAGAGATGCTGCTTAGAAAATATGTCTTTTCTACAAAATGCATGAGGAACAAGAGAAGAAGTACAGATCCAGTGGAGTTTTATAAGGACTTCTTCTGTGGTGGAATACTGCGTGACCTGTTGGAGGCTCTAGAGACGTATTACCGACAACGACACCTTTACAAACCTGTTGACAGATTGTATTCTTATTTATGAGTTTTTGATTCCTAGGACATACAGTATATTTATTTCATATATTTATTTATTTTGAGAATATATTTTTACAGGTATGAGATAAAATAAAAAAAAGACATCCAGAACAAGCCATGAGAGAATTTTCTTATTTGTTGTGTTGTCATGGAGCATAAACTGCTGTTTTCCATTCTCACAGTATGATTATATCGGTTTTTCAGACTGTGTTCGCAGAGTAAAAAGGCCTTGTGTCACATGGGTCAGCGATGAAGCAATTTCTCTGTAGACAAAAATAACGCACTATTGCCATTTATTGCACAGCTTTGTTGAATACTTGACACTGATTAGTGAAACGCAGTGTTCTACGGTCTGTTATTTCTTAAGACCATTGCTATAAATAACGGACCGTTGCTATAAATAACAGACTATTGCTATAAATAACAGACCCCTGCTAAGGCCGCTGTTGTGATTTTGGATGCTAGCTGACCAGTTTTATGTTAAATTATTGATTTCTTAAGTAGTAGTAGTAGTTGTAATAAATGGGATAATGTACAGCTAGTGGGTCATTGTTGTGTAATAAGCTCCTTCGGGGCAGGCTTTAGTTTACAACAATGACCGACTCGCTGTATATTATCCCTTATGTGTTTGTTTATCAGGTCGATATATATGCTCCGATTTGGTTAACTGCTGTTTGCTTATCTGGAGCTGTTATTGGAGCAACATGTCCTCAGTAGGGCTGTCAGTTGATTAAAATATCCAATCTCACATTTTTTTATGCTCAAAACGTACCTTAAAAGGGAGATTTGTCAAGTATTTAATACTCTTATCAACGTGGGAGTTGGCCAATATGCTGCTTTACGCAAATGTATCTATGGATTTATTATTTGAAATCAGTTAACACACAAAACAATGACAAATATAGTCCAGAAACCCTCATAAACTGCAGCCTAACAGGCAACAACAGCTGTCAGTGTGTCAGTGTGCTGACTGACTATGACTTGATCCAAACTGCATGTGATTATCATAAAGTGGGCATGTCTGTAAAGGGGAGACTTGTGGGTACCCTTGCCTCCTTCATGACAAGCTAGTATGACACGGTTGATAATCTTGGATTCCTGTTCCCGGTTTTCTAGTTATGATACCACTATCTTCACTCTAGCTTTAAAACTGAGTCCGCTACAGCCTAAAAACACAAGTCGCATTAAGGCTTTAAAGAAATTAGTGGCGTTAAAACAAATTTATTGCGTTAATTTTGACAGTCATAGTCCTTAACGTTACAGTTAAGACAATGGTCAAAACTGATGCAGCAGTTAAATCATTATTGATTATTGATCTTTTTTTATAAATTCTCAAGGTGTAAATGGTGTAATTTAACACCAAATCTGTGTAACAAATGATAGCAACACAAAAACTGTTGCAACAACTTAAGAGACATAGAGCATAGGGATGGACATCATCTATTTCTATCACAACGTTCTACACTGTTATACACTTTCACAATTCATTTTAAATAATCACTTTGTGTTTATTTCTGATTTATGACTAGAACAACTAGCTGCATCTCACATTAATCTTCAGCTTTCAGATGATGTTCACCACTTCTATGTGACATCTACTGCTGACCTGCTATCACCCCGAAAGACCCCCAGGACCCCCTAAAAAGACAAAAACAGGTCAGAGTTTGTGACACAAAGTCAGAAAGGAGAAAGAGAGACACAGGAAAAGAACGAATGAGAGAGGTGACAAATAATTAATAAGAGTATGGTTCAGCTAAATGGGATTAATGGGAAAGGAGGAGAAAAATAACATGAAGTCATCAATGTGAAGAGACACCACACGCTTCCTCTGACAGACACTGCAATTAGACAAGTGACTGGCAGGCCAAGAGCACTATACTCTTTCATCCTCCCCTTCATCTTCCCTTTATCTCTCTCCTCATCCGCCTGTCTTGGATGAGTCATCCCGTCTTCTTATGACACCTGAGACTGAATTGACCAGATGTCACTCTGGTATAGGTGAGAGAAAGACGTCTACGGAGACAGAAAGAGGTGTGCTAGAGTGAGGTAATGATAAAGGCAGAAAGAGAGAAGCATGAGAAATAAAGGGGTAATTGTTTTGCAGCTCTGTGTGTTGACTTTCAAAGTTCACTCTTAATCTTAGAAACGGCAGTTGAAAACAAATTGACCTCTAGGTCCAGTAAGCAGCTGTTTCAGAGCTTTTTGATCAAACAATGATAATTTTGTGATAAAATGGGTCGCGTATAAATGGCAACCCTTGTTTTGCCAAACGCCGGTGAGATGGTTGAGGTTAGGCATTGACCTTGAATAGGAGAGGTCGTTGGGAGTCTCGCGAGAGTTTTCACAAGTCCAGGGTTACCATCTAGACACAACAGATAAAAATTAAAACATCTAGAATGAACTAAACCCTTAAAGCTGCAGTGGGTAGACATGGAGTTATTTCCATAAAACAGACACTATATCCTGACAGTAGTGCATGAGACGGGTAATTTGAAAAAAAAAAAAAAAAATCATGTTCCTCTGTGCCCTCCTAAGGGCATCTGCAAGATTTCACAGACCAGAGGAAAACAACCAATCAGAGCTGATCTGGAGCATCCGTCCAGCTTCTGCCTGTGAGAGCCACGAGTCAATCACTCGTGAACTCCGATCAATCAAATATGAATCAACATTCTGTTACTGTAATGCCTATTTCTCTCCTCGTTCAAGATATCTTCAATTCCCCTCAGTTGTAGATCTCTACATTACCCTTTTTACGTCTCACCAATTACATTTTGTGTAGTCAGAATGATGTTGTAGATATCTCAAACTGGAGTTAGGGATAGTCAGAATTACAGATATCTAGAATTAGTTCCGACGAGGTCAAATAATGTTGCAGGTATCTGTATTTGCGTCAGAAGGGGGCGGGGATGGGACGGGAGGTGAAGATATTCAAACATACTATGTCGCTGCACTGCAGCCATATGGGTTTATAAAGTGTCTGGAGACAATAAAATGCTGTAAATTTACCACAACTTTCTAGTGAACAAAGCTCTCATTCACTACAGATTCCTTGATGATGAGCTCTTTTAATTTCACGTCATTCTCTAACTATCTGATCCACAGCGGTCCGACACCTCGTCCCACAGCCGGCTGCACATAGAGACCGACGTCATGCGTCCAGCTCGGAGGACGGCTCGTTGTGATTAAATGAGGTGGTAGCTCGACCTCACTACGGTTAGAAAGAGACGTAGTTGGTGTTTTAACAATGTTTCTCTTATGAGTTTTTGATCCGGGACGTTTGAATCTGTGAATATCTTTAACGATCCAAGTTAGCAAAAGCTTCAGCTGACACTGTTCAGACGTTTTGCTGGGCCGATATCCAATGGGAGGCCTTGATGAGCAACGTCATGCACAACGATTCTAGTCTAGACTAGTCATAATGACGTTTGAGATATCTGTAACTGTGATTTAGGATAGTCAGATCTGAATTACAGACATCTCTAACTATTGTTTTGACTAGTCACAAAGATATCTGGAATAAGAAGTCTGACTAGTCACAGTGTAATTGTAGATATCTGTATTGTTAATTCTGGATGGTCAAGCATAGCTATTAAATGTTAAAACGACTTGCCACAGCAGTCAGTGCCTTTATAAAGTATTCTAATAATTCCAGTGTAATCAGATTAAACTGCAGTGAAACTGGAGTATGCAAATTCAGTTATCGTGTCTCAGTAACTTGTCAATCTTTTGAATTACCTTAGTGCATGTTAAGCCCTCTTTGCACAGGACTAGAATTACCTGGGGACCATGTGCGATGTAGGAATTTACCCCCACAAAATGTGAAGTAACCTTTGTTCCACTTTGCACGGGCTAAGTGCTCTAACAGACTCTATAGGGCTTTGTGAGCGAAGCACAATGCCTGAACCCCCTACTGCGACACCCACAGGACCCCTGCGTACCGGGTATGGGAGCGAAAAGGCTCAGCAAAGCCTGACTGACCTTACACCGTCCACTGAAGCTCAGCGCCGCCCGTCAGCCTGCACATCTTCAACATCTGGCCCGTGTCTGTGTGACACTGGGGAAACACCAGCTCTGTCAAGATTTGTCTCATATTGTTTTACATCTCCAGCTGCATTTCACATCAAGGAGATGTTACCAGGTCGATGCCAGCATACAGGCTCATCAGCTCGGCAACATGTTTCAGATAAGATTACAGGGTGTTGCGGTTCACATCTGCCCAGTTGTGCAAGCAGGAGCATTGTGTCTAGTTAAGACGTGGTTCAGTGGATGTATAATCCTCTCATAAGGGTATACATTGTAGAGAACATCAGACAGACTGTGCCTGAGTACCAGCATACGTAGACGGACTGAGAAAGACAGAGAGATCTTAAAAAGGGAGAGAGAGAGAGAGAGAGAGAGAGAGAGAGAGAGAGAGAGAGAGAGAGAGAGAGGAATGACTTGAAAGTTTGTAAGAAACAGGTGGGTTTCTGAGAGGAAGAATTAGGGAAAAAAAGCTGCATGTGGGTTCTTTGCGTTGCCGGCCTGTCAGGTTACTTCCTTTGAAGTGTGTGTGTGTGTGTGTGTGTGTGTGTGTGTGTGTTTGCAGGGAGGGGGAGGCCTGTTTATGTGAGTCAAAGTGACTGTGTAGATTCATGTCAGTACAACTTCTGTGTGTGTGTGTGTGTGTGTGTGTGATCTGTGAATCTGTGTGAAGGTGAGCCAGGGGTTCTCCTGACTAGAGGGCTGTCTGACTGATGTGTGAAGGCTTGTGTGTTGCCGTACCTCCACCCCTCCCCTCTCTCTCTCTCTCTCTCTCTCCGCTCTCTGTCTGTCCTCGGTGGGGTTTTCCATCCACTGGTTAGATCTCCACTGTTGGATCCTGCAGGTAATGGTCCATGCAAGAGATAACCGGAGCAAAAGAAGAAGTAGACAAGGGGGGAAAAAATTATTATCCTCATCATCTCTTCATCGTCACGTTGCATCTTTCCTGTTCATTTCCTCAGTGACAAATAAAGCTTCTCAAAGTCAAAGTCAACTTATTGTCAATTCTGTGATATGTACAAGACATCAGGTTTGAAATGCTGTTTCCCTCAGACCCACGGTGTAAACATTTAATACTAAAAACAAGGGTTAAAGCAACACAAATAGGAACTAAGAATTTAAAAGTACTTACAAGATAGTGAACAAGAAATAAAACAGACAAGGACAACAAGGCAGTGATATAAAAAAGAAAACAAGAAATGTAATGATGATATACGTGAACTGCAGTGGATGAATGTAGTGTAAAAGTAAACTAGAATGAATACTTAGAACATAATTATAGTGCAATTCTCATGTTTGCCTCCATGATTTACCCCTGAAAATTCCCTTTATCTTAAACGACTATGTATAAAAGCAACACTGACATCCCTTTGTATTCAGTTATTTATTATTATAGAGACTTTGCCTGTTATGTCCCAGTAAGGTCAATGATACAACAAACAGAAGCCAATACGACCGTGTCAGTATGCAATTAAAAAAAACAGGGATGGGCTGCAGATGGTGCCGAAATCAATAAACAAATAAAACACCAAGTTAATAATGACAACACTCAAAATCACAAAACCCGTAACATTGCCAGATTAAAGGGACAGTGTGGAGGATTTGGTGGCATTTTGTGGTGTGGTTACAAATTGCAACCAACTGAGTACCGCTCCACTCACTCCTCCCTTTCCAAGACTGAAGTAATGTGAGTCGCTGAGTCCAAAAACGTGGTAACAAGACCATGTTTGTCATAATAACACTACTTTAGGAGCAACAGCAAGAGGGTCGCAGGTTCGAATCCAGCTCAGGGCCCTTCTGTGTGGAGTTTGCATGTTCTCCCTGTGTAGGCGGGTTCTCCAGGTTCTCGCCAGCTTCCTCCCACAGTCCAAAGACAGGCAGGTTAACTGATGACTCTAAATTACCTGTAGGTGTTGAATATGAGTGTGAATGGTTGTCTGTCTCCATGTGCGCTACGATGGACTGGTGACCTGTCCAGGGTGAACCCCGCCTTCGCCCAATGCCAGCTGGGATCGGCTCCAGCCCCCCGTGACCCCTAACAAGATAAGCGGTTGCAGATGGATGGATGGAAGTCAGAGGTCGGCTGGAGGTACCACAGTTTTGCACTTTCACTCTCACGTTAGTGCAGTTTCACAAGCGTGTCAGAGAACTACTGTGGCCTTCAGGTAATGTAAAAATAAAACAAGCTCTCTGTAGAGCCAGTGTTTGGTTTGTTCGTTCTGTGCTAATGTAGAAACATGGTGGAGCAACAAGGTGGACTCTGTGAAGAGGATCTGCTCCCTGTGTAGATAAAGCCCCCAGGAAGGGTGTCAGGCTTTCAAGTAAATTTTCGTAGTGGCCAAACGGTGGTACTAAAACTTCAGTGTTAGTCACATGATGACATTGGGCCCAAAGAGACTTTTACCCATAGACCTATTACATTGGGAAAGAGACATCTGTGATCATCTGTTTTTAAATTAACTTCCCAGTGTGAACACTCTAATAGCCCTTATTTAAATCATTAGGTCCTAAAAGTTGTAAAACGCTCTAAAAGCTGAATCCAGAGCTGCTTCCCTTCCTCCGTCCCTGTGATTGAGACCCATACTGAGGCTGGATGGAGGGCTGGGAGGTGGAGTTAAAGAAAACGCTATGCTCTATGGACCCAGTGACTGCGGAAGATTGGTGATGATCTGAGCACTTTATCACTCGACAGTCAAGGTATTTTGGCTTCATGTGCCACTGAGCAACTCTCATAGGAATGAATGGACACCCGCCTCGAACGCTGCATCCAAATCTCTTTATACATCCATGACGTAGATATGAAGGGCCCATCCTAAGAAAACAAACACAGCGATTCTTAGTTTCAGGTGATGAAAATGAACACATAGTTATGAAAATCATATTCCATTTGTGCTAATGTTACACACTTTTCCTTTAAAAACACTTTTCATCCACTGTCCCGTTTATGTGTCACAGAGTGTGTCTGTGTTTTGTTTTTCTCATCAGGCAGGTGTAGAAGCTAGTGATCTCTGCTGGTACCGATCTCCGTCCACACAGGTGTTCCTCCTGCAGTCGTCAACACACACACACACACTTAAGACTTGCGCACACGGTCTGTCATCAGCTCTCTGTGCGTGAGATTAATGGTGTTGTGTGAATGACTCAGCTGTGGTGAATTCAGACAAAAAAAACTGTGTCCTCTCCAGATTCTTAGACATATTAGACAGCTATGAACTCATCCAACTTTTGACAAACAGATGACTTAACCTCTTAAACTCTGACGTATACCCACCAGTGGCTCCATCGCAACAAATTCACGTTGTCCAGCAAAACACTGTTCAAACCTCGACTGAGTATCCTAAAATTTCAACTTGCAGTGTCTAGGAGTTGACGCATTCGTGAAAACACCACTGCTAAGCAACGGCAATAATAACGTTACGGACGGCATCTAGAAGCCACAGAGGCTAACCATCACTCACTCACTCATCGTCAACTGCTTATTCGGGGTCGGTTCATGGGGCAACAGCTCCAGCAGGGGACCCTAAACTGAGGCGTTCCCAGGCCACATTAACCAGCTTTGAATGTGGGATCCTGAGGCGTTCCCAGGCCAGCATGGAGATATAATCTCTCCACATAGTCCTGGGTCTTCCCCATGGCCTCCTCCCAGCTGGTTGTGCAGGGGCATCCTTACCAGATGCCTGAACCACCTCACCTGGCTCTACTCCGAGTCCCTCAGGAATGGTTGAGCTTCTCACTCTCATCTCTATGGGAGACATCAGCCACCCTCCTGAGAAAACCCATTTCGGCCACTTGTACTCGGGATCTAGTTTTTTCGGTCATGACTCAGCCCTCATCCATAGGTGAGAGTAGGAATGAAGATTGCCATACGGGTGGCAGTGAAGGCCAGGGAGGCTAACCATTTAAATGGTAAATAGACTTACATTTACAGTATATAGCACTTTTCTAATCTTCAGCTATTCAAAGCTCTTTACACTACATGTCAACATTCACCCATTCACACAACCTGTCCGTCAGAATCTAATCTAAATACTCATTCACACACCGATGGCGCAGCATTCAGGACCAATCTGGGGTTCAATATCTTGCTCAAGAACACTTTGATGTATAACTGGAGGAGCCGGGGATCGAACTGCCAACCTTACGATTGGTAGATGGTAACATAATGAAGGATAATACCAACATCTTCCTCAGACCTATTATGAAATTATGAAGAAAACTTATGAACTTATTATGCACCAAAAAATTAACTTCAATGACCTCCGCCACGTCACAGCTAGTGAAACTTTCCACTTACGATGTTGTGACTACCACAAGTTTATATGGCCTTGTGGCGTTATTAATAATGACATGTATATCCACAGTGACAAATACAGACTACCACCACCTGCTGCTGTGGGGCGTTATTTCCTGTTATGCAAGCGCAGGACGTACGTGCTAACTGGTCGTCAGCTGTAGTCTTTGAAGCGTGTTCACGTACAACTTTATGGCCAAGACAAGGGCAACGTGAGGCGACGCGACAGACGGCCATCATTGCTGCTGGTTCTTTGTTCTGTCTGAGCCTGTTTGCTTACATGTTCTCCACATTAACTTATGAGGTGATAATGAGTTAAAAGTGTGTTTTCAGCTCATTCTACTGCCCCCGAGTGGCCAAACAATCAGTCGATGCAGGTTCTCTTCAAGAAAGGCAGATAGATTTACTTCATTTTATTTATACTGAATTGAAATGCTGCCGTTTATAACTTAAAGCAGAATAAATTATGGACATTTAAATGTAGAATAATAGAAAGTACAGTCTAAACAGTATGAAGAAGTCGGCCAAAACAAGTATTAAATTATCTCAGAAGACACAACAATACACAGTCAAACCACATCACAAGCTAAAGTAAACCAAGTGCACCTCCACACCCTCTTGCTATTTTCTCTCGGCCTGTTTCAATGAAAGAGTGTTACCTGACATATTGCAGATGAAAGATTCACACCGGTGCACATATTTTCAACCCTGTTATCATCGACAGTTCAGAAGCAGCCGGAGAACATGTTGTTGAGCAGAAGGCACCATGTCAAATACCCATCTAACCACTGTCTTCAGCTCATATCCACAAGCCACAAATTACAAACAACATGGAATAAAACTGGGCAGGAAAAAAAAAAAACGCCAGTTTTTTTCAGATCCCAAGATATTACAGATAAAATATAGAACTTTTCCTTCATAAACAACGACGTTTGTTCCTTACATGCTCATAAACGTTACAGTGTTTTTCTGGTTAGTTTACAATGGGTGTTGCTATTAGGCTTTTCATCGGCCCTAAGGTCACTAAACAGTGCCGGCACATGAAAAATAATTCCCTTTTAAGTCATGTAAACATATCAACAAGCCATAATTGGTGGTGCAAGGTTTTTTACATTAAATCAGTGTTTGTCTCTAACTGCAAACTGTTTCTACCTTCTACCTTTAATTAATTTAGCTGACTGAATTATGCTCCTGGGTGCCTCGTAATGCACGCTTGCCAGTAATTTGAACAACAAACTTATCTGAACCCACAGGTGTGAGCTGAGATTTTTTTTTCCATTAAACCTGTTCAGGAAATGCTCATTGTAACGATGAACTCAAGCAGAATAACCACGTAAGCTGGTGGAGTTAGACATCCTTCATAGGAGGCCAGTTTAAGTTAATTTCCTCTTTTTAGTCGTACTGTGTGAAATCTCTGGGCTCTTATTCCTGAATGTCAAAACACTGAGGAAAGAAAGCAGTCAAGTAAGAATTAAACACTGCAGCCACACGTCCTTTAAAGCTAGGGGTGGTAATCTTTTTCAAAACCATTTGTTGAAATGCTCATTACATCCTGACTAGCAATGTGCATCGCAAGCAAAAATACTATTTGAAAATCACTGAGAAATAGTCGATTATAAGAAAATCGCAGTATAACCCCATAATTCAGTTTTACATGTTAGAATGTGTTGCTTTTAAGTTTCACTTTCACAAGATGCTAACATCAGCAAGCTAACATGCTCACAGTGACGACACTAGTGTGCTCTTGTTTAGCAGGTAAAACGTTAACCATAGTCACTATTTTAGTTTAGTGTGTTAGCATGTTTTCACTAATTGTAAACCTTGAACCAGTTAATTTGCTGTCTACTGCTCATATTTCTGCACAAAACTTTCCAAAATAAATCTTTTACAGCTTCCTGTCCCTTATGTGAGCTCACTGGAAGTGAGATGGTAACCTGAGCATGAGTGGAAGTGCAGATAAAGAGGTGTTGGGACCTGACAGGAGGAAACAGAAGGATTTAGAGATGCAACAGCAGACACTTATTCCCCTGTGGCGCTCCACCCTTGTGGAGAAAAAAAATCATTTGTGTGGCTTTACAGCAGACATGGTCGCTCAATGCTATGGATTCACAGACAAATTCACTCTTAAATTCTTAAAACGGAGCAGAAACATCCATTAACAGGCCAGACGAGGAGGGGTACAGGGAGGGAGAGGATGATACAGGGAGCAGTAAAAAAACAGACATACAACAGAGAAGAACTAATGCATACATGTGCGGTATACTGTATATGGCGGCAGTAGCTCAGTCTGTAGGGGGGTGGGTTGGGAAGGGGGGGGTCAGGGGTTAAAATCCAAAAGGGGAAAAAAAAGGGGGAAGGGGGAGGGGGGGGGGGGGGGGTTTTCTTTGGGGCAGCGAGGGGTTCCCCAGAAAAAAACAAAAAACCCCCCAATGGGCGGGGCTCGTGAGAGAGCCCCCTCTCTCTTCTATCTTTTAATAAATAATTTTTTTTTTTTTTTTTATTTATGATTAATAATTAAAAAAAAAAAGAAATTAAAATTTATTTCCCGAAGAAAAAAAAAAAAATTTATTCTTCTTCTATTATACTGTATTTACAATGTGTTTGTAAATACCAGGCTAACCTGAGAATAAGAATAAACTCCACATAGAAGAGCCCCAAGCCGGATTTGAACACTCTTGCTGTGAGGTTACATTGCTAACCACTGCAATGCAATATTTAATACTTTAAAACGATGATAATAACCCAAATTATAATAAATCAAAGTCATAAAAAGTCCCAGGCAAAGAGAATCAGCAAAATAGAGCAAACAACAGATTGTATATACCAGTTTATCCATGACTACTTCAGCGTTAGCAGGCCTTTAACCCCAAACAACCAACATGGTGAAAGGAATAGTTTGATATTTTGGGAAGTATACAAGTCAAGTCAGTCTTATTCATACAGCCCAATATCACAAATCAAAAGTTTGCCTGGAGAGGCTTCACAACTGTACACCATACAGCAGATTCAAATAAGGACCCCCCTCCCCCCATGGACAGACATGAAATAGGTGTCTCCACTGGTTACCTGGCAGAAAGCTTTAGAGCAGCTTGGAGGTGCACTTTGCTCCAAAGTGTTTTGTACTTTTTCTTAAATGGTTGACCAACTCTACCAACTGCTCCACGTACTCTCTAAGAGGCGTTCGGGCACTAGAACTTCACACTACTGCTGGCTTTGTTTCTGACACACAGAGGCAGGGTCTGACATTAACACCCGCCACCCAATTGTTGGCAGTGGCGGATAAAATCAACAAACCGACAGGGAAAATGCTAGTGATGGGAATAGAGGGCAATTTCTGTTGGTTCCTATTTTCCAATTCCTTCTCATGCCTCTGTGAATATATATTCCTCTTATTTATCTTTCCAAGGTAAAACAAAAAGAAAAAAAAAAAAATAACAATTTTTTTTGGGGAGAAGGGGGGGAAAAAAAAGGGGGGGAAAGAAAAGGGGGGCCCTTCAACAACAAATCAGTGTTGTATTCGTCAGGAGAGTTAGTAACGTTACCTGTTAGCAGCCGGTGGGCAGCACAGTCCTGACAGGTTAAATAACTACTAGCTACTAACAGAACGGATTCTTAGTTGTCCGATTCCTTGGCATCTCATGCCTCTGTAACTATTGACTCCTCTGTATTGATGCTCTCTGACAGTTACGCATGCACAATGATGCATAAGCACGGGAACCACAGCCATGACGGAGAAAAAAAAAAAAGTGGTCAACAGCATGGCGCTACTTCTGCTAAACCTGGAGGGAAGCACCCTATTTTTTTCCCAGATAATGTGAACAGCAAATCTGTGTTGTTATCGTCAGGAGGAGAGTTGGTTAAGTTACCTGTCAGCAGCTGGTGGGCAGCGCAGTCCTGCTTGGATAAATAACGGGGCTACTAATGTTAACAGAGGTGCCACTGAGTTATATTATGAGGCTTTCAAGCTCTGTTCAGTAAAAATCACGATTGGGTGAAGGTAAATTACAGTCTTATGATGAGTTCAAATGTAATAGTAAAATTAAGATTTTGGTGATAAACTATTTTTTGTTTTTAGGAATTTTCACAGCAATATAAAACAGATAGTAGAGGGAATTATGACCTGTTTATCAAAGCAAATATTTAAATAGTGATAATCAATAGAATTGTATAGATGACAGTAACAGTACAGTACAGTTACAGTATGGTACTGTGTACAGTACCCTCCCCTGTGGTTGAAATGTCAAAAAGAATTACATCATAATGTCACTTTTCCTTGACCTCGATGGAAAACATCATGAGGTCGAGGAAAGATGTGAACGGCGTTGGTGTAGTTGCATCGCTTTAGAGGCTGCAGCTGCAAAGAATTGTGGGACGGCATTATCTCCTTTCCTTAAATAAAGGATGGTCCAGTGGAGGGATGTTAATAATTAACTGTTTAACCGACATTAAGCATTTCAACCGAGTAAGGCTATTGGTTGAAAGAAATATTAATAACTCATGAAAAAGCTGAGAAAAACTCAGAGGAGCGGCTCGTCACTTTAAGGAGAAAAGCTGGTCCACCTTAAGAGAGATAACGGCGCAGATACAGGAA
This sequence comes from Pterois miles, assembly GCA_947000775.1. Classification (NCBI taxonomy): domain Eukaryota; kingdom Metazoa; phylum Chordata; class Actinopteri; order Perciformes; family Scorpaenidae; genus Pterois; species Pterois miles. Next base: position 3,422,528 of record CAMQGK010000328.1, read on the forward strand.
GTCGGCTCAGGACTTCCAGCTTAGGAGCTGTAGCTTGTAGCCACGTAGCATTTATTCACCGACAAATAAGCTTAGCACATACTCAGCAATTTAGCATCCCTAGTCTACTGTATCGTAGGCCTAAGTAGATAAGAAAGGAAGCACTGAAGCACCTTTCCTTAACATTTAGAGGATTCAAACAGCTCGTATCATGGCTGCCACTCAGGTACTTCCGGGTCATTTCACTCCCTTAGGAACCTTCCTGAGCAAATTAAAACTTTTCCACCGCAGCCACATGCTCTTGATCACTGGAGGAAATCTAGCAGCTGAAAACAAGAAAGATCACACACATCACAAACAGTATGAAATGGATATATATGATTAAAAATGTACCACATTCTTTAAATAAATCCACACCTTGAGGGGTCAGGACCCTCCTAAATACTCAGCAGACCCTGAATTCAATAATGGCCAACGCAACGTTTTTATTATCAGCCTTCACGGGTAGTCTAACACCACTCAGCCTCTGGGGGTACACACACACACACACACACACACACACACACACACACACACACACACACACACACACACACACACACACACACACACACACAGGGTGGAAGTAATTAAAGCAAGTGGAGCTAAATTGAAGTATATTGAACTCATCTCTCACACGCTCCCGCTCTGTCGATAGATCACTCGCCAAGTGCTATCGACCGCTGCAACGACTTCCCTCTGCAAAACACACCTCACTGCAGTGAGAGTGTGATGCGAGTTGGTGAATGAGACAGAGTGGTAGCAGCAGAGAGGTCAGGAGAGTTTAGAGAGAGCGGGAGAGACCGAACGTGATGCTCTGTGCAGCAGAATTTGCCAAAGCTAATTTTAGGATTGCCCTTCATGCTATTCTCGCTCTTCATCCCTCATTACCCCCAGCTCCCATCACTTTTCTCTCATATTTTCCTGTCACCTCATTTGCCCTATCCTCTTTCTCCACCTCCCTGTTTTCTCCCTCCTGTTTAAACCCCTTCATCTCTATCTATCTTGTGGGAGGGGTAATGATTTTAACTAAATGAGAGTCTTGCACTTCCCCGCCCCACTAGATTAGCGGATCAATGGAACAGTGTTTGTGGGTCCATCACAGGGGAGATGCCTGTGTGTGTATGTGTGTTTGTTCAGTCCACACAGACTGTACAGTCATCATAAATACCCAATATCCCAGGTGACTCCGCGCGGCACAGAGGACAAAGCCCCGCCGATGAGAAACGACAAGAAAAAAAGAAAAACTAAATGACAACAGAGATTTTCCAGAAACAGCAGGGGAGTAGAGAGCTATGGATTTTTACTGAATAATCGGTAGGAATTCACCACAAGGTCTCGACATGACAAATGTGTGTCAAACACACCATCAATGGACAGAGGGGACGAATGCCTCCGCTGCTCCGTTGAAATGCCTGTCCCCTCTGCTTGATGTGAATTCAATTGGAGTTGAATTGATTATCTCCTATTTCTGATCAATCGTAAGCGAGTTTTGCATCTACTCATTTGGACTGAGCCTCTCTGCTCTTCTAAACCTGTTTTCTCCTCAATTTAATCTGTTTGCCCATTTTCTCCATCCCTCTCTTTCTCTGTGTGTTGATTTTGTTGTGTTTGATATGATGGATATGTCACAATTTTGGTGATTTTGATTTGATTAGTTTATACAGTACATAAGGAAAACAAGCAAACTGAATGTCCCTTACAAGCAAACCAAGACAGATGGCTGAATAAAAGTAAAACAGCTACATAAATTAGAGGAGGTGAAAAAACTGCAGTGGGTAGAAACAGCAAATATGAATAACAAAAAATATTTTTAGAAAATGGTCGCTATATCCTGACAGTAATCCATGAAACATGAAACCTCTGTGTCCTCCAGTGCTCCTGATGGCATCTGCAAAATTTCACAGACCGGAGGAAAACAACCAATCAGAGCCTGCCCTCTGAGCAGCTGTCAATCACTCACAAACTCTGATCAAACAGTCAAACTAGGCAGCGCTGATCAAATCTGAATAAATATTCTGTTACTGTAATGACTATTTCTCTCCTCAGATGTTTTCAGAAACATCTTGTAGTTACTGTTTAGCTGTAAAATGAGAAAGTTTGTGACTCAGCAGCCATGTTGAGATCAGCTGAGGATATACCAAGCACCGCCCACCAGCTGGAGCACAGCCAATCGGAACGCTCTGGAATGACCTGTGATTGGTCAAAGTCTCCTGTCACGGGCTACATTTTTTAAATCCTAAAAACAGCAGTGAGGAGGTGCAGAAGTCTAGTTTTCTCTCTTTGATTTACAACATGCTGAAAAGTTATTATGGAAGTTCTAGACGTAAATTTCTTAAATGCAACTAATATACTGTATAATCTGATACAGCCGCTCGGTATCACACACACACACACACACACACACACACACACACACACACACACACACACACACACACACACACACAGGCCTATCAAAGCATGGTGGTTTCCTCCTGTTAGTGTGACAGCTCTTAAGCCCCTCACATGAAAGACTGACAGGGAAGTTTTATTACACCTTTTCTCAAAGCAAGTGTGTGAATGTGAATGTGAGTGTGTGTGTGTGTGTGTGTGTGTGTGTGTGTTCTCAGCTGGGAGAGGTGTATCAGGCTAAAGAGTTGCCAGATTTTCAGAACAAAACAAGACTTCAACAACACAGCCTTCCTCGATGCTTTCATCTGTTGCTCTTTTATGAAAGGTGTAGCTGTCAGTGCAAATACGAAGGATTAATCCTTAAACACACACACACGCCTCTGAGTACTGCACTGAGTACTGTACATTATATGCTGATGCAAAAATATCATGCTTGCACGAAGTTTGAGAGTTTTATAATGGAACTTCTTTAGGTTTAGGCAACAAAACTACAACTCCTTTAGGTTTACACAATAAAACTACAACTCCTTTAGGTTTAGGCAATAAAAGTCCTGAAAGTCCTGTGTTTATTTGACCCATCCCTCCAACCACCACCACTGGCACTACCACTCCCTCCCACCCTCAGTACACTTTCTCACTATTTGTACTACACATTATGAATAGATGATAATACCTACTGGTGGGTGTAGTAGGGCCCTTATGACCCACATCTATGGGGGTTATAGCGACTGATAATGCCCATTTTATAGGCTGACAACAGTCTCATCAGCTGTATTTAATGAGTGTGGCTATTGGGGAGGCCATCATCTACAATGGCCCCTTGGCCTCCCTACTTCCGGCGCCCGTGGTGCGAACACAGACCCAAACACGCACACAGGTAGGAGATATCCTATCATGTCTTATTTTGTGGTTGCGTCACCTCAGCCTCGCCGATGATTTCTCTTTAAATGGAGAAAGAGACCTCGACAAAGAAACAGAGAGGTGCTGTGATGACAGTATCCATACCTGAGGCGTTACGACGTGGAGGTGACAGGCAATATTTGGAAAAGCATGTGTGTGTTTGTGTGCAGAATAGATGTCAGCAAAGCAAAGGAATGCTTGTCTTATACTGTACACACCTCATGAACGAATACAGACAGTGAATGTGGCAATACAGACATATTAGCACTGTAGAACCATGCACACACACACAAAACCACACACATGTTGTTATCAGAAGATCAGGATATGAGTGATCACTACCTTTCTAAGCCAGGGAGTTTCCTTTCCTGGCTGCAGCTCTATTAAATCAGTGTGTGTGTGTGCATGTACTCCTCACCACTTCCAAGCAGCTTTGACCCTCCAGGAGATAAACAACCTCATCACCTCAGCTCGTTCTTAGACATACACACTCATGAGCGCAGCCAAGCACTCACACACACACATACTTGCACAGCGTATCATATTTTTGCTTTTCACTGACAAACTGTGGAAGTGAAAGAAAGCAGTGTTCACTAATCAACAGCCCCATTCAGTAATACTGTCGCTGTCATATCACAATACAGAGCTGTAACTGACACCATGAGTCGCATGCTTCAACACTACGACTTGCTCAGCCTCTGACTTGCCGACAGCCGAGGCCAATGTTGCCAACTCCTCAGTAAGGGAAGTTAAAATTGGATGTCCTAAAAGTCGCCAGAAGTTTGTTAAATGACGTTGTCACTTAATTTGCTTAATTGACCTTGTGCTTGAAATTGTAAAGTAGTTAGAGCAGGAGAGACGAGCAAAGTCGTGAAGGAGACAAAGTGAGTAAAAAACACCCTAAATATGTTTATAACAACAAATTAACTTTCTTCTGTCAATTCTTGTTTTTTTAATCCCGCAATTCCAACCCTCCTCCTTTATCCGAGCTTGGGACCGGCAAAAGTGACCCAAAACAGACACTCTGGCGGAGTTACTTCGAGTTTTTTTTTAATTTTGTGCTTAGATTTTTAGTTTACTGTCTGATTGTAAGGATTGCAAGGACCGCAGATTTTTACAGACCGGTGTCGTATTCACAACTTTGTAAATTGGAAAGTTTCTAAAAGCTCAGAGTTCACAACTTGTGACGTGTTTGTTGACATTGTGAGTAATGGTGGAGCCCATGGAAGTTCATTTCCAAGTGCATAATAAATTAATATTATACAGTATATTGTAATTTTATAATACGTCTGAGGAAAATGTTGATATTCTCAATGACTGTCTATATTTCCTGCATTACGTTTCCCACTAGCTAGCTTGCTAAATTGTTAGCCTCTGTGGCTTCTAGACTCGGACAGTAACATTAACATTGCCGTTGCTTAGCAGCGGCAATGCCACTTGAACGGCACAGATACCGTGAACACGACTTCCTATCTCATAAACACGGTAAACACAACCCCATTTAAAGGCACGAGCCAAGACCGGACTTGACATTTGAACTGAAGAGACTTGAGATGTGACAGCACCCTTATAAACAGCTCTGAGTTTGGACTAAAACTGAGACTTAGTGCAGAATGTTCCAGCTACTATTCAGAAACTATGGCCTCATCCGTTTGCTCCTGTTGTGCCTCAGCCTGGAGAGGCTGAATCCAGGCCGATCCTGCCCAGCTGTGGTGCGTTGAGTCTGGACATGTCAAGACGTGTACAACCCCCCCAACCGAACTTCCACTGGTGATTTATCTGTGAGGGACTTTCATGTGCTTTAATCGCTGACAAGAAACGCGCGCACACACACACACACACACACACACACACACACACACACACACACACACACACACACACACATGCACACCAACACACAACTGCCCCACCTCCCTACCCTACCTAAACCTAATTCTAACCTGGACCTTAAAACCAAGGTTAAAACAGCAAGGGGAAGGGAGGAGAAAAAAAAGTCCTCATCTGAAGGTCTAAAACTCAAACTGGTCCTCGCAATGATAGCTGAACACACACACACACACACACACACACACACAGAGACAGAAGACAGACAGACAGCATGCAGCCATATGCACACACTCAGTGACAGGTGGGGTTTGCACATACAGTACACGTGTGTGTGTGTGTGTGTGTGTGTGTGTGTGTGTGTGTGTGTGTGTGTGTGTGCGCGCGCGCGAGTGGGGAGCTCAATTACTGTGTGTCCTTTGCATCTGTGTGTGTGTTTATTTCAGAGTGTGTCCATTTGTGTGTACGTGTCCCTATACTGATGCTTGAAGTCAGGTGGGCTGGCACATCTAGGGTCCCCTTTGAAGGTGTGTTCATGTGCATGCACACACACAGTGCAAATACACTCTCTCTCTCTCTCTCTCTCTCTCTCTCTCTCTCTCTCTCTCTCTCTCTCTCTCTCTCTCTCTCTCTCTCTCTCTCTCTCTCTCTCTCTCTCTCTCTCTCTCTCTCTCTCTCACACACACACACACACACACACACACACACACACACACACACACACACACACACACACACACACACACACACACACACACACACACACACTGACCAGCTGTTTCTCTCCTCCACTGCTCTTTGATGTTTCTACTTTTTCCATCCACAACACACACACATACACACACACACACACACACACATGCTCTATACTGTAGCTCTATGATGTTTACAACTTTTAAAAACTAATAATAATCAACCATTTTTGAACCATATACTATTCTACAAAACCAAATACACCCCTTGTCTTAACTCGTCATTTACTGAATACTAAAATCTGCCACAAAACTAAAATTATTTTACCAAAAGCTGGACATACGCCGTACAATTTAGAAATGTTGTTGTGTACTTCCCTCTCGGGATACTAATTTTGACAACCGACCCTCATTAACCAATTATTAACTGTTAACTGATGAGATTTGTGGATTAATAGCCACAGTGCTGCGTGTAGTGTCACAGACATGCAGCCATTTTCCCAGTAAAATCTCCACTGCATATTTAATTTAGTTTAGCAGGTTGTCAGCTGTGCGTCTGCCCAGATTAATGATAGCGATTGTAAACACTGTGTGTGTGCTACGTTTGCAGCTGCACACTGTAGCGTAACTTCAGACTGTGTGTGTGGCGGCGGTGAGTGTGTGTTTGTTGGTGGTGTTATAGCTGTGAACGTAGCTATAACAGACAGTGTGTGTACAGTTTATTTGTCGGTAAATAAACGCTACAAGGCTACAAGCTACAACTCCTCAGCTGGAAGTCCAGAGCCAACTTCCTGTATCTTGCACTGTAGCTTCTCAGATAGCTATATTTTTGGGGGTGGGAGGATTCTGTACACAGTAGTGTACTGTACTTTGCTATTGTCATCTATAGTGGTTATTTGCATAAAAACACAATTCAAATGATTAGCATTATTTAAATATTTGCTTTAATAAACAGGTCATAATTGCCTGTAATATCTATATAACACTGAGCATTAAAAGTTACAGAGAATATGGCAGCATATAGCATATACTGCAATGCTATAGATAAATCTGTATATTGCTAATTTATATGAGCATCTCCATTAAATAATTTGCTGATGATATAATTGTCGGTTTCTTCATACTGAATCCCTGACGACTCATCTCTTGTTGTTTTTTTCATAAACACAAATATTCAAGTGATACAGGACAAGAAAAACTGGTTCATAGTGTTGAACAGACAAAGCCAGGCTGATTTAGCTTTCACTGGGTCTCTTTTATTGGCCTTATGCCTTCCACACACACACACACACACACACACACACACACACACACACACACACACACACACCTCTCTTTTTGTGTGTGTAGAGAGGTATGGGAAATATATCTGATTCAGCCCTCACTTAGGTATGTGTGTAAATGTACAGAACAATGCAGAAATCAACACGCCTTTTCCTTCATAAATGTCACTGTTGTTGTAAGAGGGACACACTGGCGCTAACACACGGATCAGTTTCATATTCGGTCATACATAATCACTCATACACGTACGCACACACAGATGTGTGCTTTTATGTTGGAGTCAGTGAACGAAGCACCGTGGCTGCTAACACTCCCGGGCAGTGATCTGGAGACAGTGAACGCAGCACCATGGCTGCTACAGTAAGTCTCCTGATGGTTAATTGGGGACTCTGTTGCTTGTGCTCATGTACTACAGCTGGCGCACCGCTACGTGAGGCACAAATCTTGTCGGTCAAGTGTTAACAAGGGTCAGGTTTTGGAAAACTTTTCAAAATTAGTATCCCTACTAACAGTATATACTACAGTATATGCTACTATATTCTCTGTAAACTTCAGTCAATGCTCATTATTATTATTTGACAGAGAAATACATATAGTTATATGCAATATAGTAATATAATATAGTTTAGTGAAGGAAATACAGGGTAAAGGAGGAACAGATTGTTTGACATGTTGAGAAATACACTGACAGTAATTGCTTTCTTGACAATATTCTGGACAAATAATAAACATGTAGTTTCTGTGACGCATTACATTCAAACTGGCTGCATGGGAAACTGTTGATGGTTGAGCCTCAGCTCATCAAAAAGCTCAGTTTTTAACCCAACATTTTCCCATGTTATAATCCATCGAACCATCGTCGCTTCACCTTGGAGCCATTAAGACCTTCTAGTGTTACCTGGCTTGTCTGTGGCCCAGCGGAGCCCCAGCCTTTGTCCAGCCCTGGGCAGCAGGTGAATAGGATGCCCATCCAAGGGGCCTCTCAGCCCAGATACACCTGATACCTGGATTACACCCCTACAAAAACACCCACCCAACCCTCCAAAGTCCCCACTGGACCCCTAAAGTCCCCCAGCTCCTCCTCCTCCTCCTCTTGTGAGCCTGCCAGCTGGCTTCCTCCCTCGCAGACCCACACCGAGAATGAAGGATGTTATTGTTGACAGTATTGGCAGCTCCGCCCCCCCAATGAGTGTATGTTATGTGTATGTTCCCCCTCTCTTTTTTTGTCAGGTCTATGTGGGCTCTGCCCTGTTGTCTGAGCCTCATATCTGTGTGAACTCTGTGTTCACCTTTGAAGTTCCCCACCATGCACCTCCTCGCCCCCTCCGCCCCCTCCCCGGCTCTCCACCGCTTTGATTCCCTTTCTTGTTACGAGGAGTTGGCTGATCCACAGATAATACCACCCAGTCTCTTCTCTGGGCTACATGTTACTGAGGAAATCGACATACATGGTTCAGGTGCAGAGGTCTGCGCTACGAAGTGAGTTCAACATACCCAGGGTAACTAACCCTAACAAACGAGATCCCAGTATATGACGGTGGTTATCAACTGAGTCAGTCAACTCAAGGTTTCTCTATCTGGCTATGAGCTTTCACACGAAAGGGCTGGCATTTGAGGCATCTGAGCAATCACAAATAAAAACGACTCTATTGTCAGCAGAGTAGCATATTTTACAAAGGAAGAGCAAACTATAAGATCAGTAAAGTAAATAATACATAATATTAGTTAAAAACACTTCATTATGACCTTTGACAGTGACTTGGCATGTGACTATTTCAGCCTTCTTTCAGCTGCGTCCCAGATACTGACAGTGTGAAACAGACTTGAGATCAAGTAAAAAAATAAATATAAAAACATAATTCAAAGTGGTAAACACCCACAGCATACAGTGAGCTGTCCTTCTGAATTATGACTGATGAGGTTAGCTGTTCAGCATAAGTTACCACAGTGAACAACCACAGAAAGAAGTGAACCACCTTTCGCAGGTCGGTAAACCCTGAAGTTACCTCTCTAACCTCAAATCCTGCTTCTGATCTCATGTGGTCTGTATTTGTTTATCTGTGCATTTACATATGCGAGTATGTGAGGATACGTGTCTAAAAACTGTACCAGATGGGCACAAACATGGATGAGTGGTTTGAAAACTGTCCCAGTAACTTTATTTGTACAGGACTATTGGTGTGTTTTCTCCACAAACTGTCTACTGCTCTCACTTTTTACTGCATGTCACCAATGTGCTGAAATAGCACCGTTACTTTGAAGGCAGGCAAGTGGATTAAAACCAGCCTCACATTTGCATGCTGATGATAATTTGACTGGGCTGGCTTAAGGACAATCCAGTGAAACCTTTTCATTGCTTTTTTATTTTTTACTGCACTCACAAACAGTCGTAACCATCACAGGAGTTGCCCACAATGCATCTGTCTTAAATTGTATCTCCATCCTGTTTACTTTTTCAGAACAGCCTTGTTGTGGTGCAGTTTAGAGGTTATCCAGTGTGAATAGAGGGTGTTGAAACTGAAAAAGGATTGCACAATATCCACATACAGTAATATGAACCATGTCATTTTTCTGAAGATGGACTATAAAAGGCGCTGCTTCTCTCTGTGAGCTCTTAAATATCTCTTTTGGGAACAACCAGTGATAGTAAAAAAGATTTCTGCACACTTAGATCCATGCAGTATTTCACTAGATAGATGTATGCATACTAGGGATGGGACGGTTCAGATTCACGGTTTGTGTCAGTTCAGGGTTTGGGGGGGTCACGTTTTTGGTTTTGTTTGGTACATTTATGTACAGCAAGGAGGCCAATTTTCAACTTCAGTTTAAACATGCATTTCATTTATTTGGCAAAATAAGTCAACAGCCATTTGTCTTCACATCAGCAGACTAACATCAGGAACAAAACACTTCTTCATTATCACATCTTATGGCTGGACTTCTGATCTGGAAGAGAAGTGACACTGTGTTGTTTAAAAATAATTAATAAATAAAAACAAATCATCAACAAAAAGGTCAGCATCAGGTCAGCCAGCACTAGAGCTTTTTAAACAACAGTAACATCTACTAGGCCTGCACCATATGAGGAAAACCTGCCATGTGTGATAACACTGCTGACATATTAATAAAATAAATCATATTCCTGAGTGAAGTTTATAAAGACTGAAGAACACAAACATCAGTCGGTATCAGTCCTTCCTTCTGTCCTCTGTCCTCTAGTCCTCTAGTCCTCCTGTCCTCTGGTCCTCCTGTCCTCTAGTCCTCCTGTCCTCTAGTCCTCCTGTCCTCTAGTCCTCCTGTCCTGTGGCGGTGGTTGAGACGTGCAGTAAAATCTGGTCCGTCCTCGCTGACATTTTGCCAATCACAACACACGACCTCAGCTTCAGTCACACTGTGCATGTGTTATACGCCACCCGAACCGTTCCCATCCCTAATGCATACATGCATACTCTGATGAAGGTCTGACAGACTGAAAGCTTCGTATTAAAGTATCTAGTGAAGTACTGCGTGGATCTAAGCGTTTTTGGACTCCTTTATTTCTCCGGTACCTTAGCTAAGATTTAGACAGGTGGAGCAGTTGTTCATCCTGCATCAGGAACAACCAGTGAAAAATATCACTTCATTACCAAGGCTAAAAAAAGGAATAACCTATAGGCTACCACAAAGTTTATATGATAAATATTAAATTATTTTTTGAGTTATGGCAAAGGAGTACATTTCCAAACATTTTTGACTGCCGCCAAAATGTTTTAAAGAGTCAATGTTTGTCATTTTTATTCAAGAGGCTTAACTTTATTTTATTCAACGTTGTTTCCTGCCTCTGTTGCCTGTAAACTTCTTAAATGTGTCTGACTAATCTGAGATATTCTGCATTAATCGTGTGTGTGTGTGTGTGTGTGTGTGTGTGTGTGTGTGTGTGTGTGTGTGTGTGTGTGTGTGTGTGTGTGTGTGTACATGTGACTGTGTGAATGCTCGTGTCTGTGGGAAATGATAAATGGCTTATTTCGATCTCTCAGCCCTCGGCCCGTTTGTACAAACCAACAACTACAGCTTTGTCAGCAGAAACAAATGATCTATCAACACACACACACACACACACACACACACACACACACACACACACACACACAAACACACACACACACACAGGTCAGCTGTGAGTATGATGGATTGGACCTGAGGTGTGTCCTGTCTCAGTTATTGATAGGCAGGTATTGGAGTGGCAGCATGAAATATTAATAGAGTGGCGCTAAACGCCGGTGTAACGCAGGAACGAGAAGGAGAAAGAGAAGGACAACGAGTGAGACGTCTGCGATAACGTACAGAACGACAGCAGCCGTACCGGAGGCATGACAGCGTACAGGACTGTTGAGCAGCATCTGAAGACAGCTGGTATTCACGTATGTGGGTACGTGTGTCTGCGAATCTGAAATATGCCTGATATCAGTGTCAGATTCTTTCTTTTCTCAATGGAAATTCCCTCCATCTTTGATATACCTCATGAACACAAACACACACTTAACTCTCTCTCTCTCTCGGTAACAACCCACATCCTGTTGTGGTTCTTCTTCTCTCCTCTGCTTTGATATCTGAGACCCACCGCTGACTTTAGTGGACAGACAAAGCATACCTTTGTCTTTGCCACACTGTGTTTGTCATCATTTTTTGCTATCTCTTGTGCACATTTGACTGTGTCCAAGTTCTTCCTACTATAATGATATCCACACACACACACACACACGACAGCAATCCCTCAGTATTACACTTTACAGTAAACAGCAAAGAGGGTTGAAACATCCCTCCGCTGTTAGACGCAGGGAGGCATATTATTTGTGTGTGTGTGTGTGTGTGTGTGTGTGTGTGTGTGTGTGTGTGTGTATTGACGCAGCACTGCAGAACAATCTATACTAATGATTTCCCATAGACACCTCAAGTTGATCTGGGAACCAGTGAGGATGGGAGGGAGGGATGGAGGGAAGTCAAAAGAGACAAATGAAGAGATGGAGGGAAGGAAGACAGGAAGGAAAAGGCAGCACAGGGGTGGAGGAATGAAGGGGAAATAAGGAAGGACATGGAAAAACACCAGTGATGTTAATCCATGATTTACAGCTGCTAGAGCTTGATGTCTCTAGACTTCAGCTGGTGCATCCTGCAGGGTTTCTAACCGACTGGCCGCCATTTGGTCATTTCTAGGATTTTTTTTTTTTATTTTTTAATCTAAATAAACGATTTTGAATAAATTTTTAATGCCAGAATCGATATGAGTTGATGCAGCGGTAGAATGAAGTTACGGCTTTTATTGTTGTAGTCTGAGTTATGTGACGTCATATCTGTGCTATTTCTTCAACCAAAACAAACCAGCCAGCCGCCACAACTAACAAGCAAAAAAGTAGAAAACAGTGGAGAGTCCACAAGGATACGACCTGCACCCTCACATGTTAAATCCAGCGTGGTAAACGCTACACATCCAGTTAAGGATGGAAATATTTTGGGTGTCAGACATCGCAGGAAAAGCAGAGCTAGACATCACGGCTAACATGCATGCTAACTCTGTCATGGACAGAAAACATTATCGTACTGTGGTAACGTGGCGTCAAGCCGGCCGTCATTCTCATCTCTGAGGTCAAATCAGCCGAAGCTACAACTGTACATCACCCATATACTGACATTTATGTTAAATACATTCAAACAGCCCCGATGGAGCTGACTATGGATGGATAAAGAGATGGAGAGCTAGAGATGGACATGGAGAAGTTAGAGGGAGTGACTACATCCGGCTTTCAAAATAAGGTGTTACCAAAGGGAACTGTACATACAAACTATATCTACAGAAATAAGATTAATTGGATTATAGTCACCAGAATGTGAATGTCCCTTATAAATGAAAAAGAAAATACCACTAATCTGTAAGGCAAATGCCTTTATTCTTTGATTTTGATTGATTAATAATTCCTGACAATGATCCTGATATATTTGACTTCAGGACATCTCTGACTACATAGCACATGCTGAAAGTAAAACATTTTTACTGGATTAATTTAAATATTTTCCAAAGTAAAAGGCCCTAGAAGTGTATGATTCAACTTTGTTCAAAAAGTTAATCATAATATATATTAATAATAATCGCAATAAATCATAATATCAAATATCAACCCTTAAAACTTGTAATACATATTGAACCGGCACCCAAGTATTGTGATACTATCCAATCAGGAAATGCAGTTTCTGAGGTACAAATACGTAAACATACAGTGTACTATACTATATATAGCATATACTAATGATGTTGTACTAACGTTGATGTGGGAACCAGTGAGGATGGGAGGGAGGGAAGTCAAGAGACACGAATGAAAAGATAGAAGGAAGGAAAGAAGGAAGGAAAAGGCAGCACAGGGGTGGAGGAATGGAGGGAAAATAAGGAAGAATATGGAAAATCAGCGGTGATGTGACTCCACGATTTACAACTGAAACACTGTCAGAATGATGTGGACTACATGTTGTGCTCATTTTTTTTTTTTTTTTTTTAGCTTTTTAGGTACAACTTTGTTCAGAATCGGTTCAGAATCACTTATTATAGTTATTAGTAGAGCTGTCAATCAATTAAAATAGTTCATCGCAATTAACCGCAAATTAATCACAAATTACTGACTGATTATCTTATCATATGGATGTTCTGACCGCAGCTAATATTTATTTTCATTATTAATCAATTTATTCAATTAATCACTTGTTGTATACTGTAAAATTTATAGAAAAGACAGATCTCTGTCTTCCTAATTTACCATTTATTTCAGTCTTCACATTCCAAATTATGAATAAAAATAAAAAAGTCATTTTCACTACACTTTCATCTACATTCCTGTTAATTAACTAATGTCAGTCTTTTCTTGTTGCATTAAAATAAGGTTGCTCTTCACCTGAATTTAATGCACGTTAATTTTTCAAATCAAGTAATAAACGGTATATTATTCTTCTACTCTAGACTGCAGCCGCAACATTAAGTTTTTCAGGCTTCACTTTTGGGGAGCCCTCATGCCCTCATGCTGCTGTAGAGATGTTTCGGCTTCCCAACAATGAAGCCGAAACACCTCGATGGCCCCGCCGGTGGCTGTGAGACTAAGAGGTGCCTGAGTCGATATGCTGTGAGGTTCCTATGAGCGGAGCATTTTAAACGTCAACATCACAGTCGATCGTGTTCATTCAATTGTGGGAAACCAAACTCGTGGCTGTGATGAATATTCAATTAATTGTGCAGCCCTGCTGTATATATAAAATACACTCTCTAATATTCATCTTATATATATTCACTTAGTCCATATGCATATAGCTCTACGTACATAACCTCTCTGTGTATAGCTATAAATCTAACTCCACCTAAATATGTAATTTATTCTTACAATGATAATAATAATAATAAAGTTTATTTTTATAGCACTAATCTAAACAGAGTTATAAAGTGCTTTACAGTAGTTAAAATAGTGCAAACATCCAGATAAAAACAATTAAGAATACAAACATAGGCCAAAATAAAATACTGAACAGGAGACTTAATAAAACAGTGTACAAAAAGTCAAAATAATAATAAAAACAAATAGCAATAAAAATTATAGTAATGAAATTAAAACAAGAGATGACTATAAAAAGGCCTTCCTGTAAAAGACGGTTTTGAGGTGTGATACTCTTATTCAAAATTTTTTATATAGTATGTATATGTCTATTTATATACACCATATACTGTATCCTCATTTATAGTTTTTTTTTCTTAATCAGCACTTTATTAGTTTGCACTCTGGTTAGATGCAAAACTGCATTTCGTGGTACTTGTACTACATGCAATAACAAAAAAATTTGAATCTAATCTAATCTAAAAGTAATGCATCATTTATCATCTATTATTAATGAGTTGTTGAACCTCTCACTGCATGTTTCTTCAACTCACATATAAGGGAAGTTAAAAAATATGCAGTACATAATATATAATCATTAAAAGTTATTTTTTATTTCTAGTTTTCATGCATTTTTTTGACTATGGGATCATGTTATAGTGACTGTTTCTACGTACAATGACGTGAGGTGTGTGTGTGTGTGTGTGTGTGTGTGTGTGTGTGTGTGTGTGTGTGTGTTTGAGAAGCCTTGAACCTGCTCAGTGGAATTTCCTCCATCCACCTAACATTGTTCAGACTAACAAGGAGTCAAAGACAACAGGGCAGGACAGAAACACTCCACACCCTCCGGGCGTCTCTGAGGAACCATAAGCACTTCCAGGTCAAAAGGCCAGCAGGATGATCCCACGGGTAACGAGACACACACACACACACACACACACACACACACACACACACACACAAGTTGTTTCTGGCCCGAATTTTGAGCCAAACGACTCGTCGGGTATCGTTTGCCGTGCAGTGTACGGGGGGGGGGGGGGGGGGGACTGAGGGCCGATTAACTCCTCCCGACCGGACATCGGACGCGTCAAACGTCAGACTTGTTGGTCGGCCAACCACAGGCTCTCACACGGTTCAAGCAGAGCAACAAGTCGATACCTCAACGTCAGCGCCTTTTTTCTACTGTTTTTACAGTAATCAGAGTGCAGCTATCACGATAACAATGCACAATACATAAAGTCAAACATAGCTAGCTATTTCTAATTCTCTCTGCAAAATGTACAAGCCATACTGTCCACGTCTCCCTAGCCACAGCGAGTCCATGTAACGCTACGCCAGCGCCTCTTTTCTTAGACGTTTCAGCAGACAGGATGACTCAGATGATGAAAGCTGCATGTTTCTGCCTTGTTATCACTGTGACACGTACACACCTCTGCTAGCAAACTAACTTTACCTGCCGCGGAGCTTTCAAACAAATCTTAACAACTGTCAACAGCCAGAACGGTCCTCAGGGGCTGACGGACCTTTTTTTTTTTAAATTTTACACCAACAGTGTGAGCACTTAGCTCGTGGCTGACGATTGAACCATAAAGTGTGAGCACATACATCGTGAGCTTTGGCCTTCAACGATCTACTTGTACGGTCGGCGTATTTACACAACAATACTTGGAGTGGAGTCTTCCAGTGGGGTCACCTGTAGACGTATTCTGCTGATTGTTTCCGTCTCTCACCATCTACTGAAGCAGAAATGCCGTATATGTTAACACCTCTGCCAAAGGTTCACAGTCGTGCTCTGAAGGACAGTCTGACCTCTACAGTAATGATAATATCAAAGTAGCTAGAGAGCATGAGAACACATGAAATCATCCAACTCTGTTTATCCTCTCTGCGTTCCCACGCCTGACAGAGGGAAATCACTAATGGATAAGAAAACAGAGCAGAGGTAGAGAAACTGTCAGGGGGAATGTCGAGACAAAGGAAAATATCCTCTTCTTTTTGTTTCTTCATGATTACATTTTCACCCTGAGAGGTGACTGACACTCATTACTTTTAAATGATCCTGGACTGGCTGCAAAAACCCTGACTCACACAAACACTCCCCTGAACTGCAAGGCACAAAACAGACATGTATAATTCAGCAAAACTCTTCACTAGATAGATCAATATTCAGCACCTCTTTACCGTCTACCAGCCTATTGTTTCAACAAATCCCACAAGTTCTGAGGCATCTATAGCTCTCTATGAAAACCTTAAAATGGTTGATCACGAAAGCAACTGAAGGTGTGAGAAATGTGGCCTCTTAAAGCTGCATTAATGCAGGGGGCAGAAAAATGTCAAAATAAGCTGACAGATACCATCATCACTTATGGTTGTTATACTAATGTGTTACAGTCACATCCAGCAGGCACAAAGCAACATTAATATTTCTTATGCCAGTCCAATATTCAATCATGCTCTGTTTTGGTCGTCTGGCCGTTTACCTTCTCCTATATTCCTCTATGTTCATCAGCTGCTTGGTGACTTTGTCTCTCTGCATGTAATGACCAGTGTTTATCAGCCTGCAACCGGCTGCCTGTGGGGATGAAGAGTAACTCCTATACTTCTATACAGCTGTACTACTCCTTCAATAGATTCACGTTTGAGGAAAAAGGTCAGAACAAACTAACTGATTTGATGAGACATGTAATGTTTGATGAGAAGTTATGTTACCCACAATGCACTTTTTTATATTTTTAACAAAGCATCATGAAACATAGCCATAGTTTTAATCATTGCCTGGTTGTTCCTACTTACTGGAGCGTGCTGGAGCAAACATCAGGCTGCCATGTAAATCCAAGATATCCTCCAAAATAAGCACTGTGCAGCAGATATTCTGGCTTATAATTTACAGTAGGGCTGACTAGAGGTCGGCCGATTAATCGGGCCAATTATTTGACTTTTTTCCATAATCGCCATCGGCCGATGTCTGAGCATATTAAGCCGATTATCAAGCAGGTGCATAAATGCTGCCAAGTGCACTAAAATTTTATTTTTTCATGCAAGTTTATTAGACAAAGTTTAGTTTTTTGATTACCTGTCTCGTGTAGTCAATATTTAGATTATACATTATTTTTATTTAAAATATATCGGTGCACTGCAGCGCAGACACAAAGTGTAGATTAGAGAAACAGGTACATAGGTGTTCAATCATTCCCGTCCAGACTGGAGTGTGTTCAGAAGTGTCAGCGCTGCCTAGTTTGATCGTTTGATCAGAGTTTGTGAGTGATTGACAGCTGCTCAGACTCCAGCTCAGCTGATTGGTTGTTTTCCTCCACTCTGTGAAATCTTGCAGATGCTGTTAGGAGCACTGAAGGACACAGAGGAATGTGATTTTATTTTCAGTTTCATGCACTACTGTCAGGATATAGTGACTGTTGTATAGAAATAAAATATTTTATATTATACATTACATATTTGCTCCATTTCTACCGACCACAGTTTTAAATGTGAACATGAGCTGGTGTGTGAGACAGCGAGGTGTGAGGAACAAGGTTCAAGGTGCTGCATTAGAGGAAACGACCATGACGAGGGTCGTGACCTGCAGGGTGGTGGTGAGTCTGCAGAATGCACGAGTGTTTGTTGTGTGTGTGTGTGTGTGTGTGTGTGTGTGTGTGTGTGTGTGTGTGTGTGTGTGTGTGTGTGTGTGTGTGTGTTATCAAGGGGGAAGTGATTATAAGTTGGTGAGGGGGAAACCTCCACTTCAGCTGCTATTGTACAGCCCTTCCTGGTCGTTACAGAGGAAGACGAGACTCCATCACTGTCACACTTTTTCACTGCCTCACTTTCTCTTTCAATCTCTTTCATTTCACACTCTATTCATTTTCATCTTTACGCTTTTTTGTCCTGCAGCGATGTAGCTAAAATACAACTGATTCAAATAACGCATCACATATCATCACATTTACCTCAACACACACTCACACAGGTACGCCACATGAAAGTTATGTTATGCTGCCATCTATTGTCTAAAAGAGGCCATGATTGGTAGATCAGTTTTTACCACAAAAATAGCCACACTCAAATGTCAAGGCTTAACTTAACTTAATTATGTATATTTCACTTTTGGGATATTATTATTATTATTTATTATTATTATTATTATTATTATTATTATTATTATTACTCCAACATTAACATATAGCCTGTGTAAGTAATGAACGAAGTGAAGTCTCTGTTTCATCAACAGATCGACTCAGTGAAGCTTTAGCTGATGGCTGACAACAACAACAACAACAACAACAACTGCTTTCAACACGGATAAATGGTTAAATACTCACAGAAGACTTTCCTTATTGGATTTATTACTTCTATGAACAATGATTACAACCTGTCTGACAGGGATGCGATCACACCCGACACCTCATTAGAAAGCTACAGCGGTGACGAGGCAGCCGCAAGTTAAAGTAAAACTAAGAATAGTAGCTAGAGTCTGTCGTCTACGACAGCGTCGACCTCAGGGGGTCACAAAATAAATCACAAGGATTAAATGGAAACCTTTCCTGTGTGTCAGTCAGGTCTGAAATCAGCATCCGACATCCACCAAATGTGGGTGAATTGTTGGCAGTGGCGGGTAAAATTATCAGGCCATTCAACACTTTGGCAGACAGGTGAAACGCTATAGATGGGAATACAGAATCAGTGCCTAGTTGTTCGATTCCTCTTATTGATGATTTCTGATTGATGATAAGAGTTACACACAGCATCTGAAATTATATTTTTTCCACTTCCTCCCACTGTGGCAGACAAGCTTCTTTTTTTTTATCTGCAACTTTTAAAATCTTTGCGCTAAATGAAAGAATAACATTTTAAATCTGCTGTGATTCAACGTTCGATATATTTTACACACACACACACACACAAAAAAACATTATATGTTTAGTAAATTACAG
This sequence comes from Pterois miles, assembly GCA_947000775.1. NCBI lineage: Eukaryota > Metazoa > Chordata > Actinopteri > Perciformes > Scorpaenidae > Pterois > Pterois miles. Next base: position 3,441,956 of record CAMQGK010000328.1, read on the forward strand.
TGTTCGAATTACACTGTAGATTTTGGGGAGCATACACTGTACAAGGTACAGTGCTGTACTGTGATTGTCATCTATAGTGGTTACTTGCATAAAAACACAAAATTCAAATGAAAATGATTATATAAATATTTGCTTTGAAGTTTTTAGGAAGTTAAACAGGTTATAATTCCCTCTTCAATGTCTATTTTATTTTGTTGGGAAAACATCTCCTACAAACAGCTGGATTTATTCAAGTTTCTCGCCAAATACTTAATTTTACAAGATTACAATTGACCACATCATGATAGTTGTAATTTACCTTCACCCAATAGCCAGAGCTTGAACGCCTCATAATAATAACTCAATGGCACCTCGTTTAACTTAGTAGGTCCGTTATTTAACCGAGCAGGACTGTGCTGCCCACCGGCCGCTAACAGCTAACGTTACTAACCCTCTTCCTGACAGTTACAACACACATTTGTTGTTCACAATGTCGCATTATCAAGGAGAAAATGATGAATCGACAACGTGAACGCAAAAACAACAAGTCCCTCTTCTATTGATCCACTTTAAGAAAAAGTCTGCATCCATTATTTTAAAAAGTCTGCATCCATCATTTTAAAAAGTCTGCATCCATCATTTTAAAAAGTCTGCATCCATTATTTTAAAAAGTCTGCATCCATCATTTTAAAAAGTCTGCATCCATCATTTTAAAAAGTCTGCATCCATCATTTTAAAAAGTCTGCATCCATTATTTTAAAAAGTTCATCATTATTTATAGTTGCATCCATCATTTTAAAAAGTATGCATCCATCATTTTAAAAAGTCTGCATCCATCATTTTAAAAAGTCTGCATTCATCATTTTAAAAAGTCTGCATCCATCATTTTAAAAAGTCTGCATCCATCATTTTAAAAAGTCTGCATCCATCATTTTAAAAAGTCTGCATCCATTATTTTAAAAAGTCTGCATTCATCATTTTAAAAAGTATGCATCCATTATTTTAAGAAAACATCCATCATTTTAAAATAATAAAATAACTCACAAGACAATTACAGCTTATTATAAAACCATGTTATACAATAATAATATAAGATACCAGAAAATAGACGTTATATTGATATAAAATGATTAGCCTACATGTATTTAATAATCGATTGCTCTTTTACTGTTCACAGTCATTATGCCTTTACTGATCCAACATGTAGTAGCCTCTATGATACATCACCTGTTTCAGGTAATCTGTCATTTATCCACCTGTTTCACAATATTTGACCAACAGCATCAGTGCTTCATGAAGATTCATCTCACCATCACTACTATACACTTTATAACACCAGTTGCTCCTGACTCACACTCAGTATGTGTTTACCTGTTAATCAGGTTCTTCTCCCGTCTGACTGTTTATGCCGCATGGACACACACCGCTAACGTTAGCTACATGCTAGCCTATTTGGCATGTTCGTCCCGGGCAACACGGGAAAATGACTATAAATGATTCTCAAGCTGTATGCTGTATAGTTACAGAGTCTTCCCCGTGAGTTATCGCCTCTGACAACTGTGCATTTATCGGGAAAAAAAGGACGACACTCACCTGTAATAGGTGCCAGCACCTGCGGCCATGACCGGATGTAATCATTGATTGTAGGCGTGACGACAGGCAAGACGCGAGTCGGCCAGCCAATCAGACGTAAGTAGCAATGCGCTTAGACCCGCCCTCTCTCTCTCTCTCTCTCTCTCTCTCTCTCTCTCTCTCTCTCTCTCTCTCTATATATATATATATATATATATATATATATATATATATATATATATATATATATATATGGAGAGAGAGAGAGAGAGAGAGTATATATATATATATTTTTTTTTTTATGTCATGTTTTGTGTCACGTTAAATTTTACAGTTTAGTTGGCATACTGAGACTGACAACGCCTATTAAATGGCCTGATAACAGTCAAATCAGGTGGTGAGACTGTTTTGCTTCTAAGGTCAAGAATAAACTCTCAATCTCAAAATAGCCGTTTAATGAATTCAAGACAGTGAAGCATAATAAAATAGAAGTGTTGCTGATCTGGTGACAGTAGCTAAACTGATATAGTGTTAAAACTGGACACTCCTGCTATTATAAAGGTCCACAGCCTGACAGTTGAGACTGCTGTAAACCCCGGCAGTCTCAAGCTTGTAGAAAGCATCACAGTGTAAGTCATTCTCCCCCGTCGTGTTCACAGAGACAATGGTGAACATCTCATATGGAGGAATCAGTACTTCATCCTCGTCTGAGTCAAACTCGGAGTAGGACTTGAGGTAGGCGCCGAAGCATGTTTCTATCTCAAAGCAGGTCCTCCGTCCAAACTGTCGCAGGTTCTTGTTGAGGGAGCTCGAGGCGAATGAGCCAAAGCGAATGGTTTGTCCTAAATTCCCCGCTGAAGAGCAGTTTGCTTCTCCGGTAGGTGGTGAAGCAGCTTCTTTGGTTGAGTTTTAGGAGCCGGATGGCGTCAGACAACAGGAAGTGGAGGGTGTGGAATTCAAATGATGTCTTGTAGGAGGCCTTCCCCCTGCGGACTGCTCGGTTTAAGTCATCATATGACCCCGCTGTGTAGGCACACAGAGCCCTGAAGTGGTTCCAGGACAGCGGGTCATACATGTCCTTATTCTTCATGGCTTTGAGGGCACAAAGTTTAGTGTACGTGGAGTGCAGACCTTCCCTGGTGCTCCTGGGGAGGTAGTGACGTTTCACGTTGATCAGCATCTTGTGGGAGCAGCCATAATACATGTCATCAACAGAGTCCAGAGACAAGCTCAGAGGGATTCGGATGAGCCTGGACAGACCTGATGGGACCTGTACTGGTGCCTTCAGCGGGGCATTTGTGGTCTTCTGCATGGCAGAGGTATTCTGAACATTTGCAGGGTCTTCAGATGCTAAATTTGGGTCCACTGTAGCCCTCTGTGGAGATGATGTCTCAACATCTACCTTTTGGACATCGGAGCTTTTCAGCGGGGCCTTTATGTTATCCTGTTCAGGCAACTGTAGAACAATCAGAATATGTAGTTTTACTGAGATAATGCATTTTACACAATAGCAGAGCTTCAAATGGTTTTAATTAAAGGTGGAAGGCAACTATTAACCCCATGATCCCGACTGACTTTACTGTCTTTCAGAGGCGCAGCTAGGTTCAGTTTCAGGGCCAGAGCGAAGACACAGAAAACCTAAAACCATTACTACCAGCTAAATAACGCTGCAAAGCTGGGCTAAAGCAAGGAAACACTAGCATGGGTATTTTCAGGTCTCTTGACCTCTGACCTCAGGATATGTGGATGAAAATGGGTTTTATGGGTACCCACCAGTCTCCCCTTTACAGACATGTCCACTTTATGATAATCACATGCAGTTTTTTTCATGCAGTATACATGTGTTGTTGTCGCCTATTCTGAAATGGTATATTTGAATATTTCCGCATACTGGGGTCCCTAAACAGTCTTGAATCACATAAATTGGGTATCAACGTAAAGCTGAGACTCTTGTGGATCCAATGAGTCCCGCTGTATTAAGATAAGATATTCCTTTATTAGTCCCACAGTGGAGAAATTTACAAGCAATGTATTCATGTGTGATGATGTTAGTCCCCATAGTAGCCATTTTATTGTAGTTAGACAATTCTTCTGAAACTTGACCTCACTGTATAAAATGGCCTGTGTTGACCTCCAGGATAATCACAGCCTCATGAAATTTTACAGCCACAAACTAGAGACCTAGAGCATTCAGAGGATGGATGGCTTTACTAGCTAGACTGAAAATAAGGTGGTTTCTGAGCAGTTTCCAAAGCAGAAGTGCTCGCCATCCAGGCACAGAAAAATGCAATTCTTACAGAAATTTTCAAACGTCTCAAACGTTTTTGATACCAAATCATAGCATGGCTTTTTCTGTGATCTTCCTCAGGGTCTTGGTCTAAGTTGGCCTATGTCAGACTTGCTGCGTTTGAAACCATTGAATCAGCAAGACATCAACATCAATCATTTTAACTGCATAAGACATTTTACTAATAATTACGATAAAAAAGTATTTTTTTTTTACAGTGGTGAAATATTGCAAAATGACAAAACTAGTGAGATGTTACTGTATGCATCCATTATCTTACCGTTTTTGCATTCAGGGGTCTTATCCTCACACAGAGGCAGCAGAGGATGATTAACATCAACATACACTCCTTCATCATGACTGAAGATACCTAAAAAGAAAAACAAACAAAAAACAGGCATTTATTATTCCTGCCTATTAACTTTAAGTAAACAGTAATGCATTACATTCAGATCATAAATCTATTAGCACAGATACATTTTTAACAACAATTATAACTAAAAATCACTTACTTTCACTATCTCCCCCAAAAACGAGACCAACATTTTCCACTTATGCCCCAGTTAGAACATTTACTCACAACACTGTCATGATACACCAAACACAAAATGAAATAAACAGTCATTAATGTGATCTCACCAGGTAACAGTGCAGCAGGTGCAGTGACTGTCAGATCCAGTGATCCAGTCGGTGTGCACGATGCCAGTCGTCTTCTATTATATCAGAGCAGGGAGGAGTCCAGCCAAACTTCCACTCAGGGACACACCAAGGACTTCCCCAGACATTTTTAGGTAACCAGCGAAACACTTTGCTTTCACTCTGTCCATTTCATCAACTCCAGAAGATGGAAGTTGCAAAGTTAAAGGCTCAGTTCACCCACATTACAAAAATACACAATTTTCTCTCTTACTTCAAGTGGGATTCACCCGTGCAGATAGTTTTGGTTTTACTTGCTCAGGTTTTGAGAGATGTGTGAGAAAATGCTGGTCAGTCTAGCATCAACTCAGTACTGGGGAAATTTTGGTTAGCTATTTTTTGACTCAGTAACAATGGCTGTTTTTAAAATCGCCCACCACATGCTTCTGATGAACGCAGTATGCAGTGTGTACTGTATACTGTGTTCCTCGGTAGTATGCAGTGATTAAAGTGATGTATTTTGCAGTATACTTGACCAGGTTTTAGCCTCTAAACCAGCTGTTAAAGCAATGGACAAAAAAAGAGAAACTTTTACTACTATTGTAATATTATCAAAAAATACAACTTTGAATTAATTATGTTTGTTTACTTTATAAGAAACTGCAGGTTTATTCTAACAGCTCATAGTGAAATAAGACAAACAGGATCATCAACTAGGGGAGACGGGAAAACATTGCTTGACAAAATAAAAATAAATAATAGTTTAAATATTTATTTTAGATTTTCTTTTACATAATTTAATAGGGATGTAAGAAACATATTATATTTTCTCAATAATGTTTACATAATTTAATAATTATTTTTTATAGCATCCCTGTGGACATTGGGGAACTTTTTTTCTGAAAATAAATAAAGTACAGTACAAGGCATGATTTGGTAATGACAAAATATTTCTTTTTTGGGTTGTCAGCATGGTCACGGCAGCTAACAAAAACCTTTGTATTCTACACAAAGCATTGAAATGCAAACATACACACTGGTTTTTCAATATTTATCTCTAATAACTTTACTGAGTGGTCGTGACCATAGTCATTCCTCTTTTACTTGGAAGTGGAAAAGTGATGTTTGTATTTTAAAGGAAGTCAAAAGTGAAACCAGCGTCTGGTGAAATACACATTTAGCCAAGTGAGAGTTTACTTTGGGAAATCCTTTAACTGCCTAACAATCTTTTTTTTTTAACTTCATAAGTCATAGCTTAGGAAATATCAGCAATACTAATACATAACTTACAAAATGCAGTTCAGTGTAATTATCTTGCAATGGTAGGACCACTGCATTGGTACTCGGTACGCAGATCGTACAATGATATGCTGGAGATGAGCAAAGTCTGCGCAGAATCCATCACAAGTGATTGCAATGATCCTGATACTCTCCTCCGACTGCTAGACCCAGGGCATGATGGGAAATGCCTGGCTGATGCCTGATCAAAGAGCTGATTGGCTCCTTGTTTTGACAGCAAATACCACATGCTGTGGAAAGTCTGAACTTTCTGTGTAATTGTAATATTTAATGCTAGATTGTAGGTTATTAGTCTCATGTTGTGCAATTGTTTCATCTTATCAAATTATATTTATAAGCACTTATCAAAACGAGTGCTCATTACAAAGTGCTTTACAAGGCAGACATAAAAAAGGATAGAATCAAATGCCAGATACTTGCGCATTTCCACAGATTTATAAACAAATAAATCCAAACATGGTCTGAAAACTACAAGTAGCCTACAGATCGGATCTAACAGGAGGCAACTTTTCGTGCGACTTCCTGTAAATTCTTTCAAGGCTGTTGGAAACAGCTGAAAACTGTCCGACTTGACCGCAGCTTTTTGTCACAACTGCCACCTGATCTGCGAGGTGCAATTCATCTCCAATGAGCCTAATCACTGCCCATCTAGACAACTATATCTGGCTTTTGAGTATTCTGTTAAACCCGTTTACACCTTCACACATCTGCAGTTCTTTCTTTCGCCAGCTGTCCTTCCTGCATTTGGCAGCGTCAACTGTTAATTTTAGTCTGGATTATGTGTTTAACTTCTTTTCATTTGTCTTACATTGTACTTTGTTCTTGGTTTGTAAAATCTGCTGCTCTGTAGACAGATTTGTCCATCTCTGATTGGTCAAATGCCCCATTCAAAGCCAGACTGAGAAACCCTGGGTTGATTTATGGAGCTGACAAATGTCGTAGGACCACTTAGCAGGATCTCCTTTCCCAGGGTTAGTTAAGCCAGATAATGAGGATACAGAGTATGTTGAACTTGCTTCACAGGCCTCAGGTGAGTTTTCTTCAGCCTTAGATCACTTTATAGCCTTTTATACTGCCCCATTTAAATTTGATTCAAAAGCATTCAACACAATGCACATCAAATACACTTCTAATAAGAATGAATATACAACCTTTATTTATTTTCTTTCAACATGAATAACCAAAAAACACAATCATGTAGTTTAAAATTCAAAGGTTCTCTGAACATCAGAGGCCTTAAAGACAAATTCATCATCTGTACTGTCGACCTTGACTCCCAAGACCTCGCCCTGAGGGGAAAAAGCATGAAGTTGTCAATTTCAAAACTGCAAATAGAAACTCATTACACTGGAGCCCTTCTACAAAGTGTTAAACATATGGGCTCCATCACCTTCAGATACGGACTAAGGTTAATGCAAAGTTGGATGAATCACAAATTTATGTAGATGTTGTACAGCTGTATGATTAAGAAATCAATAATTCACTCATTCATCAGATTTATCAATGCATAAATGTACTCTAATGTGGGGAATTTGTTTTGTGCTCAGCTACTTACATCACCAAAGTACTTCTCTATGAGGGCATGAGCAGCCTGGTACACCATGTCGTTGTCGTGGTTCTGCAGCATCTCAATACGGTCCAGTCCTCCCAGCTCTTCAACCAACAGGCTAAGTTTCTCCGTCTCACCGAGCTTCTCTGCCGCCTGAAAAGTCATGTACAGTAACTGAAGCTATCCAACATCTGCCCATTTTAAAGCTAAAGGTAGAGTTGGAGCAAATATTACTGATTAAATTCTTGTTAAGCCAAGTTAAGCTAAATGAGCTGGCTCCCCTCATTAAATTATTTCATCCAGAAGAAACAATAATACGATAGATACCAGAGCACAAACTAGGGGAGACTGTTACGCACCGAGGTGTAGCACTAAATTTAGTCAGATGGTGGTGTCCGTTAGAGGCACCTATTCCTGGAACAAATTACCAGCTCTTATTCCACGGCTGTGTTAAACATCCGACTGATCGGTCAATCATAGCGTTCTGCGGCCTGTTATTTCTTTATAGCAGAGCGCCGCCGCCATGCGTGCTATGGGTCAAATTACTGGTTTAAGTAAGTAGCTGTGTAATAAGCAGGGCAATATATAGCTGCTGATTCATATTTGTTCAGCGCTGTCTAGTTTGACCTTTTGGTCACTTTCTGACGTGACCTGTGATTGGTCTCCCATCAGGGGCTGGACTGTTTAAAGCCTGAAAACGGAGCCATGAGGATATAGTTTAAATATAGTTTTCTATAATATTGCGAAAGGTTATTATGGATTTTTTTGCCCCAAGATGTCAAAAATAGTGTTGACTGCAGGTTTTAAGTTTTAGGTCAAACTGTTGCAAGTTTTAGACTAATTACGGTGCAAAAAGTTGAGCCGTTTTCCTCCTCACCATGAAGAAGTTGTTGATGGCTTCCAGTATGACCAGAATGACTTTAGCGTCTTTGACCTGCAGCAGGTTGAGGATTGCCTCCAGTGCCCCACTCTGCACCAGATGGACCACTTGCTCCACAGTACCCCCACTGGTGAAGTTTGTCACTGCCCACACAGCCTCCCTTTGAGTTTTGAAGTCTCCCTGGAAAAAAAAAAACAAATAAAATTGTTCAGTTGTCTCTCACCGTAGCCCCTGCTTGCATCTGCATAACAAAAAACACAAAATTAAAACAAATGTGGGTGTGTGGGGACCAGAAGCTCATGCTTGATCTTCTCACGTTTCTGAGCTGTTCCACCAGAGGGGGGAGCAGGCCACAGGTGATGAGCTGTTGGATTTGCCTGCAGGGCCCTGCAGCGATGTTGGACAGCGCCCACGCTGCCTCCTTCTGCACACTGGCCTTTGGGTGCCTCATCAGTTGAGGTAGGACCTTCAGAACTCCGGCATCGACTGCCACCTGGGTCTGCAGGTCTGAGCCGCTCACTATGTTCCCGATAGAGCGGAGAGACGGGGTCTGGAAATAAGACAGGTAAATGACTAACTTTACTGTACGTAGTGACAGCAAAGTTGCCTACCAGCAGTCTGGTCAAAGTGTCACATGTGGATCTTTGCCAGCTTGTACAAGGTTTAAAATTTTAGTTCTGTTGAGCGTTGCTTTAGAGACACTTAGGGGAGTTGAATGAGGGGTAGAAGTAAATTATTTTGTAAAAATTGGTGATGAAAATGCATGTGAATTGAAAAGCGATTTGACTAATTTAAAGCTGATTTGACTAGAACAGTTGTGATATGATGAAAACTGAGCCATGCTTCATAATTTTCACCATCTTACATTCATTATTCACAACACCCAACTGACTTATGATTTACAGCAAGCAATTTGTATAACGGTACTTCCACCCAAAAAGTACATTTTCATCACTTCCCTGCTCTTCTGTTACACAAACGGTGAGATTTGTGCCTGATCAGAAGTGTCTATTAGTTTTGGAGCAGCCACTCTTCAAGCCTAAGGGCCCCATTTTAACCATTATATGCCATTTTTGTATGCAACTATGAAGATTATTTAATAATTAAGTCATTTTAGATAAATTTTGAGGTAAATATTGAGGTAATTTGGCAGTAATTACAAAGGAATTTCAAATAGGTTACATGCCAATTATAATCTAATTGCAATGAAATTTGCAGATCTGTAAAATGAAGTGTTACCATTATCACTCCATTTTTCATTTCACATCCATTTTTACAGCCTCAATTTTCAAATCGCATGCATTTTCATCACCTCCAATTTTATCAGTTATTTTTTGTTATTTCCACTCATATGAATGATCCTATACAACACCATACCATCACACTGAGCTCCTCGTGGCTCATGAGCTCCACCAGCCGAGAGACGATGCCAGTCTTCACTACTACATCAATACGGTCATTGTCCCCATCTGAGAGGTAGGAGATTGCCCAGCATGCATCAGACAAGATGTCCTTATCATTGAGATGGAGCAACTGGATCAGAGAGGGGAGCATCTGAAGGAACGACAGTTGCAGCACATTAGTCATCTTGATGGTGTCACAGCACCCTCTGCCCACAGCTTTAAGGCTTTTTATTGCCGAGATGTGGTTTCACTTACCTGCTGGACCGCAGACAAGGGTGGAAACGGGTTCTTATTTCGACACAAGTTGGACAATGTCCATGTCAGGTTACGCAGGTAGCCGACCTGGAGTGATAAAAGCATTACAACCATGAGGACTGCACAGCACCAAAAGCTAGACTTCAGGCCAACACATGAGGAAAAGGTCAAAGGGGAACTCTGCAGATTAAAGTTAAAGTCTGGCCCTGAACCCTCAGGGTGAATGAGATGGCAGTTTGTGGTCACATAGCACATTACCTTTGCAATGGCAATTGTGGGTTTTTATTTTTTTTTTTTAATATATTTTACTGCATATTTGAACATCTCGCCCTATGAGACAAGAGGTAACCTTCATTAAGCCAAATAAAAGAAATGCTAAATAAACCAGGTGTGTAATATGCTTATGGTGGTTTCATGTGTTTCATGTTAAATCCTTAATGTTTGTACAAATTTAAATATGCTAGGCTGAACGCTCATGTGCCATCCTCCTCATTTCTCTCTTTTTACACCTGTGGGCTTGCCCTGGTAACCACCCTACCCCTGTGTTTAACATAATATGATGAATTGTAGGCAATTCCCTCAGGTGATGTATGCAGAAATGCAGACTTACAAACTTAAGTGCCCATAAAGTCCTCAAGGACTTCACAGACAGTGAGACAGCCCTAAACCCTCAGACATTAAGAAACACACCTCAAAGTCTGAGTCCGAGTGTGGGCATTGGGGTTGGGCCTCTGCTCACTGATCTACTGCATGTGTGGAAAAAAAAAGCTGTATAAAAAGGCAGTAATTGGCTGATGTGAGGCACTCATTGGTTGGTTTTTGGGCATCCCCATATTAGTAAAAGCCAAGTCAGACATCAGCTTTTAGAAAAATCTGAGCTTCCACTTTGATGTCAACATGAAAGTCCAGCCCAGCTCCAGCTCAGCCTGCACACCGTCCCCTCCATGGTGGAGTGAACTCGGGTCACACTCAAAGCTCAGTGTAGCTCCCTCTTTAGAGAAGAAGAAGAAGAAGAAGAAGAAGAAGATAGTCCTTTATTAGTCCCACGAGGGGAAATTCAATCTTTTCACTCTGTTGTTAACTTATACACGGTACATGCAGACCCGAACACACACATGCACAAACATGCAACAATGGAGAGATGTCAGAGTGAGGGGGCTGCTCCTGACAAGCGCCCCGAGCAGTTGGGGGTTTGGTGCCTTGCTCAGGGGCACCTCGGCAGTGCCCAAGAGGTAAACTGGGACCTCTCCAGCTACCAGTTCACACTCAGTTCTTGGTCCATGGCGGGACCTGAACCTGTGACCCTCCGGTTCCCAAGCCAACTCCCCACAGACTGAGCTACTGCCGCCCCAGGCAGCGAAGGGTATAAATACAGTGGCCACTTCGGGAAAATGAGTTGCACTTTGATCCTGTTCTAGAATGTGACTAAATTAATGCATAGTTGGATATAACTAAAAAAAAATAAAAAATAAAAATCTGTATGACAATAAAGTAGAATAAATTAAATGTTTGTCTTAGTTTGAGCAAATGTTTGTACCGGTAGTCACACAGAACTGACATTGGATTTTGTTCCACAATGAACACAAACACGCTGCACATCATCAGTAAGGGCAGCTGGTTAAGTCGTATTGATGCCAGCTCGCTGTTGGGAGGGTTTTATAATCCACTTCCACTCCCCACTGATTAGATGACACTCAATACGGCAGACCCTCCATGCTAAAGCAAAAACAGGAGTGGAAGTGGGTACGGAGAGGGTGTAGGACGTGGTTTGGAACTGGGCCTCTGTAGCCTCACCTCTGCTTGAGAATAGCAGAGCAAAGCTACATTAGCCACTACTGGCATAACACACCCAAATATACAAATAAAAAAAAGTTTATGGTGGAGTTGCATTATGGGAATTATGAGCCAGGTTTCTACATGAATGTGGGTGCAAATACGGAAAGTGTTTTGTTCTTTATCCATTTTCACACTTTATAAACCTACAGTGCCATGTAAATCAGTGGAGGGATCTTTAAGCTTTACCAAGTATAGGCCTTGTTTTTTTTAGCAGTCAGAAGTACATGTAGTCCATATACAGAAGGCTACGGATCTCATAAATGTAGGTCAAGATTAAGCAAACTTATCAGGGTTTGTAAAGCAGTTTCATTCAAGGCCATTTTCCCCTGACCCTTTATGATAAAACCATCATCCTCACGTGAAGTGGAAATAGACCTTGAGTCCATAGTTGGAGCTGGTCTAAGTTTTGACTTACTGGTGTGTCCGGGGAGATGCGGGCCAGTAGGGCTGGGATAACATTGCACTCAATCAGGATGTCTCGATAAGCTGCACCATCACCTGTAACAAGTTATATTTATACAGCAAGCGACAGTGAACCAGCTGTCGACTCTGTAACACCAGATTTACATTTCAAAACAAAGCCCTTCATCTACAGCGCAAGACAGACCAGCATATTAACATGAGCCCTCATATGGAAATCACTAATTTCTTTGTTAAACTGCCTAAAATTATCAGTTGTGTTAATTCAAAAGGTCAAATTCAGGCATGACTACAATAGATGATTAATTCAAGTTAGCATTTTACCTGCAATGTTTCCAAGAGCCCAGACAGCCTGTTCGCTGATGTGCAGCATTGGTGAAGCCAGCAAGGCAATGAAAGCTGGTACAGCCCCATGTTCCACCACCTGAGACACAGAAATACGTAGTGTGTTGAACTTTCAAGCCACCGAGAAAACCTGAAAGCCTTCAAGTACAATGACTTAACATCACCCAGAATAAGTAGTTAGAAATGGTGAGTTACAGTGCAAAACCAGCTAAAGAAGATGAAGTATGAAGCTGACAATTAAAGTATGAAATTAATCACACTTGACTTAATGATTTATTATTGGGCTGAGGCATATCTTAAGTAAACACACTAATATAATACACACCTTAGGAGAAAAACACCCCCCCTTTGCTTTTTGTGTGCACTTGTAATACATATGCATATGTATGTGACTGTGCATATGCATGTACACAAGTATGCATATAAATATTTGAACAATGCACATGTATACGGATGTGCATGGGTTTGTGTATGTATATACTGTGTATGAAGGTGAATGTTGATGCGACTGTGTACATGTATACATGCAAGTTTTTCCTTCCTTTGTCCTCAGTTATCCATTGACTCTGATTTTATCTTACTCGTCTGTTTAAATGTACCACTGGGTGTTTTTGCAGATACACTATTCATGATCATTACAGTTAAAACAGCAGAAGTCCTGGTAAGCACTAGGCTAGCCATGCTTATGCTTAAAAGTATAGAGTTGACACCTGTTGAGTATGCCAAGATGTTCCAGAGGCGATGTTTGTCAGGGCCCAAGCTGCTTCAAACTGCAGAGTGGGGTCATCGTTCATAGACAGGAAAGACACAAAGCGGGACAGCAGCCCTGCATCTATGACCTCCTTCAGGGGAGGGTTACGCTCCTGAGACAGCAGCTTCCTGAGGGAAGGATGGAGGAAATGGGAACATTAGCCTAATGTAGTTTTCCAACATTGGAAAGATATTCAAATAGCCCAATATGTTGAAAGTGGCCATTTCAGTTTCCCAGGAGCCCCATCCTCAGTTTGCTGCTTTCCCCCAACAGTCCAAATATTTGATTATGTCATGAGACCAAAAAAAAAAAGTGAAGACTTCACCTATGAAGATGGAGTCAAAGGCTGGCATTTTTTGCTTGATACACACAATTACACGATTATCAGAGCAATTCTGTTACTATATCAATTAATCCATTTGGCACCAAATGAAACGGCACTTTTATCTCCAGTATCTTATGCAACAAATCACTGGTTTACACAAAGATTAAGAGCTCACCTGGCTGCCTGACAGCCTCGGGTTTGAGACTCCCTGCAGTCGGAGTTCACGTCTCTAATGATATCGTCAATGGGTAAAAAGCCCACCTTAAAGGACAGACACACCGTTAGAGGCTCCACTAGTTTCAGCTAACGCGTTAGAGGTTTCTGTGAACAGACCATCTCGCTGGAGATGAAGTCAGGAGAGAGCGCCTCTTCGTCCGGGAGAGACGACAGCGTTATCGTTCTTCTCTTCATCAAGTTTTCATCCTTGTGAGCTTTGCGCAGCTCCACGGACACCGAGATCCTTTTCTCTCGAAGTTTCTGCAAGAGATACAGGGTCAAATAAAAGCGTATTAATAGCACACACTACGCACGACCTTGAACATTCAACATTGACTCACTGCTGGATCTTTGCCCTTGTTTTTGAACTTGGAGATCCGCTCGTCAACAACGTTCTTGGGCATGGTGGACGTTTACGCACGGTGGACACGCGCTCTCTTGACTTGGACGAATGAAAACTTTACGAAAACTCCGCAGGGTGTTTATAAGGAGGAGAGCCGCCTCAGGTGAATCTAATCAGCTGGGATTGATACACGTGCAGGCAGCTGTGCGCGTGTCAATCAAACAACCAAACAGCTTTCCCTCCAGCGCTAATGAACGTTTGGTCTGTGGATTCATTTCTTTGCAGGAGCCTATGTGTAATAAGAAGGGTGTTTTTAATGAATGTTGAAGACTTCAGGGAACACTTAACCATCACAGTATAACACCAAGTCAGTTAAACATCAGGGATATAAATCAGTCCATTTAGGAAGCACAAGTCATGGTGCGTCACTTTCACCTGCGACAACAGGTGCAATGGAGAGGCAACAGCAGCACATGTGGCGGCTGCAGACAGTTTCTCTCTCCTTATCCTTCCTGACTGATTTTTCTCTAGTTTTGTGTTCTGCTGTCACTAATTGTAGCATGAAGCAGTACCTGCAGCCCAATCAGGTTGCACAGGCAGTCCAGCTCCTCCAGGATGGCACATCAATACGTGTGGTCACAAGAAGGTTTGCTATGTCTCACAGCACAGTCTCAAGACATAGAGGGGATACCAGGAGACCAGCTGTTACATAAGGAGTGCTGGACATGGCCGTAGAAGGGCATCAACCCAGCAGCAGGGCCGGTATCTGCTCCTTTGTGTATGGAGGAACAGGAGGAGCACTGCCAGAGCCCTACAAAATGACCTCCGGCAGGCTGCTGGTGTGCATGATTCTGACAAAACTGTCTGAAACAGACTCCATGAGGGTGGCATGAGGGCCCCACGTCCTCTAGTGGGACCTGGGCTCACAACCCAGCACCGTGCAGCTCGACTGACATTCGCCAGAGAACACCAGAATTGGCAGGTCTGTCATTGGCACCCTGTTACAGATACAAGCAGGTTCCCACTGAGCACATTTCACAGGTGTGAAAGTCTGGAGACATTGTGGTGAAGATTATGCTGCCTGTAACATCATCCAGCATGACCAGTTTTGCAATGGGTCAGTGATGGTCTGGGGAGGCATATCCTTGGAGGGCCACACAGAACTCTATGTCATAGCCAACGGTACCCTGACTGCTCTTAGGTACTGGGATGAAATCCTCAAAGTGACTGTCACACCTTACACTGATGCAGTGGACCCTGGGTTCCTCCTGGTGCAGGACAATGCCGGCCTCGTGGCCAGAGTATGTAGGCAGTTCCATGTAACCATTGATGCTAACTGGTCCTCATGTTTCTCTAACATAAATCCAGTTGAGCACCTATGGGACGTTATGTATCGGTGCATCCAACACCGCCAAGTCCAGGAGTTCACTGATGCCCTAATCCAGGTCTGGAAGGAGATCCCCCCCTCCCCCCCCCCCACACTCATCAGGAGCCCAGATGTTGTCGGGAGTGTTTACAGGCACATGGGGCCAAACACACTACTGAGCCACATTATGAGTTGCTCTGATGAAAAAAATTATAGTTAAATGTCGAAAAAAGTTTAAAAAAAAAGTAAAAAGTAAAAAAAAGTCACTTTATAGTATGTCAAGAAAATCTTTAAAAAGTCATAGTAGAGTATGTTGAAAAAAGTCCAACTATATTATGTCACAGTTGTAAAATTTAAAAAATAAGTCATAGTATAGTATGTAAAAAAGACATGAAAATCCACTGTATGGTATGTTTAAAAAAATCCCAAAAACTATATATAGTATGTCAAAAAAAAAAAATTTTTTTTGACATACTACACTAGAAAATCTAAAGACATAGTATACTTTGACTCATTGACTTTTTTGTAAACATACTGTACTATGACTTTTTAGACATATTATATAGTATTATATACATATGTATATAGTATGACTTCCTGATTTTTTTCAGACTATTCTATGAATGATGGTAAATGAATTTGTATTTATATAGCGATTTTCTAGTCTTCCAACCACTCAAAGCACTTAACATGTCAGCTTTCACCTGTTCACACACACATTCATACACCGATGGCAGAGGTTGCCACGCAAGGTGCCAATTTTGCTCATCAGGATCTATAACTTTTTTCAACTTACTATAACTTTTAAGTTTCAAAATACAACAACATTTTGTTGATTGAAGCAGCATAAAACTAAATCAAAACTTTAACAGAACTACCGGACATAAAATGTCATTTTACAAAGATGTAAACATGTTTTACACAGTCAGTCTCACTGTAGCTTGATTAGTAGAATGACTATCAGGACAGTAACAGCTTGTCTTTTTACAGCTTAAGTATAAAAACATTAGTTCACAGAAATAGTCTTTGTCAGATATCCCATGATTTCCCAGTGACTTTAGACCAGACCGAGGTCTATGCATTAGTACATCTTTGTTCAAGAACAGACGAAGGACAATTGAGTACAGAGGTGGTCCCCAATAACAATGAATACTGAACCTATTACTAGAACACCTTCGCATTCAACTACAATGAAATACAACTTATGACCTATATGCTGTCATGTTGAATGAGGCCACAAATGGCATGGGAAAGCAAATACAGTACAGACTTGACATGACAGTGTCCACATGTGACCGATATCTGTGACGACTCCATCTGCAAGTGTCCAAAAACATAAAGTCCTAAAAATGGAGCCCCTCAAAATTCATATTTTTCTAAGAGGCAGGAAAGTTGTATTCTCACTGGTCATTTCTCTTCCAGTCATAAAGTACATCCCATAATTCACCATTTAACGCAAGATAGTATTTTCAAGTTTCAGTATCTTGACTTCCTCCATTTGCCCATTGCCATGGGGAATCTTTATATGCTAAAAAAAAAAACAGGAAGTGTGGCAATACACAGTGGACTGCAAAGGCAGCGTGTTACAAATATAGAGTTGTTCAAGGTGAGTCAGTAACAGCTGTTTAAAATAGAAATTACTACTGACAGTCTGTGTCACACAGGAGAGTGATTATGGCCCCATGTATGCGATCAGGATGGAGTGTTTTATTGCTAAATACCAGTAGAAATCCAGAAAAAAGGAACACAGCTGGAGTGATTGAAGGTTTGTGAGAGGCGTGGTTCCCCACAGAAGCACCAAAAGTCTTCTCTTTGTACACCGAACCGACAGCAGTCAGTGTTGATGTGTGTGTGTCTACATCTTCTCGTAGGTGAGTTCATGTCCACAGATGGTGCAGGTTTGCTTGTAGAGGTCCTCCTCTGGATCCACCAGCTCCTCTGGTCCGTACTTATGTTGGTGAACGCTGGTGTCTTTGGTCCACATGCTGCTCCTCACCGCCCTGCGCAGCTCTGACACACAAACAACCATATATGAAACGTCCAGAGTTTATTGACTTGATGCACATACCACATCCAAACGCTGATGTTTACACAATGCAGAATGTAACTGACTTGGTATTTGGGCTCAAACAGGAAACTAACCTTTGACCTTCTTGTTGAAGCGTTTTTGTTTCTGCACCTCTCTGTTCCCTTCCCTCGTCTCTTTGGCCTCCTCCAGGGCCTCCTCTGAACCCCACACCTCCATACACCTCTTCTCCACCTGGGTAACACACACAAACACATAGTTCACATCAACTCATTAAAACATACAGAACAATGAGGAGTTATCTGGCCTTTGACTAAAATGTTGTGCTAAAATGCAACTCATGATTCACTTCATTATTGATTCTATTTTAATCTTCTATTGATCAACAATTTCTTTTCTGATAAAACCTGCAGTAGGCAGAATGTTTTTGGCATCTGTACAAAAAAATCATAATAATCTTTCAGCATATTGTAATTCAAGTGTTCTGAGAGAAAACTAGACATCTGGACCTCCTCATGGCTCTAGCTTTGATGGGAGACTTTGACCTTTGACCGGAGACTTTGACACGGGTCATTTCAGAGAGAGAGCGTTCCTATTGGCTGTGCTCCGGATGGTGGGTAATGCTTATTATTTCCTCAACTGGTTTCAACATGGCTGCTGGGTCACAAACTTTCTCATTTTACAGCTAAACAGTAACTACAAGATGTTTCTGAAAATATCTGAGGAGAGAAATAGTCATTACAGTAACAGAATATTGATTCATATTTGATCAGCGCTGCCTAGTTTAACCGTTTGATCAGAGATCGTGAGTGATTGACAGCTGCTCAGAGACGGCAGACTCCAGCTCGGCTCTGATTGGTTGTGTTCCTCCGGCCAGGATGTAGTGACCGTTTTATAAAACTAACTTTTTTAAAATCATTTTTGCTCCAATTCTACCTACTGCGGCTTTAACTGATATGGTTCTTAACATATGATTTCCATAATGCAGATTTCCTGCATGTTGTCTTCAACGAGAAGGACAAAACAAATGAAAATACAGCAACGAAAATGAAAGTGACCATAAACTCAAATTACAAAACTCTTGAGAGGGAACTATATTCCCCAGACTGCATTAGTTAGTAGTTTTGTAAGCCATGCTCACAGCTGAATGTTCATTTATGTAAAATGGTTTTGGTTTTTAGGTTTTACTATAGTGTGATATAAGATATCCTGTACTTATTTAGAGCAGCTATAATAAGCTACATTACACTAAAGATCACAATGAAAACTTCAGGCTTCAGTCACAGGACATTTTTAAATACTAAATTAACATTGCAAATTATAATTCTTGCTAAACATCAATATTAATCAACATGGGAAAAGTTCTTGACGTTTTGCCATTATCGCACACATAGTCAGCATCTTCCAGTGAGTACCTGTAACTTGAGGTAGAGCTTCATGTCCCCCCAGCGTGGGTTATGAGGGTTTTTCTTCAGTATAAACCTGAGTGGAGGCTCTCTCTTGTCCAGGTCACAGTCCTTCAGCAGGTATTGCTGCTTGGCCTCAGTTCTGGAGATCAGCTTATGCTTCTCCTCGTTGTCTCTGAGGGGAGAAGAGGCTTCCACTGTTAATCCATTTGACTGATTTTAAGTAGCGCTGCAACAATCATCGTTTAGTTGTCAAATATTAAATTAATCTGCAATTATTTTGATAATCGATAACGGCTGCACTATTAATTGAATATTAATCACTGCCCACGATGATCAACTGCAATATTGAAGTTTAAAATAGGTGAAAACTCCACTGCAAATTAAATAAATCCTCATCAATTGCTTGTTTTGTGTGTAATGCACTGAAATCACAGGAAGAAGTACCTTAATTTAAGCTTTAGTTTGATGCAAACATTTGTACATTAGCATGTAGAAGTGAAAGCATATAGCAGAGACCTGCAAGGCCGGGGTAGATCCAGACCAACTTAACTGTCTTTCAGAGGCTCAAGCAGGTTCAGATTTGGGGCTAGATAGGACAGATATCTAAAGAAACTTTAGAAAATCTAATGAATCCATCAGTACAAACCACGTCATGCTAGAATGTTGGGAAGAACACTAAATAACACTCAAAGCTGGGCTGGGATTTATGACTAGAACAACTTGACAGTGCAGAGCAGCATCTGAAATTAATCTTCAGTTTCCCAGCTTTCCAATGAAATACATCACATGTGACATCGACCAGTGACCTGCTATCTCCCCCTAAAGACCCCCTGTACCCCCCTAAAAAAGACAAAAATGGGTCTATTTTGAGTCTCAGAGGGTTAATTAAAATTGTAATTGCAATAAAATCAATGAATAATCATGATGAATATCTTATCTCAATATTGATAGAAAAATAATCATTATTTTAATTTTGGCAATAATCATTCAGCCCTGTAATCAATTAATCAGTTTGTGCAATTTTTAAACAAAAAAAAAAAGTTAAAATCTCTAAATCCAGCTTCTTAAATGTGAATATTATACACACTACATAATACATTTGAAGACGTTGGGGGGGGCAGTAGCTCTGGTTTCTGTAGGGAGTTGGCTTGGGAACCTCTGGGTCACCGGTTCAAGTCCCGCCATGGACCAAGAACTGATGGTAAACTGGTAGCTGGGAGGTGCAGTTTACCTCTTGGGCACTGCCGAGGTGCCCCTGAGCAAGGCACCAAACCCCCAACTGCTCGGGGGCTTGTCAGGATAAGCCAACATCACTCTGACATCTCTCCATTGTTGCATGTTTGTGCATGTGTGTGTTCGGGTCTGCATGTACCGTGTATAAGTTAACAACAGAGTGAAAAAATTGAATTTCCCCTCGGGGACTACATAAAGGACTATCTTCTTCTTCTTCTTGTTCTCTTCTTATATTGGGCTTTCCTGACAATTCCTAGACTCATCAATTAATCAAGAAAATATCAACAGATTAATCAACAATAAAAAATAATCATTAATTACAGACTTAACTTGAAATCATGTAATAGTAGTGAGAACATTTTTGGATACTGAGGACATTTTTGCCGGTCCTCACCTTAGGGCAGACCTTCAAAGGTCCTTTTGAGGGTTTAAACTTGGTTTTAAGGTCAAGGTTAGAATTGAGTTTAGTTTAAGATTAGGGTTGGTAGGGTAAGGGTAAGGGTTGGGGTCAGGCATTTAGTTGGGATGGTTAAGGTTAGAGTAAGGGGCTTGGGAATGCATTATGTCAATGAGTGTCCTCACAAAGATAGAAGTACACGGCATGTGTGTGTGTGTGTGTGTGTGTGTGTGTGTGTGTGTGTGTGTACCTGCACTTGTCACAGACCGACAAGTCAAAGCTGTTGCTGAGGTACGAGTCCATGAAGGGTTTCTGACAATCATCACACACCAGGTAGTCTGGCTCGATCACCGGAGCTGGAAATAACACACACACACACACACACACACACACACACACACACACACACACACACACACACACACACACATAAATAAATAAATAAATAATAGGCATGCATCTGCACACTCCAGTCACCGAACACACACCTGGCTGATGCACAACCGTCCTGGTCCTCTGCGCCTCCTCTCCGTCCTCCTCCTCCTCGATGAAGAAGCCGGCACCGGAGTCGATGGTCTTGGACACTTTGGCCGAGGTTGCGCCCTCCACAGCGGACGAAGGGCGGCTCGCTAGTCGGGCTTGCCGGAGCATCAACGCCCGTTGCCGGTTCCGCTCGATTTTAGCCCGCATCGCTGCGGAGAGACCGGGTTTGGGACCCTGTTCTGGGCCGAGACCGGCAGCGTCCACCCCCTGTGACTCGGACGGATCCATACTGCACATACGATTCAATGAAAACTCTGTAGACGAGTCGTGTTCTGCTCCATTCAAAGATCAGCGATGGACTGTTGTCACCAGGAGTTACTTAATAGTTAAAGACAGTTAAATACTTCCGGGTCCTTCTTCTTCTTCTCTTATTTAAAGTTTTACACTCATTAGCGCCACCTTCCGCCTGGGAGTGTGAAGGACAACAGACTGAATCCTCCTCATTA
The DNA here is from genome assembly GCA_947000775.1 of Pterois miles. Classification (NCBI taxonomy): domain Eukaryota; kingdom Metazoa; phylum Chordata; class Actinopteri; order Perciformes; family Scorpaenidae; genus Pterois; species Pterois miles. The sequence goes on from CAMQGK010000328.1 coordinate 3,463,472, forward strand.
CTGCGGCCATACTTAGGAAAAATTAATATATAGGAAGAATAAAGTCAGAATATTATGAGAATAAAGTGATAAGTTTACAAATAAGATAAGATAAGATAAGATATTCCTTTATTTGTCCCACAGTGGAGAAATTCACAATGAGTTGTTTCTGATAAAAAGTCATAATATCATGAGAATAAAGTCATAAGTTTACGAGAAAAGTCCTAATATTATGACAATGAAGACAGATTTAGGAGAAAAAAGTCAATATTAGGAAAATAAAGTCATATTTAATAAAAAAGAATCAATATTAGGAAAATAAAGTCAGAAGTTTATGAGAATAAAAGTCATAATATTATGAGAATGAAGTCATAAGTTTACAAAAAAAATTTTTAAAATTAAAGTCATAATATTATGAGAACAAAGTCAGATTTAGGAGAAAACAGTCAATATTATGAGAATAAAGTCATAAGTTTACAAAAATGTTGTTTATGAGAAAAAAGTCATAATATGAAAATAAAGTCAGATTTAGGAGAAAAAAGCCAATATTAGGAGAATTAAGTCATATTTAAGAGAAAAAAAGTCATGATATGAGAATGAAGTCATAAGTTTAAGAGAAAAAGACATAATATTATGATAATAAAGTCATACTATTATGAGAATAAAGTGATAAGTTTAGGAGAAAAAAGTTACAGGCAGATGGATGATGGATTTTAGAATCTGTCTGAGGAAAATGATTTTCTCAGCAACCTCATCTTCCTCCTCTGTCATCATGCCTTTACATTTGCTGCATTACGTTACCCACTAGGCAGCTTGCTAAACTGTTAGCCTCTGTGGTCTCTAGACTCCGACGGTAATGTTAATATTGTCGTAGTTTAGCAGCAGCGTTCCTCACAATTTAACTACTACTACATCTTGTAAACACGATAAACTCAACCCCATTTGAAGGCAGCTGACGGCATAACTATCCCACAATGCAATGCAGCAGTGATGACAACATTCATGACGGATGTGACAGATGGGTCTGTAACATGAATAATGCTTCAGTTTAACTGTTCACCTTGCTAGGTGTAATTTATCTTTCAGATTAATTCAGACTTTGAGTCTCACAGACCGTTGTTTTGGTCACATGAGGCTGGCATGGGTTACCATGGATACACAGGGAGGAGAGGTTGATGTGATGGCTTGGATGGATTCACCAAGTTCTTCTTCTTCCCTTTACGTGATACTAGAGGACTCACCCACAGCTGTGACATTTTCATAAGAGAAAATGACATGAAGTTTGTCGCTATAGCTACCTGGCTGGCACACAGGTACAGTACAGTGAGTGAATATCCTCAGACAGGCGAGCATGTCCGTTATTGGTTGTCTAACAGGTGTCCAGTGAATCCCTGTTGCATCACGCTGATCATGGCAGCGGGCCACGCATGCTGCTGTAAGAGGCTTGTGTCAAAGTAAAGCAGATCACATCCTGATAGATGACACAGCAAATCTGATCGGTGTTGTGAGGGAGCTCGGGAGGTAATGTGACCTGACCTCTTAAACCTGCAGTATGCAGAATATTTCAGCATCACTGGGCAAAAAAAATCCATAATAAACTTTCAGCATGTTGTAATTCAAGTGATCTGAGAGAAAACTGGACTTCTGCACCTCCTCATGGCTGTTTTCAGGCTTTAACAAAATCTAGCACATGACAGAAGACTTTGGCCAATCACAGGTAATTTCAGAGAGAGCGCTCCTATTGGCTGTGCTGTGGCTGGTGGGCGGTGCTTGGTATTTTCTCGAGAGATCTCAACATGGCTGCCAGGTCACAAACTTTCTCATTTTACAGCTAAACAGCAACTACAAGATGTTTGTGAAAACATCTGAGGAGAGAAATTACAGTAACAGAGTATTGATTCATATTTGATCAGCGCTGCCTACTTTGACCGTTTGATCCGAGTTTGTGGGTGATTGGCAGCTGCTCAGAGACGCTCGGCTCTGATTGGTTGTTTTTATACTAATTAGATGATACTTAGCAAGTTAGCGATTTGAAATTTCTTTGGATTTACTGCCAAATTTACATCAAAATATGTGTAAACATGACGTATTAATAATTGCTCTTTCCCAATAAGCTGTAATAAATAGCTGATCATTTATTTAATACATTTCCAGAAAAACAATACAATTATTTGTGTCTGATCAGACACAAATAACCTCTTTGAAATGTCTTTAAAATCTCCCTGAATAGTGACATTAGCTACCAGGTTACATTTGTGTCGACAATAAGTCACATTGGTGTCTGATCAGAAATGTCGTCTAGTAGTTTTGGTTTTCTACCTCTGATGAAGAGCAACTGTTTCTAAAGCCTAAGGGCCCTATTTTAACCATTATATGCCATTTTAGTATGTAATTATTAAATCATGTTTACAATAAAGTAATTTTTGAGCAATTTTGAGATAAATATTGGGATAATTTGGCAGTAATTTAAGAGAAATTTCAAATAGGTTACTTGTTAATTATCACCTAATGACCATGAAATTTGATCAATTCATTATTAACTGGCATGCATGTGATGTTGTGTAACACCACAGAAAATTAATATCTATATTTTGTTTCTCTACATAGGAGCCCTCTCCCAGACACAATCTCCAAGAAATGCAAATTGCACAGTTTCAGCTCTTCTCTTAACATCATTAGGCATCTTTTTTTTATTTCAAATTAATACCGTTCTTATGAACAACTTGCTTAAACTCTGTTCTTAGCATATGATTATTCAGTAATGTTTACAATAAAGTATTTTTCAGGTAAATATTGGGGTAGTTTGGCAGTAATTCTAAAGAAACTTTAAATAGGTAACTTGGTAATTACCACCTAATTTGTGGATTTTTTTCTAGGCCTGTCTCAGCCTTACCATCAACTACAAACACCAACAATGAAAATTTGAGGTTTCATTTATTTGATCATATAACACTTTATACAGAGTTGAATGATATATGTTTTTTAAATTATGTTTTTTACAGTATAATACACAATTCAAGTAGTACATGAATATGATTCCATACTTGCATAAAGGGAAATACAAAAACATTGTACCATTTGTCATGGTATTCAAACTGGCCTTGGATGAATTCTTATAGATATTTCTACATGCACTCGTTCACACACACATTTCTCACATTCACATGATCCATCAAAGCCAGAACGATTTAGAGGTGATGTTATATAGACTGTCTAAGTTGGGAGGATAGACGTTGTGTTGAGGTTAAACTATATGCTGACTATGATTACACACAGGAGCTTATTTACAGTCTTACATTAGTCTTTGATACACATAAACACACAATAAAACACTTTTATTTTTATCTTTGCATGATGAAGGGAACAGTTGGGGTAAATTTGATGGTATTCTTTTCATTTGGACAAAAAAAATGTCGCAATTTATGAAAACATACAAATAAAAAAATGGATTTTTTAATGCAGTGACACAAAAATATGACATTTAACCCTTTGGGAGTGTTAAACCGATACTGCCATGGCAACCTAATCAGGAAAATCAGATCCGTTTATCTACAAAATGAAAGAAACACAAATGCAGATTTATCCCTGAGTAAAATCGAGTGTTCTTGTGAAACAAAAGTTAGAAGAAGTTAGTAGAAATGCTTAATCAGTGCACTGTCTTTTGCATTTAATCTTTCTGCATTGATACGAGGTTGTGCTGTTGCCTTATAACATATAGGACATAAAAGCAGAGGAGGATGTTATTCAGAGCAGGTTACAGGACCTTTAGTTCCCTCTGAGACTGATGGTTGAACATTACTGGGAAAATAAAATAAAAAATATCACCCACATTCAGTTGACATAGGCAGAAAGCAACATAAGGAAAACTCATGATGTAGGTGTTGTAGCTTGTAGCTTATACAACAGCACCCCACTGTGGGACTAATAAAGGAATATCTTATCTTATCTTATCTTATTTGGTGGGACAGTGAGGCCTTGAATGGGTCACTAATAAATCTGCCTCAGTATGTTTCCTTCTGCCTGCTTTAAGGACAGTTTGCTCAAAAGAAAAGACAAGAAAAATCCACCTGCATTTCACAAAACAAAGAGAGAAAATGCAATAACGGTAAACAGATTATTTGGTTATTCGGGAACATTTTGGTTTACAGGTTTGCAAATTTCATGGTAATTCAGTGATAATTAGCAAGTAACCCATTTAAAATTTCTCACAAATTATTCCCAAATTACCCCAATATTTACCTGAAAATGTATAGAAAATTACATCACTATGAATATTTATTTAATCAATATTTATATTTAATAATCATATGCTAAAATAGCATATAACTGTTATAATAGGCTTAGGCTTGAGAAGTGGCTGCTCTTCACTGGAGATGGAAAAATAATTAGCATTTAATATATTTATATATTCTAATATATTATTATATTAGAATATATTAAAATATATTCTATTATCATATAATAATTACTATAATTATCTAATTATCATCTATTTATCAGCAGACATAGAAATAAAGCATATTAATTAACTTTGTGTTCTTTCCCTGGAAATGTATTAAATAAATTACCAGCTACTGGGAATATAATTATTAAATAATGTTTATAATAAAATAATTTTCAATATAATTTTGAGGTAAATATGAGGGTAATTTGGCAGTAATTCCCCCAAAAAATTTAAATGGGTTAGTTGCTAATTATCACTAATTACCATGAAATTTGCGGACCTGTAAAATGAAGTGATACCAACACTTCTTTGTTGTATTATTCTTTAATTGTTTAATCTTTTTTGCAACCTCTTGACAATATTCACATTAGATCAGTTGATGGAAACACATATTTGAATGGAGAGATACCTATTATCAACGTATTACTACAGCAGCACCCTAGTGATGTGATGTCGCATGATTTTTTTTTCCTCAGTGTTATTTCACTGTAAATCTACAAGAGGGGAATTAAGGGGGAAATAGCCAAAATACATAAATGTCACAAACTGAATCTTTGCCACAGTGTTTTGTTTTACAATAAAAAATATGGGCCTACTCGATGTTTCTTATAATAAGTTTATTCTAAGCCTCTATGTCACACACTGAATCCAAGAAAGTAGTATGTGAACATAGTGGGACAATAATGTTATACAGTACGAGTTGTTTTACATCAAAACATGACAGAAGAAACCCGGTGATACCTGTTGATAATGACCATTCCTTTTTATAAATACATAATTGAAAAAGAAAGCAAAAACACTTGAGTTTATCAAGTAAAATATAATGGAGAACACTAATCTTTAGTCCACCATTTCCACTACTGGGAAATGTGACACTGACTGACATTATCATTCACAAAATCATCCAGTTTTAGTCGGGTTACTGAAGTAATCTCTTGCTAAAGTAGTGCGTGTAAAGGCAGACAGAACAGAAAAAGTCATGCTCACAAGCTTTTTGTATGAAAAACCCAAAACAGGATAATCCATTCTATCTGTGAATGCTCTGTTGTTATATTATCGATTATCATCTTCTCATGAAGGGGATGTGAAACAACCATTTATGCTAAATATGTCCTCAAATCAGCCCATTCGCAAGACAAGGCATATAAATGCCGCAATAATGCACAAAGCATTTAACGTCCAATAAGTACACAGTTTTTGATTTCTGCCCGTCATTTGTACGCCACGTATCCTGTACTGACTGCAGTGTAAACACATCCACGTACAAAGGTTGTTGTGATGTGGTATTTCCCTCCTCTGTTGCTCTTCCTGAGGTTTCTTCCATTTTTTCCCTGTTAAAAGGTTGTTTGTTTTTTTTTTGTTTTGGGAGTTTTTCTTATCCGATGAGAGGGTCATTCTGTAAAGGACTGAGGATGTCGGATCCTGTGCAGATTGTAAAGCCCTCCGAGGCAAAATTGTGATTTGTGATTTTCAAAAACTTGACTTGACTATAAACAGTTGGAAAGATGGTGGGCAGGTGGAGAGGTGGATGGGCCCAACAAACAGCAACCAGGAGACCCTGTTTGAAACTGTTGTTGACTGGCGTTTTGCTTTGTAAATAACATTTGTCACATGATGTTTGTCATGTTTTTTTTTTATTGACTTATGTGATGTGGTTTCTGTAGCTGTGCTACATTATTTCTGTATGTGTTTGACTTAGTTTACGTACTTATTTTAAACCCATCCGCATCCTAAGTGGTTTTCTTTTCTGAACCTAACTGCGGACATTTGTGTGGCGTACAAATGACACGCAAAAAGGCTAAAATGCGTACTCATGACATTTATATGCCTTCTTGTGAGACTGGGTTTAAAATATACTGTATTTGAACAAGTGGTGAACACTGGATATGGACTGGAGGAGGTGAAATGAACCAATCTAAAGGTATAGTAAGCAGCTATCACACTTATGATATACAGGATCACTCCAGAGCTTTGCTGCCCTTTAAAACCAACAAAAAAGTCTCTTTAAGCCCCATATTCAGTTAATATGCTTAACTTGGCTGCTTGCATGCGTAGTGGAAGTACTTCTTACACTGCCACACGGTCCTTTAGTTAAAAAAAAACAAAAACAATCTCTGGTGATCTTCCATTGAAATTTCCATCCCAGGTGATGTTCACATAACTTGTCCATCAGTTTTAAACCAATAGTGGCCACTGAATGTAGTCACATGGTACAAATTGAGAGGAGTGTCTCCTATTGGGCGACATAAAGTCCGTTGATGACCTACAGGCTTGTATGCCAGCTGCTGGACAGCTGCGATGCACCGGTCTGAATCTGCAGTGTTGATTTGAGTCAGTCTGCCTAACTGGCATCCACAGCCTGCATGTGTGTGTGTGTGTCTGTGTGTGTGTCGTCTACTGTGTATGTACGTGAGACAGATAAGAGACAGTTTGTGTCTGTGCGAGCATGTTTTTCCTCTCCTATAGTAAATCACTGTGCACGTGAGCACCTTTGTGTTTGATCTCTGCTTTCTGCCGTCCAGTGGGAGTCGCTCTCTCAGACGGTGACGGGGCAATTGATGACTTTGTCCTCCAGCATGACGCTGACGATGAGGAAGACGAAGTAGAGCAGGAACATGAGAAGGCCCAGAAACTTGCTCATCCTCCATTTGCAAGCCGCGATGGAGATGATGACGAAGAGGAGCATGAGGAAGAGGAGGACGATGGCGCAGAACAGGCCGTTACTGCTCACCTCTACCGGCCGGAAGTCGTTGATGATGTTGAAAAGGAGCCAGGGGAACGGCAGGCTGGAGGGAGGAAGCACAACAGAGACGTCAAGGTTATGAGACAAATAAAAATGGATGTTACACTGTGTGTTTTCTCACTGTTACGCTGGACTCACCCCACAGTGATATCAAAGATGTTGGAGCCCACAGAGCTGGACACGGCCATGTCACCAAGGCCTTTTCGTGCTACAATCACACTAGTGATCAGGTCTGGGATCGAAGTGCCAGCTGCTAATATGGTCAGACCCATTATCTCCTCTGTGATCCAGAACGTCTCTCCAACCTGAAAGGAAGAAGAAGTTGCTTAAAGCTTCAGTAGGCAGGGTGATTGGGCATCATTGGGTAAAAAGTCCATAATAATCTTCCAGCATATTATAATGCAAATGCTCTGATAGAAAACTAGACTTCTACACCTCCTCATGGCTCTGTTTTCCAGCTTTGGAAAATCTAATCAAACTTTGGCCAATCACAGGTCATTTCAGGGGGAGTAAGCATTTCTATTGGCTGTTCATTCAGCGGAGGCAGCTATCAATTAACGGCAAACTCTGATCAAATGATGAAACTAGGCAACGCTCACTGAATATGAATCAATACTGTAATTACAGTAATGATTATTTCTCTCCTCAAATGTTTTCAGAAACATCTTATAGTTACTGTTTAGCTGTAAAATGAGAAGTTGGCTCCAGCCGGTGGGCGGTGCTTGATAATTCCTCAGCAGATCTCAACATGGCTGCCGAGTCACAATCTTTCTCATTTCTCAATCTTTCTCAATACAGCTGAACATTAACCACAAGATGTTTCTGAAAACATTTGAGGAGAGAGAGAGAGAGCAGACAGGAGAATGAGGTCTTTCAGAGTGCCGGGTCAGTCCTGAGGACCTTTTATGACAGAAGAGACTTGATAAGGTGATCAGGAAGGCAAACCCCCTCGAGAGAGAGGACGATGATGGGGAACGACTCCAACCCCATGCCGGATACTACCGCAGCACAGGAGAGCACCTTCAGCGACAGGCTGCTCCACCCAAAGTGTGACGGAGGGCTATCACAGGTCCTGTCAGACCCCACAACCAGCACTGCCTCCAGGAGCCCACATACACATCAAAGCTGACAATAACTGTACCATAATATACACCAACTATATCAGTACTACTCTGGTGAAATTTCCCAGAAATTTCAAATAGGTTACTTGCTAATTATCACCGAATTACCATGAAATTTGTTACCTAGCAGTTTAATAGAAGGCTGAGATGATAATAATACCACTATCATTACAACGTGCGTATGAGGCCTACAAAAGCATGTGCACATCTTTGGTGACCTTGCACACACGCCCTGCTGCTTCAGGCCTGTCTGCATTTGAGCTGTTAAAATAAAGCGTTACAGGTTGATCTGGCCGTGGATCAAGGCAGCTTAGTTGGGATTAACTGCCGTGGTCACACATTCAACACCCCGACTGCTGCACTGACTCATAAGAAAGGCCTCGGATATAAAACAGAATAGACAATAGAGTCAGTGTATTGGTGCCTTCATATGGGGCTGTGTTTACTGTGTTCATGAGAAGAATACACATGAACGCCCCCCTCCTGTGGGATTCACAACCTTGTAAGTGAAAAGAAAGCTCAGAGCTGTGATGTGTTTGTTGACTTGTGAGAAATGGCGGAGGCCATGGAAGTTGATATAATATGTCAGAGGAAAATGTTGATATTCCCACCTACCTCATCTTCCTCCTCTGTCATTGTGTCGTTGCATGTCCTGCATTATGTTACTCACTTGCTGGCTCGCTAAGTTGTCAGTTGTGTGTGTGTGTGTGTGTGTGTGTGTGTGTGTGTGTGTGTGTGTGTGTGAAGTACCTGGTGAGCCCACCACACCATCAGGTAGGAAAAGAAAGCGATCCAACTAATGGAGCCGACGAAAGTGATGGGGAAGAACTTCTCTGAGGTCTGAAACAACAATGAAAACATTTTCTTTATCTGCCACGTAGTCAACTAACCTGTCAATCACAAGGTAGCCCCATCCTAGAGCATCCCCTGCTTTATGGTCTGTTTGACACTAAATAAATTTAATTTAATAAATGAACATCATGCTGTATTGAAGAAGACTCAAAACGAGTGATTGAGACCATAAACTCATGTTCACAATGTTTACTGAGGTAATAAACATACCCCCCTTTCCGGTGGAGACCATGGGACCTTATTTCAGAAAAAATATGGTTTTGACTTTAGTCAACGGAGAGAGACAAATTTTTTATTCCTGTTTGATTTGCACCACGAACCACACATATGATGTTTGTCAATTTAAAACCAAATTTTTCAAGTCAAGAAAGTCAGATTTTGTCATAGTATCATTTAGTTTTGTGTGAAACCGCTCAGTGAACTACATCTTTCATCTCAGACAATATACGTCACCAACACTGGCTAGCTAGCTAACGTAGCGATGACCAGGCACAGATGAACCGTTATCTGACCTGATGTGTTTTATCCAGCGAGTCCTGGTCTTTTTATCAGCCAGGAAGCGAAAGAACCATCAGACTTGTATCATCACAGTCTGATACTTCAACAGTTTTACGACAAACTGAAACTTTCTTGACCTGCAAAATTATGTTTTAAAATTGACAAACATTAATACGTGTGATTCGTGGCACAAATTAATGGGATCATAAAATTATTTGTCTCTCTCCATGGACTACCGTTTATATTTCTTCTGATATAAGGTCCCGTGGTGGTCCGCCAGAAGGAGCAGGACTTAGGCTCTCTATTAAAACAGACTTCTTTCAGCAACCAGAGGAGTCGCCCCCTGCTGGATATTACAAAGAATGCAGGTTTAAGGCACTCCAGCACTGGCTTCACTTCTCTGACCCGGAGGTTGCCCAGTTGGTTATAATTCTGAGTTGCTGGTAATCGTTTGCACAAAGTCAACATGCTTTTCATTGTCTTGTGTGAGTTCTGTCACCTCTCTCCTGACGTCGGGCAGCGTGAGCCACAGTGGAAAGACGATGGGCAGAATGAGGAGGTAGGTGATCTGTTTCCTGGTGGTGTCGGGCCAGGCCAGGCTCAGAGGCTGGTCTTCATCCTCCTCTTCGTCGCCACTCTGATGAAGGAATTCATTACTTTACATTAACAGTATTTATATTTAGATAAATATTAATTTATATATAATATCTAGACATCTTCCATACTGCTTCTACTTAAGAGACAGAGTTTGTAGTGCTGCTCAACACACATTTTTATTATATTTGCTAAAATTCTCATTACAGCCAGACAGTAATGAATAAATATAAAAAAACAAATGTAGCATCTGTGACTGTCACAGGATTGTAATCATTACATTTGGCATGAATTAAATGATGGGAAACCCTGCCTGTCTACCTACCTGTGTGTACTAACAGTAGCCATGTTTGTTGTTTACGTTCATAATGATCATTTGAGTGGCTTTGGAGGGAAACCTGAAGGAAGTGCCTGTCAGTGTTGCCGACTTGGTGACTTCAAGTCCCCAATACGAGCACAGCTGTTGACGTCAATTTTCGTAGTGGCCAAATGTTGTTGAGCCATTTTGGTTTCATGCACCACTGAGCAACTTTCATGGGAATGAACGGGGCCCCGCCTCCTATCCAGCTCTCTTGATACATCCATGAGCAACTTCCTCTCTAGATTTAGGGACTTTTGGAGCTGGTGCTTCAAGCTACCTTCATTGGAAAAGAGTTAGCAACAAGGGCTGGGATTTTTTTGGTTGGATAATTCATAAAATCTAGCGTACTCTTGCTAGTTTCTCGGTATTACCAACTTCACCTTTAAGTACTCGCCTGTGGCTCTATAAAAACACATGGTTCAACATGTGAACTTGGAGGAATGCTGAAAGATAAAAGCCATACCTCGTCTCCTCCTGCAACACCGTTCATGGGCGGTGTGACTTCCACCGCAACATTTGAACTGTTGGGGATGTTTTTATCAGCTGGAGGAAAGAAAGAGAAGCGAGATAAGAACAGAGTTTGTTGCACCCAAGAACGGTATTAATTTGAGATTTAAAAAAAATGACGTTCAAAAGAAGAGCTGATACTGTACAATTTGCATTTCTTGGAGGTTGCGTCTGGTTGAGGGCTCCTGTGTTGAGAAACAAAACATACATGTTCATGTTCCCCACAAATTCAGTTCTTGATTTAACTGAGAAATACACAAATCAGAAAACTGGATACATGTGAAAGACAATAGATGAATTAATCCACAACTTGCTGATAAAACATGAACAAAGTTTGCTGTTACTCACCGACGCCGTTGGCACTGACAGCCTCTTCTTTACACTTCTGTTTGGCCATTTTGTGAAGTATTGATGCCTTCTCTTTGAAACGTCCTGAAACAAATGAGACTCAGTCAGTGCAGCGAGGTCTCCACGATATTTGTGATTAATTATTATGTTTATGTATGTGCTCTGTGTACGCATGCATTTCCCACTGTGCTGGGACTATTTTATATGGGAAAGAGGTAAAGGGAAAGAGGAAACCCTGATCTTCAAAAAATCTTACTTAAACCAAACACTTAAACATTTTCTAAACCTGATGATGGTGAACATAATGTTCACCAAAGCTGTTTATGTATGAATATAATGTTTGTTTAATTCATGTCCACAGGGCATCCTCTGTGTTTCATAGTTTGTGCTTATTTCACACAATTTTAATATATCTTGTATTGCATATAGCTCTATGTACATAACCTCTCCATGTATAGATATAATATAACTCCACCTGTATATACCATATATTCCTTATAATACCCTTTTACAACATTTTTCATGTATGCAACTTATAGTTAAGCTTGTATGCTTCAGAATATAGCGCGTCTCTCCTTTGCACCTTAACAACAGTCTGTATATATGTATATGTCAATGTACATACGACACTTATGTCATTATTTGCATATATTGTATTAATCAGCACTTTACTAGTTTGTACTTTGGTTAGAACTGAATACTACGTGCAATTACAATAAAGTTAAATCTAATCTATTAAAGCGCTTGTTGCATTTGGTGTGTGTGTGGTGTTTTGTATTATTAGTATTATTATTTTTGCTTACCCATACCTTCGTCACTGAGGGGGTCGAGAGTGTGTATCATGAGCTGGAAGATGCTGTTTCTCATCAGTGAGTTGTGTAGAGAGGCACAGCTGCCTTCCCTCTGCAGCCTCGGTTTGGCCTATAAAAACAACACAAACAGAAATGTTCATATGAATACACAAAAAATGAACATGTACATGCTAGTTCTACATTTGACTTCATTTGTATTTTTATCCATTCATAAAACTCCTTAAAAAAGCTGCCAAATAAGATAGATGGAGAAAAAAAAAAGAGAAACAACCGATGGGTTTGGTTTGGGTAGACTGTACTGTATATCTAGAAACCCATTTTCTATAAATGTTGATATAATATTGATATAATATATGCAGGCACCTAAACTTTGTCATAACCTGACCTGTACAAGTTTCATATACACAAAACAAACTCACCGTCAGCTTGTTCTCGTCATCTCCAGGTGCATTTACCTTCAAAAACACAGAGAAAGCAATTTAATATGGGTTGTCTTATATATAAGCAGGATGTGGAGACAGTAACACAAACATGTATGCTCCTTTAAAGCCTGGTCACACCAGTATGTGTCCTGCCTCAGCGAAATCAAAAATTGGATGAATGACTGTAAATCAGAAATAGTTATGATTTCCCCCCGTAGCCGCAGCACTAGCTGTATTCACAAAATCTCCTCTACTTTTCTAACAATGTTCAGAAAGAGGCCTGAAATCAAGGTGTTATTTTTTATTCCAGTCTGTCATTTGATGCTCAGGTGACTGAAGTGGTTCAGCCCTGTTTTGCCCAACTGAGACAGCTCACTAAGATGGGATCATTTCTTCCTCTGCAGACTTAGATAAGGCCATTCACACTTTCATTGCCTTCAGACTTGATTATTGCAATGCTCTTTATTCTGGTACCAGCAGGCAGAAGACTGCAGCTGACACAATAGGCTGCTGCCAGGCTTATAACACGTACTAAGTAAGAGAAGAGACCATATCACACCAATCCTTGCTGCCCTCCGCTGGTTTTCTGTGAGTATTAGAACTGATTTTACTGCTTGTTTTTAAGCTTTGAATGGTCTCGCTGCTGCCTATATCTGTGATTTGCTGACTCCCTGTGAGCCTGATCGCTGCATTAGATCCTCTGGCAGGGCTGTACTAATGCTCCCATAATCCAAAGGTGACCGGGCTTTTGCAGTCTTGGCCCCTCAACTCCCTACCTGAGGATCTCAGGCAGACAAACTCAGTATCCTCCTTTAAATCTCTTCTTAACACTCACTTTAATATTATAGCTTTTTCTTCACTGCTGGCATATTGCCATAACTACTCATGTGATTTTATTCTGTTTAGATTTTAAGTTTTTGGATGCTAATTATTTTATATCATGCTTTTATTGTAAAGCACTTTGTAACCTCGTTTTGAAAGGTGCAATATAACTAAAGTTATTATTATTATTATTATGAACCCAGAAGTGTTAAACTAATGTTCAACCTGAAAATGTGTTCAACACTTTACATCCAGTTTACTCACCAGATGTTCAGTAAACGATGAATGAACAATGAAAACAGACATAACTGAAGCAATGATGGAGGCCTCAGTCTTTAACCTTTACAGCTAATTTACCAAATCTATATGAAAACACACACACACACACACACACACACACACACACACACACACACACTGTCTTTTGGGGCAGGTTTTGGGTCTTCAACACAAAGAGACAAGAGTCACACACTGATCTTAACTCCATTGCTTCAGACTTAGACAGCACACACATACTGTAGTTAGACAGACTGTGGTGGTGCAGTGAGGAGGGGAGAGTTTATGAAGGAGGTTTGCATGAGCTATTGTCAGTCTTTTGAATTTAGTAATTATTGCTTTTGCATCTTTTACCAAGCGGGTCTTTCTCACCATACAAACTATCCACTGTATCAAGAGAGGTGGGTTACATCACACTGAGGTTGTTTTCGAAACCTCATACTATACTAGCAGTACGTACTGATTTATGTATTTAGTATGTGAACAAAAACATAATCTGCAGTATGCCAAAAATACCTGGATGTCCCACTGATTCAGAGAAAATCTCCAGTCTACTGAAGCCCACAATGCAAAGTGCTAGACCGCTACAGGCTACAATTACACACAAAACAGCTATTTTTGAAAATATTTTTCGTAGCTATTTCATCATAAAATTCACTTCGGAAAATTTTGAGGCGAGAAATCAAAACCATAGACTTTGAATGTTTTACAATTTTAGATGGTGAATCGAACATTTTCTCCTTAATGATGGATAATTTGTTTAAACATAATTGTCCATTATAAATTGACAGGAACGTGTGTTTATGTGCTTTTTAAATTGAAAAGCTCCACAATCGCCTGCAAACACCAGCCGAGTGCCGAGCCCACAGACCGGCTGCAGAGTGGCGAGGGAAGAGGAGGGAAAGAGATACCTGCTGAGACAACATAACCCTTTTTTACATTACCGGTACTCTGATATCTGGAGGGACATCAGTCCACTGGTGAACTGCTGCAACTTGAAAAAGCACTTTGATTAAATTTTACCAAGCAGTGTTTTCCTGTCTTCCCTCAGTGAGGATCCTGTTTGTCTTGCTTCACTGTGAGCTGTATGAAGGAAATAAACATAACATAAACTAAATCTAACTAACTACTACTAACTAAATCTAAGTTGTATTTTTGATAATATTACAATAATGGTTTGGACGCAATATAATGGATGACCAGAACCACTTTTTCTAAACAGTGCAGCCTTCGTGTTACGAATGATTTTAAATCATATTTCACAACCGATCCTCATAAACTGGTGTAGAGTTTGTCTAACCATTCAGAAATACATTGAACTCAAAGCAAACAGCAAAATGAACAGACTATCGTTTTCTTTGTCTGCTGCTCAAGAGCTGTCCTCGTCCATCCCATCTCATAAAGACAGATCTGTATGGACATTTACACTGCTAGATATTTTAAAATAAACTCACTTACTCACTCTGTCTGAGGTGAATCGTTTTCCTTAACTAGAGCTAAATGTACTACCGTTATCTTACACAAACATTTACATCACACAGCTGAGGTAACACTTCCACTTCTCTCTTTTTCTACACTTTCTCATTCATATTATAGTACAAATACTACAATACAGTACAAATAGACAGACAGCCAACAACTTGATGCCACCTTAGTCCTGACCTGCTCTGATCACTTTAAAAAAACAGCCGATGAGACTGTTGTCAGGTTATTAAATAGGCATCATCAGTCACACCATAGATGTGGGTCAACTGGGGCCTACTACACCCACTAGTAGGTTTTATCACCTATTCACATGGTAGATCAGTGTGACAGACAGTGTGAAACTCTATAAAGTGTGTAGATTGGAGAAATTAAAGGGTTTTCACACAGGAGTTTGCATCCAGTGTGAAACTAAATGTGTAGCTCTCTTTGTGTTTGTAGTTATTTTAACCCAAAACAAAATGTTTTTCCCCTAAACCGAACTAAATGTTTTCTTGCCTAAACCGAAAGAAATTGTAGTTTTATTGTCTAAGCCTAAAGAAGTTGTAGTTTTGTTGCTTTAACCTAAAGAAATTGTAGTTTTATGGCCTAAACCTAAAGAGGCCTTTTTGCATCCTGCTTTTAAGTTTCACTTTCACAACACATAGTAGGCCTGTAATGATCCACATCTATGTGAGGGATGATGTACAACGAGCAGGTCATTGTTGAGACAGAAACCCCTTCAGGGCGATGCTGGACATCATTCTGCTTATTAGACGGTAACTAACTTCAGAAATCAATATATGACACAAAAATGGTCCTCCAGTTTCCAACATCACAACTGTGCCCAATGGTCTCTTATAAAGAAATAACAGACCAGAGAACGCCATGATTAACCAATCAGAACTGAGTATATAACAACACTGTATAATCAGGTGGTTATAGCGACTGATAACGGCTATTTAATGTGAGGAAAAACAAACCATCGCCGGCACCAAGCAGAGAGGTGGTGGAGTTTGAGTTGGAGCAGATAATCCCTTCAGCTTCTGATAAGACACCTGCTGCTGTTATGGCAGCTAAAGCAAGTCTAAAGACAGGGTTTCCTTTTGTTTTTAAATCTTTAGACTTGTCACATGTTTGTTTGAACTGGTGGTTTATTTACTTCAGCTGTGTGAAGACCACCTGGTTTAGATGCCATTCATGATTTTCATTCAGCTGTAAACTTACTGTAAGATTCACCTGCTACTCAAAACTTGCTAAAACACAGCATATAATTTCATAAATGTGTGACCGATGATCTCAAAGCAAAGCTGGTTTCTTACTACTACATGTTGGTGTCTGTATTATCCATGTGATTGCTGAGCAGCTCTTTTTTTCTACTTGCTGTATTTTGTAACATGTTTGTATCCTGCATGACGCGCTTAAACTTCAGTCGAAAAGCTGCTAATCTTTGTCACCTTTGCCCTTACGTCACTCAGCTCTCATCTCTGCTCTGATGTGGTTGCGAGGTTAAAACTCTCCTCAGCTTTCCTGCATTAATCAATGACGACTAATCACCAGAAATCTGTCTCAGATCACTTCCAGCAAGTGAAGCGATTTAAACCAAAAACCAGAACATCCTCCAAATACGGCACATGCTGTAACCTGTAGCTGCTAAATTTACCAGTTAAGATAATCGAAATACAGATAGTTTAAGATACCATGTTAACAATGTTTGGTAATGTACAGCCATTTTTATTTACAGATATAATAATACATTTACAGACTGGATTCTCTACAGGTAAAAGTGTAGTAAAAGCAAGCACACATGTATGAGGTTTTGCTCAGATCTAGCAGTACATCTGCTGTCAGTGACTTAAAAAAGACAACTCAACATGAGCCATTTTAATGCCATTTTCTGTTGTAGTTTTGATCATAATTTGGATTATGATCAAAACTATAATAAATAACACTATCTATTAGAGCTGAAATGTAGTTGTCAACCTTTACATTAATCGTCAACTATTTTGATAATCGATTAATCGATTTGAGTAATTTTTTTAATTCCAGCTTCTTAAAAGTGAATATTTTCTGATGATGTCAAACTGAATATTTTTGAGTTGTGGACTAGACATTACATTTGAGGAAATCATTTTGGGCTTTCCTGACAACCTGTAGACCAAACAACTGATTGATTAATAGAGAAAACATCGACAGATTAATTGACAGTAAAAATAATCATTAGGTAGAGACCTAATTTTAAGTCATGTAATTGTAAAAATAAAAAAGCTATGATTGTCTACGAGCCCTGAGTATCTGCAGGTTTCAGAATACTACTAACTACCCGAAGTTGAATTTAAGCCCAAAGAATAAAACACAAGCTGGCGCTCACATCTAACTCTGATTAAACATCACTATACAAAATATCTGAGACAAGAAAATGACCAGGAAATTATGTCTGCCCGGATATCCATCTGTGATGAAAACCACAGATGTTATTAACTTGTATTAACACATTCATGTCCAGCTTCTTAAATGTGAATTTCTTTACTCCTCAGTGACAGTAAACTGAATATATTTGAGTTGTTGTGGACTAAAAGAGATATCTGAGGACGTTATTTTGGGCTTTTCACCATTTTCTGACATTTTATAGACCAGAGAATGAATTGATTAATCAAGAAAATAGTCACAGATTGATCGGCAGTGAAAGCCCTACTCTCTGAGTTACTACAGGGTCTGTTCATGTTCCAGCAGAGCCTGAAGGTGAAGCCTCGGGCTTAAATTATTGTTGTCACTTTTGACTGAGCTACTGTTCCACTTCAGTTCAGTCTCAAATCCTAAATCCTCCAGATTTACTCCCTTCATCCCAATTATCATCATCACTGTCAACACTGGAGCACGATCACATCACACTTTCAAATTACAGTGTCCTCTCTCTCTCCCTCTCTCTCTCTCTCTCTCTCTCTCTCTCTCTCTCTCTCTCTCTCTCTCTCTCTATATATATATATATATATATATATATATATATATATATATATATATATATATATATATATATATATATATATATATATATATATATATATTTTTTTTTTGTTTTCATTCTTTTTCAAATTACTAGCCAATGACGGGAAAGAAAAGTGAGAATACTAATAATCACTAGTGCAAAAAAATACTAGTAAAAATCATAATCTTAGTCAAACCATGTTATTAAAAGCTGGCCATCTTAACGACAAATAGACAACAACAACAACAAAAATGTATATATATATATATATATATATATATATATATATATATATATATATATATATATATATATATATATATATATATTATTTTTTTGTAACTGTGTAAAATGGGGTATAGGAAAGGTTGGTATTTAGCTTAAACATGATCAATGGTCATAATCATACATACATACAGGTACATACATGAAATCTGACCTCTGCATTTAACCATCCTAAGCCTTTAGGAGCAGTGAGCCCCGAGAAGCAACATGCGGTTCAGTGTCTCGCTCAAGGACATGTGGGCAGACCCGGGTACCCGACCCGAGGATGTGACCCGAGGGCCCGACCCAGGGACCCGACCCGGGGACCTGACCCGAGGACCTGGGGATTGAACCGTCAACCTTGCGGTTAAAGCACAACCCGTTCTACCCCTCCTCTCTCTCTCTAGTGTCCCCAAGCTGTGGGACTTAGCCAGGATTAATCACCACTTTTAGACCAGTGCTTTTCTAGCCTGCGTGTGAAGTCCTGCAGCAACCTTCACAGGTCAACATGCCGTCGGACATTTCCCTTTCACTCACATCTGTCAGCAAACACCAACCATCTCTTTTAAAATCATTTTCAGTGACACAACTGCTCACTTTAACTGCCCTTTCACAGACATGCGACTGCAGTCAGTAAGCATTAAGTGCTCAACAAAACACCTCAACAGGTACAGTTTTTGATTATGATCACAATGATCAGACCTGCTGTTCAAGTGTAAAATCAATCAGTTAAGCTTTGTGCTGACCCCAGAACACAACCTACTGGACTGTATGAAGTGTCACTGTCTTTAAATAAAGGCATTATCATTTCAGTTAATGGATAACTACATTAAAAAATGTGCACTTTGGGCCATGAATATTAAAAACCTTCACTTATGGGCAACAATAGAACTATAACTAGTGACATATGACACGTAATAACCACTGATAAGTACATTTTTATTCTCTATACTGATCCTTAAAGCCAAGAAACCTTCAGAGTTGCAGATACACAACACTGCTGCATTTTGATCTGATATTAATGATCGCAGGGAGAATCTGAACAGAGACGAGTGACAGTGTGCTGGGCTGTGTTTGCTGTCGTCACCGCAGGTAAGCAGTTGATAAGGGGATCAGAGGGGATTGTCGTCTTTAGTGCCATCAGCAAGAAAACCATCACATCTTCTCTTTCCCTCTCGACTTAGACACTGTACGCACTGTGCAAAACCACTCGAAACACCCACAACTATGCTCAAAATAAAACAATGATTAAAAAAAAAAAAACACAGTTACGAGCATGACCACAGGCTGGGGAGGGAGCTGTCAGTCCTTCTTCTCTCAGTGATCTACTGATTCTTGCTCCTTCCAGGGAGCATCTGACTATTATTAGCGGCCCTAATTGGATCGGAGGGCATTAACCCAGGGGGATTATTGAGCAGCTACTGACACATGAGGGCAAGGTGGTTGGACATCAAGCGCCGGACGACAGAACAGAGAAAAGCTGTTCTTGGGCTGAGGTGAGACAGCCTGAAGAACAGCTGATTCCCAGAAGGGCATGAATGTCAAACAGAGCTTCGGTAACAACAACGATGAGCACAGAAATATACGTATAATGTGCTCACAGGTTCAGAACAAAAAGGACATGGAATATACAAAAGTGGATGATATATATATATATATTTATATATATACAGTCCAGATGACACAGGCCTGGGAAAAAAAATCTAATTGTTATTGCCACTAACTGATTCTTGGGGGACTACAATGAAATCAAAACATGTTAAAACAGTTTTAATCAGCTTGAAGATGACGAAAGACACTGAAAAGGGCTAAAGCTTGAAAATAGAAAAAAGACAGGGGCAAAACTATATATATTTATTCAATATAAGTGTTTGCTAAGCTGAAAGAAATAACTCTATAAAACCCCTAAATAAAAGCAGGCAATGCTGTTTTTTCCCCTTGTTTACAGTTAACTAAGCATTTAAGGGGAGGAGGAGCCTGGCGATCAAGAGCTCATCTGGTCCCTAAAACGTGAGAACTTGTCCTGACCTAAATCACCACCATAAATAGCTGCTTCCTTCTAAGAAGTGTTTTCCATCACTATTGTATCTTAACAGTGTGTTTCTGCATGCATTTTACAGCACATCACTTTATTGGTCTATAATGGGAAAAAGGTAGCCTACATAATAAGGTGTGTATTGGTGATATGATACATATCATGATACAGGGGTTATTATTTTATATATTGAGATATATTGTGATACTGTCAGCAAGGCGATATATTGCAGTTTTTTAAAATATAATTTTAGGAAAACCACCGAATAAAGAACACCTTTATATGCATAAAATCAGAGTAAAAAGTGTACTTTTAGCAGTTTTGGAAAAAAGAAAATTTATGCAATCAGAACAGTGAAATCTGCATTTATCAGCATCTCTTTAAAACTATAATTAATAATCAATACAATAATAATGTAAAGTAATATAATATACTATGTTTTCTTACAACTCTACTATATAGTCTGACAACACTTCATTTTACAAGTCTGCACATTTCATGGTAATTAGGTGATTAACGTAATCTATTTGAAAATTATTATGATTATCATGATTATTATGAATATTATGAATAGAATGAATATTATATTTATGAATATTATGAATATTATGATTATTATTGTTATTATTATTATTCAAGCACAACTCTCACCGTTATGACTTATTGTGAAATGTACCCTGGTAGCTAATGAGGAAATAAAGAAATTTCAAAGATGTTACTTGCTAATTAATTTCTATGTATCAGCAGACATTTTGTACTCTTCCTGGAAATGTATTAAAGAAATTACCAGCTATTAGGAAATACTGCAATATAATTATTAAATAATGTTTATGATAAATATTTTTTTGATAAATTTCAAGGTAAATATTGGGATAAACAGTTAATAATAAATAAATTTCAAACAGATTACGTAAATTATCACCTAATTACCATGAAATGTGCACACCTGTAAAATTAAGTGTCACTCAGATTATATAGTAGGCAAATAAATTATTTGCTAATTATCATCTATTTACCAGCAGACATGGAAATAAAGCATATCAATTAACCTCCTATTCTTTTCCTGGGAATGCATTAAATAAATTACCAGCTATTGGAAAAATAGTGGGATATGATTATTAAATATGTTTATAATAAAGTCATTTTGATAGATTTTGAGGTAAATATTGGGGTAATTTGACAGTAATTACAAAGAAATTTCAAACAGGTTCCTTACTAATTATCACCTCATTACCATGAAATTTGCAGACCTGTAAAATGGAAGCGTTACCATAATCTGTAATTAATGTTCCCAGACAAACAAAGGTCGGATGATGTGCAGCAGTGCTTTGCAGACGCCCCTGAAGAACTAGCGATGGGTGATGTCGGTCTAGACTACGGGCCAGCTGCTCTAAGATCAGCCTACTGTTAGTAGGTTTAGTGTTTGTCACCTGAGCACCGTATGAGATTAGAACATCAGAGAGCAACAGATCTGACTCCAACTGCACACAGACAGAAAAAGACAAACATGAAAAACAAAAATAGCCTCTTTGTGTGTTTGTTATGTACGTGAGTTGAACCTTTTGCATCACCCCCCCACCTTTGTGTCTGCAGTAGGGATGCACCGATCAGACTTGACTAAAATATTGCTTTCCTTACTTTGTAAAACCAAATGCAACAAATAAATATGTAGATAACATAACAGACATTTAGTGAATTGTTATTTATCATTAAAATAATAAATAGTAGACCAACAACTTGGCAAAAAAGTCTTAAGACTTAACAGGTGTTATTGAACCAACAAATTGGTCAAAACATAAACAGGAATTAAACTTCCAGTATAAAATGTCTTTAGTATATAACCATCAAGCTGAATTTAATAGATCGGCCCCATTGTCACCGATATCTGATCCAGCTATCTGAACGGTATCGGTGCATCTCTACAGCAAGCAGCACAAAGAAAATCCTAAACTAATCTCAAGATCACACTTTCCCGTCACCCTCCTCCGGCTGACATGATGGTTTAGTGATATCAGCATCCTGTGAGTATGAGTATGCATTGTTATTACTGAAGTTCTGACTGGCTATACATGTAAAAACTATAACTTGCCTCCCTTGACACTCATGAAATAATTTATAAATTAGGAAATAGATTTTTATAATTTCTGGCTTGTGTAGTTTGGACCACACGTATGCGATATGATATGACTCAAACGTTCAATAGCATGAAAAGTCTGTGATTTTATTGTTATTTTAGTTGCTTTAAATTTATGTCAGGGAGTAATTTGTCTATACTTTTATTTGTCCATTTTTTTATGCTTTTAATCACGTTTCTCGTGTAAATTGTCTTAACATTGTGATTATTTTATCCATTCTGTGAAGCACGAGAGAGATTTCACTGTATTTTAAGGTGTGCTATATAAATTAAATCTATTATTTATTATTTATTATTAGTGTGACTGTAAACAGACTGTCAGAGGTGAATTAACCATCTTCATTAAACATGATGGGAGATGATGGGAATAACATTGAAAATGTGTTCAATACCCTGTTATGAAATACAGTAAATTAAATCCATATTATCCGTATTCTTTGTAACTTAAATATTCTAACATAAATGTCTTTTTCGTTTTAACCCAGTTTAAGTGGGGACAGTTTATGGACCAGCTGTGTTACATCAGTCCTATTCTGACAGCACGGTCCGGACGTGGTCACTAAAAGCAGTGAGGGAAGACCGGAGGCCAGTTCCTAGACTTAGTCAGCACCAAGGGGCTGCAGTCGGGCTCGGCGTCTGGCGGCGTCCGAGCAGGTGGCGGGTTAAGACAAATCTTTATATCCTTCCTGAGGAGAAGCCAAGACGGTTTGGCTGCTTGACTGATTGCTGTCTGTTCAACACCCTGAATCTGCTTCCCAGAACAGGAGCATCGCTATCCTCAGGGTCAGGAGCTGCGACTGGTTCACTCTGTGGTTCAGTTTGAAACACCTGACGCTTTTCTCAGATCAGATTTTAGCCAACAGACCCAGAACAGGGTTCCTTCAGAGAAATGTTAAAACACTAATCAGAAACTACAGGATGCTCCTCCAGTGGATGGAGTCCATCAGCAAATGAGAACATCGGGTTAGTGGGTGGATGGATGAGTAGATGGATGGGTAGATGGATGGATGGATGGATGGATGGATGGATGGATGGATTGGTGGATGAATGGATGGACGAGCAGTAGTTGGAGTAGATGGATAGATGGATGGATGATGGAAGGGTGGATGATGGGTGGATGGATAGATGATGAGTAGATGGATGGATGGGTGGGTGGGTGGATGGATGAGTGGGTGGGTGGATGGATGGATGGATGGATGGATGGGTGGGTGGGTGGGTGGATGGATGAGTGGGTGGGTGAGTAGATGGGTGGGTGAGTAGATGGATGGATGGGTGGGTGAGTAGATGGATGGATGGGTGGGTGGGTGGATGGATGGGTAGGTGGGTGGATGGATGGATGGGTGGGTGAGTAGATGGGTGGGTGAGTAGATGGATGGATGGGTGGGTGGGTGGATGGATGGATGTGTAGATGGATGGATGGATGTGTAGATGGATGGATGGGTAGATGAGTAGATGTGTAGATGGATGGATGGATGAGTGGGTGAGTAGATGGATGATGGGTAGTTGAGTAGATGACTGATGGGTAGATGAGTAGATGGCTGATGGGTAAATGAGTAGATGTGTAGATGGATGGATGGCTGGGTGGATGGATGGATGTGTAGATGGATGGATGGATGTGTAGATGGATGGATGGGTAGATGAGTAGATGTGTAGATGGATGGATGGCTGGGTGGATGGATGGATGTGTAGATGGATGGATGGCTGGGTGGATGGATGGATGTGTAGATGGATGGATGGGTGGGTGGGTGGATGGATGGATGGATGTGTAGATGGATGGATGGATGTGTAGATGGATGGATGGGTAGATGAGTAGATGTGTAGATGGATGGATGGATGGGTGGGTGAGTAGATGGATGATGGGTAGTTGAGTAGATGACTGATGGGTAGATGAGTAGATGGCTGATGGGTAGATGAGTAGATGTGTAGATGGATGGATGGCTGGGTGGATGGCTGGATGTGTAGATGGATGGATGGGTGGGTGGGTGAGTGGAAGGATGGAGTCAGGCTCACCTTCGGTGCAGTCTCCAGCTCATCCACCTGGTTGCTGCCCAGTAAGGTCTTGATGATGAGTTCTATTCTGGCATTGAACTTCATGAACGTCACGTAGCAGGTGTAGCACGACAGCAGGCCCAGACTTTCCAAAAACGTGATTTGGTTATCCAGAAAGAAATAGATGAGCATGAGCAAGCCGATGATATAGAACGAGACGTCCCTGAAGAGAGGCCACCAGGTGAGGTTCAGCACCTCTTTGGAGAACAGGGCGCACATCCCGATCACAAACAGGATGTTGAAGACGGCGGAGCCCACGATGGTACCGATACCCACGTTACTGTGGGAGATGAAGACTCCTATGACGGAAGTGAAGAGCTCTGGGGCTGAACCACCTGCTGCCATGAAGGTGGCTCCTGCTACGTCATCAGATATCTGCAGCTTCTCCGTGATGACCGTGAGCGCAGGAACAAAGAACTCATCGCAGACGATGGCTAAGGCTATGAACATGTACAACATGCCAAACATATGTAAAATCACATAGCCCTGACGCCTGTCCTCCACGCTGAAGTAGTCTGTTGGGTAGTCCCCGTGATTCATGTGTATTTCAGATGATCGCATGGCCACCGGTGTGTCTTCTGGCGTGGCTGAGAGGTTGTGGTACTGCAGAAGAGTTCTTTGGGGCACTGCCTCCTCTGCTGAGCCCTCAGCGGACGATTCCAGCTCCTTGGCCACCGTTGTGACCAGCGACAAGGCACTCCATGAACAGAATGTGCAGACCGCCACCATGCTGATGATGAAGCCCAGAATCCGTCCGGGCCGCAGCTTTCTTCTGACGCCATGGTAGTGGTGCCTGGTGCAGCTGCTACGAGGGCCCAGAAGAGGCTCCGGGCTGGCTCGACTTCTTATGGGTAGCAGGAAATCCATGGTGTTTGGCGCAGGTTGTCAGGCAGAGGGGAAGTGTCTGGAATCACCCCCGAAGTTGGGTTGGTGGTGCTGCTGGCTACGAGGGCGGGGGTTTGACAGGCCGCGACGGTTCACTGCTTTGTTTGCATGCTGCTTCCCAGTCTAAACACAATGGAAGCCCTGCAGTCTGATTCCAGGATCTAGCCCATTCAAAGGCTTCCTCATATTACTCACTGCAAGACAGACAAAAAAGTGATAACTTTAATCCAAGGGAGCAGATTAAAACAACAACCATTAAAGCTGCAGAAGGCAGAATGCTTTTGGCATCAGTGGGTAAAATCTCAATCATAATCTTTCAGCATATTTTAATTCAGGTGTTCTGACAGAAAACTAAACTTCTGCACCTCCTCATGGCCTTTAATCTATCCCATGACCGATTTTGACCAGTCACAGGACATTTCAGAGAACGCTCCTATTGAGCATCCCTATTGGCTGTGCTCTGACTGGTGGGCGGTGCTTGGCATCATCAACGTTCTCATTTTACAGCTTAACAGAAACTACAAGTTGTTTCTGAAACATTTGAGGTGAGAAATAGTCATTACAGTAACAGAATATTGATTCATATTTGATCAGTGCTGCCTAGTTTGACTGATTGATTGGAGTTTGCAAGTGATTGACAGCTGCTCAGAGCCAGCAGACTCCAGCTCGGCTCTGATTGGTTGTTTTTCTCTGATCTGTGAAATCCTACAGATGCCGTTGCGAGCACCGGAGGACACAGAGACACATGATATTATTTTTCAGATGATCTGTCTCATGCCCTAATGTCAGGATATAGTGACCGGTTTCAAAAAATAACTATTTTTAATCATAATTGCTCCGTTTCTACCCACTGCTGCTTAGTATAAAACTAAAAGACAACA
This sequence comes from Pterois miles, assembly GCA_947000775.1. Taxonomy (NCBI): domain Eukaryota; kingdom Metazoa; phylum Chordata; class Actinopteri; order Perciformes; family Scorpaenidae; genus Pterois; species Pterois miles. The sequence continues at coordinate 3,489,946 of CAMQGK010000328.1, forward strand.
CAGAAAGACAAGCCTCTTCATGATTATGAATTCAGTCTACCTTTTTACACTCCTGATATCCATCTATTTACAGATCTTGACAACTCTATTGCACCTTTTATCTTCTTTACACCAAACTATAGTTACAGTTGAATGCTGACAGTGACCCTAATGAAGATCAATGTTGGTCGCAACGCGTTGGTCATTTTAAACAATTACTGACACAAAATACAGACATTTTAATTTTGTTCAAACACGACAGTGTGCCTTGGTTTATTTTTAAGGGAGACTTGATTTTGTACTTTTGTTAAACCATATTACATCCATGCAATGAACCTGTCACAAGACTGAATAAGCCCAGTACAGCTGTATGTGATTACCACAAAGACCCAGCAGTATTTCTACTTGGCTCATTACTCATTACTTTGCAGATAAAGGTTTTACTTTGCTAAAGATTAAACTACCTAATGGTGTACAAAGTAGATAAAATGAGCATCTCCTCTCTTTGACTTGCTGCAGCATTAAAATATGCTTAAATGCTGTTGCATCAGTAGTAATAACCCATTGATATCTGTTGAATTCAAAATAATGGCTCAATATTATATTACTGAGGTTATGTGAACTGTGAGGCAGGGCTGGCCAAAATCTTCTGTCCAAGTATAGGTCATTTCATGTCTCAATATCACTATACATCACTATACTGTATATCACAACATTACATGTTTTCTGGTAATTAAATAAATACATAGTCAATATGCAATAGCCACACGGTAAAGCCTCTCAAGTGAAAGTATATAGATTAAAAAAATAAGTATTTACATGCACCGTTTGTTAATCACATTCATCAGAGTGTGATGTAAAAACAAAATGGCAATCTTCAAATAATATTCCCTCAAACTATTTCACAGTTAGCATGTTTGTTATGATCAATTTAGATGATGTAATTGTGTATCGATATATGATTTCATCAGGATTCGATTCCACTGAAACATGATAAATAATCATATTGAATGATCTCCCAGCCCCACTGTGAGGTCTGTATTTGGATCTGCTGCTGACAGATTCCAGGATTTTACTTCATGTAGGTTAAATTTTAAGGCTCACATGAATAATTGCAATTTTTTCTCACAAGGCTGTAATTAAGTTACTCATATGTTAATGAAAACTTTAAAAAAAATGTATCACAGAAACATATAACATATTCAATATTCATCGGATCTGAAATCATTTGATTTCTTTGCAGCTGGAATGACAGTCTGTGCTGTACTGACCAGTTGACAGTAGCAGTATTAATAGCAGCTATTCTGTTAATGTGCTGTGGCCTTCTTGACATTGCGCTGAGAACAGCAGTGCAATCTCTCCTTTGAGTGAAGCTTGGACATTAGTAAAAGCTCATTAGGGAGCTATTTAATCCCTGAGAAGATATACTTAGATTAGCCTCAGGCCCTGCACACTGGTGCCTCTGCACAAAGAGTCAAAAAGTAGACACCAACAAAATCATTTGTGAATGTGAGTTACAAATAAGATGAACATTATTCAATGCAGAGGCAACTACATTGGGACAAACTGCAATGTTGAAACTACATCTCCCAACGTCCTGAGCAACGCCCATTCTTAATCTGCTATGAAACACCAAGTAAATACAGTAAAACACTGGTTTTCAAAACAAGCTGTGCTGTGAAGTAGCATTTAAGAATGGAGATGGGCTCCCTTAGGACATTAGAGCAAAGACACACTACAGCTACACACAAAATGCATACAAATATACTGTATATCTTTCTCATACCACACTTCTTCCGTTCAGCAGGAAGGACTCCAGCAGGTCTCTGAATGAATATTCCAGTAAATTGAATCCCAACGGTGAAAAGTCCAGAGAGCTCAGTGTTCAGTCTGAAGGTCCCAACAGTAAATCCTCAGTGAGATTTTCCTCCCTCAGCTGAGGTGGAGCTCCAAGACGCCAGGTCAGAAGCCCAGAGAAGCAAGGGCTCCTCCCTCGCTCTCAATGTTCCTCCCTCCTCCTTCACCGTTCCAGTACATCTCCCCCTCTACCTTCCCCTCCTTGTCCTGGAACCAGGATCAGTGCCATCTAGTGCTGTTCATCCCCCCTTTCCACCTGTTCCTACCTCATGCATCATTTCTCCAACGCCCAAGCAAATGGGTCTTACACAACGAGCTTACAGCCTGAAGGGGCCATCAGATCATAGCGCTGTGCACAAAGTCCTTGAAACCCATCCCAATTACTCTGAGACGTAACACAGTGCAGCTATTGCATGCAGCATGATATTTGTACGTATTTAAATTAAATGTGAAAGAGGCATAAAAGGCATTTAAAAGCATGAGCTTCATTCTGGTTTTAGTTTACATCAGGGGCTCTGGAAGTAGGGGGGCCAAGGATGGCTCTGTCCCACTTTCTTTTTAAGGCTGTGAATCTCTGTATCCCTGCAAATTTCAATTATTCCCATCCAAGCTGCGCATGCCAAGACTGGAGAGTTCAAGTCTATTTCTTTGACGATACGTGTGTAAATGTGAGGTTGATGTCCAAAAAAAAAAGCACTGAATAATATATTTATCCACATTTTGCAATCAGCGCAGAAGAGTGTGGATCTTCAGCTAATCAGACAGTAATCAGCCATTGTGTATCCTAATTCAAATGAAATCAAAGTGATCTGACATCCAGCCTGCTTGAGTTTCATAATGGACAGACAATGTTTGTTCAACTGGTGGGCTGGCCGTTCGCCAGACACATCATCCAGTGTGCAGCAATGCAAGGGGTCTGTGGCAACGTTGGCACATGTTAGATTTGGTTTTCCACCTCCACTTCTCAAGCCTAAGGGCCCTATTTTAACCATCATCATATGCTATTTGAGCATATGATGGTTAAATAACGTTTATCATAGAAAAGGATAGAAGGATAGAAAACTAATACACTTCAGGCACAAATCTCACCATTGTGACTAATTATCTACACAAATGTAACCTGGCAGCTAATGTCATGATTCAGGGAGAATTTAAAGAAATTTCAAAAAAGTTATTTGCTAATTATCATCTATTTATCAGTAGACATTGAAATAAAGCATATCAATTAACATTTGCATTTTTTTTTCCCTGGAAATGTATTATACAACTTAAGAGCTATTGGAAAATAGAGGAATATTATTATTAAATAATGTTTATAATAAAGTTATTTTCGATGCATTTTGAGGTAAATATTGGAGTAATTTTGCAGTAATTCCAAAGAAATTTCAAATAGGTTACCTGCTAATTATCACCTACTTAACATGAAATGAAATGTTACCAAAAACAACACCAGGGTCACTGTCACAGCTGGTAAAAAGATTATATAAACCACATAACCCTGCTTGGGTTAAGTCCAACCAGACCTTCCTATCGTTTCTCACCTCCCACTGTTCTTATCCAATTAAACAGGAGCATACTTAATGGAGTGCACCACTAACTTTCCCTCACAAGCAAAATGTTGCTCTTGATGGTTTACAGTCGGTGTGTTTGCTCAGCCCATCTCCATTACCTCCTGAGCATGCTTTTTCAAAAATTCTGCACAGAGGACGATCAAGGATCTCAGGATTGTCTCTGGATTCTGTGGGACTAACTCACATAAAGGAAAAAACAAAAAGTGCTGAAATTACTTTGATAAAAGGTGTTGCATACATTATAGTCTACATACTGTGTTTCCCCACTAAAACAATGAGGCAATGCCACAGCCTGAAGTGACAAGTTTGGTGCAGAGGTGTTTGACCTTGGTAAGGATTCTGCATTTGGGCTGTAGCGGCTATATTAAGGTCCATGTAAAGTCCTGACGAGGCTAAACTGGTTACATCACCAGCCAACCCTCCTTATAGGTAGGCTGAGGTACATCGCCTGCAGAACTTGAAATAAAAATAAGTCTCTTGGCATGCAGAAGAAACCTCACTAGACCTTTTCTTTAACCGTTTCAGGTTAACTTTGCTGTGCTCCTCTCTTAAAAGAAAAAAAGGAAAAATAGAAGAACTGGTAGAGGTCGACTTTAAGATAGCTAGAGCTATCATACAAAGATGTAGCCTGAGTAGAACTGCACACAAACGTTAGCACAACTTTGCCAAGAGAGTTATAGAAAACCTTGATCTTGCATTCGACAGCAATTTGATTCTTTTTTGTGAGGCCGAGTGGCTCATTGGTAAAGTCATTTTCCTCGGCAGGTCAAGCAGTGAAAAGTGAGAGAGATATTCATGACGTTCCTCTGCGAAGCTGGGATCAGCAGCAGCTTATTGACTAAAGCTTGTACCTGAAATAGCTGCTAAGTTATACACGAGCTGGAGCGAGACCCTCTACCTGTGATCAGGGACGGTGCACGTGATCGGTGAGATATAAATCATGAGTCTATGAACAAACCTTTTCAAACTTGACAACATAAAACTCTCTAAATGGGCCCCTTTGTATTTCCTATTTGTTAATGCAGTAACTGACAGGAAGTAAACTTGGACCCAAAGTGGTGAATGCAGATATTCTACTATTGGTACCTTCAAATGGGGTGGTGTTTACCGTGTGCCCCCCTCATGTCCCATTCACACAACCTCGTAAGTGGAAAGTTTCTGAAAGCTCAGAGTTCACGACTTGTGATGTGTTTGTTGGTGTTGTCAGAAATGGCGGAGCGCATGGAAATTAATTTTTTTCAGAGCATAGTCCATCCAACTGCAACCGCTTATCCCACTATGGGTCACGGGAGGGCTGGAGCAGATCCCAGGACAGGTCGCCAGTAAATCGGTGAGGCGACCTGTCCCATCAGAGGCCACATAGAGTCAGACAACCATTCATGCTCAGTCACACCTGTGAGCAAGTTAGAGTCAACAATTAACCTAAACTTCATGTCTTTGGACTGTGAGAGGAAGCTGGAGAACCTGGAGAAAACCCACATTAACAAGGGGAGAAGATGGAAATGCCACACAGAAGAGCCCAAAGCTGGATTTGAACCTACGACCTGCTGTGAGGTGACAGGGCACCACTGTGCACCTCCCAGTTCATAATAAGTAATACATTGTAATTCTAGTTCAGTTTAGTTTAGGATATTGTTTTTCTGGTTAATTTATATGTCTGAAGAAAATGTTGATATTCTCAACAAGCTCATCTTTCTCCTCTTTCATTAAATCTTTGCATTTCCTGCATTATGTCATCCACTAGCTAGCTTGCTAAACTGTTAGCCTCTGCAGCTTCTAGACTCGGACAGTAACGTTAATATTGCGTTTGCTTAGCAGCGGTGTTCTTCACGACTTAACCACTTGAACGCAACGCATATGGTGTACACGACTTCCCATCTTGTAAACACGGTAAACACGACCCTATTTGAAGGCACCATAACATGTTATTTAGTACGCTTAACAGTGAGATGTACGATTTTTTTTTCCACTACGGCAGCATAAATATCCCACAATGCAATGAGGTAATAAAGACAACGTTCATAACGAATGTTGACGGACAGCTCTGTAACATCAATAATGCTTCGCTTTAAATGTAAGGATAATATTTAATTTTGCTAGGTGTAATATATATTTTAAATTAATTTGATTCTGACAAACCGTTGTTTTGTTCACATGAAGTTGGCACGGGTTACCATGGTAACCCGTCTCCAAATGGCAAGGAGGCTTTCAGGAAGTGATGACGTAAATTACTGCTGAGTCTGAAAAGATACAAACTACTGTTTATTCACACAAAAGTATGTTGAACGATAGTACTCATCTGAGTATTTAGTGCATAGTATGCAGTTCTGGATGAAGACTAAGTCTATAGGCAGTTTCAGTATAATTGTATTTTGAGGCTACAGCTTGGGTTCATGTTTACTTCCTTACATGTACACTGTATAACTGAAGTTCAGTGCTGGAGAATCACACCTGTTTCCTCTTGTGAACCACAACTGACACATTTTACATTTCAACATGGAGCGAGTGTTTATCCGGCAGCTGCTGGAGGTGAATGTCTCTCAGTGGTTTACTGAAGTCTTAAAGCTCTGTTGATCATGAGGATCATGATATCAGTAGCTGAGGTGGCTGGTGGAAGGACAGCCCATGCAGCCCATATACTAGAGAATAGAGGCCTTAGACCCAGTTGACAGACAACTTTCTATAATCTAGGGGAAATCCTCTGATCCTCAGATACAGAGGGCAGGATTACTGCTGGTCCAGCAGCCTCGGCAGCAGACAAGACGGTCAGAGGCTTACTTAGGAGCTTGCTCACAGAGGCGAGAAATGGCCATATGAGTCAAAAAACTTTGCTCAGTGATCAGTCGTCTGTGAAAAGAGTTTTTCATGCCTTGTACATTAAAGGTGCAGTATGTAGGATCTGCGGCATCTAACGGTGAGGTTGCAGGTTGCAACCAGCTAAAACTTCTCTCGCGTGAAAGGGTGTTAAAGAAAGACTGAATACTTTATTTTTAAGTCTGGTCATTTACATAACCCGTCCCTCATGAGATTATTCTGACACATTAACAGACAAGAAGGAAGGAAGAAGGGGAAGGGGGGGGGGGGGGGGGGGCGGGGGAGGGGGGGGGCCGGGAGGGCAAAACAAACATTCTGGCATGTTCGACCACCATCATCTAGCAGCTCAACACACCAGCATCATCCAAACAGAAAATTAAACATCCAGACACAATCGCAAATGGTGAACCTCCACAAATAATGCCCCAGGATATATCCCACAGTGGAAATTAAGGATGCTAATTTTGAAAAATTGACCAACCCTCATTAACCAATTATTAACTGATAACTGACAAGATCTGTGCATTGCGTGCAGCAGTGCGTCAGCTGCAGTGTATGAGCACAAAAGACAACTGAGTCTCCAGTTCACCATCAGGAGAGCTACTGTAGCAGCCACGGTGCTGCGTTCACTGTCCCCAGGTCATCGTCAGGACAGTTACTGTAGCAGCCACGGTGCTGCGTTCATTGTCCCCAGGTCACCATCAGGAGAGCTACTGTAGCAGCCACGGTGCTGCGTTCACTGTCCCCAGGTCATCGCCGGGCGTATTTCCCAGAGGTCAGGAGAGTTACTGTAGCAGCCACGGTGCTGCGTTGACTGTCTCCAGTTCACCGTCAGGAGAGTTACTGTAGCAGCCACGATGCTGCGTTCACTGTCTCCAGTTCACCGTCAGGAGAGTTACTGTAGCAGTATATATGTGTGTGGTGGTAAAATACCACATCAACTGTGCACATAGTGGCCTCTGACTTTAAGGAAAATTACATTTAACATATTTTTCTTTTGATAATGGCCATGATTGTATGCATTTAGACATGAACAAACATGAATGTGCCTCTCTAGAGCCAGTGTTTGTGTGTTTGTCTGTTCTGGGTTACTGTAGAAACATGAAGAGGACCCGCTCCCTATGTAGATATGAGCGGCTCATTCTAACAAAAACACAGAGATTCTCATTTTCAGATGATTATACACCTGAAAGAAAACATACCTATTAATAGTTTATTCCATTTCTACAAATAGAGCCCCTGAAATACTACATACTGTTCCTTTAATTCACATATGATGCCTTCAAATGAAACTTGTAAGCTCGTGTTTACAACATGGGAAGTCGTGTGCACGATATGCTCGCCGTTCCAGTTGTCGTGTGAACACCGCTGCTAAGAAACGGCAATATTAACGTTAATGTTGGTGTCTAGAAGCCACAGAGGCGAACAATTTAGCAACCTAGTAAGCAGATAACATGACGGAGGAAATGCAAAGACATAATGACAGAGGAGAAAGACAAAACCGTTGGGAATATCAACATTTTCGTCAGACCTATAACAATACATCTCGTGAACACGAGAAACACAACCCCCTCTGAAGGCACCAATAATAAATGTTAATGTCAGTTCACTACAATACTGGCTGGATGGACCCTCAAAACTGTCCTGTCTGGATTCAGTCTGTAGGTTTAACATGTGGATCGGGTAAATCCATCAGTCCATCAGCCCCATCTAGTGATTCATACACATTACTTATATCTGTGGCCCAAAAAACACCAGAAATCTTCAGTTTTTCTGTCCATTACATATCAAAATGTAAATTTGTTGGCAGGGAGCATTAGAAGCAACAAAATATGACACATACATGAATAGATAAGGGCCAAGGTTCCCTGTAGAGCGAGGGGAGGCAGAGCCGCCCCGTGAAGGGAGGACCGTTGGTTGTTTCCTGGACGAGGGTAGAAGAAGAAGAAGAAGAAGATCAACCTTTATTAGTCCCACGAGGGGAAATTCAATTTTTACACTCTGTTTGTGAACTTATACACAGTACATGCAGACCCGAACACACACATGCATCAATGGAGAGATGTCAGAGTGATGGGGCTGCTCCTGACAAGCGCCCCGAGCAGTTGGGGGTTTGGTGCCTTGCTCAGGGGTACCTCGGCAGTGCCCAAGAGGTAAACTGGCACCTCTCCGGCTACCAGTTCACACTCAGTTTTGGTCCATGTTGGGACTTGAACCGGTGACTCTCCGGTTCCCCAGCCAACTCCCTACAGACTGAGCTACTGCCGCCCCCGTACTACAGAGTTAGGAAGAAAGAAGCCTTCAGGCTATCCAGAGGAGGTCAGAGTCATAAATTTGTCAGTAGAAAAGGTTTTTCAAAGCCCAAAATATACCATGTACAAAGAGAGGACCTGGGAGGTAAAGGTTAGTGAGATGTGGGCAGATGAAACAGCAGATGTGAGAAACATGAAAAGATGGAGAAGGTGTTTGTTTTCACCCAGTTCAGGTATATACTGTAAATGTGTGCCATGTAATGATAAGATAAGATAAGATGAACCTTTATTGAGCAGTCCATCCTTCAAACTGAAGACTTATTTGTTTTGGTGACAAAATAAATGCTTTTGCATCAAGAACCTGTTGACTTCTCCAGACCAAGTCTTCCACTATTTTTGTTAGAAAACGTCAGTATATGATGACTGAAAGACAAGCGCTCAAGAAGAAGAGAAACAGTTTCCAGCCGGCCGAGACGGTTTTTATCCTCAACACCATCGGCCTCAACCGGTCACGTTTTCTGAACTCTCCATTCTCATTCTCATCAACTACATTTGTGAACTGAGCAGTGGTTTAAAGTGTTGTAAAGAAAGCATCTTGCAGATCTTCTCTTTGTTAAATTGGGATTTGGTTTAATACAAAGTTGAATCTAAGTGGACTGTAACTGGTACGACCATCAAAAATTACCTGTGTAACATGAAAACACCTGCAATAACAAACATGCTCCTTCATCTGCAGACGGTGTGTACACCAAAACCAGCCGGACACCCTGATCCACATCCAGAACATCAGATTACAGATGTTTCATTTTGTTTTTATTTGGGTACCTGCTGTGGTGTAAACTAATAATAATAATATTAATATAAAAATGTACAATCTAATGAACATATCAACCTCCTTTTGAGATGGCTGTTAATATGGCGGATCCTCCTTGTGCAAACGGAGTGGAAGTGTGTAGTGAGAGGTCACAGGGGTGGATTTGAATTAGTCCCATGAAAGCAACATTGTGAAGACAAGGAAAAGCATCAAGGAGGGAATTCGGGCAACATTTTAATTTGAGGCTTCATCTTTTCACACTATCATACATCTCAACAGAGTCACCATCATCCTTCATCTTACAGTCGTGATGAGAGGACGTTGTTGGTGCCAGAACAAAGACGGTTCATGACTAAGATAAACAAATTTAATTGTAGGGATGCAACGATACCTTTACCGGATCGGATATCGGGCTGGTACCGACTCAAAAAGCTGGATCAGATCATCGGTGACAATGGGGCTGATCTATTAAATTCAGTTTTATGTTTATATACTGCAGACATTATATACTGGAATTTTAATTCCTGTTTAAGTTTTGACCAATTTGTTGCTGCATTAAAAAGGTTTACAATTTTATTTTTTGCCAAGTTGCTGGTGTACGATTTATTATTTTAATAACAAATAAAAATTCTAAATTTGTTCACTTTTCAAAGTGAAGAAAGTAATATTTAAGTCAGGCCTGATGGTGTGTTACACATAAAATAATGATCCCAGTCACTTCCACACAGTGAGGCAAACAGCTGAGTAATTAAACCCTGGAATCAGACCGGTACTCGGTATCAGCCGATACCCAAAACCTAGTTTTCGGTATCACTGTTAGGACTGAAAAAGTCAGATCGGTGCATCCCTTGTTAATTGTGAGAGTGGGTATTTGCCTGTGTCCCTAATCTGATGCAGATAATGTATGCACATTTCTCCTTTGTTTGGAAAGCATCTGGCTCCAGTAGTCTGATTTTGTTTTGTACAAATACAAACCCTGATATCACAGACTTAAATCAATGAGCAGGTACAAGAACAACACAATGGGCTCTGTGATCTCACGGTTGCGTGATGAGATGACCAGCAGCAGCTTCATGTGTTCAATATTCATTTAATCTCTACAGTGCATGCTAAAACTACAGTGCAAAGTATGTTTAGTTAACAGTAACAGAAAGCATTGAACTAGTACTGACAACAGAGCCAAAACCACTACTGAGCCTCCTGTAAGATGATGTTGGGTTTATCAGAGAGCCTGTTTGCTAACAAGTGTGTGTATTATGTTAAGGCGACTTTTAGAAAATTAAAAATGCTTTGGCAAATTACTTATTATTCATCCATGACTTCAATCAATGTCCTTCTGAATTATCCCCTTAGGATTCGATTACATTTCCTCTCAAATTAAGTGCCTTTTCTATCCATTTCAAAACTGTCTGCCATCCTCAGCACTTCCTCTTCTTGCAATACTCATCCACCACCTCTGGCAAGACGCTGTCGTCCTCCTCCACGTCCTCCGTCACGGTCTTACCAACCAGCTGGAAGATGTCCTCGGCCGCAATGCCCATTGGCTCGGCCACCTTCACCGTCAACATGTCCTGAGTCAGGACAGTTCCTTTGGGGATCCTGACCTTAGCCACCAAGGACTTACCCAGCTGGAACAAAGGAAAGAAAGGACTGACATAATTATTGATCTCACTTCACAAAAGTTGAAAAAAATTACAAAAATAATAGCTCAAATGTACTTTTATCCTATCTATTTATACAGTAAAAATGTGACTTTACTACATTAAAAACAGTATGTGACTGCTCTTGTGGAGCGAGGATGTCTCACCTTATCATGGCACGGCTTCTCACAAGGTAACATCTGCTTGACGCCGCTCCCCAGCGCCCGCTCCACCAGCCGGATGGAGCGAACCAGCTCGGCTAGCTCACTGGGGACCAGCGAGGCCGCGTGGTCGCTTCCTTTCCACGACTTGTCCAAGGTTACATGGCGCTCGATGACCTTTGCCCCCAGAGCTACGGCCGCAACCGAAATACTGATCCCCGACTCGTGACCGGAATACCCAATGGGAATGTCAGGAAATTCCTTCTGATATTCCTGTGGTTGACAATTGGTATCACTGTCAAATTTGTTGGTTAAATTTCAAGCTAGTTGCCGGCTAGCTTAGCTTAGCATAAAGACTGGAATCTGAGGGGTACAGCTAGCTAACCTGGCTCCGTTCGACAATCACAAAATCTGCCTACTCCCGAAATGTTGATATTTTAAGTGAGATACAAGGGATATAAACTACTTGAGTTTTTAAAAAATGTTCCTAAAATCAAATATATTTTTGTTTGACAAACAATGTTTTGTGTTACACTAGAAGCAGAAGAAGAAGAAGTAAATTAAGTCATATCAGAGTGATTCAGTTCTGTTTATTTTTGGGGTTTACTACATCTAAAACAAAGTTCAAATGAATAAACTGCCAGCAGCTGGTTAGCTTAGCATTAGAGACTGGAAACAGAGGAAACAGCTGGTCTGGCTCTGTCCAACAGTAACAAAATCTGCCAATCAGCACCTCTAAAGCTCCTAACAGACTGACGGACTGTAGGATAGATTCATAAAATATCAGCATGGTGTGATTAAATGATGATCTTATGTTATGGAGTACACGTTTAAGACAAAATACATTATCATCTTCTTCATACTTTACTATATAAAGAGATGCCTTGAATGGAATCTATTGCATCTAGAATAAATAATGAATTAACCTAACCTAAGTGTATTTTCAATATGGAAGATATTAATCACTGTAAGTTCAATTAGGGGAAATACATCCTACATGCTATAAACACTAAGTGCAATGAGACAGGTCAGATTTTGCTGGCTCCTAAAACTACATATTGAGCTGCTAAAAACTTTTAATTTTCTTTTGAATGCAGTGAGACAACTCAGTTTGGTTGAAACATCTTGAAAAACTGTTGTTTTCATACCAACCTGTTGATATAATATGTAATACTGTATTCCTCTCACCGTTATCACTCTGAGGTTGACATCCTCAGCTTCCAGAGGGTAGGCGCTGGTGCACTGCAGGATGGCAAAGTTTGGGTTGTGCTCCTTCACTGTTTTGTAGACCCGACGCATCGTCTCCATGCTCTGCATCCCACTGGACACCACCATGGGCCGACCTGACAGACAAGTAAGTAAAGCTTTATTTATATAGCACCTTCTGAAACACGTCATCACAAAGTGATTCACATACAAATAAAACATCAAACAATGATAGAAACTAAAGAATAATTATAATATGAAGCACAGAAACAATGAGGGACAGACCAAAACAAAACAAAAACACATATGTTGTATATATATATATTCCTTCTTTGGTCCTAGCTGCACCAGGCTCATAGGTCAAGGACTAAAGATCTCCACTCATCTCTGTTGTTTGCTTTCTTCTCAGTGCTGTTCCAGCTGCATCCTCTCACCTTCATTTCTCCTTCGATGGTTCGCCTCCAGGTTGTTTTGGGCCTCCCTCTTTTGCGTTTTCCCTCTGGTGTCCAACACAATGCCACTTTTGTCATGACATCAGGTGGTTTCCTTAACACATGTCCTAGCCATCTCCATCTTCTAATCAAAACTGTTTCTATGTCCAAGCAGCCTGCTGTTTTGTGTAGTTCACAGTTTGAAATCTTCCTCAGCCAGAATATCCTCATGATCTTTCAATTCAATTGATTTATTTTGTATAGCCCAAAATCAAAATTTTACAATCTGTACAGGATATGACACGACCCTCACATCGGATAAGGAAAAGCTCCCTAATAAAAAAAAAAAAAAAAAACTTTTAACAAGGACAAAAGAAAAAAACTGAAGAACCCTCAGAGGCAGGTTTTGAGGCAGGTTTTGTGGAAGCTGGAAACCCTGCCTATGTCTCTATTCTCACTCAGCATCACATGGAAGACACAGATAGTACACAGCTGTTGTTTATCTTGGTGTTTTTAGTTATACGTGTCGACTTCCAGATGTTTCCAGTCTTGCGGTCCTTGCTTTTCCTAATCTGGTTGTAATGTCTTGGTCAGCTCCACCATGTGATGTTACATGGCTTCCAAGGTATGTGAATGGTGACGTACATGTCAGTTGGTGTCCATTTAGCTCTATGACAGGTGGTTCTTTCGTGTTGAGGGGCATGAATTGATGTTAATCTTCAGTCCCAACATGCTTGCATTCCTCTGTAGTCTAGATGTTTTGTCTCGCATGTGACTTGGTAGAAGGGAGAGGAGGTCGTCAGCAGAGTCTAAGTCCTCTAGGTTGGAAAAGAGGGTTCATCACATTATCCAGTCCACAGCTACAATGAACAACAGGGACGACATCACCCACCCCCGGTGAAAGGGTGTGTGATGTTGTCAAACGCCTATAGAGATGGGTTTTTAGTAGCCGCTTAATGCCGTCCAGAGATTCAGCAGCTCTCATGAACTGGGAGAGGTGATTCCAAAGGGTTGGAGCTCAGACCGAAAAGGCCCGATCACTTTTTGTTGTGCTGTTTGAGCGGGGATGGATAAAAGGCCATGAGTGGTCGACAGGTACGGAAAGGAAGTAGGAGATCAGAAATGTAACTGGGGACGAGGTCATGCAGTGCCTTATAAGTAATTAGCAAGATCTTATAGTTTGTGTTGAATTTTACAGGAAGCCAATGGAGAGACACCAGAACAGGGGTAATGCGAAACTGTTGGCTAATAGCAGCTGCATTTAAACCAAATGTAGGTGATTTAAAGCAGTTTGACTGAGGTGGGTGTCGAGGGAATTACAATAGTCTAGATGGGAGAATAGGGCTGCACGGTGGTGTAGTGGTTAGCACTCTTCGGTTCGATTCCGGCTTGGGGCTCTTCTGTGTGGAGTTTGCATGTTCTCCCCGTGTAAGCGTGGGTTTTCTCCGGGTACTCCGGCTTCCTCCCACAGTCCAAAGACATGCTGTTTAGGTTAATTGATGACTCTAAATTGCCCATAGGTGTGGATGTGAGTGTGAATGGTTGTCTGTCTCTATGTTGTCTGTCTCTATGTGCCCTGCGATGGACTGGCGACCTGTCCAGGGTGAACCCCGCCTTCGCCCAATGCCAGCTGGGATCGGCTCCAGCCCCCCGCGACCCCTAATGGGATAAGCAGTTGACGATGGATGGATGGATAGATGGGAGAATATGAAAGTGTGAATTAATTGTTCATCTGCGAATCTGATATTTGCAATGTTTCTTAGCTGGATAAAACAGGCCTGGGCAGGCTCAGTGACATGATGGTCCAAAGTCATGTACTGGTCAAAGATGATACCTAGATTCTTAGATATTAGATTGTAATGGGCCAATAAACTGATCAACTACAGTGGCAAAATTGTTTGGTCCTATTCAAAGAATTTCTTATCTGGGTTTAAGTGTAGAGGAGGACAGCAGCCTGACAAACATCACGTCAAACATGGTCAGAAGGCAAAATACAACACTTGTCTTTACTCTAAAGTGGTTCAATATTCAGGCTTCATTTTTCTTTTTCCTACTCATTTCTACTGAGACAAGACATTTTTGCATTCCCTCTTCTATTGATTGTCTATTGTTTTAACTGAATATTGCATTTGCTTATAATTAACAGTTGTAAACTGCACTGATCACTTCAGCACTTTTTTATTACTTAAACTAAAACACATCTGATGATTGAACCTCAAACTTGAAACAACCCAGATATGACAGTTCACTCTCACCTTTCTTGGCAGTCTTCTCCAGATAAGGGAAGTTGTTGGTGTCTCCAGAGCCCACTTTAAAGAACGGCACATTGAGCTCATGGAGGAACTCCACAGCCATCTAAAGACACACAAAGTTATGTTTAAACTTAAACCTGATTAAAAGGACGTAACGCCGTCATCATCATAAAGCCTTTTCCTTACCTCATCCATCCCAGAGGCCGTGAAGAAGATCCCCACCTCCTCGGCATATTTCTGCAGCTCCCTGTACTGCTGATGGCTGAACTCCAGATGGCGCTTGTGTTCGCCGTAAGTTTCTCCCCAGGAGTGAACAGAGGTGTAAGGGCGCTCCAAGGCACGCTTGTTGAATTTGTGCTCCAGTTCACTTTTCTGGAATTTGGCACAATCGGCACCACAGTCCTGTGGAGGTGGACATAAGTCAGGACGTAAAAAGAAGGGAAGCTTGGAAAATATATTGAATAATAATGATTTATTTCAGGTTAATGCTAGAATGGATGGTCAGGACAGATGAATAGTTAGGGTTAGGACAGCCTGTTGGTCAGGGGATAACTGATATACAACTGTAAATTCACAGGAAGGCTCCTGGAGAGGACTATGTAATTGGGAAATCACTAATTAAACAAGAGGGTGTTTAATTACTACACTTGTAATTCATTATTTTCAGTTTTTATTGATTTAAATAAAAAACATGAAAGTAATGAACTGTAAGCATACTAATTCATTATTTTCCATTTTTTATTTAAATAATAATAAATGAATAAAAAAGTACAATAATGAATCACTATGCTTGTAATTCATTATTTATTTTTTATTTAAATCAATTTCTAGTGTAACAAAGAGGGTTTTTTCACTAGGTGAGATGGACGTGTAAAAATGTGATTTTTTTTTTCTGCTTCCTAAAGCAAGCATACCAATCAAGATATATGGGGAATAAATTCAAAATAATAAATTAATAACGAAGGAATACATTTACTGGAGTTAAAAGGCCAGTTATTTTACAGTAAAATTACTCTGGAAATAATATATGTATATAAACTCAACACAACTAAACAGCACAGAATACATAGTTGTTTTCAGGAGATATCTATGAAATAATTAATGAATTACACATCTGTTTAATACAGCTCCAGGCTACTGTGAGTATAAACGAGGAGCCATGGCTGACTGTGGTTTTGTTTCTCAAAAGATGTTATAGAGTTATGTTTTCAATTTAAGGTTTTTCCCTGCTGCTTCTCTGTCTATGGTTTAGTTAAACTAAAAAACAAACATAAAACATACTATATTGATTTATTCAGCTACCTAGTATGGCCACTACGTGAAGACAAGCCAAACTAAAATCTGCCAATTTAACATTCACGTATTTCTACAGAAAAACAGATTTCTGTTATTTCCTGTGTGTTGACATGACTGTTAAAACAGAAAAAAAAAATGTGTATCTGCGTTCAAACTAAGTGATAGGTGTGAATTTGATTACCTTTGCCATTTTGATCATTTTCTTGGCGATCTCAATGTCTCCCTGGTGGTTCTGTCCGATCTCAGCGATGATGAAGCACGGCTGGCTTCCTCCGACCATCCGACCGGGACACAGCTCGAACTTTAACGGCATTTTGTCCACAGACAAGCAAACGAAAAACAACCGGCGAAAGTAACGTAATTATTTAACGGACAACGAGGAGGAGCCGGTAGCTGTGACTTCAAGACCGACCGGAGCGGTTCATGTGCTGCACATCCCGGATGTGGGAGGACTTCCGTGTTGCATTTCAGCGTAAAAGCCGGATCTCCTTCAGAAGTAAAGACTTAAATGCAGTTTTTTTTTTTTAAATAAACTTTATTGAAAAACAGAAAATTATAAGGACATTGTCATTTGTGTGGATCAAAAATACATTTGTTACAAAAAAGATGAAGACATAAATAAAATATTACTTCCAGTACCGTTACAAAGGGATATTTTCATCAATACATCAACTATAGTTCTTCTGGAAGATAAAATAAATAAATTAAATTAATTAAATTAAACATAACAAAAAGAAGAAAAGAAAAAGTGTCTATAGTGTGTTCAGAAATAAGTGTACAAAACTTTTTTTTGCATGGACATTTTCAACTTTCTTGATGCATTTGTATAGCATAGATATTTTATTTTTGGGGGCGGCAGTAGCTCAGTCCGTAAGGACTTGGGTTAGGACGCGGAGGTCACCGGTTCAAGTCCCCCATGGACCAAGACCAACTGGTTGCTGGAGAGGTGCCAGTTATCTCTTGGGCACTGCCGACGTGCCTGCCCCTGAGCAAGGCACTGAACCCCCAACTGCTCTGGGCGCTTGTCAGGAGCAGCCCCCTCACTCTGACATCTCTCCATTGACATGTATATGTACTGTTTGAACAACAGAGTGTAAAACTTTATTTAACAGATGTACAAACAGATACTTAAAAAAAGAAGACAAAACAAAAATAAATACATATACATTTAGTAATGCCAGAGTTTATGTTATATACATTATATTCTACTAATTTAATAAGTCTTAAAGGCTTGTTGTTTGTAACATTGGGTAAGATGGTGCTATATTGTTTGAATTCATTAATTATCTCTTATATGAAATTTTCCAAAAATAATGATATACAGCATGTTTTTCTTCTTGACTGTTATATAGCATTACATGAAACATATTTATTTCAACAAAATAAATGTATTTAGCTACATAATCATCTTATGAAATGTCACACATATCATCTCAGTCAATGGGCTTAAAATGAAAAATGTATCAACAACACCTACATCAAAATGAAACTAAAACATAAATCAGGATGCTGTGACAACTTGTCAAATGGGTACACAATCTTTTTGGTAAACATAGTCTTAACAAAAAGCAAGTTGAGACTGGTGGGAAACTCTCTACCCAAAACGACAGAAAAGATGCCTAAAATGATGAGTCAGGGTGGATCGATTCAGGACCAGTCCTGCACATTTGGGCTGAGAGTCTCTAAAAGTAAAATTTACAAAACATTGTGGAAATAACAACCACATTTTTTAACTAGCTCAAGCAATAAAAGCAGACAAGCTGGAAATGGGAATAATCATCCAGTCACACCCACTGTTATTTAAGTGTCAGATGAGGAAATACGACTAGAGTTGTTTAACACCCTTTTAATTCCCTAGATCACCATTTTGGAAACACCGATTGCTATCAACATGTGGCACCTTCAAAATGTATATGAACACAATTTTAGGCGAAATCCCTACACCATTTAACAGAAACAGAGTCGGCCTAAATGTATACAGGTACAGCATATAAATACAGAACAGCCTATATTCACACATGTAACCACACGTCACAATTTTATTAGGATTAACTGCCAACGAGTGAGGTCAATTTACAAGCCAGCCATGGTGCATATCTCAGATTACACATGTGGTTTCACATCCCACATTTGACTGTTGACAAATATTTGAGGCATAAAACCACACCCTGTAATTTCAAATACAGGCTGTTTGTAATATGATCGTCATGTGGAGACATTTTAGTTTGCCTTTCTCTAAAAGCACTTGTCCTCCTCCTTGTCAAGCCTGTTGTCTTTCTCTTGCACACAGTAATTGATTCAAATATATAATAATGATAATAATAAAGATATTTTGCATTTTTTTGCACAAGCAGATATATTTTTCATTAATGGCCTTTGAAAATGGACCCAGGTAGTCAATTTTATAAAAGTTACTTGATGACTCTAAATTGCCCGTAGGCGTGAATATGAGCGTGAATGGATCTCTGGTGTCAGCCCTGTGATTGGACTGGCGACCTGTCCAAGGTGAACCCCACTTTCACCCAATGCCAGCTGGGATCGGCTCCAGCCACTTTGTTGGCGATCTCAATGTCTCTCTGGTGGTTTTGTCCGATCTCAGCTACAATGAAGCACGGCTGATTATCCGACTGGGACACAGCTCGAACTTTAAAGGCATTTTGTCCACAGAGAAGGAAACAAAAAACAACCAGAAGAATGACAGGACGACAGCTTTCATTCACTTTTTACTGATATTGAAATCAAATGGACAATGAACACGCATGGTCAAGCAACAGCTGGCTAATGTCTAGTTCTCTTCAAAACCACAACTGTCTAATTTCAGTGACATAAACGTTTTATATACTGTATATATATTGCCTTCTGTATATGTACATAGGTACACACATAGAGTACACACACACGCACGCACACACACATTGTTGAGGTTTACACACACACAAACGGGTCATATTTACTGTAATGACTGGACTTTGTTCAGTTCCTGACTGGAGAGGGGAGAGGCTTTTCAAAAAGAAAATGCATAGATTGGAACATAATATGCCACAAGCAGGCTCTACACACAGTTCAAAGTACACACACCGAATTGGGAGTTTTCGTCGTAAGAATTTGGTCCTTAAAAAAAAAAAACCAACAGTAAAGAAAGAAAATCTGAAGATACTGTTTTGTAAGGATGGTAAACAAAAGGCGAATAACAACATTTAACATCAATCAACCCTCGTAGGCCAAAGAAGCATTCATGAGACTGACAGGTTCGGAGTTAGAGTACAGCATCGTGGGAATGATTGTTTGGGGGCCGTGTGAAGCAGGTTGTAGTGTAGCTGTAGGCCCAAAACAAACATCAAGCCTTCCCTTTTAGTGTCCCAACTCAGGGGGGGAGACAGGGCAGTGCACGGCAAACAGATATGCACAGAAGAGGTCTTCAGAATACACATGGTGGTCGTTGGGTTGGTTGTTGTGTGGTGGTGACAGGATGATATGGAATGACGCCCCGAGCGGACTAGCGGACTAGCGGGGACTGCTTCAGGGAGATGAGGACGGAGCGCATGCGGGACACGTCTTTGGCCTGCTTGCTGGACTTGGGGTTGAAGTCGCAGAGCCGAGCTACCCGCTCCCACTCCGTGCCGGGGTTGTTCTCATCCAGGTCTGAGATCATGGCCTCCTCAGCCGCCCTATACGCCACAGGGAAGAGGAGAGGGGAAGGACACGCAACAGGAAACAATCAGTGGAGGAAGATGCGAGACACACCAAAGTACACGTACAGCTCCGAGGAAGTCCTCTGCTGATCACCAGCACACAGTTAGGGTTGAAAACTCAAAAAGTTGTGCTGCTTGTGATTAATTTGTCAGATATATTAAAAAATAAAATAAAATTACCGGTCTGGCATCAAGATTTTAGAAATACTCCTCAAATCTACTAAGCTGCATATGGTACCTTCAAATGGAGTCTGCGAGCTTGTGTTTACAACTTGAAGTCGTGTACATGATACGTGTGGCAAGTAATTAAGTCGTGAAGAACGTTGCTAAGCAACAGCAATATTAACGTTACTGTTGGCTTCTAGATGCCACAGAGGCTAATAATTTAGCAAGCTAGCATGTTGGCAACTGCAGAAAATGCAGACATAATTACAGGAGAAAGATGAGGCCGTTGAAAATATCAATATTTTTCTCAGACTGATGATTGAACTGATAAAACCAAACTAAAATTACAATATATTAACTTATCATGTACTGAAAAATGAACTTCCATAGCTGTCACAACTCATGAATTCAGAGCTTTCAGAAACTTTCCTCTTACGAGGTCGTGAATACGACATGTGGGGAGCGTTCACATTGTTAGGGAAAAATTGTTAGGAAAGACTTTTAATCCAGATGAATAATCCACCAGTTATATTTTCATTTAGAGATCTTTAGCTCCCTCCAACTCTATTCTAGTGCTGGTTGTTTTCCTTTCTCCCCACCTCCCAAGGTTGGTGAGAGGGTTTAGTGAGCAAAACATCTTCACTCACACAGATTTAACTTATTTACGCTAGAAACATTCTGTTGTTTTGTCTCATTTATATCTAAGGAATGTGTTTGGGTAATCACGGTGCACATTGAGCCAGGTTAAAAAGTCCCTGCCGGCCAGCTGCGTTGTCAGAACAGAGCTGCCGACTCGTGTAAAGCTGACTCGATTCTCCTTGAATTGAAGACATAAAATAAACTTAGTCATTCTTAATTGCTCTAAATAAATTCCTTCACACAAATGGACTCTTGTCATGAACACGGTAAACACGACCGCATCTGAAGGCACCAATAAATCTCAATAATCTCTTTTTATGGTTTTTGATGGTTCAGCAGAGTCTACCTCAGGGCAGGACACAGAAATGGACATCCATCTGTCTTCAGGCCCACAAAGTTTCATTACCCCCTGTCAACTGAATTTTTCCACTCTACACAACAGTAAAGGGAGGTATATAGAAAACACTGATGAGTAATCCAAAGGAAAACAAACAAACCAAAGCCAAACAAAAGTAACTGTAAGGTCCGATAAGCATGTTTGGTTGGTTAAAAATGCAGTTCTGTACAGAACTGGGGGAGGGCAGTTTGCCCACACCCTTACAATTCAACTTGCCCCGTGGTTGCATATTTACTCTTTCCTCTGCAAGTATAGGGATGATGAGCTCATCTATATACTTGTCCTTCACTAAAAAGGAACATTAATGGCAAGTTATTTTTTGTTTTATTTCATTTTTTTTAACCAAACCCAAAAGAAGTGGAAGCACTGCTGGGCCTTAGCCATGCATTGCACTGCGGCTGAGAAGCAGGCTATTTGGAGGTGTGGCAAAGAATGTGTTTAACTGTGTTGGAATTGTGGAAAAAGATCAATTACTCTGTTCATGGTGAAGGTTTGGTGTTTTTAAACCATCTATCAAACAAAAAAATATATATATTTACACTACAGGGCTTACTACTATGAATTAAAAACATAAAGTAAAAAAAAAAAAGTCAAAACTTAAATCTGAAAATGGATCAGTGCCACTAAAACAAGACATTTTGTGATGGAAGCCACAGATTATGGCTAAACAAACGTAACCCCTCCCTCATCAACCCCCTCCCACAAACATAGTAATAATTTCCACTGCCATCATACTTGTCTACGTACAAGGATTTGTTTTCTATCCCCCACCCAACCTGCAAACACAAACTCAGCTACTGAACTACAACACAGTGCACAAAGCAAAATGGGAATGAGAAGCCAATGAACATTCACCGTCACAACCAACTACAAATACACAAAAGGGACTAAAGGGACCACAACATCACAGAAGGGACATTATAACAAACCTCTACCTAGGCAGTGGATCTAACTGTTGGGACAGTAAACTGTGCAACGTATAATTATATCTAGCACAAACACACACACATAGAACTGCATCTATCCCCTGTCAGAAATATATCAAGTATTTGGAGGTTCTGGGGTTTCATATTTTTACTTAACTGGTCTAGGCGGTAGCAAGGATGGTTAATGTGTGTGCTTTAAGGTGCATAGGAAAAGAAAACAGGGAGAAACAGTTTCACAAGTCAGAATTTAGAAGAGAGAGAGAGAGGGGGGACGAAATGAAAGACAACAGAAATGAGCTAAATGCAGATGTTGAAAGCCGGCATGCAAAAGGGACAGTTCACTTTACTTTTTTTTTTTTTTTTTTACTTCAAAAAGTGTTCAAAATGATTAGTGTGCAGCCTTTGGTTTAATGAGTGGAAAAAACATTTTTACATTGTCTGTTAAGAACATTATAGTCTGGGGTCTCATTTATTAAAAATATGTTGATTATTTTTCAACAAGTTGGGTCAAAACCTGAGCACATCATCTCAGTAATGTCGTGATCTAGAAAATGTTCAAAAACTCACCTAGAAGCAATTTTCTCTCGTCACAAGACATTAACGCAACTCATTTAACTACATTTTAACTCCCACTCTCTCCGAGTCTTTATAGGCCTTGTTCAGAGATTGTCTAGAGATGTGCTCATTCTCTTGTCATGTAATTCCCAACATTTGTGTGGGAAGTGGTATTCACATCATTCAAGCCCATTTGTTCCTACTGAATGCTTATAAATGAGCCCCCTGGAGCCCCCTCACCGTCTCACACTGACAGGATGGAGGAGGAGGAAGTGGTGCCATTCAGTGTCATTCTACGACATCAGTCCCACATAGGAGATAACAATACGCTGCATAAACTGCATTGAGGTGTCCACTTTATATTAAAAAAAAACAAACTAAGCACATTTTCTCCTAGAGCACGACAAACATGAGCATGTGTAAATCAATATTAAGTTACAAATACTTAATTCATATGATATGTTGAAAAAAGTATAGTATATAGTATGTCAAAAAAGTAAAAGTATAGTACAGGGGTGGGCAGTTATTGTTCCTGGGGGGCCACGTGAGAAACCCAGATTATTTCCGGGGGCCAAACAAATACTGTCAGACGTAATCTCTAGTTTATCACTATACAAAACATACCAGGAACTTATTTTTCAGCATTTATAATACTGAAAATCACTCCAAACAGCATATTATTAAGACATGCAGGAGTCTTTGAACTGTACAGCACTGACTGTTTTGGGTAGTAATGTTTCCATTAACAAAACTTAACATTTAACTCAACATTAACACTTACATTTAATATGTAGCTTAATGTTAACACCTACATTTAACATTTAACTCAACATTAACACTACAGTTCTGGCCCACGGGCTGGTTAATGCCCAGGTCTGGTATAGTATGTCGAAAAAAAGTAATATCCTATAGTATGTTGATAAATGATTTTAAAAAAAGTCATATTATAGTACGTCAAAAAAGGGTAATAGTATAGTATGTTGATAAAAGTAAAAAAAAAAAAAAAAAAATAAAAGTCCTGGTACAGTATGCTGAAAAAGGTAATAAAAAAAGTTGGAGAATAGTATGTTGAAAAAAGTTGTAATAAGTCATAGTATACTGTAATATGTTGAAAAAAAAAGTCACAGTACTGTGTGTCAAAGGAAGTCTGTAATGTAAGTCTTCAAAAGTCTGATGCTAATTTTAAAAAAGCTGGAACAAACATAAAAGCTTTCAGCCATATATTTCATAATACAGGTTCGGTGTCTCCTTGAAAACCAAATCTGAATCAGAATAAGAAATAAAATGTGAACACCACAATGCAGCCTAATGGGAACGCCCTAGTACGTTGATACCAAACCAAAGGCTGCACAGCTCACAGCCTGTCAGATCGCTAGCTGCACAAATTAGCATGTTATTGTGTCGGACAGCAGAGCAGCTAAAACTCTAAAGCATGAACACACAGTTCAGTTTGAAGCAGTTGTGTAACTGTGATGTGATCAATGGTGTTTTCAATAAAATCTTTGCTGTGCATTTTATTCAGCACCACTAAGGAAGAGTCAGGACATCTGCACCAAAATGATGGAAAGAAAACTGTATGAAGAGGATATTAATGTCCAGAAACTATTAGTGACCTTTATTATAAAAGATTATAAAATATCCTTATATACCTTAAATAAACTTTAACCTTAAAACTACATCCTTAAAGGGAAAACAAGGTATCAACTGGAGTTTGTGAATCCTGCAGATAGCTAGAAGGAATAAAACTTCTAACTCTGTTTAACATGTAGTACTGTTATTTTTGCACACAGCCCTAGTCTTTACACAAGTGCACTGGGAATATAGGAAATAAGTTGAATACTTGGGAAGTTTGACTTGTAGAGATTAAGAGGAAGGAACCATCACCAAGAACAATGTCGACTCTGCACATTGTTCAGTGAAATCACAGCTTATTTTAGAAACAACACCCAAGACTAGGAAAAGGAAAGTTTAGGTGATGCCAAGTCCAATTATAAACACACAACTGCTTCAAACTAATCTCATCCTACTCCTGAATAATATTTTGTACATTAACTGGGGGTAAGTAAATAAATAAATAACTCAGGTTTATAGAAAGGTATAAAGTAGAAACAAAACACTTTCAGTTCATACAATCAATGTAAGCAAGTGTTAACTGTTGGAAATTCATGTTATGTATTTGCAAATTGTTTTGCTGAAATGAAAGAAAATAGTTATGGCAGTGAATAGAGAGTCGGGGTCACGCCCATTTCGGTGGACCCCATGGGACCATTATTTTAGAAAAAAATATAAACGCAGTCAACGGAGAGATTAATATTTTTTTGGTCATGTTTGAATTGTTCAACATGATGTTTGTCAAGTTAAGACAATTTTGCAGGTCAAGAAAGTCAAAGTTTGTCATAGTATTATTTAGTTTTGTGTCCAACTGCTCAGTGAATGACATCTCTCATTTCGCACAATATCAACACTAACAAACTGAAGAAGAATAAGAAGAATAAGAAGAATAAGAAAAGAAGAAGAAGAAGAAGAAGAAGAAGAAGAAGAAGAAGAAGAAGAAGAAGAAGAAGAAACACTTTAAGGATCCCCTGAGGGGAAATTCAATTTTTTCACTTTACACAGTACACACAGATCCAAAACACATACATGCACAAACAGGATCTATATACATGCATTAACCGAGAGAAGTCAGAACGAGGGGGCTGCCCCTGACAAGCGCTCCAAACAGTTGGGGGTTTGGTGCCTTGCTCAAGGCCACTGAGGCAGTGCCCAAGAGGCAAACTGATACCTCTCCAGCTACCTGTTCACTCTCAGTATTTTGTCAATATGGGGACTTGAACCGGCAACCCTCCAGTTCTCAAGCCAAGTCCCTACGGACTGAGCTTCTGCGGCCCAAGCTGGCTAACGTAGCTACGCTCTACACACAGAATAATCGTTATCTGACCTGATGTGTTTTATCAGTGACTCCTGGTCTTTTTATCAGCCAGGAAGAGAAATACGGATCAGACCTGTAGCTGGTGTGAGTTCATCCCAGTAGGAAACACACAAACATCGCAGCTTCAGAGAAAGAGAGGTCACTACGACACTTTTGGATGTGTCATCTTTCTAATTAGGTATTTTCAGTATGATACTTCAACAGCTTGACATTAAACTTTCTTGACTTCCAAGATTATCTTAAATTGACAAACATCTCCGTTGACTACCGTTTGTATTTGTTCTAAAATAAGGTCCCATGGTGGTCCACCGGACGGGACGGGACTGTGGCTCTCTGTAACGGATGAGGCATAGTTATGAAATAATTCATTGGATTTCCATGGATGTTACTGAGGAGCATGGCGGTGTGTGTTTGTGTAGTGGCATGCAGTCATTCTCTTTACTGAAATATCCTGACAGGCATCCACTCATAAATGACATGCAGCCATATGGGGTGAAAATCATTACTGCAGGTTACATTAGAAAAAGAAAGAGCTAGATGAAGCGTGTCACAAATCCAAGAAGTTAAAAATGAAACGCTAACGATGGAACTAAAACATGGGAACATAGAAGAGGAAACTAAAGCCCTAACTAGTCCTGAGATGATGTCAATGGTTGGATGCTGGGTGTTGATGATAAAAAAGCAAAAACCAAAAAAATGAGAAGGGAGGATGTTAGTTGGAGCAACATACACATAACCAATGAGCTCAGAGAAGGGCTGCTTGTAGAAGTCTTCATCCAGCACCCTGGACAAACATCCGCCCAAACGACAGAGCAGCAAGAAGGCAGGAGAGAAGAGAGAGAGCGATAAAAGGGAGGAGAGGATGGAAACACAAGCATTATAGGTTACCACACAACAATAAGCTAAGGCATTTCATCAACGGCTCAGGGGAGCCCATCAGCTGGTTGTGTCCGAACCCCTGAAATCTTTAATTATACATCTCTGGAGATCCACCACACATGATCAGCTCAAAATTGATTCCAGATTGTTAATTAATTGAATCCTCAAGATTTGTTGGAACTAGGGCTGTTAAATTGTATGTGATAATAACATAAATTGGTTTTAATGCCACTAATTTCTTTTACACATTAACACAACTTGTAATTTTTAGGTTGTAGCAGACTCCGTTTTAAAGCTAGTAACTAGCTATGAAACTAGAAAACCTGACGAATCCACTGGAACCAACCATGTCGTACTAGCTTGTTGAGCAGGAGGCTAAAAAACGCTTCAAACTTCCGTTAAATTTTGGAGGGGAAAAACTGTCATAGCCATTTTCAAAGGGGTCCCTTGACCTCTGACCTCCAGATATGTGAATGGCAATGCGTCGTATGGTCTCACCTTTAGACATATGCCCACTTTATGATAATCACAGTCAGATTGGGGCAAGTCATAGTCAAGTCAGCACACTGACACACCAACAGCTGTTGTTGCCTTTTGGACTTGCGTGTGCAATGTTATGATTTGAGCATATTTTTTTTTATTTTTTATAACGCAGTCCCTGTGAGGGTTTCTGGACAATATTTGTCATTGTTTTGTGTTGTTAATTGAGTTCTAATAACATATACATATATCTGCATAAAGCAGCACATTTTCCCGCTCCGATGTTGATAAGAGTATTAAATACTTGAAACATCTCTCTATTTGAATTGATTGACAGCCCTTGTAACTATACCTAATGAATATAAGTAATCAACCAAAGATAGCAGAATATTTATTCTGATGGTAATTTGGAGGGTAGGGATCTGTCTTTTCTGTATATTTTACAATATAAAGCAACTGATTAATAAGAAATAGATTAATAATGAAAATAATTATTAGTTGCAGTCATAACTCTTCTACATTTGTATGTCAGTTATTGATTTTTACCATACAAAGACCATCCATATGAAAAGATGATCTGTCACACTTTTTCACCCAACACAGGGCAGCCAGATGAGTAGGGAGACATGGCTGTACCTAGTTTATTATTAATAGGGCAGCAGGGCTACATTACAGTGCAGGAGACACTGAGACAGAAACTTTGCAAACTGAGATCTGTAAAATGAGGAGTCGGTCTACATATATATTTGTCTGATTTTCTTTTGCACAAAGCAACTCTTGGATACTTCTCTTGAGCTGCTACACTAAAATAGCAGGAAGCTAAACCCACCGTGAAGTCAAGGAGTGCTGTGATTTGTCTCTCTGAAGTTATGACCACATACAGTTAATCTATGATAATAATATAAACACAATACAATAGCTGCTTCAAGCATCCACGAATAAATCCAGTGTACAGTAAGATCTAACTGTAGCCGTTAGACTTTGTTGGGGCTATTGAGGAGTGTGTGTGTCAAAGTATGAGATGCTACAATACTACAATATATCACCATGTTCTGGGCTGACATCTCAGGCTGCCCTTGAGAGAAAAATGCTTGCCTTCACATTATTATCCATAAGTATGTTGCCTGGAGGGTTTGTGCTAGCAAAGGACAGAAACAAGACTGCTGCTATTGTTTAACTACTGTCAGCACCCTTTTTAACTATTCAGTTTGTGCGGCTCCTCTGTATTATCATAATCTTAGCTTTTTTGTCCAGAGTCAAATGTAAATGTGTTCTTATTCGTGGTAATTTCAGCCCTCCCTCATTTCCATGTTCCTTGTGTCCTTTCTCTACCCCTCTCTGAAGCCAGTACCTGTTATTGGCTTTTGTTTTCTCCAGCTGCTCGTTCTGCCTGGCGTGCCACTCTTCCAGCTCCACCTTGGCTTTCTCCTTCCACTCGGACTCCTGCTTGCGAGAGTTTTCATCTGTGGAGGGAGATTAACAAGGTGATGAGCGATAAAGAGGTGACAAGGCAAGTGGGGAGGTAAACATAACAGCGGGGGAAAATTATATGACTGACAGGGACACATTTTATACATATACTATGAAAAAGGACCTGAATCTCCAGCACTCGGTGTAGATCTCATGATATCAACCTTCACAGATCTGTCCCATCTGTGCTTACCTAGCAACTCCAGCCGATCGCCTTGCTCCTCCCTCCACTTGCGTAAGCTTTCGGGTTCAGCCTGCAGCCGGTCTGCATTGGAAATTGCTGCATAGGCATCAGATGGACCATTGCTTTCCTGAGAAACAAGAGATATGCAGAGATAATTGTGTTACTTCATAGAAAAACATTTTATCAGTGTCAGAAATATGGTGAAGAAGCATTCTCATCCCGAATTATTCATCTTTCCAATATGCATATACTAGGACTGGTCTTAAAAGTTATACTGTTTGAGAGGCTTTTTTAAAACCAAATTTGGCCCACTTTGAGTTTAATCTGCTTAGCTTCTGTCACTGCCAGAAAGAGATCCTGACAGTGCAAAAGACAGCAATGTTGCAATGACAGCACAGGAAAGGGAAGCTGGAGCGAATCTCAGCCAGATATTCAAACCTCTGAGGTCAGCACTGAAATCGCACTACTAATGCTAAAAGGAAACAAGTATTTTCCACACAATCACTTAAATACCACAAATGTTTTTATATATATTTAAGCATTCAGATTTATTGCAAATATGGTTTTGTATTTTGTAGTTTTAGCTAGAATTTCTTTCAGTAATTATAACATTTCTTAAATTGCTGACATCTGGAAACATGGTAACATCGCTAAAATGAAGTCAGATGGGCCAAGAAACAAACAGTCTGACAATCGGAGAGGATTTAAACAAACTAGCAGGTTACCTGAACTTTTTAGAGGATAAAAGCAAACACAGACGATGTAATGAATCCAAAGTTCAACTTTGACCTACTGTCCTTAATGTAGTTTGTGTACACACACTGTTTTGTGAAATGAGTGTTTACTACCAGGATTTCAGATGGAATAATTTTCTGTTTTTTTAACAGAGTTCTTTTTAACAATGTCGCCATGTTCCTAGATCTCAATTTGGTGAGCAAAATATTGCATTTACTGATAAGAACAAACAACTACTATCAATGCAATATATTAAAAAACACCACAAACAAGCCTGTGCATTCTCTATTTATTTCACTGCCTCTTTATACATATGTGTTCTTAATGCCTGAGGACAAAGTATTTCCTGTTATTGTTATATACTACTTGTAATGTATACACTTATTATTGTTGTGTCATTTATTATTATTATTATTATCTAACTTACTGTTTTTAATGGAGCTTCCCAGCAAAAAGCATTTCACACAACTGTATTTGTATAACCGGTGTGATAATAAGCATCTTGAATCTTGTTGAGTACAATATTATCATGACTGATAGAAATGACGACTGAAATGATAAAAATAAGACCCAAGTTTAAACAAAGTAGAATTACTCTTTAACAGTTGTGCTATCACATAAAGCCAGGGTTAAAATCTACAGTATTTCACATGGCAACTTTCACAGCAACATTATGAAAATGAATATTTCTGCAGCATGGTCTGGCCATTTACTAAAACAATACCACTGGTGTCCTGACAATAATCCTCTGAGGAGTTGGCAGAGCCAAAAACATACAGCGATTAAAGCTACAGTACGGAGGTGTAACATCTCATGTGACTGTGTTTTCTAAATCTTGGGACTTAAATGAGGATGTGGGACTTGACTATGACCTGGCTCCCAATTTTCCCTCCAATTGAAGCAGCAGTGGGTAGAAATGGAGCAAATATGAGTTATTCTTATAAAATGGTCACTATATCCTGACAGTAGTGAATGAAACAGGTAATCTGAAAAAAATCATGTGCCTCTGTGTTCTCCAGTGCTCCCAGTGACATCTGCAAGATTTCACAGACCAGAGGAAAACAACCAATCAGAGCCGAGCTGCTGTCTCTGAGCAGCTGTCAATCATTGTGAACTCCAACCAAACGCTCAAATTAGGCAACGCTGGTCAAAAATGAATCAATATTCTGTTACTGTAATGACTATTTCTTAAAATGAGAACGTTTGTCATCTGGCAGCCATGTTGAGATCAGTTGAGGAAACACCAAGCACCGCCCACGAGCTGGAGCACACTCTCTCACTTTACAGCTGAACAGTAACAACAAGCTGTTTCTGCAAACATTTTATGCAAGAAATCGACATTACAGTAACAGAATACTGATTCATATTTGATCAGCGCTGCCTAGTTTGACCGATTGATCGACCGCTGCCTCCGCTGAATAACAGCCAATAAGAACGCTCTCTCTGAAATGACCTGTGATTGGTCAAAGTCTCCCATCATGGGCTACTTTTTTTAAAGCCTGAAAACAGAGCCATGAGGAGGTGCAGACGTCTAATTTTCTCTCAGAACAGTTGAATTACAGTATGCTGAAAGGTTATGTTTTTTTTTGCCCACTAATGCCAAAAATATTCTACCTACTGCAGGTTTAAGAGGCAGCAAGCAGCCAGCTCTACATTCGGAGATCGAAACATCAAGATGTTTGGTTTGGACAGTGTGACCTGTGCGTACTTTGACAGCCCATTCATGCTCACAGGGTTTCCAAATTCACAATATATACAGAGGAAGCAATACAAGGACAGAATTGGGTAGTTTGACAATTTAAAACAGCCTGGAACAAAAACACTGTGGAAAAGCATTACCCCATGAAGGTCTCCGTTGACAGCACCATCTGCAAGGATGCAAAGATATTAGCTGTTAGAAATCAAGCACACAAACAATGCTGATGACAAGAGCTTGGTTAACTGCGCTAGCAAATGCTGAATCCACAAAAATTGCATACACACATATTTCATAATGTGATATGTCAGCACTTCTAACCAACTACAATTGCTAAACCACAGCTCCAAGAAAAGGCAGTCGTGGCCAAAGGTCGTTAAGCTCCATCAATTTCCTCTTTTGGCTGCAATGAATGACACGACCAGGAACGGTAATGTTAGAGCTGATGTTATCTGACAGCTTCATTCATTTTTAGAAACGCTTGGATCGTCGCGTAACAAACACTAACGTAAACATTCTCAGTTTTACGTGTTCATTTGTCAGTTTTACACACCGTTGACACGGCTTGATATTAACGCTAGCTAAACCCACTTGGCTAACTTGCTAGCTAAGCTAACATTAGCAGGAAGACCAAAAAAGCACCAACTTCTCTGTCCGTTTAGGACCAAATTACGGTTTAAGAGAAGTCATAGCTTGACGACATACACAACACCCAAAGATAAGTTAACTCGACAGTCCAGGTTAATGCTGAACGGAGGCAAACCACAGCAGTCACACACCGTTGGAGTCTCCCAGCGACGAGGGGACCTCTCCGCCGTCCAGGATGCTGAAGCCTTCGTCATTTTCAATCCCCGCGATTTCGCTCTCCTGCTGGGCCAAGAAGGCGGCAGCGGGGTCCTCATCCGAGCCGACACCGTTTCCAGCGGGGGGCGCGTTCAGCATGTCAAAATCATCCATGTTGTGAGTGTTTTGTCGGAGGATAAATGTGAGAAACGCCGAGCAGGTGTAGCGGCTGACCGAAGCCTACTAGCTCAACGGGAAGAAGAAGGACAATTAGAAAGAAGTAAAACGCTAGCGAAGCGGAAACGGATGAATAACCAATCACAAACCGGGATGTGTGACTGACAATCCAGCACACCAATCACAAAACAGTTGCCTCAAAATTGAACCAATCAGATCTGTAAACGCTACTGGATACGGGTCCCATGACCTGCTACGTGCTGTCAGAGTTGAGAGAAAAAAATCCGCAACAGACGAAATTAAACTGCAGTATATTTATTTATGTATATATGCTGCAATGTGCATATAGATTTATCATAGACTGACACCTATTTTTTGATCCATACAACCTTGTTCCACTTTGCCTCTGTCAAACACCACTCCAGTTTTTGGGGCCTTGTCTTTGTCACTCTATTATGAAGCTGGTGAAGCACCAAGGCAACATTTGTTGTGTCCGGACCTTCCTTAAACATCTCTGGTCCACCAGAAGCACAATGACATGGTGGTTAATTATTAACAGCTCTGAAAGTCTCAGAGGGCTCAGGTGACAAGCAAGCACTCACCTGACTCAAATTTATTGGTTTAAAACAATGCAAGCGTGACTCAGTAGAGTCAGGGGGACTCAGTGCTGCAGTATTTCAAACCTCTAATTCACCACATTTAAAAAAAACTGCATAGCCTTGTTGCTCTGAGCTGAAAACCTGTGTTGCTGCATGTATACACAAGGAACAAAAACATATCTAGGTGTTGCTTACTTTACAGAGGTCATGCGGTCAGATACAGGTGATAATTTTAGCTTTTTATATATAGAGGAGTAACATCTCATATGAATCTAAATTTTGGGATTTAAATTAGGATGTGGGACTTGACTATGACCTAATTTTCCCTGCAATTAAAGCTGTAGTTGGTAGAAATGGAGCAAATGTCTGTGAAGGTTCTCATTCATCCAGGTCATATTCATTCTGGCAAAAAATTGAATCGAAGGCAACTGGACTTAAATGGAGCAAATACGATTAAATAAAGTTACTTTTATAAAACAGTCACTATATCCTGACAGTGGTTTATGAGGCAGGAAATATGAAAAAAAAAAAAATTCATGTGTCTTTATGTCCGCTGGTGCTCCTATTGGCATCTGCAAGATTTCACAGACCGGAGAAAAACAACCAATCAGAGCTGAGCTGAGTTGGAACCTGCCATCACTGAGCAGCTGTCAATCACTCATGACCTCTGATCAAACTAGGCAGCGCTGATCAAATACGATTCGATATTCTGTTACTGTAATGCCTATTTCTCTTTTCTGAAACATCTTGTAGACACTGTTTAGCTGTAAAATGAGAAAGTTTGTCACCTGGCAGCCATGTTGAGATCTGTTGAGGAAATACCAAGCACCACCCACCAGCCAGAGCAGAGCCAATAGGAACGCTCTCTCTCTGAAATGACCCGTAACTGTCCACAGTCTCCCGTCAGGGGCTAGATTTTTTTAAAGCCTGAAAACAGAGCGATGAGGAGGTGCAGAAGTCTAGTTTTCTCTCAGAACACTTGAATTACAATATGCCGAAAGGTTGCCTACTACAGGTTTAACACTCAAGATAAGTACTTGATGGGAACTGATGATTAAAAAACAGTTAAAAATACTATTCTTTTTTGTATTTTAACTTTTCATGATTATTGTAATTCAAGCATTAACAAGTGAGAAACAGCCAAATATGGCTCACTTGGCACAAACAATACATTTCATGAGTGAATGGTGTAATATTGAGGTTTGAATGGACTGAGGTTACTTTAAAACTTAGCAGTCTGGACAATAGTGGAACATTCAGATACTGCAATTTCATTCATTTCATTGTCACGACTTAACCACTTGAACAGCAAGCATATTGTGAACACGACTTCCCATCTTGTAAACATGGTAAACACCGCCTCATTTTAAGGCAACATATGTGACCTGATGTGGATGTTAATGGATGTGGATTTTGGCCGTTGCCATCTTGGTTTTTGCTCTTTTCCATCTTTGGTCGTTGTCATCTTGGTATTTGTTGATAAAGTCTGTGACCTGATGTGGATGTGAATGATCACCTTTTTTGATCTTATGAAGGTGTCAAACTGACGTGATACACATGTGACTGTTGAGTCACCTGAGGCTAAATGTCACATTGTCAGACCAGTTCCCACTGCAGTTATAATGTAAATTAAATATTTGAAAGATTACTAATATTACAGTTGACTGCAGGGAGCAACATGTTCTACTGTGCGGTGGACATTTGCATTAAAATGTAGACTGGTAAAAATGTGTTATTGTGATAATCAAAAGTGCAACAATGAATCATCAAACACTAATTTTTGAATTCTGCCCTCAGCAATTGATGATATGGTCTTATAGGACTGTCAACGTTTGGGAGGACCCCTTTTGATCTTTACCGCGAGTTTCTAGGAGCTTTTGTTCCAAAGTTACAGGCAAAAACGTGAACCCAGTATATGTGAACCCAGTATATGTGTATGTAGACTGGGTCCCCCTTGGTTCTTAAGTTATGCTGCGGATTATTTTAAGCCAAACTACAATCTTCTCCTAAACCTAGACATACAACATAGACAATCCATATGCCAAAAATAATACATATAATGTCAACATATGTGAGAAGGTGGATCCAGGAGGATGTCAAGCAGCTTCCGGGCATCACCAAACTGATATAGCCACAACACAACCTCCTCTCCCTGCTAGGCCAATTTTTTGCTTATTAATTTTATAAGTTATGTTATTTGAGTTCATATAGTTGCTTTGGCTTAATGTTTTGTATTTTTTATGGTCAACTTGGCTACACTAATTGTAATTTGATTCAAAAAATGTTTTGGTATCATTTTAAATGTACATTAATTTAGATGGCGACATAATGTGATTGAATGAATATACTGTATGAAATTGTGGTCAGAAAGACACGAACTTTCGTCCTCTCTCTATTGATCTACAGCCATCTACAGCGTTTATATCTTGGCTGCACTGTGATTCCTCGCCTGCAACAGCTTTCTGTGTAGACATCAAACTAAGAAGCTGCATAAACACCCAAAGAGTCCATACTGTGGACTGGGCTTCTGCAAAAAGTGTTGGCAGGATTTGTGCTCTGCAGAACATCCATGACTTCCTTTCTTTATTCACTTAAATAAATGTTTATTTCTTATGTATATCTTAAACAATACCATACATTTATTTAAATGTAAACCAAAACAATTACAAAGTCATTCATCCAAAAAATTTCAGTCAGCATGTAATGCACAATACAGTATGTAATTCTGTACAGTGTAAGTATTTTTGAGATAAAATATATCTTCAAAAGGCATGAAGAAAACTTAAAAATCAATTCAAATCTTTGTAAGGTCTGTGGTAATGAAATGTAAAACATAAAACCCTTCACCTGATTCAGGCAAAGGACTCGCCCTCAGGCCCTCCTCATTTGGTAGCAGCTCAGCTACAGCATTTTATAAATAGTATTTCAACTGATTTTTCATTAACCATTTCTAATCCGTAAGCCTTCAAGATCACCAACTACACAAACTATCATCTTTAAGTAGTTAATTTCTTTTCCCACACCTTATATAATTTAATTCAGAACAAAACATGGAAATGTAACATAACTTGTTAGTTTTACGTATCTAAATAACAGATCAAATTGAGTATAAAAACTGAAGACTGCAAGCAATTAAGTGGGACTGAGAGGAAGCTGCAGGAGAATGTTTCAGCAATATTTTGGTCACATCTGATACAAGCTTTCTATAATGACAGACTTTTCCATCCACCCACATCTCATTGCACGTAGAGTGAGTGAGTCCTACCCTGTATGGGTAATTTTGGTTTGTAGATGGCATTGCTGTTTACTGAAAAGCTGATGCTCTAAAAAAGAGACCTTGGGCTTCATTAAACCTCTAACTTTGTAGATAAAAAAGGAATTTCTGGCCCGTGCAATGGACCCACGTAACACATGACATATCCAGATTGGAACTGGCCACCATCTGGCTTGATGATAGTATGATTCTCACAGGCTTGGGAATTTGCATTTTTGTGGAAAACTGCCTTCATTGAGGTTATGTAGATGTATACATTTTAAAAATATTTAACCTGCGCTAACACTGATATGATGGTTTGAACTCACTGTCATTGTCTAGCCTTCAAAATGCATCCCCTAGATATGCTTATGTATCTATCTGGACAGTACAGGTACTACATTTGGCATTGCAGTCCTTTTGTTGGTTAGCAGTCCTTCGTAAAATCAGGATGATATCCTTCAATATATCCTTCTGGTTGCGTAGTCTAACACCATGCTAGCCGCTCCAAGTAAAGCAGGCTCCTCCAATTCCGATGTGACAACCTTGATGTTCTGGGCAGAGGCGAGGGCTCTCTCAGAGATAATGTGCTGCACCGGGGCCTGATAGTAAGAGGCCAAGACTCCAGACAGAATCACCAGCGTGGGGTTCACTATGTGGAGGATGTTAATGATGCCCACACCTAGCGCTGTGGAGGCTGGAGAGGGAAAGATAAAGGGAGGGAGAAATTAGATTTTTCTCTTGTTTTAATAGGAGCTTGATGAATGAACTCTGAAGGACGGTGGGGGACAAAATTACACTCATTATGTTCAACAATGGAAATCATTTGAAATTGCTCAGTGGTCTGACCTTTATTCAGAACAGCGTCAGCTTTGTAGTTCCCCAGTCTGGCTGCACTGATGAGGTGGGCAGCGGTGATCGGCTCCGAGAGCTTCATATCCATTCCCTCCACCGTCAGCAGGTCCTCTGAGAGACACAACACACAGGTCAGATGTATGGTATGTATGCTAGACTTGGTCAGACACACACCCATTACACTATGTACCCACTGCCCCCAATGTTGTTTTGCTTTTTTTTTTTTTTTTTTTTTTTACAGAAATAAAACCCATTTAGTTAATTTTGGTGTATCAGCGGTGTGTTATCAATACCTAGTCGGATGATGGATGCAACAAACTGAAAGTGTCTCCTCCGAGTGGCGTCTCATACGACGATAGTTGAGGATTTTGTGTCAAAGAAAAAAGCAAAAGCGCCTATTTAGCAATACTTCATATTTAAACCCAATACTAAAAGGGAACCATAATGTTAATGAGCTAACTGCCATGAAAAGGACGGTGCGGTCACAGCCGGTGTGGTCGCAGTATGGTATGAAGCCCTTTGAGACAAGGAGCCACATTTAATTAACTCGACATAAACACATTGCTGGGTTTTCTTCATCTTGCTAGATTTCAACAAAAAGGTCATAAATTCTAAGATAAATGACTTTATTCCTAGTTTAAAATTCAAAAGAGGACAAAGAAACTACGTATTATTATATTCATGCCTGTCTCACGCATGTGTGTTATGTGGACATTTTTGTGTGCATACAAAAGCAGGAGGTGAATAAAACTAAAAGTTGTTATCAGGGTGCATACACACACCATGTTTAGAAGACACACCTTTGTCTCAGCCCATTCCTTGAAGCTTCATACAAAAACAAACCCTCACCATCGTGCAGCCTTTTAGCCTCTTTCTGCAGGGCCATGCCAGATGCGTAGGCCTCTATGCATCCTCTGCTGCCGCACGAACACTCTGGGCCCTCTAATGAAACCATGATGTGGCCCAGCTCTGCAGCGCAGAAGGTACTGCCATGAATCAGCTCATTCTGATGGATAATCCCTCCTCCAATACCTACATACACACACACACATACACACACATTAACAACATGCTTAGTACAACATAAAATATACTGTGACAGCCAGCAGCCATTTCCTTTTTTATTTCTCCAGGAGCTAAAACAGAGCATTTAAGGCAGAGGTTGAAAAGAGGTGATGTAGAACAGCCGATATGAGAAAATTAAAGCGTTTTTAAATTTTTTTACATGAAAGCGTTTTTTTTTTTTTAAACATGAAAGCGTTTTTTGAACATTAAAGCATGTAAACATGTTTTAGTAGAAACACAAAACACAACTAGAAAATTTCTTGCAGAAATTTCGATAGTGCCAGGGGAGGCTACTGCCGGGATGTGCACATTGTGATTAGATTCTTGATAGATTTCAGGATTCATTCATTACAGGAATCTACGACAAAAGGTTCAGGAGTTATGAAAAGGGCCGTGGCCAATGTGTATGGGGTGGGGATAAGCATACCTAAGAGACAGGGACTCTGTTGAGTAATCGCTTCAAAAATCTGTGTGGATTGTTTGTGGAGGACAGTCTAAAGAAGTTTGGTGTCAATTGAGGTTTCCAGTTTTTGAGAAAAAGATTGATGCATATGAACATTCCTGCTCACTTGGGCTACATTTTGGTGGAAGTTGCAAAGTTGAAGCATGAACGACTGAATTGTTACCAACTCCCAAATTTTTAAACTTTAGATGTTTGCTGTAGCGCCACCATCCCGATGACTGGCCCACAAAGCCAGTTGAGGAAGTTTAGCATAGGACTGCAGCTATGCTGCTGTTCAACTGAGAGTATTTTAAGGTAGCATCAGTGTAAACAGCCAACAAAAAGACACAGACAAAGCAGATTCGATTGGCATAGCAACTGTTTGAAACGTTTTATCTTCTATCTTTCATCTGTTATCTCAGGGTGAGAGACCGCAGCACTATGTAGGTGCACTGGAGCACCTTTTCCACTTTGCCAAGCAACTTTGCAATCAAACTCTACTACATCCAAATTACCAGAATGGTTAAATTTTCAATCTCCAATTTGAATAGTGGCTGAAAAGCACTGTGATAATCTACAATGATCTACCATGATCAAAAATGAGGTCAAACTGCAGAAAATACACATTTTTAGAAACTGATGATAACCATTTCTTCCAACATACAGTTGCATTAAAAAAATAGCATTATGACAATTTCACTATATGTAATTATTAAACTTTACTTACACTGATAAAGACTGACCAAATGACTGAATGAATGAAAATCCTGACTCACCTGTTCCTGTGATGACGGTGACAAAGTTCTCCACCCCTTTGCCATGACCAAACTTCCTCTCAGCCAATGCAGCACAGTTACCGTCGTTGTCGACCCACACGGGTAGCTGTAGGGCGTCGGAGATGGGTGTCCTCAGGTCCACCGAGGACCACTCTTGGATCAGCTTTGTGGAGTGCAGGACCACGCCTTCTTGTGGGTTTACACGGCCACCAGTGGACACTCCTGAGATGTAGAAGAGAGACTTTAGAAGAGCTGTGAGGTGATAGTTTTATAATGCGGTTGTCGGCATCACAGCCAATTTCCATTCAGGAATGTGAGCGTGTGTGTTTTTCATACCAACACCGAGTATTCTGCAGTTGAGGCTGACGGCATCCCGCGAGGCATCTGCACACATCTTTAATATGAGCTGCATCCTGGCCTCGAAGGTCTTTGGATTGGGCTGAGTGTATTTCTTTACCATCTTACCCTGGACAGAGAGGGAGGTAGTGAAGGGAGGAGGGACAGAGTGGTGGCGATTTAATCAAAATGAGGACACAGAATCTGTAAGGATATTAGTGCCTAGAAATTGTATTTAGCCACATCTTTGACCTGTTATTGTTTCAATTTGAATCATAGCTTTATTGACAACAATTTAACCCTCTGAGACCCATGATCCCAAATGACTTGTCTTTCAGAGGCTCTAGTAGGTTCAGTTCTAGGGCTCAAGTGAAGCTACAGATATCATATGAAACTAGAACCTAAGGAATCCATTGCTACCAACCATGTCTTGCTACCATGTAGGGAAGGATGCTAAAAAAATGCTCCAAAGTTGGGCTAAATTTTAGTGAAGAACAACTGTCATGGCCATTTTCAAAGTGGTCCCTTCACCTCTGACCTCAAGATACGTGATTGTAAATGGGTTCTATGGGTACCCAGGAGTCTCCCCTTTACAGACATGTTCATTTTATGATCATCACATACAGTGTTTTTATGCAGTATATGTAAATGTGTTATTGTCTCCTATTCTAAAATGTGTTTGAATATTTCTGCATACTGGGATCCCTAAACAGTCTTGAATTACATAAATGGGGTCTCACTGTAAAGCTGAGACTCTTGTGGATCCAAATAGTCCAACTGTATTCATTTGTGATGATTTTAGTCCCCATAGTAGCCATTTCATTGTAGTGAGACTATTTTTTTGAAACTTGACCTCACTGTATAAAATGACCTGTGGTGACCTCTAGGATAATCACAGCCTCATGAAACTTTACAGCCACAAAGTAGAGACCGAGAGCATTTAGAGGATTTTCTAGATAGACTGACAATAAGGGGGTATCCATAGCAGAAGTGCTTGTCATGTTATCGCTGAAAAATGCAATTCTTGAATTCTCCAAGTGTCAAACATTTTTGACACCACAGCAGCATGACTATTTCTGTGGTGTTCCTCAAGGTCTCGGTGTCTTAATATGGTATTCTGGAGGGATTATTGATCTTTTTGATCAATTCTGGTTAAAGAAGGTTAATTTTATGAGACATAATACAGCATAGGAATGACGATCATATACTTTGATATGTGTAAACCCTCATACACTTTTACAATTAATTTTAAACAATTAATTAACTTATGTTTATTTCTGATTTATGACTAGAACAACTTGACACACAATGCTGAGCTGCATCTCACATTAATCTTCAGTTTCCCAGCTTTCAGATGATGTTCACCACGTCTATATGACATCTACTGTTGATCTGCTATCTCCCCCTAAATACCCCCTGTACCCCCCCCAAAAAAGATGAAAACGGCTCTATTGTGGGTCTCAGAGGGTTAAAAGAAAACACCTTCATAATGCCAATGATAAATAACTTTATGAGCAGTGGAACCTAGCATTGTGATAAATACACTGAACTCATAAAAATGGAGAAACAGCTGCATCAAAAGGATTACAGTGTCTATGCAGCATACCCTCATACTGATGATCGCCACCCTAAGGTTGGTCCCTCCCAGGTCGACAGCCAGAGCACTCTGCGTTTCCAGGATGTGATCAATGTCCTGGGAGATGGAGTCTTTCACCGGGGGGAAACAGAAAGTCTTCTGAAGGGGCTCATCCAGGTCAATGGTCCGTAAAAACTTGAGAATACGAGGCACTGCATTGCCATCGCCATAAATCTTGGAGCTGGTGGGAAACAGAGGAACATAAAAACAAAAACACGTCTTAGGATCTGTAAGGTGTGCACATGCTTAATTTATCTTATTGGTCTTGAGAACTGCCACTTCTATCCTGTACTTAAATCCAACAAATCCACAATACACTAGAGACAGAGCATCAGTGTTGCATAGATCACTATGGATTAAAACTGTGTTAAAAAAAAAAACAATCACACGTCAATGACTGATGTTGAGATAAACATTATTTCTTTGAAAACATGAAACACTTTGCACAGACTGCTAGGGCCCCACATTTACTCTTATTTCAGACCCCAATAGATCCTGTGTGCTAGCTGGAGAAACTGTTAAGATTAATTAAGAGAATCTGAAAAGTTTGACTGGGACAGTGACCTCAGTTATTTAAAAGGCAGTCATGGGGTCACTGGAAGGAGGCTCTGGAATTAAAACTACATACTAGGGCTGTCAATCGATTAAAATACTTAATCGCGATTAATCCTGGTTGTCCACAGTTAATATTGATTAATCGCAAATTAATCACACTTTTTTTTTATCTCAAGCTCAAATTGTACCTTAAAGGGAGATTTGTATTTGTAAGAAGTATTTAATGCTCTTATCAACACATGAGTGGGCAAATATGCTGCTTTATGCAAATGTGGGTATATATTTACTATTGGAAATCAATTAACAACACAAAACAATGATAAATATTGTCCAGAAACCCTCACAGGTTCTGCATTTACATTTATAAAACTGCAGCCCAACAGGCAAGAACAGCTGTCGGTGTGCTGACTTGACTCTCACTTGCCCTGTATGTAATTATCATAAAGTGGGCATGTCTGTAAAGGGGGTTCTCGTGGGTACCCATAGAACCAATTTTCAGGTCAAGAACCTCCTTTGAAAATAGCCATGCCAGTTTTCCTTGCCATAATTTAGGGCAAGTTTGGAGCACAATTTAGCCTCCTTTTCAACAAGCTAGCATGACATGGTACCAATAGATTCATTAGGTTTTCTAGTTTCATATGATATCAGTATCTTCAATTTAACTTTAAAACAGAGCCTGCTACAACCTAAAAAGCAAAAGTTGTGTTAATGCGTTAATCAAATTTGTGCCGTGAAAACAAATTTGCGTTAATGCATTATTATCATGTTAACGTTGACAACTCAACTACATACATGTGTGAGGAGTTGGATGAAAAAAATAACCACCTATTTAACTCTGATTTAATTACATCAAGAGCAAAATGTAGTCTGGCATTAAAGAATCAATGCTTTCAGAGCCAGAAAGAAATAGGGATCTACAAGAG
This sequence comes from Pterois miles, assembly GCA_947000775.1. NCBI lineage: Eukaryota > Metazoa > Chordata > Actinopteri > Perciformes > Scorpaenidae > Pterois > Pterois miles. Next base: position 3,532,366 of record CAMQGK010000328.1, read on the forward strand.
TCAAACTGGAGGACAAAGACCCAGTGAGACAGACAGGCAGTACATTGGTCATACCAGGGGTATCTCTTTCCAAACTGCAGCTCCAGCGCATGGTAGATCTTATTCTGAGTGTCAGCATCTCTAACATGTAGAACATTTTCACCTGGCGGAGAGGGAAACATCATCAACACAGAGGCATATTAATTTTACAGAATAATGCTTGCTTTGGATTGCTAATAATACCTTAGCAGCATGTTTGTCTTCCAGCTGCCACAATGCTCTAATATTCAGAACAACAGCTTGTGTCAGATGTGTCATGTCTACATGAACACATTTTGTAAAGCTTAAAAACGCTCTGCACCTAAAAGTATAAAGAACTTTTGCAGAGTTGCACCTTACTTCAGCATGTAATGCTTCATTAGTAATTTCATCCGTCTCTTGACCTTCGTCAGCCACAGAGCAAATCAGGACCATGATTATGGCAGAGGCAGCAGGTAACTACGATATTGGCTCTGTCATACATACCCGTTTCTCTGCCGGTTTGCCTTGATCCCAGGTTGATGACTGGCGTGCCAAAGGCCCCCGCCTCTCGTACCCCACAGCTGCTGTTCCCGATCATGCAGCCGGCGTGGCACACCAGCTGGACAAACTGCTCAAAGGGAATGTGCTTCACTGCCCGGAAGTTGGGGTGCTGCTCGATGCCCTTCTTTCGCATCACACGCACCATCTCCTTACTTCCTGTTTACATAGGAAGAGGCGGGTCATAGACCAGCCTGGCAAAAAAAGAAGGAAAAAAAAAAGGGACCAGTGAGTGAAACTAACCAGCGTCAATGTTCGGGAAGAGGATGAGGGTCCTTTTGTTGAAGGACAGCAGGGCATCTAGCATCAGTCCGTAGATCTTAATGGAGTGCTGGATGTCGGTGGTAACTGGGTGCTGCAAAGCCACAATGTAGTCGCGCTCCTGCACCTTGTCACCTGCAACATGAATAAACACATCGCAAATGACATACAAACATACTCTGATGCCCAACAATATATTTCTGTCCCCTGACTGTATCCCCACGTACCCAGCCAGCTCTTGATGATATCCATGTAGTCGTCTCTGTGATTAGTCGACAGCAGCTTATCGTATGAAGGGCAGCCGGCCAGCAGGATGCGGGAGTGGTCCTCGCACATGGCGATGAGGTGCTGCTCTGCCCTTCGTGTGCAGCAGGCGTGGTAATGGGCCAGTTTACTGATGGCGTGACGGATTGAGTCATCAATTGTACCACTCACCTGGGAAAAAGGCAGAGAAGGGATGCTGTATGCTATTTGTCATTTGGTAACAATTATCACAAAGCTCTTGCACACCAGGACGTCTTCAGCCCTTCGCACACCAAGTCCATATTTTTCGTTGAAACTGTCATACATTTAAAAAGAAATACGATCTTGTGTCGAGTGGATGACATATACACAACTCCAAAACTTTCATCTGTCATTAAAGTTCTTGGAACATGTTCGATTTTCTGCGTTCTTTCCCATCTGTCAAAAGGCAAAAGAGGACTGTTTGACCATTCAGAGCCACCGTCCGTCATCATCCAAAATGGCATGATAAACATTCACATCATCTCCCAGCACAAAGCACTTTACAATAAAGAAATACAAGAATACAGAGATCTGTACTTTAAAGACAGATTGTGCCAAGTCCCCCATGGACTCGGGTATGGTTGCAAAACACAGGATGTACAAGATTAGACAGCAGTGATTGAACGATAGCTCCATGCTAATGTCATTGTCATGTCAGTGTTATTCATTGCACCCAAATAGTTAATTCAGTTTAGTCTCGTATTGATTAATCTATAACTGTATTCTGTGTTGCTTTAAAAAGGTAAGAAGACATATAACCGCAGAGTATTAACAGTGTGTAGTGTGACATAAAATAAAATGTATGACTAAATTAATCACAATAGCCCTGCCTCCTCACCTCGCCTCCCTCCAGGTGAAGTATCCTAATGTTCATCAGCGCTGCAGCCGTTGCTAGAGCCAGCGCGTCAAAACGGTCGCCATGGACGACCAGGATGTCGGGGCGCAGCCTCTGTAGTACATCAGGGAGTTTCACGAGCGCCAGCCCGACGCTCTCCACCATGGCTGCCTCATCCTCTCCTCTCACAATGGTGTGGAGCTTGGAGCCGATGTCAAAGTCATCCTGCTCAATCATACGAAAAGTGTTCCTGCACAGCGGGAAAGTAGGAAACGACAAATGAAAAGGAATAAATGAGTAGTTTCATAAATAAATGTAGATCTAAACCCAATCGAACATCTGGGGCTGATTATGGACTGCTGTACTACTGACTGCATTACAATCTATGGACTACTTTACTGCTTTGGAACGTCTGCAACATGCTTTTTTTTTTTTAGAAGGGTGCTGTTGTGTGAGTTGGTCATACCCGTAGTCATCAATGAGATGTGAGCCAAGCACCACAACTTCCAGTTCAAACTCTTCAGGGTGGGTTTTGATCCCAAACATGATGGGGGCCAGCTTGGAGTAGTCTGCTCTGTTGCATGTCGCCACACACACCCTCAACTTCCTCTTACACTACACACACACACACACACACACACACACACACACACACACACACACACACACACACACACACACACACACACACACACACACACACACACACACACACACACAAAAAGAGAGACCATTAGTTGATTAGACCGTAGTATGCCAGGGCTGAAACGAAAATTGATTTGCAGGATAACTAATCTATTGTATCAATATTAAGAATTTGCACCTTTTATTTAGGCACGACAAACGTTCCATGGATGTATTTTTTAATACTTTAATTAGTAAAGAAATGTTAAACGCGTTACTCCGGTTCACTCTCCCTGTGTATAATGGTATCTATACACGCCAGGTTGCCAGGACGGCTCTGCAGTGTGAGCATGCATGCAGATGAATGGCGCCCCCTTTGCTGGGTCTCCTCGCTCTCTCACGCAGTAACGGCGTGGAAGGAGACGGGGAGCGGTCTGCACTTTGGGGGCATTACGTGACGAGATATCAATTCACTCGACAAAGGCGGCTTCAACCACCAAGTTTTTCTGTATGTTTTTTTGTATGAAAAGACCGCAAATGAACACTGTAAGCAGAACTCTTGATTACTATAGGCATGTTAGCAGTTTCTGTACAGGGATGATTCTGACCCAGAACGACCGAAATGGGTTTTCTCAGGCGGGTGGCTGGCGTCTCCCTTAGAGAGAGGGTGAGAAGCTCAGCCATCCATGAGGGACTTGGAGTAGAGCCGCTGCTCCTTTACGTTGAAAGGAGCCAGTTGAGGTTGTTCAGGCATCTGGTAAGGATACCCCTGGGCGCCTCCTCCGAGGAAGACCCAGGACTAGGTGGAGAGATTATATCTCCACACTGGCCTGGGAACGCCTCGGGATGCCCCAGTCAGAGCTGGTTAATGTAGCCCGGGAAAGGGAAGTTTGGGGTCCCGAACCCGGATAAGCGGTTGACGATGAGTGAGTGATTCTGTCCCAAGCTGTTTGATCACCATAAGCAGTTCATTTTAAATATTACTGCTCTACCTTTTGCTTTGAAAATGAGAACAGAAGCAGCAGGATAAAACTCTGTTCACTGATCCTCCACTCTATTTTATTTTTTAAGTATTGCTCTGCCTTGTATCTTGAGAAGTGAATCAGAGGGTCCTGAAGTTGCACTTTTTAATATTTTCAAATTAAAGGTGTATGTATTTGCCATTAATTGCAGTTTACATTTTATATCCATAATTAATTTATCCCTGATTCCCTTACATGAAAGACTTGGAGGAATCCTGATTTGAATATTGTAAAATATTGTAGCTTATCATATCGCATCGTATCATATTGTGATCTATCACATTGTATCAAATCGTATAATATTATAATGAATAATAACGTTATAAATATTCTCACATGGAGCTGAGGACACAAACCTGATTCTCCTCTTCCGTCTTGTCCCTCTCCATCTTTCCTCTGCTCCTTTGCATTCTCAGATAGTATAACTCCTAGAAAACAAGGGCAGAGGAGACAGATGAGATCCAGTAATGGGTTTGTAAAGCATGATATTAACCATTATATTCAGCACCCTAACCCACCCACAGGTCATACTCACTTGGGTCTTCCGAATATTCAGATGCTGTAGTGTGGAAACACAACAAAACTACACTAAAAATGGTTTGCATTTCACATAAAGAACACATGCTGACACATTTTGACAGAGATGGGAGACATGCTGTAGGACAGTGCTGTGAGTGGCGAAAGGTGAAAGGTCACACACTCACACCTGGTCACATGATAGGAGGAAACTGGTCTTGATGGACAGGAGCCCATGAATGAGTGCACTAAAGTCACACCTCATCTGCAGCAAAGGGAAAAGTCTGCAAAAGCTTTGTGTATGCTTACTGGCTCCATTTTCCTTCCCTGATATATCAGCGGGCGAGTCATACTAGGATGTTAGTAGAGCGATCAAGTGTAGACCTACAACAATCTCTGGTACGATTGTGATTTTCGCTGTAAATGCAATACACACCTGACAAAGCTGCAACTACATATTTCCAGCTCCAGACTTAAAACAGACCTTTTTCCACAGCAGACATTTTTGACTTGTCATACTATAAAGCAGGAGTTATTAATAACATGAATCAGTTCCCATTACGCCATGACAATAGACAACATGTACATAACAGCACCCGAAAACTGAAGCAGGTACAGTTTTTCCACATTCGCTTTGGTTAAATTCTTGAATGACAATCGTTTCTTTCAAAACAATCAGCTCAAAACTCTGATCAATTAGTCGGTTGTTGATCTGAGTTTCTCATTCATTCAAGCAAATTTCACATTTTGGCACATGTGCAAGAGTCAGTACAATAACCACTTACATGATTTGCTAATCAAAACTGATGAGCTGACTCATCAGTGAAACTGTCATCCTCATCACAAGCAAAATGATCCATTCAGTTATTGAAATCTGTCAGACTACATGTATATTCCATAAATATCTATGACTAGGATGTACAATGAGTTGTGTTTGAACTGAACTACGGCGGGATTTTCATTTTTGCAGGGTTGTTGTTGTAATTTTTGATTATTTTGATAGATGTAATTTTGTGAAAATGTCTGTTCACTGTATATGACTTTACAGGAAAGATGAAAAACAAATTTTCTGTTTACAGCACGCGTAAACACAAATAAATTTACTGTACACATATAAATGTGAACATCCGAAGTGAATGAGAAAAACTCTAAATGAAAATCAGGCATAAGGAATGTTATTATTTGTGTGTGCTTTTCCTGCTGTCATGTCAAAATGTCTTCTGTGAAAAATACCTTATTGCTTTTCTTCTCTTTAGCCATCAACAGTGTGCACCATTGTCACTCTATGTCACGTACATCTACATGTTCCTCTATAGCTTATCCAACTTTGATAAACTATACTGTATAATTAGTGAGACAATCCTCATTTTAGAAATACTTGCTGCCATCTGCTGCTGTGAATGCATTATGACAGTTTCCCTATTAAGCATTCAAAGTCTAGTTCTTAAATCTAAAACAATTTCCAGTAAACATACAGAGTTGCTGCATGTATTTGAACCAATGTGGTAAATAAATCACAGCGACCTCAAATTCCACAGTGGATTGAGTGCCTGGATTTCACAAACTCCCGAGGTTAGATTTAGCCGCTGGACGAGCTGCATTTCACTCCTTTGGACTTCTGGGAATATGAATGGTGGGGTCACTGACACCAGAACAAGCAAACAAAGATAAAAAACAGGGTTCCTACTGTGGCACGAATGTTAAATCCCACGTTTTCCATGGCGTGATCCATCACTTGCCGCAGGCCATGCTGCTTGTAATATTGTCCCTCTCTACTTAAAAATGCTGTTATGAGAACCACGGCAACCAGTGCTCACATTTCATATAACAATCCACTTGACTGACTGAAATATAGTGTAAATGAATGGTAAATGTAGAATCATTAGCCTTTGTACTGATGATATTAAACTGATCCAACCCTGCAGAGGAGCCAAATCAGAAATCAAGGCACTAGGTACAAAAGAGGGGGTAAGTTTGAGGACTTTATCCATGAAGAGCAAAGATCATCCAACTCTGCAAATAAAAAGGCCTTGACTGTGCCAAGTCATGTGAGTTCAGCTCTGCTGCTTAAAGAATGACATGTATCTGCCAAAAATCACACCACAGTAATCCAGTGTTGCTTTATAGTCAAAGTTTCTGAATTGAGGCTGACTAGTCATGAACAGGTTGCATAGATCTCCGATGCCAATAAGACTGTTTGGATGGGTCGTTTTAACATTTATAGTTAGACAGGATATTCTTATTCAGATATTCAGATAATGGGATGCAACCGCTTATCAGTCTGGAGCCGATCCCAGCTGGCGCTGGACGAAGGCGGGGTCCACCCTGGACGGGTCGCCAGTCCATCGCAGGGCACATAGAGACAGACAGTCGCATTCACACCTACGCACAATTTAGAGTCATCGATTAACCTGCATGTGGGAGGAAGCGGGAGAACCTGGAGCAAACCCACGCTAACCACGCTGTGAGGCGACAGTGCTAACCACCGTGCAGCTCATATTCAAGTGTATGGGCTTTCTAATTACAGATATCTATAATTATGAATTATGACTGATCGTGATTTCAGTTTCAGATATCTTTAATTACCCTCAACTGTAGATCTCTACATTATCCTTTTTAGGTATCTAAAACTAAATTTTGACAAGTCAAAATGACATTGTAGATATCTCAAACTGGAGTTATGGATAGTGATAATGTAATTACAAATACAGATATCTAAAAATGACATTGCAGATATCTGTAATTACGTCAGAAGGGGGCGGGGATGGGACGGGAGGTGAAGCTATTCACTGCAGCCGTATGGGTTTATCAAGTGTGTCTGGAGACAATAAATCTAAAATATGCTGTAAATTTCTACCACAACTTTCTAGTGAACAAAGCTCTCATTCACCATTAGTTCCTTGATGATGAGCTCTTTCTAATTCATGTCATTCTTTAACTATCTGATCCACAGCGGTCCGACACCTCGTCCCACAGCCGGCTGCAAATAGAGACCGATGTCATGTGTCCAGCTCGGAGGACGGCGCGTTGTGATTATAATGAGGTGGTAGCTTGATGTCTACCTCACTACGGTTAAAATATAGACATTATTAGTATTTTGACAATGTTTTATGTTTATGTTATGAGTTAGTGATCCGGGAATCTGAGAATATCTTTCCAAATTTAAAAAACGATTTAAGTTTGCAAACTTTTTGGTTGAGACTGGTCAGATGCTTTGCGGGGTGATATCCAATGGGAAGCCTTGATGAGCAACGTCATTCACAACAATTCTGACTAGTTGTACTGAGGTTTGAGATATCTGGAACTGTTCACCACTGTCAAACTTGACGCATCACTGATTGTAAGGCAATCTACATAAAGATCTACAGATTTTTAAAAAGATCTGCAAACGTTTTACAGATGTGAATGTTGTTACCACAATTGATGGGCCTATATTACACAATTAGAATAACAGGCCCACTGCATACTTGCTCATAGGAGCCCTGCCTGGATTAGAGTGGGTCACATTGTGCAAACTACATGGGCTGCATGTAATCACATGAAATAATTACTGTTATACTCCTATTATATTCCCATAATAATTACATAGTACTTTATTACTCCATTCCATAGAGTGCTCCAGGATGACATATTCTTGTAGACCAACCAAGAAGTTAGCATCACCCTGTTTGCTTCGACAAAAAGCCTCTTCACAAATGAACACCACTTTTGTGATTTTTGAAGTGTGAATGCAATCGGCGTTTAGTAGTTTCATTTAGCCACTTGTTAAGACACATAGGTTTCAAAATTACAACATATTTTATATTGTATAACATGTTGTTAAAATCCCTTCAGCTTGTGTCAACCACAAACCTTATTTCAGGCATCTAACTAAAAAAAAAAAACATTCAAAAAAACTCATTGACTTACAGACAAAGGAACCAAAAGTGCTAAAGTGCTGACTCATTTCAGGATTTTAGGACTCATTCCTGAGCACTCTATTGTTATTAATGCTGAAGATCAGTCATCATCACTAATCTGTTAGTGTATCACGAACAGGTTCTGAAATTAAATTACATTCAGTAAGAATTTTACAAGGAAACCATATTAGCAAATGAAAAGCTGATCTCATCAGTTGCTGTCTCAGTCATTACAAGGCATGGCTGTGCCAAGCCATAATTTGTTGACTATATTATTCACATTTTCCCAGTGCATACTTAAATTAAGCCAGCTGAATCACAGCTTCTCTTTAATGGTTGCCTACAGCCTTGTATCTAGGTGCATACAGTATAGTACTTCATATAATATCTGTGGAAAATACATATTGCATCAGGGCTCCAGACTAACTTTTTACATTAGTTGCACTGGTGCGTCTAACTTTTTCCATTTAGGCGCACCAGCACATCATTCAGGCACTCCCAAAATTTTTCACGGTGCCTTTTGCTGCCGCAATAATACATTTTAAACATTTTGTTAGCTTCCATAGCCTGACACTAGGGATGTCACCATACCAGAGATTTACGGTAGTAGTTGATTCCAATACCCGCTAAATTCCACGATTCTTGATACCAAGTTAAAAAACAAAAGTAAAACAATAAATCCCAGGTACTTCAACATCCACTCCTTCATTACTGTGTTAAACAACTGTTAATAGATTAAATTAAAGGTCATAATTCTCTCTCTAATGTCTGTTTTATATTGTTGTGAAAACATCTCCGTCAAACAACTGGATTTATTCAAGCTTCTCATCAAAAACTACATTTTACAGGATTACATTTGAACACATCATAACAATGTTAGAATTTACCTTGCTCCATCTTGGTTTGCTGAACAAGCTATCAAACAAACATCCGCCAGGTTGTAAAGTGTGCTGCTCACGTCATTTTACAGGTCCTTACTGTTAATTCGCCTGTCACCTGTATCACCCTGTAACTGCCCGTCCCTGCTCCCTGAGGGGGCCACATGAGAAACCCAGATTGTTGCTGGAGGCCAAACAAATACTCTCAGATGTAACCTCTATTTTATCACTATAGAAAACATACTAAGCACTTAATTATCATTATTTATTATACTGAAAATCACTCCAAACAGCATATTATTAAGAAATGAGATTATATTCAGGAGTCCTTGAACCATACAGGACTGAAAGTTTTGGGTAGTAATGTTTTCAGTTTTATTCTTTGCATACAGCCACATTTGTTGCAAACAAAGCACACAGCTTTACCGCCAACCTCTGTGTAAAAATAGCAGTCTGTGACTTATTACAGACGTGCAGCCTCAGCAGGTGATGCTACTTCAATCTATGTCAGGTGTGACAGGAAGTTGCAAACTAATAATACACAAGCATTTTAAAACAAAAGCTATTTTCTTTTTTTTTTTTTATCTTCCTAAGTAAAATTGTGTGGTTTGACTGAGACCTCATGGGCTGAGCAGAACCAACACGAGGGCCGATTCTGGCCCATGGGCCGTTTAATGCCCAGGTCTGTCATAGAGGAGTTCTGTTTGCATTCAGTGATTCTCACCAAAAGACACTATTTTCAAGATATAATAAACACGTTCAATGCTTTTCATTTGTCATTAAACATTAGTAAAGCTGTTTTTTTAATGTTTTGAGATATTGACCTGTACTGCTGACTGACTGCCACATTTCTTGGTGAGTTACTGCCACCACAGAGTTTATAAGATAAGATAAGATAAGATGAACCTTTATTAATCCCCGGAGGGAAATTCGGGATCACAATCGATTAATCAGTCAATTATTTTGTGCCACAGAGTGCATTTCTTCCTGGTGGAAGCAGAGTTTGTTTTGGTGCATTTTATTTCATTCTGATTTCCTTGTTTAATATTGGAGTTAGCCTATCATCACTGTTGTTTCTTTGAAGTTGAGACGGTTCTCTGTGGGTGTGGGGGATCTAGTGCTGGCTAGGTGTAAGGGGAAGTGGGGTTTTGGTGAGACATATGAAGGTGGTGTTGCTGAGCGTTCACGTATATATTTGTGTTGTGTTTTTATGTGTGGACCCCGGGAAGAATAGTTCCTAAAACGGTAGCAACTAATGGGCTCCAAACTAACACATAAACAACTAAACTTACAGGAAATTAATTGAAAACAAGTTTGATAAACAATTAATTAAAAATTAATCATTCAAACTTAACTCAGTTAATCAGATAAAATATGACACGAGAAGACATCACGTTGAGATCTCTGCTGGCTAATTTGTGTGTTGTGCTCTCTATGAATGGTGCCATTACTATATTTGATTATTATATTTTCAACTTGCAACAGAAGTTCTGGACACACTGATAATATAGCAGGATAATTACAGCGATATTACGCAGGTTTACAAATGCCTCCACAGCAATAATGGCTTGTTTTTCCCCAACTTCAAACTGGATTCAGCTATAGTGCCCTTGGCTGAGGTGAAATTACCAGAATAAGCTTGTTTACACTTTATCTCACTGGCTAACTCAACCACTATCCTACCCACACTCATCTGTCTAAAAAGTCTATTTTTCTTCAGTTAAGCAGTAATTAAAAAGATAATGAGGCTGTTGTTTTCCTCTATTAATGTATTTAAGACATACTGCTATTTAGTTTTGCTTCTTAGTGTCTAATATTGGTTAAATATTTATTTCATATTTTAATCACCATCATCATCACCTTAGTTTTGCTGATTGATTTGCTGATATACCTGATGACCAGTTATAATCAGACATAATAAACACTCACAGATGAGCTACAGGAAGTTTAAGACAGTATTTGGACAGCCTCTTTTTAAGCTGTAAAATAAACTTCAGGTACAGGCTAAAATCAACGGGTACCATACTGTTAAATGGATGTGAGTGAACGGCAACCTAAATCAATCAGTATTTGCGTGATGCAGTCAAAGCAACATGAGACCCGTTCCTTGAGGTTCTTCAACTCTCATCGTGTGGCAGGTTACACAAAAAAACCTCTTGGACTTAATACGGTGATTTACCACCGAGTCTCATTCAGCACGCCAGTGACTTCTACTCAAGCATCACAAGACAGCATCAGCAGCCGGTGTTATGGTATGGGGGTAGGGATGCATGCAGAGAGCAAAGGCAGGGATGGCACCACGATAGAAGCAGAGATACAGTGCACACAGGATAAAAAGAGAGGAAATGATAGACAGGAAGGAAGGATGGGAAAATAAAGACAAAAAAGAAAAAAGAGAGAGTGATGACTTACATGTGGGTTTATGCACAAAGAGCCCGGTTGCTTTTCCATCCCACGTCTCTGTGGTTTCTCAGCTAAAAATCACACCCTGCTCTTTTTCCAATCCCTCTATCTTTATATTTCTCCCTTTAGCCCAGCCGCATTAGGCAATGAGGGGAGGGCATGCGCGAGCCAGCAAGCAGCAGAGGAAGGGAGAAAAGAGGAGAGAGAGGTAGGGTGACACAGACATACAGCTGGGGGAGGGGCTGCTCGAGATCTGGGTTGGGTTGATTTGAATTGAAGCTTGTGATTGGCCGAGCGGAGGGAAGAAAGAACATGTGGCATCCTGCTAGACATCCAGCACAGCAGATCGTCTTGTGAATCCATATTCTAACATATACCGTCTAATATACAGTAAAATGTCAAATGTCAGAAACAACATTCTTCAGATTATTCTGCAGAGATTCAGAAAATCATTTGTAAAATTTCCAGTGTGATCGTCAGCTCATGTGCCCCACCTAGATTCAGTTTTAAAATGGGTTCCTTAAAGTTACAGGAAACGCTTTCTTCCATATCCATGTGAAAAGAGAATATTTTTGACTGGTTACGCATGTCGGTCTATAGATTAATTTAACATGTTAACCAGCTGGGCTGTTCAGACAGGATGCGCCACAGAGGGCCGTGTGTGTGCAACACAGCTGGACAAACACGCCGGGCCCGGCGCCGTAGACCGGGCCTGTCAAGCTGTGTTTCTCTAAAAAGAGCAGACGACAAAGCAGGCAAATGAGTACTGAAAACGTTTCAATTCACAATCAATGCATCATCTGATCAGCCTTTATAGAGACCACCAATATTGTAATACTCCACTATTGACAAGCCGACCACAGGCGACTGCAAGCAACCGCCACAACCGCTATCTTCACATTTTTTTTTTTTTTGGACACATATTCACTTTATGGTACAAACAGCAGCAGTGTGACAATAAGCTGAGTGTCGATTTTGAGCCGAGCGAGGCATTATGGGTAAAACAGCGCACAACAACACTTTTTTACCCAGTTGTCCAGTCACAATAGAGGTGGGGCGGGACAAATAAGACAAAGACCAACTGTCACATCCTACATGTCGACTACAAGAGCTGAACAACAACAACAATAGGAGAAATGAATACACAGACCGGCGGGTCCGTCCTCTCTCCCTACACTTCCTTTCACCAAGAGGAAGTACTCTGCCCTGTGCCGACATTCCTTATCGTAGCAACCACACACAAACAGAGCACCTTGTTGTCTTTCTGTGTTCTGCATTTAATAATACATAAGTATTTAATTTTTTTTGCCATTTAAAAAGCAACAATATACCTGAATACATCCCAACAATAAAGCTTATTTAGATAGCATAGCACAAAATCAGGATTACTTAAGTAATTTGCAAAAAATGGCAATAACATCGCATATTGTGCTACTGAGCCAATCAACCACAGACCTCAGAGGAAATTCATTCGCCATGACAGCCCTGCTATTTATGACTAATACCCGCCGATAACAATCAGCGGCCTTAATGAAGACCAGATCAAAATGTGGCAAAAGAGTTCAGCAAAGCTTACAGAAGATAAAATAAAAGGCAAGATATTCACAACACAAAACAATGAAATTTTAGCACCTCTACATGGATAACGCTTCAAATGCAGCTCCAAAGCTCAATCAGTTAATGGCGCACCAGACAAAAAGGAAGCGCCTCTTGTTTTTCATGTCGTTTTGTGGATTTTTTTTTTCTCTTAAAAATAGGGATGTTAATAATTAATAAATAATTAACTGTTAACCAACATTTTAACCAATCAATGCAGTTAAATGGTTAAAAGAAATATTAATAATTGATTAAAAGCTGAGAAAAACTCAGAGGAGCAGAGTAAAGCTGGTCCACCTTAAGAGAGAGCCAGCACGGATACAGGAAGTTGGCTCCCGCCTTTAGCGGAGGAGTTGTAGCTTGTAGCCTCGTAGCATTTATTCACCCACAAATAAACTGTACACACACACACACACACTGTCTGCTACAGCTACGTTCACAGCTATAACGCCACCAACACACACACACTCACCGCCGCTACACACATGCGGTCTGTCGGAAAGGCTAGCAACTAGCAGCTGCTAACGTAGCACAAACACACACAGTGTTTGATGGACAATCGCTATTGTTAATCCAGGCAGACGGTGCATCGCTACGCCGGGCAGACACACAGCTGAAAAACTGCTAAACTAAACTAAATTTGCAAGTAGAGACTTTTACTGGGAAAGTGGCTGCATTTCCACGACACTACACGCAGCAACGTGGCTGCTAAAGCTCCCGAACAGTGAACTGGGGACGGTGAACGCAGCACTGTGGCTGCTAACACTTGATTATCAGTTAAGAAATCCATTCAAAATTGGCATCCCTCCTTAAAAATGACAAAGTTCTGCTGATACAGACACCAGCTCAGAGCAGGACTGTGTAGCCGTTGAGTGGTTTATGTCCTGCTTTAATCTTCTTTTCAACTTTATTTGTTAGCTGATTCCATCCTTCTGGTTAGTGCTAGCTAAAGCCCTGGACTTGCAGGTTTTATTGACCGCTACTCCCCTCTTCAGCAAAGTTAAAGTTACACCATTACAGTACACTGTGCAACACTAGTCCTAAGGCTTATCAAGGACCAAAATACTGCACAACAGTTAAATACTATGTGTGGTGGCAAAAAAACAGTTTTCGGTATTGTAATATATATTTTATATGCATTTCTGCAGTGTCATGGCAAAACCGACCTTGTCCTTTACCTTACTTTGTCAACAAGTGAAGATGTCCTGACCCGTCTAATCAGAAATGTTAGAAGATGTTGTGTCTCAGTTTCTTGACACAGGCGTTGAGTTGTTTAGACTACATAACAAAGAAGAGGCACACGCCTCCATCTGTTTCTGGGTATAATTGAAGTTGGAAAGATTGTTTCTTTAAGCAAACTCCACACCACCGTCTGTGTGGAGTTTGTTTCCTGGTAGCAGTATTGCAAATGATTCAGTTGTCATGATGACTGCGAGGTAAACAGCAGTTAAGGTCACATTTCAAAATAATCTTGCAGGAATGTGCACCAGCACGTATTTGATTGGCCAACGCAGTGCCTCACTGGATGATTGTGCTATGTTCATAGATGGAGCATTGCTGGTGGCTTCGTGCTCGCTGTTGTCACACACATACCGGCTGTCAGCGCAGGGTAACATTAGCGAGTGTCCAACAGACCGTGTGTGTGGCTGCAGAGAGTGTGGGGTTGTCGGTGGTGTTATAGCTGCGAACGTAGCTGGATGTATAAAGAGAAACTCATACAGCGACATTTTTCCTTCATGCTCAGTGGCGCATGAAGGAAAAATGTCTCGACTTCCATCTGGAAAAGTACCCGGATCCTCCGGGGTCTTCAGAGTCTTATTTGGCCCTACTGCACATGTACGATATGCACAGTAGCGTCTGCTCGGTCACATGACTCAGTCACAGGGTCCCAATGTCATAGCTTGCACTGTTGTCACAGTCTGGGTCTCCATAGATATAAACAAAGGAAGGAAATAACTCTGGATTTGTTTATTAGTGTGTTTTACAACTTTTAGGACCTAATGATTTAAATAAGGCTATTAGTGTGTTCGTACTAGGGAGTTGGTGTACCTCAAAAAAGATTATCTGCTGAGTTATAGACGTCTCTTTCTAAATGTAAGTCTATGGGAAAAAGTCTTTGTGGGTCCAATGACGTCACGCGACAGACACAGAAGTTGTAGTATTGACATTTGGCCACTACGAATGCTGGGAATAAAGACCGCCTCCTCTGAGTTTTGCTCAGCTTTTTAATTAATTCTTAATCATTTTTTAATCTAATAGGAATGAATGGGAGCCCGCCTCCACCACTGTATCGAGTTCACTTTATACATCAATGGTTATAACAGCAGCCGGGTTCCTGGATTGTTACTGATTCATTACTTATCTTCTGTTTGTATTAAATACCAGTGTTGTGTGTTCCAATAGAGCTTGGATGAATAGTGGAATAGAGTGAATATTGAGAGCCCTGTGCTTTTTCACTGAGGATCTATTGTGGACTGCTTAGTTGTAAACTTTAACATGCATGGATTCCATTGTTCATCAATGCTTGAACTCTTATTTGAGCTTGTTATATAAGCCCAATGAAGCACTTGGTAAAACGTGTATGTTGATAAAAGATTCTTGACCATATACTTTTATGGGTGTGCAACCATCCCTTTACTTCTGTTAATCATCCCAGTTACAATCAGTCTCTGTCCAGACCTGCACACTTCCACCAACCAACACAGATAAGCCTACACAGAATAGTGCTAACAGACTGCACCACCTGCACGTCTTCACCTCATTGGTCAGTGCCTAGCGACCCTTAATTGCAGACATTGGCCAGATACAGCTGTGTGGTCACAGGTCAAATTATGACAAAGCCACAAAAACGATGCAGCCTACTGCAGTTTGCCACGTCTGACTCACAGCGGTGTTCACTGACTCACTATTACTAGTGTTCTCTGTTTATCTAAGAAGTGCAGGGACCTACAGGCCGCTGCTTCCCCCAGTTTACCAAAAGAGTTCAAGGTATTTTATAGACTACACAAGAGAAAATAGTGAGCAGATTAATCCAAAAAGAAAATAATCATTACTTGCAGCTTGCCTTAAACTGATAAGAGGCAGTGGAGATGCATTGACCAAGAGGATATTTTTGCCAAAGATAATGTACTGCAGCACAGACATGATAGCAAGTGAATATTAGCACACTATTTCTACTGTCTGGTAGCACTGACTCAGTGTTTAAAACCATAGATTTCAGGGGTGGCAGACAAAAAAGTAAGTGGCCAATAGAAATAGTCAGAGACCTGCCACAGCGGCAGGTGAGGAAAAAAATAATTAATCTCAGACACTGACTCCTGTATTTGACATGAGGGAATGGCACTGCTGCAACAAGCCTATGAACGTGGACTAAGTAAACCGCCCACTGTGTTGACACAGTGGTGACATCCTGGTACCCAAAGGACACAGAGAAAACCACATCCAGCTAGACCACGCATTTATTTTACGCAGGTTCATGCAGGCTGGCATGAATATCATTGTTTGGGCTTCAAAGCTTCTGCGATAAATATTCAAAGGGATCTGAGGCCTCGTGGAGCAGCATGACCACCACCACACTGTTGTGCACACATGCACTTCTGCACACACTACACTGCCATATCTGTCTGAGAATAACGTAATATTATTACATGGCATTGTTGAATACTCAATTCTGATTGGTTGCTGGGTGATTTGGTGCACTTCACCCTGTTGGGGCGTCTTTCACAACAATGACCAGCTGGTTGTACTGTACATTATCCATTACATAATTAATTTTGAATATGAATAATTTTGTGGGACTATTCCTTATTTTGTGGGCTATTTTGTAATTCATACATTATTATTACACTGTGTTGTTGAATACTTTATTCTGATTGGTTAATTGCGATGTTTTGCTAACCGTTATTTATTTATGAACAGACTGTTGCTATGGGAGCAGTTCTGATGTCGGAATCTGGAGAACCGTTTTTGTGTCAAATTATTGATTTCTTAAGAAAGTAGTCATGTAATAAGCGGGATAATGTACAGCTGGCGGGTCATTGTTGTGAAAGAAACCATTCAGGACAATGAGAGCCCCATCTGCTCCACACTGGGGTGCAGCATCTCCCTATCAGGGTTTCTTTCACAATAATGACCAGCTTGTTGTATGTTATCCTTACATAATTGTTGCATATGAATAATGTTGTGGGACTATTCCTTATTTCGTGGGCTATTTTGGGATTTATACATTATTATTACGCTGTGTTACTGAATACTCAGCAACACAGGTAATAATTTTGTCAAATTATTGATTTCTTGAGTAAATAGTTATGTAATAAGCGGGATGATGTACAGCTAGTGCGTCAGTGTTGTGAAAGAAATACCATGACAACAGTTGAAGCTTTAAAGCATTCAGGTTAGCCCTACTATCCAGTGTATGATTAGTCTTTAAAACCACATTTATGATTTACTGATTTAATGATTTACTCTCTAGTAGTTTCTGACCTTGAGGACTGACACCTGCTTTACTTATCTTATGAAGGCATGGCTTTAAGATAAAAATCAAGCATCGTAAAAATTATCTTAGTGTTACAACTATGGCTCTATAAATGGCAAATACAAATGAAAGTATATCACGTCTCTGTTCGTGAGATACTGCCATCTAATGTCCTTTATAAGGAAGCAAAACTTTGGGTAATTTCTGCGGCTGATGTTCTGTAGGCGTGGTTGCACATCAGAGTATCAGAACATCTTAGTATTGAGACATGAGGAACCACATTTATCTCACACCTATTTATTCAAATGATATAAAACCAAGATATGTTTGTGCAGCTAGAAAAGTCTGTTAGATAAAAGTTTCTACACCTTATGACAATAACTTGACTTTGGTGTGTTATTTATTTTGGTCGTGTCCAAACAGATAACTGTTTTATAACATACGATATATCCGGACATAGAAGACCCACTGGAAGAACCGAACACATCGCGCAACTTCGCCTCCGCTTCTTCTCGCTCGTCGCGGCGGACGTGTCAATGTTAACAAGCTAGCTTGGTCATTAGAAAACACTCCCCCGCATTTTACGTCACAATGCGCCAAACAGCACGTCGATTTTGTTAATAATCCCTGGATGCCAGGGATATAAGTACGGGATCACAGAAAGTAGCCTGCAAGAGACCTCCTCCACAGACATGCATCCACTGCAGGCGAACATGAAAGTTCTCGTCCCATCGTTTCCTACATCAATTTTCTTTATCACTTTTTTTTCGGAAATCAACCACGGAGTTAGCAGGCGAATTTCTCCCTCGTGTGCGTGAAGTTAAAAATGTTGTAATGTAAGAGCAACTTTTATGCTTGTTCGCGTCGCCGGTCTGTTCTGCGTCGCCTGGAATCCCACAATGCCTTGCGAAGCGATTCGCTCGCGTCCAACAGTATGAATACGGGGCGAACTTCGCGTCGCTTTCAGTGAGTCTTTACCGTTAGCTACAAAGTTATGCTAGGCCCGCTGGAATAAAAACCATCACTGACAGCATCATATCAACATCCGTGCAGTGTTGTTTGGGACACGGTGCTGCCCAAATCACCCCCACACACGTTACTGGCTGAACGTTTCGCAGCGGCGTAGCAGTTAAGGTTAGCTGACGTTAGCTGGTGAACCCCATCGAACAGTTAGCTGAAGTTATCAATCCCTATATCCCTCTATAATTACCTGCCACTGTGGCGGATTCTCATGCAGTGACATTACCTTGAACGATCTGGAGACGCTGCCTTCATCTCATGCTGCGACCATCCGTCCAGTCACTTCTTTCTCTTGTGCTTTGGGTTTCCAGTGGTTACTAGCCAACGTTATGGGGCATCTGGGCACTCACACGAGGGTGGGTCGGGGGGTCGCTTTGTCAAATCTGGGCGGACCGCAAGTAGCCAACGAGACCGGATATGCGTGTTTGGACCTTCATAATAAAACCCTCAAAATGGAAAATAGGCGATAAAAGCATATTTTATTATACCAGGAAGTCAGCACTGAACGTCTACACAAAACGCCTACACATATACATTGTACATTATATATACAGTATGTGTGTGTGTGTGTTCAAGCAAAATTCTGGTCCTGAGGAGAGGACGACGTGCTCAACTGACTCTATTTGGCATTTAGAGGAGGTTGTGTTGCTCTGACTCTATTTGGTGTTTAGAGGAGGTTGTGTTGCTCTGGCTCTATTTGGTGTTTAGAGGAGGTTGTGTTGTTCTGGCTCTATTTGGCGTTTAGAGGAGGTTGTGTTGCTCTGGCTCTATTTGGTGTTTAGAGGAGGTTGTGCTGTTCTGGCTCTATTTGGCGTTTAGAGGAGGTTGTGCTGTTCTGGCTCTATTTGGCGTTTAGAGGAGGTTGTGCTGTTCTGGCTCTATTTGGTGTTTAGAGGAGGTTGTGTTGCTCTGGCTCTATTTGGCGTTTAGAGGAGGTTGTGCTGTTCTGGCTCTATTTGGCATTTAGAGGAGGTTGTGTTGCTCTGGCTCTATTTGGTGTTTAGAGGAGGTTGTGTTGCTCTGGCTCTATTTGGCGTTTAGAGGAGGTTGTGCTGTTCTGGCTCTATTTGGCGTTTAGAGGAGGTTGTGCTGTTCTGGCTCTATTTGGCGTTTAGAGGAGGTTGTGCTGTTCTGGCTCTATTTGGCGTTTAGAGGAGGTTGTGTTGCTCTGGCTCTATTTGGCGTTTAGAGGAGGTTGTGTTGCTCTGACTCTATTTGGCGTTTAGAAGAGGTTGTGTTGCTCTGGCTCTATTTGGCGTTTAGAGGAGGTTGTGCTGTTCTGGCTCTATTTGGCGTTTAGAGGAGGTTGTGTTGCTCTGGCTCTATTTGGTGTTTAGAGGAGATTGTGTTGCTCTGGCTCTATTTGGCGTTTAGAGGAGGTTGTGTTGCTCTGGCTCTATTTGGCGTTTAGAGGAGGTTGTGTTGCTCTGACTCTATTTGGCGTTTAGAGGAGGTTGTGCTGCTCTGGCTCTATTTGGCGTTTAGAGGAGGTTGTGTCTGCTCTGGCTCTATTTGGTGTTTAGAGGAGGTTGTGTTGCTCTGGCTCTATTTGGCGTTTAGAGGAGGTTGTGTTGCTCTGGCTCTATTTGGCGTTTAGAGGAGGTTGTGTTGCTCTGGCTCTATTTGGCGTTTAGAGGAGGTTGTGTTGCTCTGGCTCTATTTGGCGTTTAGAGGAGGTTGTGTTGCTCTGACTCTATTTGGTGTTTAGAGGAGTTTGTGTTGCTCTGGCTCTATTTGGCGTTTAGAGGAGGTTGTGTTGCTCTGGCTCTATTTGGCGTTTAGAGGAGGTTGTGTTGCTCTGGCTCTATTTGGCGTTTAGAGGAGGTTGTGTTGCTCTGGCTCTATTTGGCGTTTAGAGGAGGTTGTGTTGCTCTGGCTCTATGTATTTGGTGTTTAGAGGAGGTTGTGTTGCTCTGGCTCTATGTATTTGGTGTTTAGAGGAGGCGGTGTTAATCTGGCTCTATCTATTTGGTGTTTATAGTAGGTTGTGCTGCTCTGACTCTAGCTATTTGGTATTTAGAGTAGGTTGTGTTGATCCCTCCTCTGTTGCTCTTCTTGAGGTTTCTTCCATTTTTTTCTTTTTTCCCTGTTAAAAGGTTGTTTTTTTTTCCTTTTTTGGGGTTGTGGTACCTCTTGAAGCTCATCAAGAGAATGCCAAGAGTGTGCAAAGCAGTAATCAGAGCAAAAGGTGGCTACTTTGAAGAAACTAGAATATAAGACATATTTTCAGTTGTTTCACACTTTTTTGTTAAGTATATAATTCCACGTGTTAATTCATAGTTTTGATGCCTTCAGTGTGAAACTACAATTTTCATAGTCATGAAAATAAAGAAAACTCTTTGAATGAGAAGGTGTGTCCAAACTTTTGGTCTGTACTGTATATAAAATGAATTATATTTAAAATATTTAATCGCGATTATTGCATGATTTTCCGTGATTAATCACACATATATATGTTCAAAATGTAACTTTAAAGGGAGATTTAGGAAGTATTTAATAATCTTATAAACATAGGAGAGGACAAATATGCTGTTTTATGTAAATGTATGTATATATTTATGATTGGAAATCAGTTAACAATACAAAACAATGAGAAATATTGCCCAGAAACCCTCACACATACTGCATTTAGCATAAAATATATGCTCAAATCATAGCATGGCAAACTGCAGTCCAACAGGCAACAACAGCTGTCAGTGTGTCAGAGTGCTGACTTGACTATGACTTGATCCAAACTGACTGGGATTATCATAAAGCATGTCTGTAAAGGGGAGACTTGTGGGTACACATAGAACCCATTTACATTCACATATCTGGAAGTCAGAGGTCAATGTACCCCTTTCAGTTTTTCCTCAGGTTAGGGGTTTGGAAATTAACAGAGTTAAACTATATATATATATATATATATATATATATATATATATATATATATATATATATATATATATATATACATACATATATATATATATATATATATATATAATTCAATGTCATTACTTGTTATATGTGTTTTAATATGAGTAAATCATCTCAATGTGCTCTGAATGTATGACCTTGAAGAAAACCAATTAAAAGACCCATTCTTCATTCTTCTTCTTTACGGGCCAGCCCGCAAATCATAGGTGAAAAAGAGTGTTTCACAGCAACACGAGTGCAGAGCAATAACCACACAGCTGTGGTGGAAGTGGTGGCATTTTGTCTCAGCTGCAGCTCCCATAGCGGCTGCTGCTGCTATTTTATAACTGTGCTGCATTGCAGGGCTATTTCCCCTACAACCGTGGCTGCAGTTGCATAAGAACTGATGGCATCATGGTGGTTTGAAGGAGCCTTGAGAGGGAGATGGGTGGAGGAGGCTTGGGTGGGATTTGCTTGAAGAGGAAAAGAATGACTTAGAGAATAATAAGTTAAGAAAGAATAAGTTTGTTGAAGGATTGAGGGCTCAGCCAAGGTGCAGAGAGAAGCGAAGAAAGACGCAAAGAAAGAGAGGAGCAGCACATAGTCGCGTTGACAGATTGATTGTTGTGTGTGTGTTTTTGTGTATGGGGACCAAGGAGGGGGGGATGAGTCACAATGAAGGAGTGTGTGTACAAAAGTGTGTGTGCAAAAGTGTGTGTACAAAAGTGTGTATGTGTTTGTGAGACGCAGTAAGACATGCAAAGAGACTCAAATGCACTTACTTTATCTCCCCCTCTGCTCTCCGCCTCGTTCCAGTCAGCCCTGAGATATCACAAAAACACCACTATACATTACTGTGTGTGGTAGTGTGTGTGTGTGTGTGTGTGTGTGTGTGTGTGTGTGTGTATGTGTGTGATTTAGGAGGGATGCTTTCGGCCTCCAGTACTCTGTGCCACAGCTTTTAACATCAGTGTTGCTCTGCAGGACTCGCTGCCGTCTCTGCTCAGTACTTGTACATGATATCATGACAGTCAGCATGATACACCTGCTATCATTCAGCATATCGCTATCTTACTTCCTTACTGTATTAGTTTTAATTAATTCCAAGATGTTTTTTTTAATTCTGCAATGATATGACGTTTTAATACAGCTGACTTAATTTAGTGACACATTTATTTAACCTCATAAAGATTTGTCTACTATGTTTATGTATATTGAACACTATCTTATCATAGCAACACATATGAGTTAATGATATATAACAGAATTGTCACACTACACTACAATGTAAAAGTGAAAGTAAAACTTAAAAGCAACATGTTCTAACATTTAAATCTGAATGAAATGTCATTTGAGCACAAACAAAAAGGCTTCTTTAGGTTTAGGTAACAAAACTACAACTTCTTTCGGTTTAGACAACAAAACTACTTTTTTTTCAGGTTTAGACAACAATACTACAACTTTTTTAGGGTTACGCAATAAAACTACAACTTCTTTAGGTTAACGCAACAATACTACAACTTCTTTAGGTTTAGGCAATAAAATTACAACTTCTTCAAGTTTAGGCATCAATACTACAACTTCTATAGGTTTAGGCAACAAAACTAAAATGTCTTTAGGTTTAGCTAACAATGCTACAACTTCTTGGGGTTTAGGCAACAAATACAGTTAAGTTTAAGGAAAAACATTGTTTTGGGGTTAAAATGACACAAAGACAACTACACATCGTTGGTTCCACACAGGATGTGAACCCTGGTGTCCTGGGTGAAACCAATAAAGTCTGTATTTTATGTCCCATCCATCATCCCTGACCTCCACCCGTTATGGAGCGTCACACTGTTAAAACCTACTAGGGGTGTAGGAGGCCCCTGTTGACCCATATCTATGGGGCCCATAGTGACTGATAATGCCTATTTAATAGCCTCACAACAGTCTAATCGACTGACGTTGCAATGGCTTAAACTGCAAAATTCTCCTACTTCTCCTTAAAACTGCATATTGTAATCTATAGTACCTGAATGAGGCATGACCCTGCTTTCCCCATCACCCATAAAATCAGATCCAGCAGCTGTGGAGGGACAGTGAAAGACATGGGCCGTTTCCATGCATTCAAACAGAAAATGTACCCAGAGGGCTCAGCTGTACCAGAAAGAGCTGCATGCATGAAATCTGAGTTGTGATTATTGTTTAGTCTGATGAACTGGAAATGTGGACAAACAGCAAGTGGCAGAACTTGTGTATCCTGCATGCTTACAATAGGAAATGACAAGAAATGTTACAGACATATAGGAATAATGAACAATATCTGCAGTAAATTAATGGGAGAGAGAGGTGGAAAAAGGACAAAAGAGGATATTATGGTGCGTGACATGGCATGTGACGAAGTCATGTGGTTTAGTCCTTGTGCAGAAGGATCATTAGCACCACAATGTATATCATTGTGCAAGCATAACAGCATCAGTAAGAGGAATCATTAGTCATGGAGGCATGCGATTCCAAGAAATTGGACATCTAGGAATCGGTTCTCAATAAGAACTGATTTCCACCCCTAACATTTTCCCTGTCCGCTAAAGTGGCAGACGGCCTGATCATCATCAACCACTGCCAACAATTTACCTGCATTTGGCAGGTGCTAATTTCAGACCCTCCCAAAAAGGCACCTCTCTTTCTTCCTCTCTCCCACTTTTACATCCACACATGCAGACACACACCTAAATGTTGCAGCTGGATAGAGAATCCCCCTGTTGTGTTTTTTTAACCAGCCAGGTTTGGGGTGCAGAGAGCGGCTTATCATTGTGTGTGTGAGAGATAACAGCCAGGACAGAGCACGCAGGATTTCCCTGCCTGAACAAGTACACAATGACAACAGCAAACAGACGGCAGCAGATAAACAAATTCCCATCCGGACACACAGATTATCAATTGTTACTGCTCAGCATTGCATTATCTGACCTCCCTTTAATATACTATCCTTTTCTCTTTCTACAGGAACCACTTTTTAACAGTGTTCCTGCTGCATTATTGATAAGGAGGTAATTAGGACTCACTGTAAGGAGTTACCAATACAAACACTAAAGTTCTTTCTTTTTGAAAGGATAATTTATGTAAGATAAATGCCTCCATTGCTGGCCTCCAATAATATAACAACATTTGACTGTTAAATGGGTAAACTCATAAATGTTAACTCAATCAGTTATTTTTAAAGGTGAATCGCAGTGCCACACCAAGACCCTAATGGACTGTGACTGCTTCTTTTATCAGATCAATCAACATTCAGACAAGAAAAGAAACGTCATGGGAAACTTGTTTCAGTTGCACAACCCTTTTTCCATTTAAGCTGTTTGCTTTTGGGGCAGTTTGGTATTTGGGTGAAAGCAGGTGCTGATACTAGTATGAGGAAATGCTATTTTTCGTAACCTGTTTTTCAGTTGGGGTGTTGTGGTTGAGGTGCTTCAGATGCAGTCATTTTCTAAGAACCAATCCTGTGAAAAACACACAATACTGCAACTTTTGAGAGAAGTATTTTGGCAAAGAGTTGGTCATATTTAAATTATTCGCAGCACAAAATATTGTTAACACAAGTCACAAGTTACCTCGTAAAATAATAATATAAAAGTCCTGTTTCTGTTTTGTAGTTTCTGCATCAGTGATGCAGGACATGACTGAAGACTAGACTTACTAACAAGCCAATCGAAAGGACTACACTACCTTGACTAGAAATGTTGAGGCTTTCACTGCAGTCTTCTGCTACAATGTTAGGAAAATGGGCTAAAACGAACCTTTTAAAACTGATTCCAACAGATTGCGTTTCACTCGCTCTTGTCACACAAATGGCATCTGTAGTATTGCAGAGGCATTTTTCTAGTGGTGGAAGAAGTACTCAGTAAAAGTAGTAATACTGCAGTGTAAAAGTCCTACATTCAGGTAAAAGTGCAGAGTATCAGCATCAAAATGTATGTAAAGTACCAAACATTATTATGCAGAATGGCCCTTTTCAAAATAATGTTTACTGTCATTAAAGCAGCAGTGGATAGAAATGGAGCAAATGATTGAAGTTATTTTTGTAAAACAGTGACCATATCCTGACAATTATACATGAGACAGGTAATCTGAAAACAATCATGTACCTCCAGTGTCCTCTAGTGTCCACTGGTGTCCCCTGGTGCTCCTAATGGCATCTGCAAGATTTCACAGACTGGAGATAAACAACCCATCAGAGCTGATCTGGAGTCTGCCGTCTCTGAGCAGCTGTCAATCACTCACAAACTCTGATCAAATGGTCAAACTAGGCAGGGCTGAATCAATATTTTGTTACTGTAATGCCTTCTTCTCTCCTCAAATGTTTTCAGAAACATCTTGTAGTTACTGTTTAGCTGTAAAACGAGAAACTTTGCTCCGGCTGCTGGGCGGTGCTTGGTATTTCTTCAACTGATCGCAATATTGCTGTAACAGAATATTAATTAATATTTGATCAGCACAGCCTAATTTGATCAGAGTTTGAGTGATTGACAGCTGCCTCAATTGAATGAGCAGCCAATAGGAGCTATCTCTGAAATAACCTGTGATTGGTCAAAGTCTCCCTTCACAGAGTGGACTTTTTAAAGCCTGAAAACAGAGGCATGCAGAGGTGCAGAAGTCTAGTTTTCTCTCAGAACACTTGAATTACAATATGCTGAAAGGTTATTATGAAATTTTTGCCCAATGATGCCAAAAATATACTGCCTACTGAAGCTTTAATATGTTCGCCACTTTAATGTTCCACCTGGGGATCAAGTCTCATCTCAGTCTATAGTAATATTCTATCTATCATAATTCATTTGTTGATTATAGCTTGTTTTTATTAGTAATCTGAATCTGAAAAGTGACTTGTAACTAAAGTTATGAGATAAATGTGGTGGGGTACAATATGTCCTTCAGAGATGTAATGAAGTAGAAGTAGAAAGTAGCAGAAAATTGAAATACTCAAATAAAGTACCTCAAAATTGTACTTAAGTAGAGTACTTGACAAAATTAGTTCAGACACGGTGGTCTGCAGTGTGGGGGCCCCGCAGGGAACGGTTCTGGCTCCGTTCCTCTTCACGTTCTACACTGCAGACTTCTCACTACAACCTGTCACCTGCAGAAGTTCTCTGACGACTCTGCTATCGTCGGCCTCATCACTGATGGGAACGATGGGGAGTACAGAGAACTTTCCCAGGACTTCGTGGACTGGTGCCTGCAGAACCACCTCCAGATCAACGCGGGGAAAACTAAAGAGCTGGTGGTGGATTTCTGCAGGCAAACTCATCCTCCTCCAACACCGGTGAACATCCAGGGATCAGACATTGAGATGGTGACATCTTATAAATACCTGGGTGTTCACCTGAACAATAAACTGGAGTGGACTACAAATTCCTCT
Source organism: Pterois miles (assembly GCA_947000775.1). NCBI lineage: Eukaryota > Metazoa > Chordata > Actinopteri > Perciformes > Scorpaenidae > Pterois > Pterois miles. The sequence goes on from CAMQGK010000328.1 coordinate 3,559,033, forward strand.
GCACTCCATAAAAAAGGCCAGAGCAGGCTGTATCTGCTCAGGAGACTGAGGTCTTTTGGAGTGCAGGGGACACTTCTGAAAACATTTTATGATACCGTGGTGGCATCAGCCATATTTTATGAAGTGGTTTGCTGGGGCAGCAGCTTCACAGCTGCAGACAGGAAGAGGCTGGATAAGATCATCAAAAGGGCCAGCTCTGTCCTGGGATGCTCTCTGGACTCAGTGCAGGTGGTGGGAGAGAGGAGGATGACGGCTAAGCTGTCATCCATGATGGAGAAGGACTCCCACCCCATGAGAGACACCATCAGAGCTCTGGAGAGCTCCTTCAGTGACAGGCTGCTACACCCTAAGTGTACAAAGGAGCGTTACAGAAGGTCCTTCCTGCCTGCAGCTGTTAGACTCCACAACCAGCACTGCTCCCAGTAAACCACAATCACAGTCACAACAAACTCACCGGACATACGTGCAATAAGAACTCATATGTACAATTATATCATCTGCTCAAATTATAGGAACTGGACAATTATTTATTGATATGCTGGACAGATTTTGGCTTACTTTCTATTATGTATATATTATTTTATTTGTATTAATACTGTTTTAAAAATCTATGCTTCTTGTTTATTGCACTATCCACTTTGCTGCTGTAACGTGTGAATTTCTCCACTGCGGGACCAATAAAGGAATATCTTATCTTATCTTAAAATGTACTTTCCACCGCTACATCTTTTTGTCTATTGCAGAGTGAGACTTTTAAACAGCTTCTAGTGTACGCCACCATACTTGCAGCAAATAACTGATGATTCATAATTTGCAACTTTATTATAGTCACTCAGGGAAATCCCCACACCCACATGACCAATAGTACCATTATACCAGATTTTACGCAGATGTATTTCTCTGTATTGCCCACAGAGGGGCAGCAGTGTAACCAGAGTGCTGCTCTCGTTGCCATCATCATGACTGCAATGCAAGCCAAGGTCTCTTTCAAGGGCACACATCATATCTGCAAAGTCACATGTAAAACAGGGAGAGGCCGTATGGGCGTTTTCTCAGCTGGAGCAAACAGAGAAAGACCGAGGAGGTGCAAATGCTTTTAGCCTGGGCGGATGGATAGATCTGACACTGACAAAGAAGTTAACATCCTGCTGCAAATATTTGAGGGTGAAACTTTATTTAAGAGCAACAATAAATGAGAAGTATAGCCAAGTCGTTTTTGCTGGACAACGTAATGGCTGCTACTTGTTTTGTCATAAATATGGTTTTCTACCAGGGCAATGGCAGTATTCTCACTGTGCTGGTTGCATTGTGAATAATGATGCATCATTTTCCAAAAGGTAGAAAGTGTGCTATACTTAGAGGATGAACAGGAGTGCCGTCATAACTCCAACCCCCCCTCAAAGCCTTACCTTTTTATAGCCATCAAATATGCATGGCCCTCTGAGTGTACATATAATGTATTCACAGATTTCCACTGCACTGGAAAGCTCACTATCAGCAGTTTGCATGTGTGTGTTGGGTGTGGGTGTGTGTCTGTCTGTGTCTGTCTGTGTGTGTGTTTGTCTCCAGGACAGGACACAAAACATAATCAATAAACACTGATTCATAGTCTTCTGGAGGAAGAGGGGAATTACAAAGGAGAAACAGAGAGAGGCTGTGGGTGGCATGCTCTGTTTCCATTGGCAATATAGTAATCAGTTTACTTTAAAATACTAAATATATCATTAAAAGTTCCTTTCAGATTAATATGTTGTTATACTCAAAATTATTATTGTCAACAGAACAGATCAAGGTCATTGTTACTTGGTAGTGTTGGCAGTGAGTGTTCTATTAATATTAGGGCTGTTAATCAATTAAAATATTTATTATTTGCATGATTGTCCATAATTAACTACAATTAATCACAAATTAACCATACATTTTTTTTGTCTGTTCAAAATGTATCTTAAAGGGAAGTTTTTCAAATATTTCAGACTCTTAACATGGAAGTGAACAAATACGCAAATGTATGTATATATTTATTATTGGAAATAAATTTATGGCACATAACAATGTCAGATATTGACCAGAAACCCTCACAGGTTCTGCATTTAGCATAAAACATATGCTCAAATTATAACATGGCAAACTGCAGCCCAACAGGCAACAACAGCTGTCAGTGTGTCAGTGTGCTGACTTGACTAGGACTTGATCCAAACTTCCAAACAGACTGTGACTATCATAAAGTTGGCATGTCTGTAAAGGGGAAACTTGTGGGTACCCAGAGAACCCATTTACATTCACATATGTTGAGGTCAGAGGTCAAGGGACCCCTTTGAAAATGGCCATGCCAGTACTTTCCTTGCCAAAATGTTGCACAAGTTTGGAGCATTTTTCAGACTCCTTTGTATGACATGATTGATACCAATGAATTCCTCAGGTTTTCTAGCTTCATATTAATTCATATGTCATAACTTTACGGTAGCTTTAAAACTGAGCCCACTACAACACATAAATTGCAAGCTGCGTTAACGCATTAAAGAAATTAGTTTTGTCATTGTGTTAACTTTGACAACCCTACTTCTAAGCTTTGGGAACTAGTCTACATGGCTACCATGTACTGTTTAGGGTCAGTTTGGAGCATTAATCAACCTCCTCCACAACAAACTAGTATGACATAGTTTGTACCAATATATTATTTGGGTTTTCTAGTTTCAGATGATGCCTCTAGCTCCACTCTACGTTTTAAAACTGAGCTACTACACAACATTGCAAGTTGTGTTAATGCATTCAAGAAATTAGTGGTGGTAAACCAATTTCCGTTCACATTGCATTCACTTTGACAGACGCAAAATGTGTCTTGTGACTAGAGGTATAAACCTAAGTAGCAACAAAGCTCTAACAGTTTTTCAGTTTAGAAATATTCAGTAAATCCTGTATTCAACCAGGAAAACTCAGTGAGATTAAAGTCTTTCTCTCTCTTTCCCGGCCAGGTTGGCAGTACAGACATTGTTCCAACAATAAAAACAATAAACAATACAAGCAAACAAAAACACACACACACCACAAATAAACAAGCATGACATCCAGATTGTATGCAACACAAAACAGTTGTAGTGCACAAACAGGTAAACCTCAAAAACAATTCAATGAGAAATTCAAGAGCATTCCTAATCTGACTACGTCATCACTTCCCCCTTACTACGTCCCATTGGGTCTAAATTGCAGAAGACTTTTCACTATTCAAAACTTTGTGCACTTTGTAATAAATTATTATTCATTCTATATGAGTCTCTCCTGATTGAAATAATGTGAGATCACAGGCCATATTGATTTTGGTTTGTGCACATGCGTGTACACAGATATGAAGGAACTAGTCCAAGCAGCCATTTATATATAAGAGCCAACTAGTGTGAAAGTCTGTGGACATACAGAGATGGCCATTTAACAGCAGCATACAGGGTACAGTAGTATACGAGATTTCCACAGCCAGAAATAAAATGTAAAGCACAATGATATACAGTATCCAGCTTCTTTAGGCACTGGTCAGGGTTGCATTCAGATAGACCAGGTCACCCTGATCCAGTAAAGGTGAAAAAGTTGCTGATAATAACTCAAACATGTAAACTGTAGCAAGAAAAATGCTTTTCCTTGCTCGCTCACTCCCTCCCTGTTATCCTATGGCAGTGGACATACCAGGGAAATACACACACACACACACGCACACGCGCACACACACACACAACACACACACACACACACACACACACACACACACACACACACACACACACACACACACACACACACACACACACACACACACACACACACACACACACACACCCGGACACCCTTTCTCATTGGACATGAGCTATGGGTGGTCACTGTAAGATTGCTCTGTCAGCGCAATCTTTATCACAGAAGGGAGGGATGGATGTGTGTGTGTTACCATGGGAGAAAGGAGGATATGGGTGACGGACATAAAATAAAAGGCGGTGGGATGACTGCAGCTCAAATAGCTACTAACTATGACCCATTGAGTATTGATCACTGCACCGAGGTCTACTTTAATCAGTACTACTACAGCATGACCCCCCCCCCCCCCCCGATTCCCTGTATTGCTGATGTTGCCTCCTTCAGTGTGGCTGATGTTCACCCTAAAGCTTAATCGGCTAATGAAGAGGAAGAAAGATATATTTGCTTCATTTGAGTCTATGAGGAGGTAAAATGAATTTACTGCTTTTGTAGTTGGTCTGAGTAACATGACGTCATATTTGTCCCGTATCTGTCAACCAAAACAAACCGCAGTGAGCCAAAACAAAAAAAGTAGAAAATACATATTGAATTGGCACCCAAATATCGTGATAGTAGCGTATCAGGAGATAGGTGAATTGTCCCAGTCCTACTAGATAGATAGATGGACAGACGTTCTAGCTCCTGCTTTTCATGAATACTATTTTGAAGCATTTTGTTTTGGAAAGTGCACTGCAAAGATATTTATCATATCATTATTATGACTCTGAGGAACATGCGGCTGCTAATGTGACTAGTTTTTGCTGCCAAGTTGGACAACAGAAGGTTTTCTAATTTAAGGAGCAGCGCTTTCAGCCAAACACTCACGGCTATTAATTAGGATGACTTCACAGAGCAGCCACCACACACACACGCACGCACACACACACACACACACACACACACACACACACACACACACACACACACACACACACACACTTTGCTCTGTCGCTTTTATGTGCTCTTTCTCACTTGTTGGCTCTCTTTGATGCTCCATGCTCATAAGAAGATAAGAGGGCACCCACACATATGCATATACGCTTATATGCGCCACACACACACACACACACACACACACACACACACACACACACACACACACACACACACACACACACACACACACACACGAGAGGACACTCTAAAAGCTGGGGATCTTATATCTCATGCATCACTGTCCATACTGGCTCTTCTTGTTGTCTTTTCTCACCTGAATCAGGAGTCTGTTCAGCTCTGCAGTCGGTCCAGCTTTTCTAGTCTACCATCAGCTCTAACAATAACAGGCTGGACACTTCCAAGTGTGCTTTTAACGCCGGTACAAAAGACTGAGGTTTTGAAGTCCTGTCTGAATAGATTAGATTTGGGCTGAAAAGATAAAAGTCATATTTCCATTTGCTGCCAAACTTCCAGTAGCTCTACCTAATTAACAGGAAACCACACCTACCCTCTAATGCTAGTTTTAAACTGTAAACAAAGCCTGCTGCTGAAATACTACCAGATCTGTTTTATCTCCACACTTTTGACCTGCAGAAATTGTTTGAAGGTGTTCTCATTTGTTTGAGTCAACCTTTATCCGATTCAGCACCTTTTGTGTAAATGATTGCAGACAGTCGCCTCCTCTCGTTCACCTCAAAGGAGCATCTGTTTAGACAGGGGCGACCTGTCAGAGGTGCTCTGCAGGAAACTGCCTCCAGTGCAGTTTGTCTCCTCAGGTGAACACGACACTTTGGTCTCCATCCAACTCTCTATGCTTCCTTTGTTTTCTCTTTGGGCGGGCAGGGGGAGGCAGTATCAATTTATGATGATAAGCTAATGTAAGCATTCACAGCAGTCTGTGAGCTAGTTTAGACTCACTACACTTTGACTACATTATCGTTTTATATTTGCAATCAGAGCTGTGAATTTGCAAGAATCTGGCGATAAGATATGCGTCATGATACAGGGGTAACATCCATCAGTCCGTCTTCAACTGCTTATCTCGTCAGGGGTTGGGGGGGGGAGCCGATCCCAGCTGGCATTGGCATTCGCCAGTCCATCGCAGGGCACATAGAGACAGACAACCACTCTCACATTCACACCTACGGGCAACTCAGAGTCATCAATTGATCTTTGGACTGTGGGAGGCACACTAACACGAGGAGAACATGCAAACTCCACACAGAAGGGCCCCTAGCTGGATTCGAACTTGCGACTCTCTTGCTGTCAGGCGACAGCGCTAACCACCGTGTAGTCCTCACGGGTAATAATTCAATAAATTGTGATATATTGCAATACTGTAAACAAGGTGATATTTTGCAGCTTTTAAAAATTTAATTCTAGGACAACTGTCATAGTATAAAGAACATAACATATATAGACCATTTTTAGAATAGACAAAAGTAACTCTTTTATGCTGTATGCAAAAACCTGCATGGTTTTTGCCCCCACACTGCATGTGATTATCATAATTCAATCTAATATTTAAGATCTAATAATTCAATTTAATCGTTGTGATTAATTGCATTGTGATTAATCGCAAGATTAATCATGATTAATTGCACATTGATCTGTTCAAAATGTACCTTAAAAGGAGATTTGTCAAATGCTTAACAAATAGGAATGGGCAAATATGCTGCTTTATGCAAATGTATGTATATACAGAATGTATTACTGGAAATCAATTAACAACACAACAATGACAAAAGGCAACAACAGCTGTCAGTGTGTCAGAGTGCTGACTTGACTCTGACTTGTCCCAAACTGTATGTGATTATCATAAAGTGGGCATGTTTGTAAAGGGGAGACTTGTGGGTACACATAGAACCCATTTACATTCACTTATCCTGAGGTCAGAGGTCAAAGGACCCCTTTGAAAATGGCCATGTATCTTCAATCTTGCTTTAAAACTGAGCCTGCTACAACCTCCAAAATATCGAATAGCGGTTGGGCCTGGTGATGGGCTGTCTGATTTTTGATAGGTTAATTAAACATCAATAGTGTTTTGGAGATTCAGTATAGTATCCTACAACATAATATCATGATATTCATATGTATCATTATTTTGTCACATCCCAATTTGAGATACAATGAAAAATGCTGTACAGTCTCTTTAAAATAATTAGTAGTGTCAGAGATATAAGTGAATGCACTGGCTGACAACATGGATGATCAAGTTCATAAAATGTGAATCTTTATTTCTCTTTCAGATGGCTATACAGGACAAGTTTAGCCTGTTTCAGTCACATAGCTCTTTTTGACCCCATGAGGGGTACTAGGACAGGGCAGGCCCATCTGTATAACACTATTTCAAACCTAGCAAGGTTAATGTACAAAATCTGCATCTTAAAATTCAACTCAGAGAAATCCAAATGCTCTCTTGCTGTCCACTGCACTACCTTCATGCTCATATTAATCTGTGTGGTGGGCGTGAATCCAGCTCCCACCGTCCTGTCACGTTTCTCTCTTCCCTGCATTGCTCCGTGACAGTTCTACTGCACTAGCTTTCTAGGGCACGATGCGCTCCGCTCTGGATGCTTTCCAAGTGTTTTTGTAGAGGAGAATGGGGGGCCCACCCTCCTGCAGCATTTTATTCCTATTTCAGACAGGTACAAGGGAAGATACGGAGGAGAGCGGAGGCAGCAGGAGGATTTGCATTGCAGTCAAAGTGTATGGACAATGCAGGCAAACACTCCAGTTCGATGACTGGGCCACCGGGGCACAGAAAGGACAACTTGCTCTGAGTCTGGTCATGTTTTTCCATCAACAGCACAACGAAACCTGCTGCATTGTCACGGTGCTGTGACTCAGTCTCTAAGCTGCACCCATCCTGTCCTGTTGTCCCACTTATCAAGGCCAAGTGAGGAGAACCCAATCAAACAGCAACCTCACAGTTTTCCACTTGTTCACGTCATTCTTCCTGTTTTAAACACAAGCGAGCATCGTATCTTACGCTGGAGTATTTCCAGTTGTCATGCTGAGCTGCTTCCCTCACCACGCCTCCGGCCCGCTGTTGGACCTCAGGGAGCGAATGATCTCTTGACACCACAATATGGCAAGCTGATGCCACACTAGAGTGAAAACACTGTAATTCCAATTTTGGTGATTTGAATATTGAATTAAACGTTAAAATTGAAGTCTCTAGTCTGCTCTGTGGGCTAAGAAAATCTACAAACTCTGGCTTAAACCTTTTCAACGACAATAATATTGACTTTGGTTCGCAATAAGCATTTGGGAGACATGTGATAGTCTTCATAAAAAGATTTTGCTTTCATACGAAGAATCTGTTTTTGTGATTTTGGCATCGGAAGCATTCTGGTTTTATATGTAGTTTGTGTTACGAGTGTCGTAGGTTTGTTGTCCAAGTAGTATTGACCAATCATGTTCAAGCAGGCTTTGGTTGAATGCAGGTAAATAGTCCGTGTGGAGAGCAGAGGAAGTGAAAAGCATTGACCAAAATGCAACCTCGGAACCCGCTAGCTATCGACTGTCGATGATTTAGCTTTTCATCGGTTTAAAATGAACTTGTAAACTGGCTATTTGTGAAACAGTCGTGTCGTACATGTTGTCTCTCAACTCCAACTCCATTCTCATATCTCAAGTTGCTAATCAGACTGTGAACAATGAGCAGCGTACAGAAGAGGAAGTCTCGGCCCGGATACACCATATATATATCGGCTACACCTGAACTACAGCTGTTTGGATTTTTTTGTCTTTCTCAGTTTAAAATATCCAGTTCAAAGTTGCATTGTTTTTCCATCTATAACTGTATGTAGTGGTTTTTATTCAGTCATTTTTTTAGAAAATATTTTCAAGGTGTTATAAATGGTTAGGTCTTGATGCCAAGATGAAAGATTTAGCTTTTATTTGTAAACAGCTAATTCTCCAGTGGACCTGCATGATGGTGTCACTTGTGGTTGCTTGGAGATGTGTGACGTACAAAGTCAGCAAGGTGATCAGCGATTCTGTGAACTGTTCGGTTCATAAGGCTGTTATATAGCATGCTGTAAATCCCTGAGGCAGTCAATCAACCAGTCAGTCAGTCAGTCAGTCAGTCTGTCTCCTCACTGCATGAAGCCATGAAGCTGTGATGCCTTTACGCATTGCAGCAGTACACACCTCCCTCTGTCTGGGACTTCAGAGGTCCTCTATGGGTTGATGGACACACACACACACACACACACACACACACACACACACACACACACACACACACACACACACACACACACACACACACACACACACGCACACACACATACCGCAATCCCTCTGCCTCCTCCACCTCCTCCTCCCCCTCTCTCAGTGTCTCTGGGGGCCTCAGAGTGCAGCAGGGATGATGGACAGCAGACTAATATCCAAAGCTAACGACTCCTCCCTCCTGACTTCACAGAGGAGCCTGACAGAGGCCACTGTGCCCTTCAGATGGAGGAATATGACCCACTACAGTATACAGAGGAAACATTGGCGAGGATACGGCTTGAAAGCACAAAGAAGGATGCTGTGAAATCATTAATATTGTAATCTGTACTTTGAAATATGAATACTATGCCTCTGCATTCAAGACGGAGAGATTTGAAACTGTTTAGTCATGTAATCACTAAAGGACATCACACATCACCTCACAATGCACTGATTCAATGAGTTTGACTATAATAATAGCAAACTATAATAATACAGAGAGGGTCAGTCATTGTTAGACAGGGAGGAATTAATAAAGCACTCCTATAATGTCATGCCACATACATTAAATATCTCAATTTACATTTTCAGAACCTCGAAAGTTGCTTCTTATTTTATCATCATGCAGATCTTTATAGGTACTCTTTTGTGTGACTCGTTTGTGCTATTTTGGGACAGTAACTGTGTAGAAACTTGCTTGGGTCTGCAAGGGGATAGGGTGAGAGCAGGGACGTAATAAGGTTTGTCAAGGAGGCAGCTCCTGTTCCACTTTCACTTTTGAATTAAAGCTTCAGTAGGCAACAATATTTGTCATCACTGGGCAAAAATTCCATAACAACCTTTCAGCATATTGTAATTCAAGTGATCTGAGAGAAAACTAAACTTCTGCACCTCCTTATGACTCCGTTTTCAGGCTAGAAAATCTAGCTCTCTAGAGAGAGAGAGAGAGAGAGAGAGAGAGAGAGAGAGAGAGAGAGAGAGAGAGAGAGAGAGAGAGAGTGTTCCTATTGGCTGTGCTCCAGCAGGTGGACGTTGCTTGGTATTTCCTCAATTTGATCTTAACATGGCTGCCGAGTCTCAAACTTCCTAATTTTACAGCTAAACAGTTACTACAAGATGTTTCTGAACATGTGAGTAGAGAAATAATCATTACAGTAACAGAATATTGATTTATATTTGATCAGCGCTGCTTAGTTTGACTGTTTGATTGGATTTTGCGAATGATTGACAGCTGCTCAGAGACAGCAGTCTACAGCTTGGCTCTGATTGGTTGTTTTCCTCTGGTCTGTGAAATCTTGCAGATGCCGTTAGGAGCACCAGAGTACACAGAGGCAAATTATTTTTTTTTTCAGATTACCTGTCTCATACACTACTGCCAGGACCATTTTTTATAAAAATAACTTTTTATAAACATATTTGCTCCATTTCTACCCGCTGCAGCTTTAATAAAGAACTCCTATAACGTCACACAAATTTAATATCTCGTTAATTTACATTTTCAGACCAAGAAAAACCTCAAAATTACTTCTTATTTTATCATTGTACAGATCTTTATAGGTACTCTTTTGTATGAATCTTTTGTGCTATTTTGGGACAGTAACTGTGTAGAAACTTGCTTGGGTCTGCTAGGGGATAGGGTGAGAGCAGGGACGTAATAAGGTTTGTCAAGGAGGCAGCTCCTGTTCCACTTTTATTGTTGAATTAAACCATCAAAATGAAAAGGTCAGCAATGAAAGTATAATACATACAAAAAATATGTGTGTGTGTTGATGTGTGCATAATATGTATATGTGTATGTATATGCATGTATGAGTACTTATATGCAGTGTATACATATGGTATGTTCACGTGTAGGCGTATATGGACTGAATGTACGTACTGTATGTAAGTGTATGCACATGTGTATGTGTGTATATGTACATGTATGTACAGTATATGTGAAAGTGTGTATATGTACTGTATATACAGTACATGCATGTGCATATACATTATATGGGTTGTGTTTTTTGTATTTTTCTCCTCAGTTATCTATTTCCTCATTTTTTCCATCTTACTCCTCTGCTCTCTATGTACCACTGGTTGTATAAAATACAAGAAAACAGAACCTATACTCCTGTTACAACCCTGTATCTCCACTTTGATTCACACCTAAATGGACCATGTAGGACGTAGAGTGCATGGTTGGTTTAACCCCATCAGCTCAAAGACATCGGTGAAATTATGTTCACTAGCGAGGAGGTGAAGATCAATGACAGCCCAGCTCACAGTGAGTTCATCCAGTCAGCTGTAAGATGTGTTCATTTCAAGGATAGAACTTTCCAATTACCTGTTACAATGGTGTCTAAAAACAAAAGAACAAAGTACAAAAAATACATGCAGAGAGAATTATGAGAAGCATTGGGCAGCAGCATAACATCAAATAAAAATTATACTCTAAATGACTATTGGAGCCTCCGGAGCTAGGGATTGTGGTCCCACCTGGGTTGCATTTGTGTGCATTTGTCTGAGCCACATTATCATGTACATGCTACAGTATGTAAGCAGTGTATGTTGCAGTTAAATCAACTGTTTTCCATCAACAAAATAGATCGAGACCAAATCGATCAATTCACCACAAACAAACTTTTGTAAAGGGGGAAGATATTTTGTGGGCTAGGAAAAAATATTGGTTAATGATGACAGAAGAAAGAGGACACACTAAAAAAAAAAAAAAAAAAAAAAAAAAGAGAAAAAAAAAAATAAAAAAAGAAGGGGAAAAAGAAAAGGGGGGGTGAAGCAAAATGACTTAGGCCGAGGAAAAGATCGACTTAGTTAGGTTTAGGTAAAAAAAAATATTAATTAGGCAAGGAAAAGAAAGACGGTGTGTGTGCAAAACTAAGACTGAGGAAAAGATTGACTTGGTTAGGGTTAAGTAATAAAACTACTTAGGCTGAGGGAAAGACTCAAACTACTACTATGGGGTTAGAAAAACTATAAATATACGGTATAACTTACATGATATGGTATATTTTCACCCACCCATCAACCCCGACCTCCTCCCTACATGGCATTTGCCGTTCTTTATACCACCTGGTTCACACCATGTCCTTGGCCCATTGAAAGAGGCTGGGTCATGCTTCATCAATATCTTTGGGGTACAACACTCGCTGAAATTGAGCCAAATGTGACACACGATCGCTGCTTCCTCGTGTCTGCCCATGTGTATGAGACTAGCCTGTTCTGTTGCATGTATTATGAAATGTGCTGACCAGCACCTTTGAAATAATATACAAGTATAGTGTTTATTCTAATGGGGGTATTCACAAGGTATCTTGACTCTGACTGGGCTCTTGTTCTAAGAGGCTCCACATTTACAGTCATGCCCACTGCCGTCATCCCACCACACTTTATAAAGGATGTTACATGGTGAATAATATCTCATAGGCACCACTGGTGTACTTCAGTCAATTCTATGCTTCAAACTGTGTCCCTATGTCATTCAGTTGACATTCTGCTGACTTGCATATTATATCACAATGAATGGGATTTGAAACAGAGTCCTTATATATATTACTGCATGCCTCAGTAGCATGAATCAGAGGTGGTATAGGGGCCATAGGATGTGACAGCTGGCTCTTTTGTCAGCAAAACAGTCTTTTATGTACAGAGGTGACTGCTACATGAGAGACTGGTTAGCTTGTGTATGAACCACACATTTCAGGCTCATTTTCTACTCTGTTTGTGGGAAAATCCGATTAAAATATAACATAAGCACACAGATGTACCAATCCAGCAAACTGGTCTGATGCTATGCAACTAATGGCAGGTAACTGTGAGTGAATGCATTCAAAAGGATCTTAAAAGGATTTCAAAAGGCCATTCACTGAGGATCTACTGATGCAGACACCTAAATCACTGCCTTTTTCTCTACATCCTGCCCTGAGAAATGGCACAGCGGCTCCACATTGCTGTCCTGAGACATAATCCACCTTTCATTTGAGAGCAGTGGTGCAGAGGCAGAGGTTCAGCATCCGATGCCGTGCTGTATTTCAGTGTCATCTCCTCTTTGTCCCAGGGCAACAGCTTCAGATGCAGGTCAAGTATTTCCACAATGGCCATATGCACGAAGAGAGGGAGGAAGACTAGATATAAAACAGTTGTTCTGCAGATGAGTGGTATTGTCCGAATTTAAGGGCTTGTTCACACCAGCCTTGTTTAATCCAGTTGAACCGAACTCTGGAGCGTTTACCCCCTTGGTGCGGTTTGTTTGGGTTGGTGTGAACGCAGGAACTGAACTCTGGTGCAGAACAAACAAACTGCTCCCTGGTCGTCCTTGAAGGCGTGGTTGTGGTCTGCTGTCAAGTGAGTCCTAGAGCAGTTTGTTTCTGGTGTGAACACCATTCAAACCAATCACATTTTATCACCATTTTATCATTTGCATTAAAACAACGCCTCCTTTTCCTCTTTTGGCTATTAGCATATTTGCTTGCAAAATGTTAAGTGGCAAGGGGCAAACCTGAGCTCACGGCACGGTCAGACTTCTCCCGAATATCTGGACGGAAGAGAACATTATCAATTACTTGCCTGCATTGATAAATTATTTAATATAATGTGGCTGGCTGCAGTACAGGTCATAAATCATGCCTCCTCCAAGTTAGTGGATGGGACATTGGTCAAACTAAAAAGTCCACGTCAAATACATTTTTGTTTTCCCAAAGATGGTTTCTGTCGTTGTAGGTAGTTCTGATCATGCTGACATATATTCAGCTGTTCATTTTTCTAAGTTTGGTTTTAATGAGTTAATTTGATGCTATAAAAAGGAAGTGAGACGTCATGATTGACAGCTGTGATTGACAGCTGCTCTGAGTGAAGTAGTCACAGCTGGAGGCTCGGCATTGTACAAAAGAGGAGATGTAACTTTTACTTGCCATGACTTTCACAAGTCTGTAACAGAATATGTGTCAGTTTGATCAGAAATGTAGTGAAACAAAGATATTATGGTTAAACAGCTACCGTGGTGCTAATGTAAGGCAGCTTTATTTGTATAGCACATTGTGACAAAGTGCAGCAGAACATTATGACATACTTAAAACAGTCATAAAAATGTTAAAGGTTAGAAAAATAAAAACAAACTAAAAAAAGAAGCTAGAATAGAAGCTAAAATAACACACAACATTGAAAGTTATAGTGCAGTATAAAATAACATAGCAGCTAGGTGGCTAAAGCTAACACACTGTGGCCGTGCTCAGCTCGTGATTGGCTCAGACAGCTCCAGCTCCAGCCCCCTGATCACTACTGTGTATGACTCTGGCTCCAAATTATTGATACCTTCACATGGAACTTGTGAACTTGTGTTTACGAGACGGGAAGTCGTGAACGCAACATGCGTCACGTTCATGTAGTTAAGTCGTGAAGGACACCGCTGCTAAGCTACGGCAGCATTAACTTTACTGTCCGAGTTGAGAAGCCACTGAGGCTAACAATTTAGCAAGCTAGTAAGTGAGTAACATAAATGAAGGAAATGCAAAGACATAAAGACAGAGAAGGATGAGGATGAGGTCGCTGAGAATATCAGACATATAAAATCACCAGGAAAAACAATATATGACTAAAATTACAATATACTGTAAAATATTAACTTATGCACAGATAAATGAACTTCAATGGGCTCCACCAATTGTCACAACGTCAACAAACATTTCACAAGTCATGAACTTGGAGCTTTCAGAAACTTTCCACTGACAAGGTTGTGAATACAACATGAGGGGGGCGTTCATATGGGACCAACTCGTAAACACGACCCCATTTGAAGGCTCCATATGTCACAATGTCAAGATGGCAGCTCCCATATCCCGATATTTTGACTTCACTTTTGTACAGTGGCAGGAAGTGAAAATGAGTCATCTATATACAGTATAAAGTCTATGGGGTTAGGCAACAAAACTCCTTGGTTAGGTTTAACAAAAAACCCCATCACAGTTTGGCGTAAATTACTATGACATTGAACATATCACGGGTGCTTTCTCTATACTATCAAATAGCCTATACTGCTGTCTCTTTTTGTGCACTACTGGCCACCAAATTGTTGGTCTTTGCTGAACGTTTCTAGCTCTAAAACCTCCATTCTTCCCATCATTTATTCAAATATGTTAGTTATGTTGTGTTATGTTATGTTAAAATGTTAGAGAGTATGTTTGCAACTCATAATATTCAAAATGACTGAGTTGTAGTTTTGAAGTGAGGTAGAAAAACAGCACTACAGCAGTGTTTTCATGTGACAGCAGCATTATGTTAATTTGCCCTTTTTTAATGGCATGCGGTCCCTGTGGAGCTCTGCCATACATATCTTTGGTATAAAATGCTAATGCAGTTTTCAAATGGCATTCATTGTAATCGCTGCCACAGCGTCAGTGTATTATTCAGTGGAGTCACTATATGATCTCAGGCATAGGTAACTTTTTTCTATTTTGGCACATATTTAGGTGACTCATTACCTGGACATAGGCCACATGCTGAAAGGAAAACACAACGATTTGAGCTCCTGTTGTGAGACTCAACACACATATCATGTTACATAAGGAGACAGAACAGTACAGGTTGTCATCTTACCACCTGGCTGTTTGGATATTGTGCTATTAGAAGTGAAAAGAAGAGTCCACAGAAGCCCCAAATTAAACGTGTTAGTTTACAATACAGCAGAGGGTAAAACTTCATTTTATAGGTCTCCAAATTTCATAGTAATTAGATGATAATTAGCAAGTAGCCTATGGGAAATTTCTTTGGAATTACTGCCAAATTGCCTCAATATTTAGCTCAAAATTCATGGAAATTCATTACGTTATTATAAACATGATTTAATAATTGCATTATAAATAGCATATAATAGTTAGAATAGGCCCTGAGGCTTGAGAAGTGGCTACTCTTCATCGACTCTTCTGATTCTGTTTTTTAAGACATTTCAAAGACGTTATTTGATAATATATTTACCAGCAGACATGTAAATAAAACATATCATCTTTATATTCTTTTCCTGGAAATGTATTCAATAAATCACTAGCTGTTTGTTCGGGAAATAGTGGAATATATTTATCAAATAATGATTATAATAGATATAAAATAATAATAATAATAAAAGTTCAGAGTCAGTTCCCAAGTCAAGACAGCCAAACAAAGGATTTTTTGATAAATACTTAGGAAAACATTGGGGTAATTTACCTGTAATTTCAAATAGATTATGTGCAAATGATCACCTAATTAGCATAATATTTGCAGTCCTGTAAAATGAAGTGATACCAAGCAGATTTGGAAAACTCAGCAGTCGTATTTTAAAGCTTTGTGGGGTGGTCACAAACTGAAGTGCATAATGATGTGGTATCTTTGTATCTGTCTGTATGGGGCAACTGTAGAGGAAGATGTGAAGACACATAGAGGAGAACATTATTTTGGTCACACTCGGCCTTGAAACAATAGTACGGTGGATATGGGTCAAGAGCAAAAAGTGGCCAACCTCTGACCATAAAACCAAAAGACTATAAATCATAGGCACATAGAAAAAAATAAAGCCCAATACTGTAGTGATGGTGGACAGTCAGAGGACACAGCAGTGTGTGTGTTGTTTCCTGAGCGTTTCTAGGCTATAAACAAGGTGATGGATGTTGGTGCCAGAGTGCGCTGAGTGGACACAGCCTCCTGTGTCTTGATTAATTGATGGGAGATTCGGCAGTTTAAGCTCCCCTTGGTCCTCTTTGTGCTCTCTGCCTGTCTGCCTCACCATGTGTGGAAAGTATGGCAATGTTACTATGAGCTACATAAGCAAAGACATTACAAGCACTTTCAGGGGCAGGAAAGGCTTATTTCAGAGCTGACGGCTTAGTCGATCCTCAGAAACAAGGTTAGGTTAAAGTGATAAATATCACATTCCTCTTTGTCCCTTATATTTGTCCTCTGTCTGCTTTGTTGCTCTGTTTGTGAATTTCCCCACTGTGGGACCAATAAAGGAATATCTTTCTGCTGGATGTGTAACCAGATAATTGCATGATACAGCAACCTCTTTAGGTTCATTCAACAAAACTATAACATCTTTAGGTTCAGGCAACAAAACAATAACTTCTTTGGGTTTAGACAAAGAACAACAACACATGGATATGTTTAGGGAAAAAAATTGTGTTTTGAGTGAAAACACGTGTCAAACAAAAGGCCCGCAGGCCAAATTAGGCCCAGCACCTTATTTTATGGGGCCCAATGAGGGCTTGCAAAGAATATATTATGCTTATTAGAGGTTGACTGATATGGGTTTTTTACAGAATCAGGACAGCCGATGGACGATATTTAATATATATATAACAACTTAATAATAACAAATGAAACACAAAATTTCTCAACTTTTGTAAACATGTATTGACCAACACCTATGGTCTGTCTCTCCAATCTACATTTTGTGTCTGCATTGCAGTGCACTTCTATATTTTTAAATAAAAATAATGTATAAACTAAATATCCAATACATTAAACAGGCAATCAAAAAAGGGGCTGCACAGTGCAGTGGTTAGCACTCTCGCTTCACAGCAAGAGTCACAGGTTCGAATAACTGAGTTGCGTATACAGTATTTATATGGTCTTACAATTACAACAGGCCCTTTGAGGGCAACCATAATGCTGATGTGGCCTGGGATCAAATTGAGTTTGACACCCCTGGGTTAAAATAACCACGAACATAAAAACAACTACACATTGTTGGTTTCACATTGAATGCGAACTCCTGCGGTCTCCTGGGTGCTCCTGTCATAATTACTACAGTCGTTAAAGGTCACTTTTGTGTTGTTTTTATACCTTCTTTTGGTGTGAATAGACGATAAAACCTACTAGTGGGTGTAGCAGGCCCCTACTGACCCACATCTATGGGGCTTATAGCAACTGCTAATGCCTATTTAATAGCCTGACAACAGTCTAACAGCTGAGTGATCAGACGACCACACAGACTGAACAACCTCCAGTTCAACCATGTTTCCTACCAATTCATTGTATGTTAATGTGACTGATATGAATGATCAAGTGAAAATAAAACCCTTAAGGTTTTTTCTAAAAAAGAATAAAGAAAATGTTGACAACCGGTGATGCAGCTACTGTATTTCAGGGAAAGAATGAGGAAAATCTGACTTCTGTGTGTAGGATCACATTATGTGCTGAGTCTTCTCCAGCTTGCCAAGAAAATATTTTCACTTCACTGTTGAGCTGACATTACATCTCTGGTCTGCCAGTGGAAAATGAAATATAAAGGTTCTAAATATCTTAAGGATCCGATTTTACCTGCCAGACACTTGAGCACTGTCTTCCCAAGCCTTTTTATAAGAACCTTGTCGTTGTCACTTTTGGTTTTAGAAAGAGAATTTGAGAATAGAGATGGTGAACTATCAGTGAGCTGCTTTTACTTAATGCCATTCCCCGACTGATCTCTGTATCCTTGTTTTATCAATGCATAACACAAAATAGAAAAGCATGGATATATAGCATATAATGATGGACCAGGTTGGTAATAGTGATTGACCAGGATTGCCATAGCGATGATCTGGGTCAGGCATAGTGACAGACCGGGTCAAATACTGGGACCAACTGAATTGAGCAAGCGAACGACTGGGTCAAGTTTTGCGACCCACTGGGTTGAGCATAGCGAAATGTGTGGACATTGAAGGCAAACCAGACTAGATGTTAATAATTGTGGGAATGCTACTACTACTATTCTAAAAGCTTGTAGTTTTAAAAGTTTAGTTCACCCAAATACTACTCTCTTTCTTGGTCTCTCTCTGTGTTTAGCTGTGCAGTTCATCTGTCTGACATTCATCAAAGGCTTTTCTTTGATTTCAAATTTACCACTTTTGTCAGTATTACAGTTTAGCTTTCAGCTTTGCCAGCAATGTATTTCAGCTGGAAAAGCAGTGCAGTGCATTTGAACATTTTTAGACAGTCATTTCACATTTCTGCATTTTCAGCAATGCTTTGCAATTAATTCCAGTTGTCAGCATTCACATGCATTTTCAGCAGGAAATGCATTTTCTAGTATTACGTTGTATTTTGATATGATGCCAAGCATTTGCAGGAGTTTTATTAAGTGCTCTAATTTATTTTTCTGTAGAAATTGTGAAAAATGAAACGGGACCTTGACTTGGGTGATACTACATTCATGAGCTGCCTCCCTCCCCCTCTCTCCCTCTGCATGCTCTCATCTCGTCCTGCAGGAATCGACTCTGTTCCTCCTCCGCCGCTGCAGCCCGACTCCGACACAACCGGCATGTCTGCAAACTGAGAGCCGCACACAGAAGCGCAATCTCCCCTTGAAGACGCACAACTTGTGCTTTCTTTCCCCCCCGCTGAAGCAGCAGGAGGACGCTGGTAATAACACTGCGACGAGGCGCCTTTTCTCTTTTGGAGGGTTAAAGACTTGGAGGTGGATCCAAACAAGGTAGGCTAAAGACGAGGGGTGTTTGTGTGTGCGGCTTTTACTGTACGGGACCGGGTGGTGGTAAAAGATGCTGATGCTTGGACGCACTTCCACAAGGTGCGTGCAGGGCATCGGCTTCTGTGCATGTGTGCATCTAAGCTTGTGGGTGCAGTAATTTAACAGGGAGTACACACTGTACGGTACTGTAATTGTGCTGTAATGCACCGCACCAGGAGCTGTGAGTGAATACTGTAAAAGGGTTCACATGAGGAGAAACTGATGCTGCTGCTGCTGCTGCTGCGGATGATGATGAAGAGGAAGGAAACCAGGAAATGGTTTTAAGGACGCTGATCCGGTGCAGATTTGACTTTGGGGCGAGTGGAAATGACTGGAGATGTAATAATGAGTGCAGCAAGTTTTCAGGACGATGTTTTTTTTTCCTGCTAGTGCCGCAATGGCAGAGGGATGCTGTAAAATGCAGCAAAACTACCCGTGGGGTCGTTATGTCGTAAAAAAGATTGTAAAAAAAAAAAAAAAAAAAAGTACATAAAGGTCGCCTTAAAGTCGGTATTGAGCTCTGTAACTGTATATATATATATTAAGTCCAAACAGAAATATTATGGAAATTTTAATGCAAGATTATAATAAAATGATTCACTTTGAAATTCCAAGATAAATAGGATTATTATAGCGATGTAATCAGGAATGCCATGCCAGAAAATGCTATAATGCTCAATATAAACTCACAAATAACAAGTCTTAAGATGCTGTAGTAAAGCATAGCATCTTTTTTAAAAAGTCTCTTTTTTTCTCTGTCATGTAATGCCCTTGGAGAGATGCTCTCCGGGGCCCATGTACTGAAATAAACCTCCACTTGCTCATCTTTGACCTCCACGCCTGTCCTTTTTTTTGTAAATTCTTGGAGTTATTTCCATGAGGATGCATGACAGGCAGCCGGGCAGCGTCAGCACAAATCCACACAAGATGGAGTGTTGGTAGTAAATTGAGGGCACAGGTGCCTTGACTATACGGGACATGGTGTTATACTAGAGGGGTAAAGCCATCCTAACCCAGTTTAGTCACCTTTTTTTTTTTTCTTTGTTCCTTGGAGTCAGTCACATTTTGAGGCTCTTTAAAGATGTAAATTCACACTTGTCAGGAGTGAAAGTGATATTGTAAAAGTGGAAGGACGTCTTTGTCCTTTGCCAAACAGAGATCTCCGTCTGGAGGTCGTTTCTTGTCCGCATCGAGCCTCCTCATCATCTTCATCCTCCCCCATCCCATCAAACACTTGTACATGAAAACCACTGGAGTAAAACTGCGTGTCCCAACAGTGGTGTTCATGCAGTCACAGCTTGTGTATTCTGTCCCCTGGCTGCAGGTCTGTCCCTGATAACCTGACCACTGAGGGAAGAGAACGCAGAACTGCTTCATCATGAATTTTGTAATGAAAGCTGCACTGGGAGGTGAGTGGTCTGCTGGGCTGGAGGTTGATTTAACAGCACTGCAGTGTAAAGGGTTGTTCAGAAGCAATAGCAGCTGCACTGTACTAATAGTACTGGCCCAGTAGTTATTGGGATACTGGGCTGAAATAATCCACCCTGCACCAAACATCAGCTTTCCCTCTCTCTTTCTTCCTTCCTTCCTTTCTTTCTGCATCCATCTTTTAAAAACCCCGCAGGGCAGGGCATGACATCCTGTTGGTCATGTCCTTGACAACGCCAGACTGTTATAACCTGACACAATCACGATTATAGAAACCTGTTCACGCTTTGTTGCGCCGCATTTCAGCTTTTGTAAATGTGCCTTTGTGACCAGTGATTCCCTAAAAGCGTATCAAGTCCCAGTGAACGAGGGTAGAGCTGCTGCTGCAGATGAAATATGACAGTAGCAGCAGTAGTAGGTCTAGTCGTGTACTAATAATGTACTTGTCAAGTGAAAAGTGTCCAAAATGTTGTCTTCTCTGGGACAGAAGCAGCCTTATTTTTATGTAGGTGGAATTTGAAAAAGCACAAAGAAGGTTGAGTTTTTTCCTCATTATTATACTGTTTGATAACACAAAAATCCCCCAAAAGAGTTCTGAAGTTTTCACGTGACTTTAATAACCACTGCTGTGCTTTTCAAGCCAATTGTTGGCGTCTTTTCAGGCAAGAGAAATAGAGAAGGGCTATTTTGCCAAGAACTATGACTAACGTTTTTTTTTTTCCACAAGACTTTTGTCCTTTAAAGCCTTCAGGTATTATCCTTTAGAATATTATCTTAGCTATTATTTGCCCCGTAATTAGTCCTCATTATGGCCCTGTAATACATCCTCCTTGTCAGCCATAGCTTCAAGGGGAAAGGCAGGAAAGAGGCACTGGTAGTTGTAATGCAGCAGTCACGCACACACATATTGGTCAGTCTCACAAAATGCAGCTGTTGTCCAGGTTACAGGAGGTGTTAGACAGTTACAGTTGGGATGTGGAGTTGAAGCAGAGTCCCTGCTCCTCATTGGGATGCAGCGGATGCCGGCTCTGCCTCGTTCTGCATAGCTGCTGTGCCGTGTCTGCGCTCTGAATTCTTAAATCAACTGCATTAGATGCTGGTTTTTACTCTGCAGAAAGTCGGGCTGGACTCCGCCTGCAGACTTTGGGAATAGATTTGATGGGGTGGGCGTTTTCCTGTGTGTGCGTCTGTGCCCCGCCTTGTGCTGGAGAGATGTTTTATAGATATTGTGTAGGACAGAGAGAGTGTGTGTGTGTGTGTGTGTGTGTGTGTGTGTGTGTGTGTGTGTGTGTGCACTGCATCTCCAGGCCAGATGAATTATAGAGGCTGCACAGGTCTACTTTAGGGTATAGATTTTTTTGAGTGTGAGAGAAGGATGAGAGAAAGGCTGCAAGAAAGAGAAAATTTGATAATGTGTGTGCGTCTCATAATCAATATGTAAGACCATCAGGGTGATTATTCTGCTGTCAATGCAAGCTGTCTTGGTTCTGGTCCATGTTTACCAACAGGGACACAGTGACGTCTTTCCACTCATATGTCTGCAAAAATGCTGACGGTGCACAAAGCTCCCTGTGGGAGTAAAAAAAGTCAGATAATGAACCAAAGCCAATTAGGCAGCTAATCAATCAGCTCAGCCATCAATCTGATGTTCAGCGCCAGTCAGTCAATACATCAATATTAGTGAAATATGTTAATCAATTAGGCTGCGGTACTGAGTCAGTGGTCTAAGCTGTGTACCATAAAACCATAACATCCTTGGTTTGATTCTTGACGTCTGTTGCTTTCCGACTTCCCCTTCCCACATTTCCTGTCTGGCTTCACCGTCGTCTGTTAAATTAAGGCAGAGAGATTAAAGATTAACACATGGTTCCCCTGCTTCTAACTTGCAAAGTGACATGCCACCATTTTTATTAGCCATGCTAATAAGTGGCGTAGCTCTAGGGATGTTCATCTCTAAAACTATCGGATGAATTAATAAACTTTAATCCATAAACTTTGCAGAGACATTCATGTCTCCCAGAGGATGGATCCTACTTACTTTGGAGATCCCCTGACTTTCCTCTACCGCCATCATGAGGTTGACATTTTTAGTTTTGAGTGAAATATCTCAACAACATTTGGATGGATTTCTGTTTTCTTCTGTTCAATTACCAACACAAAACACTGACAGATATTGTTCAGAAACCCTCACAGGTTCTGCATATAGCATCAGACCATAACATGGCAAACTGCAGCCCAACAGGTAACAACAGCTGTCAGTGTGTCAGAGTGCTGACTTGACTACGACTTGCCCCAAACTGCATGTGATTATCATAAAGTGGGCATGTCTGTAAAGCGGGGACTGGTGAAAATGGGAGAACCCATTTTCAATCACATAGCTCAAGGTCAGAGGTCAAGGGACCCCTTGGGCCATGACAGTTTTTCCTCACCAAAATTTGGAGTGTTATGGAGTTTGGAGGGTTGTTCCTGTAAAAGCAACAACCGCTGCGTAGGCAGGAGGTCGGGATGGGTCAAAAAGCACCGGACTTTCACCCAGGAGACCGGTGCTCGTACCTCAGAAGTCAACGTTGATTGATTTGCCATGAAACTTCTGTACTTCAGTTATGACTTCTGGTGTTATTTTAACCCAAACTACGACCTTTTCCTAAACCTAACTAGGTGGCTTTGTTGCCTAAACCTAACCGAGTTGTGTCCTGTGAAGAAGGAAGTTTATTTTGAAAAGACCGTATGCATGTAACTAGAGTAAACTGGTATGTGTTGCTGCTACATTCACAGGAAAACGCATAAAAAAAGGGGAATATATTTTCAGAAGATATCCGTTGTATGAGTATACGTAAGAACTGCATTTGTGTCTTGATGGAAAACTTGTTTTGAAAATTAACCTCTTCAAACAAATTTAATGAAATAATTTATACAGCCTTCCTGAGAGGTTAGAAACTGAATAAATCAATCCACTCACTAATTGCGAAACTACCGGGGATCAGATCTTACAGCCTTGTTCCATCCTGTGATTGTTTTGTTTGCTTGAATGTGAATTAGCTTCACCGTCACTAAGCGTTTCGCTGAGTATGTTACAGTAGGTGACGAGTCTCTGTGAAAGAGAGGATGCTGCCAGTGCATTAACTAATCCTCCAAGGCTTCTTTGGTTACAGATACTTGGAAGAAAGCAGGGCGATGTTTAACTGCGATGACTCAGCAGGACTCAGATCCAGAGTCAAACACCTGCAGAGTTCAGGTGTTTGTCGGATGTTCTGTCATGCAGTAGCAATACTAGGCTGCATTGTCTTCTGCAAAGTTACAGTACAGGGGACCAGGTGCTGCTGGGTTGTCATGACAACAGTTTGGATACCTGGCTGCTCATTTTAACGAGCGCTTCGCTCGTTAACCTGCTGTCGTCTGGAGGTAGTAGCTTCAGAACATGTGCTTCAAGGCACTTTTGGTGCAGTATAAAAAAATTAAGGCTGTCAATGTTGACGTGATAATAACGCGTTAACGCAAATTTTCTTAAATGCATTAATGATATCAAGGTTGTAGCGGGATCAGTTTCTAAGCTAGAGTGAAGATACTGGCATCATATGAAAGTAGAAACCTATGTGCTTGTCACAAAGGGGGTCAAATCTCTAAAGTTGTGCTAAATTTTGGCGAGGAAAAACTGTCATGGCCAATTTCAAAGGGGTCCCTTGACCTCTCACCTCAAGGTATGTAAAGAAAATGGGTTCTGTTTTATAGGACATATGCTAGAGCTGACAAAGTTAATCCAATAATAACTTGTTAATGCAAATTCATGTTAACACAACTAATTTCTTTAACGCAACTCACAATTTTTATGTTGTAGCGGCTCAGTTTTAAAGCTAAAGTGAAGGTTCTGGTATCATCAGAAACCAGAAAACCGAAAGAATCCATTGGTACCAACCATGTTATACTAGTTTGTCAGATATGTTAATGTAAATGGGTTCTATTGGTGGCCTGCACGGTGGTGCAGTGGTTAGCGCTGTTGCCTCACAGCAAGAGGCAACAGCGTTCGATTCCGGCTTGGGACTCTCTTGGGACTCTTCTGTGTGGAGTTTGCATGTTCTCCCGGTGTTAGCGTGGGTTTTCACCGGGTACTCCAGCTTCCGCCCACAGTCCAAAGACATGCTGTTTAGGTAAATTGATGACTCTAAATTGCCCGTAGGTTTGAATGTGAGCGTGAACGGTTGTCTGTCTCTATGTTGTCTGTCTCTATGTGCCCTGCGATGGACTGGCGACCTGTCCAGGGTGAACCCCGCCTTTGTCCAATGCCAGCTGGGATCGGCTCCAGCCCCCCTCGACCCCTAACGGGATAAGCGGTTACGATGGATGGATGGATGGATGGTTCTATGGGTACTCACCAGTCTATATATTGCATATACCCCAAAATGGTTCATAGATATATTGGATTATAAAATATATTTATTTAAAAGTAACTTCATGGGGAACTGCTCCCATTTTCAAAACTCATACATGTTATTCCTGTGGTCTAAGACAAAAATAGAAAGAAAACAAAAAATAAAAAAGATTTGAGTAAACAGTATATAGTATATACTATATAGTATATACTATAGTATATACTATATACTATATATAGAAAAACCGAGACCAGTGTTGCCAACTCTTTTTCAATGAAAGTAGCCAGCAGCACTAGCTCCAAAAGTTGAAAGTTTTCGAAATGCAACCTCAATTTGGCCTTAGCCATTTTATACATGTAACATCTTGACCAAAAGGGTATGTTTGTCTCCTGAGGCTGGGCATACACTGTACGATTTTAACTTGTTTCTGGCCCGAATTTTGAGCCGCATGACTGATTTTAGAGTTTGACCAAAATTCAGCTTCATCGGGCGTTGTTTGCCCTGCAGTGTACAGGGGGGACCGAGGACCGATCGACTCCTCCTGACCGGCCGTCGGACAGTTGGATGAATTTCTGACATGTCAGAAATATTGATCGGCCGACTGCAGGCTCTCGCACAGCTGTAGCGGAGCCATGAGCCGATTCCCCTTTTTTCTACTTTTTACAGTAATCAGAGCGTAGCTATCAAGATAACAGTCTCGGCTACTATACATAGTAAAGCGTAGCTGGATGTACAAGCCTTATTGTCCATGTCTTCCTCACCACAGCGAGTTCACACATGATCAATGAAAGCCTTGTGGCCCGTATAGACACTCCGTTAGCAAACTAACTTTACCTGCCTCGGAGCTTTAAAACGAATATTTATCGACAACTATCAACAGCCAGAACACATGACAACATTACATCACAAGCGATCTACTCGTACAGTAGGAGTAGGAAGTACACAACATTTTTAAAGACGTACATTTCCCTCCGATTTTTTCCCTGTGATTCATTTCTGTCTGTTTTTTCTTCAATCTAACATGTCAACGTAAGAAATAATGGTGCACCTTGCTATATCATCATTAATAATTTAAGTTTTTGAACAACAGACGCAGTGAGGAAATCACTAATGGGCCCTTTGTTATGAATCCTATCCAGCCCACAAGAACATAGGGATCCAGAGTTATTACTGCAGATGCAACTAATATCTCTCATAGGTAACCACCAAATAATGTTGACTTAACTTGTCAATGAAGCAGTTTGAAATTAAAATATGCTGCACCTTTGGCTCCCTTATATTACCTGATGCGAGTCATCACTGTAGCCCACTGGCTCTCAAAAGCTCTCAGCCTGTAAACAAAGGTGATTAAGTTGATTCTGCAATCGAGATTATTGTTAATCAATCCAGCACCGTTGTTTTGCAGGAGCCATGAAACAGACCCTCACGCAGCTTTTACACCTCACCTTAACTGTGGTTTCCTTGTGCATTGATTGCTTCTGCTCCTGAGAGCTTAAATGCTGACTCTGCACTTCACCAACTCCTAAAAGCTGAAGTTAGTTTGACAGAATAGGGGGGCTGTTAAAGTGCGGCAGGCATTAGTCCCGAGGTATGGAGCTCAATCAAACCCTGAACGCCTCAGGCAGCAGTCAGACCTTCACTGGATCAGCAGAAAAGTCAGCGCCTCACAGCAATAAGTGAATGATACGGTTTAATCATGACAAAATTAAGAAACGTTTAACTTTTGTTTTATGTCTCATTGACAAATGTGTGGTTTGCCTGATTAGAATGTGCTACAGGATTAAAGAGAGTCTGGCAAACATACATTTTAGCGTCAATAAATCATTATCAGATAAATTTAATCACAGGAAAAATATGTGTCAAGAAGACTGCCAGCTTCTACTTGTGCATCCATCCATCATCTGTTATCCCGTTAGGGGTCGCGGGGAGGCTGGAGCGATCCCAGCTGACATTGAGCAAAGGTGGGCTTCACCCTGGACAGGTCACCAGACTATCACAGGGCTGACACATGGAGACAGACAACCATTCATGCTCACATTCACACCTACGGGAAATTTAGAGTCAACAATTAAACTTGTATGTCTTTGGACTGTGGGAGGAAGCTGGATTATCTGGAGAAAACCCACGCTAACACGGGGAGAACATGCAAACTCAGCCGGATTCAAAGCTGTGACCCTCTTTCTGTGAGGCGACAGTGCTAACCACAGTGTTTAAGCATAAATTTATATTTACGTAGTTGTAGTTCAGAAGGATATCTGTTGGATTGATTTTCAGCACCGAAGTTGCCGCTATTGCAGTATGAATTAATTTTAATTTGATTTTTTTTAGCATTAAAAGTGTCGTTGCTGTGACATGATGGTTACCAGTCATTTTTTTGTTCGTGATAGTTGTACTAATTCATAACATTTAGGGCTGCACAATGAATCGAATATTAATTACGATCATGATTTTTACTTCCCACAATTAAATGAACATGATCGCCTGCGATACTGACATTTAAAAAGTGTGTTCTGCTCATAGAAAACACAGCATATCAAATCAAGCACTTCCACCAGCCGGTGATCGAGATGTTTTAGCTTCACTGTTGGGTATAGATATTATTTATATAACCAATTTTAATGTTTTAATGTCCTGGTGATTTACTGTGTCATGTTTGTTATTTATTCTCTTATGTACTAGAGAAGACAAAAACAAATATCCACTAAGGTGGACAATAAAATCAATCATATTGAAAGGAAGCTGACCCACCAAATTGTTTTGAGGGTAGTGGATCTATTTGACAAGACATTCAACAATAAGCCTGATTTCTAATTCAAATCCCCTGAAACACCTCTTTAAAAGCTCTGTAGTTTATTCTGAGTCAGTCCCACACATGCTGTCCTGCTGCTTCATTCAGTAATGGGTCACATGTATATTAATCCACAGCTGAAAATATTCCCCAATGAATACCATTTACTCCTGTTTGAAAAACCTTTACTAAAACACCACAGAGCCCGACTGTTTAAAGGTACAGTGTGTAGGATGTGGTGGAATCTGGTGATGTTGTGTCAAATTGCAACCAACTAAATACCCCTCTGCTCACTCCTCCCTTTCCAAGACTGCAGTAACGTGTGCCGCTGAGTACAAAACCGTGGTAATAAGGCCATGTTTATGACAATAACACTACTTTAGGAGGACCTGCTCCCTGTGTGGATATAAATGACTCATTCTAAGCTAACAAAAACACATCGATTCCTAGTTTTGGGTGATTATACACTAATGAAAACATAGTTATGAATATTATATTCTATTTCTGCACCTTTAAGGAAATTACTTCAATAAATATAATGATATCTGAAGTCATTTTAACAAGGGTATAGTCACATTTTTTTTTTTGCCTTGCATGCAACTACTACAGCTTCTATGTGCTGTCAAAACCTGTTTTTAATCATAATATGTTAATTCTTTAATTTCACATGCATTTGGTTACTCTGTATGTAGACGTGAAGGCTTAGCAATGTGTCACAATCAGTTCCCACTAATGGGTGTCATTTTCAGTTGCAAAGCTTTGTGATTTAAGATGAAAAGAAAACAGAAGACACCTTGAGATGCTTTTCCCTCACCTCATCTCCTCAAAGTACAGATAATCCCATTAAGCAGTACTCTAACATGATTGGCTGAGAGAATCAGGTCGTCATCGCTGACACCACACACACACACAGACACGCACACACACACGTAACATTTCTTCTTCATGTCATGCGTTACTCAATCAAATCATACTCAGTTCATCAAATTGACCTTGAGCTCCTCCTACAGTACAAAGTGTGTCCATGCATGTGTGTCTGATGGTGAGTCCAGATCCTCTAAATAATGCATTCAAGCATCCAGGTCACGAATAGAGAAAGAGAGACTGACATTCACAGTGTTACAAACATGCAAAAGTTTTCTTTTAAACATACAGCATAGAAGTGTGTTGCACCAGCTCTGAAAGCAGGTGGTATCAGCTGAACACGTACTACGGTTAACTACGTTAAATGATACTGTGCGTCAGGGTGTTGAGACCTCGTCGAGACGACATGTCAGCAGCTTTACTGTGCAGCAGCAGCAGCAGCAGCAGCAGCAGTGTGCTGAATCCCAACCTCATGTTGGAGACTGGTGTGAAACAGGGGTGAACATTTGCTCCCACCCAATTTATGCCCAATGATGCCAAAACCTTAAGCTTTAAATCCAGCAACAGCAACAAATTTTGAGTATTATGCATCTTTAAAATAAGCAAGCAATTGACATTCAAATCTGCCACCATAATATGTATTTTATAAGACATGAAATTAGCTATTGGTAGTTAAACATTACATTAATATATCTTAATAGAATATATTAGATCTCTTGAATCCTCTAGGAAGAACATTGTAAAGTCCCATACCTGTAAAGTGATAAAATTGCGTCTTCTCACCGGACCTCTGACATCAGCGTTTGAGCGATCAAAAACTTGATGCAAATCCGCTAAACTCTCCAGGAGGAGTAAAAAAAAAAAAAAAAGAAAAGTATGCATAATACCTGAAAAAGACACAAAATTCATAATTGCTGACTTCTAATGATACCAATGAGATGTCTGTCTGAAATAATGAGCGGGATGTCCAGATTTCATGAATACAGGATCAGCTTTGTCCAAACTATGGCCTTCCATGCATTAGGGGGCGCTATGGAGCCCACTAAACATGCAAAACCCAATATCTGTACATTCATGTAAAGTTCACAGGTGTCCATCTTTTTGCCAACTTTCATGAGTTTTCAGGTAGACCAAGGGCATCAAAGGGCTGTTCAAAGGGTAACATAAGGGGACGCTTCAGAGCCAACATGTCATGCCCACACCCAATTTTACCACAAATTCCAAGTAATTGTTAGTGTGAATATGCCTGTAAAGTTTCATGAGTTTTTGTGCATCTGAAAGTCCTCAAACACGTGTCTTTTTCAGTCATGAAATCCAAGATGGCTGACTTCCTGTCAGCTGAAAAAAATCTCAAATATATTCAATATGCTGTGAGCAATGACCTAGTTGAATTTTGTGAAGATCGAAGGAACTTTTTCTCAGACCTACCTACATTAGGGGAGCTATTGAGCCTGCTGGCGACACCCGAGCCCAGTCGCAACGCAACTTTGCAATTTTTGCCAGTTCTGATGCGTTTTCTGATTTTCGTGAGTTTCCGTGCATCCTAAGTGCCTAAAAAATGTGATCTCACAGCGGAAAAATAATAATCTTTAAAAAAACTCGTATAGGTTCCTCGTACTTTCAAGTTCCAGGGACCGATGGCCACTTTTGGTGCTTGGGCCCTAATTAATATTGAATATGAATAATGTTGTGGAATTATTCCCTATTTTATGGGATATTTTATGATTTATGCATTATTATTACCTACTTCTATATTAAAAAAGTATTCAAATACTGATTTGAAGGTTGAATAAATAGTAGAAGCTTCAACCCTCAACTCTGACTTTGAAAAACAACAATATGTTTCTCAAACTGTGGGTCAAGACGGTGAGCTTGCATTTGTAAACTTCAGTCCCAGATGATGACGATGTGCAAAGCTGCTCCACCTGAGGGAAATTTAAACTGACTCAAAGCATAACTGCCACCAATTACATGGCGGAACTTCCTTTCCTACCAATTTGCGACCCTGCCGCACTTTTTCCGCTGTTTAATAAGCCGTGTTGAGACAATGATGTCTGTCCTGAAGGGCAAACCTAGATCTTTACACTCATCCGCTTTCCCACCACTCTGAATTTAAAGAGGGGATTTGCCTTGAGAACCTGGAGGATAGATAAGTGCAGTTTATCTGATGCTGTCAAAAGTTCAAGCACTGGGAGAGTTAGCTAAGGTTAGTCTGATTTCCTTCTTCCCCTGGAGTCTTTGGATTTAACAAAGATTTAACAAAGAACTTTCAGAAGGAAAGGATTAGAGGGATGACACCTTTTAGCACTGAAGCAGTATCCAAGTATTGAGAAAAAAGTCATGGTTTAACTGGGAAGAGATTGTTGCCACAGAAAAATGTCGTAAAAACACAGAAGATCTTTTAGTTTTAGTACACACAAGGCCTGTTTGTCCAAAAATTGACATTTTATAAAGTTTTTAAGCCACAATTCAACTCTACACTTTTAGATCCTGATTGTTTTACTTAAGTGCTTTAATGAGGTAAAATATTTTAATCATTAGATGTCTGGATTTTACGTTTTAAGTTGGCTGGATGTGAGCTGATAGTTTGCACTAGCTTTTAGCACTTTCATGGATTTTATAGTGGATTTTAAGCTTTTAGCACTTTTATGTGCTTTAACACGCGAGATTTCTGAGTGTGGATCTGAGAGTGGATCATGTCATCTTACCGTTTAGAAACTGAAGGAAAGCACAGGTTGTTGAGGGACCTTCCACCACCTCCTCTGCCTCCAGCCAGCCCTGGGTCTCACCAAACCAAACGCTGGTTGACTTGTTCGGCTGATCTCAGGCACATCTCAGGAGGGCTGGACAGCATCAGTGCTCCTCCACGGATGATGTGTGTCTATCCATTGAACATCCACTTAACAGCACCGGTTATATTTCAGAGCAGTTAGCAGGTATTCTTACAACCTACGCTCATGTCCAAAAAGTTCCTGTTGGCACCAGTGATACCTTGCTTAAGCACTCAGAGGTTTTAAAACACAACTTTATCCACAAAGACAATGGAGTGGAAGCGCTGCTGGGTCTTTGTGGTAATCACATACAGTTGCTCTTTGGATCCTTCAAGTGTACTGGGCTCAGTCAGTCTTGTGTAGGGCTCATTGCATGGGTGGGATATGGTCCCAAAAAAATTACAAAACGCAGGTTTCCCTTAAAAATAATCAAAAGCTCACTGTAAGGTTTGGACACAATTAAAATGCCCGTATTTTACAAATGACCAACACAGGTCTTCATCAGGGTCACTGTCAGCATTCAGCAGCAGCTCACACACCAGTATTGTGTTACACTAATCAGTAGAGAGGGCGTTTGGTTGTCCATCAGTGTTCCTATTGGTCAGAAAACAAGGAAATGACACCGAGAAAAGGAAGAAAGGGGGGAGAAGTGAAGGAAAGCGGAGATGAGTGATAAACATAAATGGTTAAATCAAAGATAAATATGATATAATGTGACTACTAAGTCAAGGTGGAGCTAATACTTTCCTATGTAGGTCTATGCATGATGAATACCCTAATCTATAGTCTGGTCCACATTTTTTATGCCTAAAAACATACAGTATATTGACTTCAAAATGAGCTTACACTTCATTTCAAAAGGGGGTCCTCGGCCACAAAACATGGAAGGTAATAAACATTTAAGCACACAAATAATAATAATGATAACGAAAAAAAAACCCAAAAACATTAATTCAACAAAAAAACAATCAACATCAACAAGGACATACAGAAAGGCTCTCCATCACAAACCATACCAACATAACAAACATAGAAATAATGATGAACATAATAATAAAATAACATTCATCAAAATACTAGTCTGTTCATAAAGAGAAACAAAGCCAAATACAGTCAAAATTAAGTTGTTCGATATATTAAAATACAATTTTTTTTTTTTTATCTTGCTCAAAGACAGTGAGAAGCATGCTTTATCTCTGGTGTTAAGCTAAAGTCTGTTTTCCGTCGAATGCTTCCTGTTAAAATGATAGCTGCCCTTTTTTCAGCCGGCTGCTTTGCCTCCACACACCTGGCTTCAGTCAGCCTACACCTCACACAACTTCTTGTCTTCTGACAAATTTAATTTCTTTAACAGATTATGGATTAAGATCCACCCCAGAGCTGAGACCCTGTGTGCACTGTCAGCCAACATCTTTCACACCACATTAACACTGAAAATGCATGTGAGACCAGCTAATAGGTTCACATGTTTCATGTCAACTATAGTACTTGA
Organism: Pterois miles; assembly: GCA_947000775.1. NCBI lineage: Eukaryota > Metazoa > Chordata > Actinopteri > Perciformes > Scorpaenidae > Pterois > Pterois miles. The sequence continues at coordinate 3,592,148 of CAMQGK010000328.1, forward strand.
GATGAGCCGGGTCTCGTGCAACGCATGCCGGGTAGATTTGTGTCTGACTTGATCCCAACTTCTGACGTCATGCACACGTGGACAACGATAACCTCAAGACATCAAGGCGGCTGCAGTTTTTAGAGCCGGCGCCACAGTTGCTCTCCACCTACTGCAAGACCCAGTGCATTATGGGAAACGCCTGGCTGTCACCTGATCAAAGAGCTCAGTTTTGACACCACAGGTGGGGTGAGGTGGGTCAAAAAAAGGACCTCCAAAAACGTCATCTAAAAGCCATCTAGGTACATTTCTATACACCTATAAGTCAAATGCAATGCAAATATACTGTATGTGTCAACTGGCTTTTGACTGGCGTGATGGAGAATTTCCCTCCAAAGTGCCTCTTTGTCTTTGCTGATGCTGACTCATCTAATGTAATATGGATTATACCAAAAAAATTGCTGAAAGGAGGCTAAAGGCCAACCTGTCAGCTTTCCATTACAAGCTTTTATTAGCTTACATACTGAATGTCATTCCGACAATGACTACAACCTTATGGAGTATGCAGGGATAAAGTGTAGAGACACTTTAATCAAAAACATAGCTCGACACAGCTTATGCGATGCCTGAGAGCTTAATAGAATTATTCTGGTTTGAAAGCACATTGCTGTATCTCTAAAATGGCTCACAAAGCATGAGCCGGGATCATAGCTCAATATAACTCAGGGCTTTGTCTCTCAGGGTCCTACTTTCTGTCTTTTTTTTTTTGAGCATTTGAACAGACATCTAAATGTGCTAATAAGATTTTGTGAAGCCAGACCAAGTTTGTTTTGGTTTGGCTGTTAGAGGAGCTACTGGAGGGCTTTTTTCTGGGCCGTGCATGGGAAGGGAATCTTTTGACAATGAGGCTTAGCTGGTTGTGCTCCACTTACAGGATTCAATAGGGGTGTTTACACGGAGATAATCAGGTAGCCAGATCAGAAACTGATCCTGAATCCTGTTTGCAGTACTCCAGATAAGCTCCTACACTGGCTCTGAGAGATCTGGATACATCAGGGTTATTCTGAGGATAAAATCAGACATTACTGAGGATATAGATCCATGTAAACATTAATTTAGACTTTCAGAGTATGTGCAAGTTATTTGCGTTGCTGACTAAATCATAAGTCAAAGGCTGTATTTATGAATACAGTTTCTCAACTGCAAACACTGACTCTTAATTGGTCTGATTTTAATCCCTATTACAGTGTTTGCAACTGACAGGATATAAATTTGGATGCAAGCTGTTTCCTAGCAACTCAATTAGAATAAATCAGACTCCATACCATGTGTGTATGTATGGCAAGTGGTCACTACCAGCACACATGAGAAGTAATTGCTCAACCACACAATAACTCATGCATGAGAGCCTAAAATGGAACCAAGCAATTATTTATGTCCACATGTGCATATAGGGACACTGACTGTTTATATATATATATATATATATATATATATATATATATATATATATATATATATATATATATATATATATATATATATGTGTGTGTGTGCGTGTGTGTGCTCTTTAGCTCCATTTATCCTTCTCTTCCTTGCTATAAAGTGTATCATGGTTGCAAAGATGTTGCTGCGTCAGCTTCTCTGTGCTCTTCGTTTAATGCTGATACAGCAATTCCTCAGTTTACTTTAGATTTATCTCTAAATTTCCACCTCATCTGTCTCTTTCACTTAAATCCAAGTGGCTCATTAATGTGACTGATCCGTTATTTCCATCTTTGGTGCTGAGCCCTCTTTCCTGAAGTCTGTACACTACAGTGGTGTAAACAGCACCGATTGTGGATATATTTGAAGTGTGTGTTGGTGGCCATCTTCTTTGTCTTGCCTATGAAGCCTATGCCAAAGTGCCTTAAATTTGTATTATTTCTAACCGCCAGCAGGGGGCGACTCCTTTGGTTGCAAAAAGAAGTCTGATTGTATAGAAGTCTTCGAGAAAATGAGCCTACTTCTCCCTTGATTTATTACCTCAGTAAACACTATAATTATGAGTTTATGGTCTCAATCAGTAGTTTCGAGTCTTCTTCAGTACAGCATGATGTTCATTGAGGAGTTTATGGTCCCATTTAGAGTCAAATAGACCATAAAGCGGGGGATGCTTTAGGGCGGGGCTACCTTGTGATTGAAGACCTGGATACGGCGCCGCTGCTCAGCCTTGCCTCCAGTTTTCCCCAGTGGCCACTCACGGTATTAAGAAACTAATCATCCCCATGTGGCCCCAAACAGCATTTTCCCCTCATTGTTGATGTCTGTTAAACTGTTGACAGGACACTTTGAACTGCAAACAAGGTCAATTATGTCTATTTCTAGTATGAATTTTTCATCCACAGAGGTTTTCACAAACTTTTCTTGAGCCAAGAAAAACAATTTGAAATCTGTGACATCTGGTGATGCACATACGCCGGAAGGAATCCCAGATTTTTTGGGGTCACATTGTAGAAATTAATGTAATTACGAAATCTGGCAAAAACTCTCTTGACGACTTATCCTAACCGTAATCAGCCTGTGAGAGTTTCCTACCTTTCAGACCCAACCATTTTGTTGGCGTATACACCAGGAAAAGTAGAAAGTAGCAGCGAACCCGTCTCCAAATCTTGAACAGTATCGCGGTCCAGGTAGTAGTGAGATCAGAGGAAACAGATCATCGGCACAGGAAAAGGGTCTTTCTTCGTTTAATCTGGGCAAAAAAACAAACACTTCTCAGCTGTGAGCCATCGTCAGTGTGATCACTCAAGCAGTAATGCCAGTTTTAAACATTCAGGTGAGGCACAGACACCAATCAGGAAAGAGACTACATGACTACATAATAGGATCGGCCTGTTAACGCACCACTAAGACACACAGCTTCTCACTCCAAAGGAGGCGCGACCACAACAGTCAGAAACAACCAACTATAAAAACCGATGTTTGACACTGAGCCATAACACATTAATGATCCACGTACATTTGCTGTGGCCTCTATTGTGGGAACATATTAGTAAATTAAATCTCTGCTCACAAACTGTACAATATAACCTCATAAATGTGGCTCGTGGGCTAAAACCTAGCGCTAAGTATAGTAAAATACAAAAACAGAGGGAATCAATCAATCAAGTATAATTAAGAGCTATATGACTCTGTGAGACAGTAACAAACCTCAATGAAAAATGGTCAATCTCAATATACAGTATATGTTTATATTGTTTTATATAAGTTAAGTTTATTATTTTAGTTTTAGTTTTATTAGTATAAGCCAGGTGAGCAGCTCTCATTGGAATGAATAGGCGCCATCTTGTGGTCCAGTATTCAGTACTTATATTACATCCATGGTTTCCATCTACTACCACTACGCCAATATTAGGAGTGGGTTCATTGAGATAAGCACTTATAACAACACCTGGTGGTGCTAATTCTCCAGTCAGCTGCCATTAAACCATCTCAGAGGAAGAGACGGCAAAGAGATGATGTATTTAAATGGCTAAACGTCCAGTCAGTGTCAGAGGTGATTCAGTGTATTAGTGTTAAAGGTTTGTTCATATGTGAAGGCTACGAGACACTTGTGAATTTAGACCACAGGTCTGGAGGCTTTGATGAGAAATATTTGAAGGTATTTGAAGCTTTTCGGCGCGGCACACACAACAAACGTCAATATCCATCTGAGAATAACTAAAGATAATTAAAGTTGAATGTGGATAATTCATAACATTGTGGGATTATTCTGTATTTCATGGGGTATTTGGGGATTTATACTTTATTACATACTTACATAGAAAAATGTTTTCATTTTTTTAAGATAAAGCATTCATATAGTGATAAGGAGTTGAATACCACGGCAGTGGTCAAAGCTGCGAAGCATTCAGGTCAGCTCAACTGTAAGTAAATATAATTAAATGCAGCTTTAAATACCTACTTTGCTCATTTAACATTGATGGCTTATTATTTGAAGATGTTTCATACAGTGCTGCAGAGTCACCAGTATAAGCGTGTGTGTGTGTGTGTGTGTGTGTGTGTGTATGTATATATATATATATATATATATATATATATATATATATATATATATATATATATATATATATATATATATATATATATATATATATATATATATATATATATATATAGAGAGAGAGAGAGAGAGAGAGAGAGAGAGAGAGAGCTCCTAAAATGAGAACTTGCACAACCTCATTCACTTTTTATAGCCTGCAGTTTTCCTGATGTTTTTATTTCTTTTTTTTCCTTTCTTTTTCCCCTTCATTGCTTTTGCGCTCATCCCTTCCCACTTCATCCTCTCCTCTGCCTCTCCTGTCTTCTATCTCTCCGCATTTTGCTGCAGTTTGTTTTCTTTATGCTGATGAGTCAAAAATGCGAACGATACCGGGGGGCAGTGGCAGACAGAAGGAGTGCTCTGTCTTTCTTTCCCGGTCACTTTCTTTCTCTCCTCAGATGACCCATGTCTGCCTGTCAACCTTTCCCATCTCCTCTTGACTTTTCATTCTTTTCTTTCTTTCATTAATCTTTTCCTTCCTTTCCTCCCTCCATCTTTTCAACTGTCACTCTCTCTCTCTCAGAAACTGGAACAGCTCAGCTAATAGGAATCTATAGTTTCTGACAGATTCTCTCCCTCTCCTTGTTTTTCCTAAATATGTCTTGTTTTTCCACTAAATCCAGCAGTACACTGACTCCCTATTTGCCTTCTCCTTATTTCTGCCTCTCTTTTTCCCCCTCCTCCTCTTCACTACTTATCTGCTCCTGTGTTTGCACAAATCCTTCAGACCTTTGGCTTTTCTCCTCATCTTTTTTCTTTTCTGTTGATGCTTGTTGACAGCTTATTCTTGTTTGCAAAGCTCAGCATCTTTCTGCTTTGGTATCACAAGGCATTATTTCATGGGTTGCACAGCTCCTACAGCGACAGTAAGAAGGCTTGCATAAGGCATATTTCAGGGATCGTGTCCTGTTGTGTAATCGGCAAAAGTCATATTCATACTGTACTTCCTCACATCTCTTGACCTCCAGTTAGGAAACCATCAAACTAAGCTAAGGACACCGAGGTCATATCTTCAGTATTGTTTGTAGAAATATACCTATATACCTAAGTATATACCTAAATTGGCAGGAAACAAATTTTGACTTAAAGGAATACATCAAGTGTGAAATACAACTTCAGAAAAGTTTTTGGTTGCTAGTCAAAACTTTCCACTGTGGACTCATGACAGTCAGTGGGCTGGTTTGAGATGCGCCAGGTCTGCGCAGAATCCATCACCGTAGATCGCCACGCAATGCATGCTGGTCAGATTTGTGTCTGACTTGATGGCAACTTGCTCTGATGTCATGTACATGTGGGCAACGATCACCTCATGAGAGCGAAGCAGCCGCGGTTGCTCTCCGCCGACTGCAGGACCCAGGGCATTATGGGAAACGCCTGGCTTTCGCCCGATCTAAGAGCTGATTGGCTCTTTGATCAGCAGCAAACACCACACATGTAGAAAAGTCTGAACTTTCTGTGTAATCGTAACATTTGACCCTAGATTGTAGGATATTAGTCTCTGGTTGTGCAATGGTTTCATCTGTTAACAAACACATGTTGTGTGGTTGTTGATAATAATAATAAAAATAATAAAATAATAATAATAATAATAGTAATAATAAAGGGTATTTATATAGCACTTATCAAAATGAGTGCTCATTACAAAGTGCTTTACAAAGCAGACATAAAAATAATAAATGATAGAATCCAATGTCAGATACATGCACATTTCTACATTTATAAACAAATATAAATAAATCCGAATGTGGTCTGAAAACTAGCCTACAGCTCTATCAGGATGCAACTGTCTCTGTGACTTACTGTAAATTCTTTGAAGGCGGCTGGAAACTGTCCGACAGTTTTTTGTTTCCGTCATTTCCAACGATCCGAATATTTCTCATAGTCTGTAAATCCTGGCGGGAAGGGGAGGCAACAACAAATAGTCAAATATTTCTATTTAACATATCAGTGAAGTAAAATTTGATATATCACAGTTGTACAAACAGTAGTGGCATGCTTTGTTTCTGTATTTGTCGTAGTAAGTAGTTAAAAGAAAGTAAACAAAAAGTGCAAGAGAACATTATAAACAACAAGTATAAATATTACCAAATCAAAATAAACAATTTTAAGATTGATTAATATTTCAAATATAAAAGGTATACAACATATACAATGGCATATACAGCATAATGATACTCTGGTATTACAGTTTTTTTGTGCCAGGAGATTTTAGATGAAGAGTAAATGAGAAGTCCCTTCATTTATTTAACTTCATTTAACTGTTAAATATTTTAACTTTAATGACTTGCAGGGAAACTGGGTTGTTGAAGTAACAATTACAAAGACAGCCGACTGTCGCCTGAAGATTATAGCAAGAATGGAAAGACTGATGTCTCAGCAGGATCTGGAAAAATTAGTCCATGCATTTATCTTCAGCCAGCTTTACTACTGTAACGGCGTCTTTACTGGTCATCTTAAAAAAATGGATCAGACAGCTGCTGCTGCTGCTGTTGGAGTCGTCACTAAGACCAAGAGAGTGGATCACATCAGTCCAGTTCGGAGGTCTCTACACTCCCTTTCTCTCAGAGAACTGATTTCAAATCCTCCTGCTGGTTTACAAAGCACTACACAGTTTAGTGCCACTGATCTTCTGCTATGTTATGAACCATCCAGACCTCTCAGTTCATCTGGATCAGGTCTGCTTAGTGTCCTCAGACTTACAACTAAACCTGCAGAAGCAGCGTTCAGTTTTTATGCACCGAATATCTGGAACAAGCTCCCAGAAAACTTTTTAATCATCATAATCATAAAACTTTCCTGTTTACTGCCTCTTATTAAACCAAATAATTGTCTTATACTCCTACTATACTTTTACTCTTGTGTGTTTTACTCCATTTTATCTTCTATTCGTTTTTATGACTGTTATTAATTATGCCTTAATGGTTTTTTGCACTTAGACACAGTGTTCTTGATTGTTTGTGTAAAGCACTTTGAAGCACTGAATGTGTGATACAAATAAAACAGTTGACAAAACAATACAATAAAGAACAAAAATATGTTATATATGTTAATAAAATAGAAAAACTACAAAATATATAATAAAAAAAATATAGATATTAGTTAAAAAAAAAAATAAAAAAAAAAAATAATCAGTGTAAAGGAAAACCGGACACCTGTCAGTCACAAAAATGGGTGGGTTCAAACAAACGATGCTATCTTCTAAGTTGTGTAACAGATGTAGATGTAAATACCTGGAAAAAGAAGCTGAAATACTGGTCTCATATTCATCTTTTGATGTCACACAGAAATGTTTGTGTGCAGCAGAAATAAAGGAACTGGCCTGTACATGAACAAGACAACAGTGATTTCAGTAATAGTAAATGGGTTATCCTGTCTAAAGAACTTATTGGAAAAGGCAAAACGTGTCCCCTGATGGTTTAGATGGGTTTTTTTTAAAAGGCTTCTCCACTGTGTGCTATGGGAAATTTTACAGTCACAGTGACATCAAACAATACTGGATATTGGCACAATACACCAGCACTGTTTCTGCTGTTCACCTGAGGTTTTTAAGCTTAGTTTAGGTTTTTAAACTAAGTCCCAGAAGTCCATGTGTCTGCTTGTCTTGTGTCTGTCTGCGTCTCACTGACTACTTTGATAGTTTGACATCTCAGTCTTGCAAGCCTGTTGTCAATGTGTCGTCCTCTCTCTCTCTCTTTCTCAGGAGGTCCTCCTGATGTGGGCAAGATGCTGGGCGGGGAGGAGAAGGAGGAGGACCCTGATGCAGCCAAGAAAGAGGAGGAGCGACAGGAGGCGCTGAGGCAGCAGGAGGAGGAGAGGAAGGCCAAATATGCCAAGATGGAGGCTGAGAGGGAAAGCATGAGGCAAGGCATCAGAGATAAGGTATAATGACAATAACAGACTGTCTAATAACATGATGACTGTGTGAAATTAAAGCAGCACAACACGGTGTCAGTCAGTGTTTCACAGTCAGGGGAAACAGATGTGAACACTAACTGGGAGAGAAAGAAAAAAAACTGTCACATCCATGTAAGAAAGTTTTGATGATTTTGGACGCCATCCTGTCTTTTTAAGTTTCAGTAGCTTCTAACGGCTTCTTGTCTTGGCTGCATGACAGACCTGTGTTTGAAATAGACTATCATCAGACTATTTTTGTTTTCTTTTATGTTTAATTTCATTTTAAAATAGATCAGTGGAGGATCAGGAAGGAGCTGTACAGAACTGAGCGAGGCAGCAGATTAATAAGACGAGGAGCCGTGATTAATATGAATAAATTAGAATTATTTTGACAGAAATGGCTGCGTCAGAGAGGACTGCTTTAGAAATGCAAATGCTATCCAAATTCTTGTTCCAATTCTTTAGGCACAACTGCAACAGCAGGATGTTAAATATACAATAAGACATGTTTAATTGCAGGTTTCTGCATTGGTGAATTAGCATGTTAATGTCTCCAGTTAGTGTACATTCATACTCAGTCACTGTTTGATGAATGTGGTGCTGTGGTTGTGCTGCGATGGTAGAAGGGCTGCAGTGTAGCCGCCTCACTGCAGAGGCGGTGTGAGAGACAGGCAGTCTGTGGGTGGGGCAGGTCTGAGGGGAATACTGTGAATCAGCGGGATGAAAATCGGCCCTCCTCCCCTGGCTCCTCACCTCCTCAATTCTTCTTAAGTTCTCCCGGAGGAGAACAGAGAGCGAGGAGCAACTCCCAGAGTGCTCGTTACTGAAAAGATTTCTGTCGGCTTCCTCCACGGCTTTATCACGTTGTGTCAGATACGGCGAGAAACGTCCATATTATAGCTGAAGCCTGAGTTTTTACACGTTCAGACGAGAGTATGACAGGTAACAGTTTACGTTAAAAGCTGCAGTTGTTGGGAAATCAAAGGACATTAACAGTTTTGGTGGCAACAGTTTTCAAAGCTGGTGTGGTTTTGTTGTGTGCCCTTCAAACAAATACATCCAGCAAGTTTATCACATGTACTATCACAAGCCATTTTTAATAGCTAGATATTTATTAGAGATATCTGCAACGTCATTGTGCCTAAGATTCGAGTTATCTCTAGTGTCATTCAAACTACTTTTGCCATTCATGTGTATGGGGTTTCTCATTTTGGATATCTACAAATCATTTGCAGATATCTGGTATTCACACTGTCGATTTCCACAACAGGATAAAGACTAGTCGTAATTCCAGTTCAAGATATCTTTAATTCCTCTCAACTGAGGATATCTACGTTGTCCTTTTCAGATATCGAAAATTTAATTATGGCTAATCAGAGTGATGTTATAGATATCTGGAATAAGAACTAGTCGCAATGTAATTATGACTAGTCAAAATACAATATCTCGATATCTCTAAAATTAATTCCGGATAGTCAAACTATTAAATGTTAAAACGGCTTGCCATACATGTCCTGTCTTAGTGTGAACTGGAAAGCAGCATTCAAGATGTCTACTCTATTTTTGACATATTCAAAAGCTTTGCTGTGGATCAGATAGTTAGAAAATGACATGAAATAGAAAGAGCTCTTCATCAAGGAACTAGTGGCCAATAAGAGCTTTGTTCACTAGAGAGCTGTGGTAGAAAATGTACAGCATATTGTAGATTTATTGTCTCCAAACGCACCTTATAAACCCATACAGCTGCTGTGCAGCGCCATAGTATGTTTGAGTAGCTTCACCTCCCGTCCCATTTCATCCCGTCCCCTTCTGACGTAATTACAGATCTCTGCAACGTCAATACTCTAATTCTACATGTCTGTAATTACATTTTGACTATCTGGTTTCCGGTATCCAGTTTGAGATATCTACACTGGCTGATTCATGGTAGCCAGTCTGCGCTGCTCTCCTACAGAGGTTACTGCTGCTAACACCCACGAATTAACTAATTTTCTTAGTGGCCAAACGGTGGTACTACAACTTCTGTGTCCATCTCATGATGCTATTGGATCCAAAAAGACTTTTTTCCCATAGACTGACACTGGGAAAAAGACACCTGTAACTCAGTGGATTATTATTTTTTTTTGAGGTGAATCAACTTCCCAGTGCGAACACTAAAATAGTCCTTATATAAGTTATTAGTTCCTAAAAGTTGTAAAATGCACTAATAGCTGAATGCAGAGTTATTTCCCTTCCTCCATTCATGAGAATGAGACCCAGACTCGGGGCTGGGAGGTGGGGTTAGCAAGGTGATGGCTGTGACCCCGTCACCGAGCCATGCGACCTAGCGGACGCTGCTGCGCCTGCTCCATGGGCCCAACGGATGTGGAAAATCGCCGGAAGATCCGAATACTTTTTTACTTGGAAGTTGAACCATTTTGGCTTCATGCACCACTGAGCAACTTTCATAGGAACAAACGGGGCCCCGTCTCCAATGCCGTATCCGGTTCTCTCAACACGTCCATGCATGAGCCGCCGGCTCAGCTTCTCGCCATGTTGAGAGCCATGCAGAGGCAATCGAAATGCTCCCAGTGTCACATTTAGCACTTTTAACTGTATGATAATTATGCATTTCCTTTGCACCTTTCACTTCTCTAACATACATATATTTCTATTTCTGTGTTCGACCAACAGTACGGCTTGAAAAAGCGCGAGGAGGCCGAGGCTGAGGCAGCAGCAGCTGCAGAGGAGCCTGCAGAGGGCAGCTTGACCCGACCCAAGAAGGCCGTGCCGGCCGGCTGCGGTGACGAAGAGGAAGAGGAGAGCATCATGGACACAGTGATGAAATACCTGCCAGGCCCGCTGCAAGACATGCTGAAGAAGTAGGCTAGCTCGCTAGCTAATGGTAACGTTATCTAGTTTAGTTCATAGGCTACATTCACAAGGTTGGCTTAAATCGGGGTTTTTGTCCACCCACATCACAGATGTGAACATTTATTTGTTATTACATGAAACAAAGTTTAACCCGGTGTATGGGAGTTTTATGGCGGGGAAATGAATCAGATGTGAGCCAGCAGTGTGAATTGCAGCCATTAGACTAAGCTAGGTTGAGCCAACAGCCAGGTGAACGTCAGCTATGTTACACTAATGAAGCTAACAGCAAACGGAGGGGCTAAAAAAACACAATGTTAGATGGTTTATCCTTCTAGTCTGAGACGTTTTAAACTCCCTTTTCTCTCCTCTGCAGAGCTCTCTCGCAGCACTGAAAAATAATATCCTTGTCCACCACGCTGTTCACTCAATTTGTACATAAATAAATGAATACATTACAAGCCTCATTGTGGGCGAACAATCATAAAATATTATATGAAATTATTATACTAACTGTGTGTCTGTCTATAAAATACAAAAAAAGATGTGATAACTTGATAAGCCATATTTTAAAAAGGAAATTTAAAGACTACTGTCGTGTGCTCCTAAAGCTACTGTTTTGTGTTCGACCATGTCTGAAACTTATGTAAATCTTTTGCACACAGTGTTACACATTCTCTGTCAGATCTATCGTCTATCTCCTCGACACACAAGTGTAATAACATCCACGTAGTGTAGTGTTTAAAAATGTTTCTATTCCCCTTGTTGAGTGCGTCTCCTTCTTATGTCTTGCATGCCATTTGTCTGGACACGTTTGTTGTGTGAATATGTACAATCTCACCACCCCCCTTCCCCCTGCCCCTTTTATCTTCTTCTTTATCATGCAAAAAATATTAAGGCAATAACTCCTAAGTTTGAGTGTGTTTTCACTACCATGTCGATATAACCGTTAATAATATCAGTAATGAAAAAATGAAATGTGTACATTCAGGAAATTTCAGTTACAGGTTTGCAGGGTTTTCTTTTTTTGTTGTCTCATTGTTTTGATGAAGAATGACCGCGTAGACGTTCATACAACAGCCAAAACCTTAAGCTTTCAGCCATAAAACCAGAACTTACAGTATATATACTATTACTATCAGGATCTGCAACTAGGGAGAGAATACCGAATGAATCTGTATGAATTAAGAAGAAATATGTATTTATATTAATATTAGTATAACCTTAATATTAGTATAACCTTGAAAGTGGACTACAAGTCTGGATTTTGTGAAGGTTTGCGAGAAAGAGACCACCCTCCCTCAATACACACACACACACACACAAAAGACACACACAGTGAGTTTGGCTACTGGTTTAGTTTCACAGCGAAACCAGACATGATGTGATGCTTGATTCAGTTCTACTTGTTGTTGGTTTAGATGAGAGAATGAGCCGCCGAGCGCTTCAGCGTGACGCGGATGCCATTGAGCAATAAAGGATTATCATGTATGTTTCTGCCTGAGATTCAATAAAAACTTAAAACCTTGTTCACAGACATTAAAACTGTGTCATCTTCTGTTCTCTGTGGTTGGCTTTAACACAGACGTGAACTACAGACCATCTCGGGATGGTGCAACGCCTAAGCAGGGCCAGGAACGTAACACTTTCCACCTCCCTACTTCCTGGCACTCTTTTTTAATATTATTTTTTGGAGCATTTTTCCTTTTTATTGCTAATGACCGAGAGAGAGGGGTCGACATGTAGCAAAGGGCCCCAGGCTGGATTCGCTCCCAGGACTCTGCCTGCTCTACCAGGTGAGCTACAACTGCGCCCCCTTCCTGATCCGCTTGCTCGGACTACACCCATCTTCGAACTTGACCTTCATTTTGACCTCAACTACACACCTGTACAGTTTCATGACTATATAGCATTTGTGAGTGTAGCAATGCCACCCCATATAAAAGGGCAGAAAAGGTTGTTTCCTTGATTTCCGCCCCCACCATCCCAGGACAACAAAATCCTATGAACTATAAAATAAACTAAACAAGCTGGTGTCAGTTATACACACTATTTGATGTGATAGCAAATAAACTGAAATACAGGACTGAAATGAACAATTAAGCAGACATAAAACACTGTTAATTTTGGGGCCCAGGGCCCAGTGAAAAGGGACAAAGGTGACCTTTCGCATTGATAAATCTGTCCACAGACAGCAGACTGTGGTAGTTCCTGATACAGTAGGTGTGTCCGGGACCAAAAATGGGCCAGATGTGGCAGATCCTGGCATGGTCATAAGTAGTAATGTTGGTTCAGCACATCGATCAAAGGTCTGTAGATATAAAGCAGAAATCTCTCCACAATAAGGAGTCTCCTCCTCCTCGTTATGGTTTAGAGTTTGGGACAATCTCAGTATCCAGGGTGTTACTGACGCTGTGAGACTTCTCAAACTTCGCCAGGTTGTCCGACCATGCAGACATCACAGTAATCCTGGCGTCCATATCCAGAGCAGTAAGGACATGCTTAACGCCATCTTCACCAACCTCAATCTGATGTTGGGGCTGCATCCTGATGTACCACACAACAGCTGGGTAGGTTCATGATCAGTCTACTGCTGAGGGTGGTTTTCCCTCCACTGGTTACGCCGCCGATGCCATTGATGTACTGATGTACAGAGTTCAAAATGTGGGAAAAGATGATTCTGAAAACATTTGAGGAGAGAAATAGTCATTACAGTAACAGAATATTGATTCATATTTGATCAGCGCTGCCTAGTTTGATCGTCTGTGAGTGCTTGGCAGATGCTCAGAGACGTCAGACTCCATCTCGGCTCTGATTGGTTGTTTTCTTCCGGTCTGTGAAATCTTGCAGATGCCATTAGGAGCACCGGAGGACACAGAGGAATATTTTTTTCAGACCTGTCTAATACACCACTGTCAAGATATAATGACCATTTTATAAAAAAATAACATTTTTTTTATTATATTACATTACATATTTGCTCCATTTCTTCCCACTGCTGCTTTAAGTTTGGATCACTGCATTTGCAGCTGTTCAGTTAACAGAAGTGTAATGCTACTGTTGGTCTGAGGAGGGCGATACAGGGACAGACGGACACTTGGTGCATCTCCTGCATTTTGCCATCGAGTGTCACTGTTGTCTTTACATGGGAAAACACTGCACACTGCAACCAGATGCAATGAAAGTTTAAGAGACATAGTTCAAGCTTTATTTATTTATTTATTTATCTATTAAACAAAAATTCAACCGAAAAAGGTGAACCTATCTAACAAAACACAGAGTCAAGCACTAAAATATCAGAAAACACTAAACAGAAGAACCGGACACAGACTGTGAGTGGCAGCAGTCCACGTCCTCTTTTGCCTTTAGCATTATTGTTTTACAAATGTTTACATCCATTATTACCATTTGTTGAACAACACCCACAGCACTGAGGAGAAAGTAACAAAGCAGTGATATTAAATCACATTAAAAGGGTTATCTAACCCTTAAACATGCTGTCAGTATCAAGGAAACATGGATGGTACAGTAGGGTCAGATTTACTTTCGAGGCTGAAACTTGTTTTTTTCTCAAAGCAGAAAAAATACATTTCATCTCGAGCCATTAACAAGAGTGCAGACCATTTACGGTGATTTCTACTGGAGCCATTTTATTTTCAGACAGCAACATATTAGCTCTAGTTCCTGGTTACATAGCAGCTAACCCTCCTTTTTTTTCTCATTGTGCCGTTCAATAGAATTAAATGCTATTTAATACGCAGCAGAGTTCATCATTACGAGCCTGTAGTTGGAGTTAAACAAGCACGCAGACGTGTTTTATCTTTGACGAGAAAAACATCTCCATGGTGAACTCTTAAAGGATCCATCCAGTATCAGAGTGTAATAATATTTCAGACGTTCGCTGGTTGATTTAAGACCCGTCACAGCTAACAAGCATTTTGAAACTGCAAATAGATTGTTAACATTTGTTATATTTAAATAAAATGGATGGATTTGTGTAATCCAGACAGCTGTAAAGACATTAGAGGTTTCCTGTGTTTTTAAATCTGTCGACCATCCATTACTGAAATAATCCAAACCTGGATCGAAGTAAAACCTGTAATAAACAGTACCGACCGTTTCGTATTAAACCACACGTTTTAGCTCCAGTAAATAAAAATAAAACACAAACAATCAACAAACCAGATCTGGCTGAAAGTGTAACAGAAGTTGATTCAAATACTCACTTATTTGGATTATTATAGTCTGATTTACATTATGGGTTGTAGACAGTAAATTCTCCATGACAACCTGGTGTTTGTGGGCTATTTTACAGTGAGTTCATAGGATATCTCATGTCAGTAAATAGATCCCCAGCTAGCAGGAATGCTCTGCAGGGACTTCTAATGTAAATACTGAGTAATATAACAATGTGAAGTGTATGTTTTCATTTACGGAAACACATTTACACAAGTTGTTAAACTATCCAGCACGATCAATGCAAGATATTAAGTATTTGAATAGTTTCTGACTCTTTCCCAGGTCTGTCACAAATAAATATATTCTGTATATAGCGCCAAATCTGACAGTAGCCAGGTTTATAAATCTATCTGTCCATTACTGAGGAATCTGTATATCTTAGTATCTGAGGATGGTGAGTCACTAAAATCCTGTTTAGACTGAATAAGAAAAAGATTTTCATGATCATGATTCATGATTTTTCTATCAAATTGAAATGGCACATTGGCTTTGGTGTATAACTGGTAGAAAATACCTTGTACATCACCTCGAAGCTACATCAGAAGCTTTTAGGAACAACAGTAATGACAGCACAACTCATTTACAGCATAATAATAATAATAATAATAATAATAATAATAATAATCAGAATTCATTCAACTCATTAATGGAAACAGGGGTTTCTAAAAGTGTCCTGTCACCTTTCAACGGGCCCTCATTCAATCCCAGACCTCCAGCCCCCTTTATTAAGGAATCTAGACACTTGAGGAGATATTAATGGATTCATGGTGACCTGGTTAGTTCGTACAGCAAATGTCCACGCCTGGACCCCTGGTCAAATTTCTAACTTCAGAGCACAAAAATAAGCTTTTGCATGCACTGAAAGCTCAGAAAGACACTGCTGATCGATCACACTGGATTCTTTAATATCTACTAAAAACAGAGTCTGGAAAGTAGAAAGAGTTCAGAGAGAAGTGAACCTGATGTGGTGGGTGCAGTCTCCTGAATAGGCCATCGGAGGTGTGTGAGGCTGGAGACGGTTACAGGACGGGGTTTGGAAAGATGGTAGGGGTCAACGGAGGATTGAGGGTCGCCCTGGTTTCTACACATTCGTCCGACACTTCGGGTAGATGGGTCCTCCCTCAAGCCTTCTCTTTCTTACTGGAGATGGAAGGACACAGGAAGAGAGAGAGTGACAGGTGAAGAAAAAGAGAGGAGGACGGAGGGGAAACAAGGAGAAACAGAAAAATGAGAAAAACAGACGGTGGTTTATCATCAACGACTTTAGCTAAAGCAAAGCAGGCCTGCTTTATTTGCTTTAGAAGAGAGAGGCAGCTGAAAGACCTTAACAGGTTTTAAAAAGCAAGACAGAGATTAAAGTTTCAGCACTTTGTCTTCCAAGTGGCTGAAAAAAACAGGAACTGTTGAAGGGATAGAAATCAGGTGAGGGCCCCTGCAGACCCCTAGTTACTGATCATCATTAACTCATTTGTGTTAACTTGATTGAGCACAGTTTTATTTAGAAAAATGTATACTGTATATATACTGGAACTATTTGGGCCAAAACTAAGTGCAAACTAGATTTTAACTTGTGGATGTTGCCTTAAAAGAGTACAATTAAAATCTATGCAGCAGAGTTATCTTTTTTATTCAGGACATTACTCTTCCTTATCTAAACCTGGTGCGTACATTACCCACAATGCAAAGCAACCACGTACAGTTCGGTCAGATGGGGCCTTCAAATGAAACTCGTGAGCTTGTGTTAACAACATGGGAAGTCGTGTACATGATACGCTTGGCCTTCAAGTGGTGAAGAACGCCGCTGCTAAGCAACGGCAATATCAACGTTACTGTCTGAGTCTAGAAGCCACAGAGGCTAACAACTTAGCAAGCCAGCAAGTGGGTAACATAATACAGGAAACGCAAAGGCATAATGTCAGAGGAGAAAGATGAGGCTGTTGGGAATATCAACATTTTCCTCAGACTTTCCTCAGACTTATAAAATCACAAAGAAAAACAATATACGATTAAAATTACAATACCCACTAATGCACCGAAAAATTAACTTCCATGGCTTCTGACATTTCTGACAATGTCAACAGACACGTCACAACTTGTGAACTTGGAGCTTTCAGAAACTTTCCACTTATGAGTCTGTGAATACCACGAGAGGAGCATTCACATTAAACATGACCCCATTTGAAGGCGCCAATTGATTCGGGTGTTTTATAATAGTAACAGCAAATGTAGCCTCAGGTGAGCAGCAGGTCCAGAGGTCTGGTAGCCTCACTTCTTTCTAACTCTACACCCCCAGACTGTTTCAGACTTGTAGTTTCAGCCCCAGGTGATACGGCAGCAAGTGACATCACTGATGCAATTTAGTACTCCCCAAGACCGGTAAACAGTTTATAATTATTATTTAGTGGTGCATAAAGACAAACAAATCTGCAATCAGATCAAATTATCACAAACAAATTGCCGCACAGTGAACCTGAAGAGAGGCAGTTGCCCACTTTGCCGGGTCAACAATCCAGTTTAGGATAAGAGCAGAAAAAGAGAAGAAGAGAGGACAGACATCGAAAAGAGGAGGCCAAACACCTCCAGACAATGTGGAAACAACAACACATCAGGAGGAGAGAGCAGTGAAATGAGTCAAAAGGCCAAGGAGACATAAATGATGTGGCCAAAGAACAGATTATAGCAGCAGTTTATTCCTGGGAATGTGATGCAGAAACAACAGATGAAGACCATGAAGATTTCTGCAGCCATAAGACGATGAAACGCCCAGAAATCACCACAGCAAGCAAGAAAATGGGACAGTTTCATCCTGTGCAATCAGATTTCACAGACAGTAGAGGTACATAGTGGGTGCTGTTGTCCAGTCAGTGAGGGGATCAGTGTCTTAACTCTTGCTAGGATGATAGAAGCAGAGTTCAAGTCTCTCTTCTGTATCTGTTAGGGGTGAACATATAAATCTGAAAATATCGAAACTACCAGTACCTACGTCTTGCTTTGAAGATCGATTCTGGCGTCGATAGGAACGATTAGGGATGTTAATAATGAAACATTAACCAATAATCAACATTAAATGTTTGCAATTAAATGCTGTTGGTTAAAGGGTTAAAAGAAATATTAATAATTCATTTAATCAAAAGGGGCTGCACGGTGGTGCAGTGGTTAGCGCTGTCGCCTCACAGCAAGAGGGTCACAGGTTCGAATCCGGGCTTGGGACTCTTCTGTGTGGAGTTTGCATGTTCTCCCCGTGTAAGCGTGGGTTTTCTCCGGGTACTCCGGCTTCCTCCCACCGTCCAAAGACATGCTGTTTAGGTGAATTGATGACTCTAAATTGCCCGTAGGTGTGAATGTGAGCGTGAATGGTTGTCTGTCTATATGTTGTCTGTCTCTATGTGCCCTGCGATGGACTGGCGACCTGTCCAGGGTGAACCCTGCCTTCGCCCAATGCCAGCTGGGATCGGCTCCAGCCCCCCCGCGACCCCTAACGGGATAAGCGGTTGACAATGGATGGATGAATTTAATCAAAAGCTGAGAAAAAACGCAGAGGAGCGACTCGTCACCTTCAGAGAGAGCCGGCGCAGATACAGGAAGTTGGCTCTGGACTTCCAGCGGAGGAGTTGTAGCTTGTAGCGTCGTAGCGTTTATTCACCGACAAATAAACTGTACACACACTGTCTGCTACAGCTACGTTCACAGCTATAACACCAACAAATCCACACTCACCGCCACCACACACGCACGGTCTGCCACCGACAAAGCTAGCAGCTGCTAACGTAGCACAAACACACACAGTGTTTGTTGGCCAATGGCCTACCCTGGACAGTGAACTGGAGACAGTGAACGCATCATGGTGGCTGCTACAGTAACTCTGCTGATGGTGAACTGTTGACTCAGTCGTCTGTTGTGCTCATATACTGCAGCTGGTGCACCGCTGCACGTCAGTTAACGGTTAATAATCAATTAACGAGGGTCAGTTATCGGTTAACTAAATTTTTCAAAATTAGCATGCCTAATTTGTGAATTTAATAATTTGTGAATTTCCCCACTGTGGGACCAATAAAGGAATATCTTATCTTAAAAAAAAGGAATATCTTATCTTAAGATTGATAGAAAAAAGGGATCAGTTTGTCTCTGTCTGTGCAAACAATGATCTGTTGTACCGTTTGTGTCTCACTGCTGTTGTGATGTTGTGTGCATTCAAACAAACGAGAAAAAAAAAATGTTTTTGTTGTTTCCCTTTAAAACGTGTCCTTTTTAACATGCATGTGATTAGTAGTGAATAGTGGAAAGTACATGAACAGCTTTTAATGATAAAAAGAAATCAGTATTGATATCTGTGATTCCGGCCCTGTATTACTTGGTATTGGATTGAAAACCAAATTTTGAGGTATCGTAATCTTAACTAACTTTTCATATTTTTACTTCTGTTGAGCAGAATATGTTTTTATACATCGAACAGGTCCTATTTCCCGTCCTGACCAGTACTGTTGATGCCTTGTGGGGCAGAGGTTCTTACACTTCTTCTGGGAAATGTAAAGAAACTGCGGCAACAAAAATCTATATTCTGTCTCTGGTGGGGACCGGAGAGCAACAACAGCTAAATGTGGGAGACACTGTCAGCGATCTCTGCCAACCAGAGTACATGAAAAGAAGGAAAGTGCTGATAAGTGCTGAGGAAAAGCAACAGAAACTCTCAGAGGAGAATGACAGGTGGTGGCAGAGGTTTCCAGCCGTCTGGAAAAGAGCCAGGTGATGTTGGCAGAAGAAATGCGAGGCTGAGCGGTCAAACAGTGCAGTGCTTGTGTTTCTTTCTCTCTGTTTTTTTTTTTTTACTTAGTCTTGGACTTGAACTTTTTCCCGAAGGCCCTCTCCAGCTCAGGGACAGACAGAGTGAGGGTGAAGGAGCCGTCCGACTCTGACCTGACGACTCGAGCTTAAAGAAAAACATTATGACAACATTATGACACATACACTTCACTTCAAGTGGTTTGTGACACAATCTGAGCCAAGTATGAAACCATCTGAACCAAAACAGCCTGTCAACATTATCTAAATGTCATCATGACTCTGAACTTCACCTCAATCCTGTTCTAACCTTCGGTGGAGGTGAAGACAACCGCTTCACACTTAAACTCAATCTAAACCTAAAACTGGTTCTCAGGTTATGTTCAAGAGGGCTGTCAAGGTTAACGGAACAATAACATGTTATCACAAATTTATTTTAATACCACTCATTTCTTTAATACAATAAGGCATCAATTTCCAGAGGCTGCCAGTGACACAGTTTTAAATCTAGAATGAAAATACTGGTATTATATAAAACTAGAAAACCCAAGGTTGGTTGTCCATCGGTACCAAACATATCATGCTAGTTTGTCACAGAGGAGGTTAAATAACGCTCCAAATTTTAGGGAGGAAAAACTGTCACAGCCATTTTCGAGGGATCCCTTGACCTCTGACCTCCAGATATGTGAATAAAAATGGGTTCTGTAAGTACCCACGAGTCTCTCCTTTACAGACATGCCCACTTTATGATAATCAGAGCCCTGCTATGATATACAGTATGTGTTTTATGCTAAATGCAGTACCTGTGAAGGTTTCGGGACAATATTTGTCATTGTTTTGTGTTGTTAATTGATTTCAAATAATAAATATATACATACATTTGCATAAAGCAGCATATTTGCCCACTCCCACATTGAGAAGAGCATTAAATACTTGATAAATCTCCCTTTCAGGTACATTTAAAATATGTGTGATTAATCGCAACTGTCTATGATTAATTGCAATTAAATATTTTAACTGACTGACAGACCTATGAGATTACATTTTTGTTGTGACTATCAGAAAGGAGTTGACTCGACTAAAATAATGAATAATGTGTGCATGTGCATGGTAAGGACCATTCTTCTACCAGTTTCATTTTGTTCCCTCTTTCAGACTCTTTTCTTAGTGCTGATGTCATTACTTAAGAAGCCTCTGTTTTGATTGGCTGGGGCTTTCTGGCCGTACTACCGAGTTGCCGGCCGATGATATCACTCTGATTCTTCTAGTCTGATAAAAGTAGAAGCCAGGGAGATAGAGTGAAGATAAAGTGTCAGCACTGACGCACGTAACAACCAACACTGCCAAAGGCAATCCTACTGACAGACTGTGTACGAGTGTACATAACTAACGCTGTCATATAAGACAATGTTATCAGTTCATGACCTTTTGTCACGTTCCCTTTTCAGTTTCTCAAAGCAGACATAAAATGAGGTGTGTGTGTGTGTGTGTGTGTGTGTGTGTGTGTGTGTGTGTGTGTGTGTGTGTGTGTGTGTGTGTGTGTGTGTGTGTGTGTGTGTGTGTGTAACCCACCCAGGTCGTTGTTGTTCATCATGGCGTTGGAGCCCCGGAGGCGTGGCCCCTGCTGGGTGAAATGATATCCAAACTTCAACAGCGTGGTGTTTTTCTCCAGCATGCTGGCTATCTCCATCTCCACCTTGTTGCCTAGCGGCTGGCTCTGGAGTTTGGAGCGAGTGAGTGTGTGTGTGGGGAGAGAGGGAGGAGGAGATACAAGAAGAGAGATGCATAAAAGCGATTAAAAGAAGGTGATTTGTGGGAGCGAGACGGAAACGAGACAAAAAGACGAGTACACAAAATGTCTTCTCCACAAACACTACGGATAAGGTGATGATCTCCATGGCAACAGAGGATGAAGCGGCAGGGGGTAACATGCTTCAAACTTCAGTCAACCAGTCAATGGAGCCAAATGGTAAAGGAAGCCAGGATCATTCAACAAGTTGAAGAAGTTAGCGAGCAGTGAGTCACAGACGTACAGCTGTGCAGGATGACACATGACGAAGCAATCAGGGAGCATTAGACTGAAGTGGCAAAGACGGCCTGTGTACACTACCTGACACACACTCACATAGCGAGTAAGTGTGTGTGGCTGCGTCTACATTACGAGGCTCACTGCTCTATTCATTCCCATCTTCCTGCCTGTTACTGATCACATTCAAGTTTGAAGTGACATCAGTGTGAACGGATATCTGCCTCAAATGCAGCCAATAATGTCACACACATGCACATTAGGAGTAAAATATTGAAAAGCCATAGCTAGAGCTCTATTAGTAGCTACAGCTCTACAGTTTCAGCAGACGCTGTTGTCCAAAGCGACGCACAGCTGAGTTCGTACAACACAAGCAAGGATCCAGATAGGAGGGAACAATGTGAGTCAGTACCAACAATAGCTTCAAGTCCAATCGGACACCTCCTCAAACGTTTTCTACTTCCTTGTTTTGGCTCACGGGTTTATTTTGGTTGACGGATACAGAACGAATATGACGTCATGTTACTCAGACTATAACAATAAAAGCGGTAACGTCCTTCTACCTCCGTATAGACTCATATGAAGCAAATATATTGATTCTGGTATTTAAAAAACATACCTGATTGTCTATCTTGAGCTCCTGTAGGATGGTGTTAAACTGCAGTGACTCTATGAGCGACAGGATACCAGTTCCTGTGATGAAGTTGGACTCAACGTTCAGGCTCTTCAGCGTCGTGTTCACCTTCAGCATCTCTGCTAGGGCCTGAGGAAAGAGCACATACTGAATCTTCATTCACTCATTGCTTTGCAGCCGTTTCCTCTTAACTCCAGTGACTGGAGGCCAAAATGACATACAGTCATCAACATACAGTGTAGGGCTGCTTTATGCATAACATGTCTTTAAAGATAGTACAAAAGTGGTAGAGGGATGCTATGCAGAAGATCTTAAACACATAGAATATATTTTCGTTTTTTTTTTTTGGAACCATTATCACAATAACCAACAATAAACACCCCGTATATGAGGATTTGTATTAAACTAACTCAGGTTAACTCTAATAAAGTTTAGAAAACAGAAACATGATAATAATAAAATGACACTATAACAAAGGGTACCCTGGATTTCAGATAAATGGAGCAATAAACCAGTAAAAAGGATTAGGTGCAGCATTTTGCGTTAACTGTTACAGTTGTGACTTACGAATGCTACAGGGTCGTTGCTCCTGGTTCCTACAATACTAAACCTCTCCACCACCGTGTTCTTCATCAGAGCATCGGCGTACGCCTTCAGAGTCTTGATGGGGATGTTCTGGGTGCAGAAAAACACAAACATTACAACTCGGTAAATGCTATAAAGTTTGTTGCAGTCATTATTTTCATTATTTGTTCTAACAAAACAGAATTTGTCATTAAACGAAATTTAATTTAATGACATTGTCATAAGACAGAAACTTTTTGCTCATGATATGCCGAAAATGTGTTTCACAAGATAAAAGGTTGTACTGTGTTCTAAAGAAATTCATTTTATGCTCTAAAATGAATTTCATGTTGCATATTTACAAAATATGATTTGATTTACACAGCACTTTGGTGCAGTGGTTAGCACTGTGGCCTCACAGCAAAAGGGTCGAAGGTTCGAATCGAGCTTGGGGCCCTGTGTTAGCGTTGGTTTTCTCCGGGTTCTCCGGCTTCCTCCCACAGTCCAAAGACATGCAGGTTAATTGATGACTCTCCATGTTCAGAAATATGTAAATTGTTACTACTGACTTTCATGTAATAACACATCACAGTGTTTGGTGTATTAGCCATGTGCTTACTACGCGTTTATTTGCATATAGAGCGGGAAAGTGAGATCGGATCACAAGTGGTCACTCAAGACGCATGTGGAGACACATTCATTGTTGTCCACTTGTGTTCGGATCACTCATGTTAATGGTCTGAACAGGGCCACGCTCTGACCTTGATGTTGTTGAGGTTGACCTCCACCAGGTCAGGGTCGTTCCTCTTCACCCTCAGCAGGGTCTCTTCTACGTCAGTGGAGTTGGGCTCTTCATCTGGGACTGGTTTATACTGGGTGCACTGGATCACACCTATAACAAATTTACAGCACAGTCTCTCACATACAGCAGGACGCTGTTGATTAAACTAGTCTCGCTGTTTAAGCAACACTAATTTAAACATGTTTGAGTCTTTAAGACACGCAGGACTGACTTTACTGTCCCATCAGAGGCTCTATTAGGTTCAGGGCTAGAGTGAAGACACAAATATCACATGAAACTAGAAAACCTAAGGAATTGGTACCACTGGTACCAACCATGTTATGCCAGCTTGTTGGGAAGGAGGTTAAATAACTCTCTAAAGCTGGGCTAATTTTTAGTGAGGAAAACCTGGCATGGCCATTTTCAAAGGGGTCCCTTGACCTCTAACCTCAAGATATGTGATGAAAATGGGTTCTATGGGTACCCATGAGTCTCCCCTTTACAAACATGCCCACGTTATGATAATCATGTGCAGTTTGGGGGAAAACATGCCAATTTTTCAAGCGGTGTAAATGTGTTATTCCTGCCTATTCTAAAATGATGTGTTTGAATATTTCTGCACACTGGGGCCCCTAAACAGTCTTGAATTACATGGATTGGATGTCACTGTAAAGCTGAGACTCTTGTGGATCCAATAAGCTCAACTGTATTCATATGTGATGATGTTAGTCCCCATAGTAGCTGTTTCATTGTAGTGAGACTATTTTTTGAAACTTGACCTCACTGTATAAAATGACCTGTGGTGACCTCTAGGATAATCACAACCTCATGAAACTTTACAGCCACAAACTAGAGACCAAGAGCATTCAGAGGATGGATGGCTTTACTAGGTAATCTGACAATAAGGAGGTTTCTGAGCAGTTTACACAACAGAGGGGGCACCAAAAAATACAAATCTTGCAGAAATCTCCAAAGGTCAAAAGTTTTTGCTACCAAATCACAGAATGACTTTTTCTGTGGTGTTCCTGAAGGTCTTTGTGTCTTAATGTGGTATTTTGGAGGGAATATTGATCATTTTGATCAATTCTTGATTCTCTTATTTTTAGAACCAAATCTGTGTAACAAATGGTACGAGACATAATACAGCAAAAACAGGTCTATTGTGGGCCTCAGGGGGTTAATACTTTCTTTTGTAAAGTAGAAACAGTTTACTTTGGCAGTGAACTGTAGTAAACGTATTGTTTAGACTTACTGGAGCAATAAATATGTGTTTTATTTCATGTACATATAGTTGTTTTAAGTTATAAAATCAGCTTGGACCAATGTTTTAGTCAGTTTTACATGATTTCTGTAAATAATAATTACTAATAGTGGGACGGTATTACTGAAGCACATTATGGACTTCTCTTCAAACGTGCAGCATCAGATTTGGCAAAAGCAACTGACGATTTCAGCAGGCGAATCAGAAGTTTATAGCTGGCTCTCTTTATGAGAGCTGGTCATATTTGGAAGTGAGATGCTCGGCCTCGGTCTCTGTTTAGAGCTGGAGGAGAATCTATAGGATGAGCCACCGGGCAGCGTAAACTATGGCTCATTAACACGTGTGTGAAATAGTTTACACTGTGGAGTGCAAGATGAAGGATAAACAGATGAATCACCAGTTAGGAGGAGCTATAGGACAATGCAAGTGTCTGCTATATACACTTGGTATTATCTATTGAATCACTTAGTACTTGTGTAACTATATGTGTTCGTGCATCGAGAGCAAAAAAAAAAAAAAAAAGACTGAGCTGATCATCTTTGGTCAAATAAACCGACATTCTGCCAACATGAGATCATGTTACTTGATTTCAGTCCAAGTCAAGTCAACATTTTTGATGTGGTTATTTTAAACAATTGTGATTTGCTTTATTTCAGGATACTTTTACTTGTTTCTTAAACGTCCCTGCAGCCAAATGTATCTGTGAGTGAACCAAGTGAAGGCAGCTCATGCAACTGGCAGATTTCGACAAATAAAAGAGCCAGTTACATAAGTTTTGGTGTGTGTGTGTGTGTGTGTGTGTGTTACGTACTGTTGAGGCCTTGCTTGTTGACTATAGTGCTGCTGGCCAGGGCTTCATAGTACTGCTGGTTACTCATCAGGGTGTGCATACCCAGGATGGCTGCAAGACAATAAGAGGACCGAATGAGAATGGAAAGAATGAAGACAATAAACAGACAGTCAGACAGTGAGACAGAGGGAGGGCGATGCTGAAAAAGAGTCTATAGATATAATGATTGCCTAGTTACTGTGGACCACCATCAGTGTTGGAAATTAACTTTTTTGAATCCACCAGCCACTAAATAGATATTCAGTGTTTTTTTTGGCTGAATGAAGCAAATCTACTCGCAATCCACTTGCTTATTTTACCAGCATTTGGCTGGTGGCTGGTGCCAATTTCCAACCCTGACCACCATGCTAACACAGACAGCACATCAGCACTCGCAGCATCACAAGCCGGTCAAACGTGACACTGTCAGTTCAAACTATCAAGCGGTTGCACAGTTTGCTGTAAGGTTTCAGTCAATCAGTCTGTCTTTGGTTTCTGCAGCCCACAGCTGAGGTCCTGCCCACTGCACAGCAGCGAATATGAAATATGTTTTTTTGACCCGCGCAGCTACTCTGAGGACGCTACACAAAATAAACAATTTAGAGAGATTTATTGAGGTGATCTGTTTGTCAGAGAGCAAGAGAACAGAACACTTAGCAAAGACATAAACAGTTTGGGAATACAGGCTACTGCAGCAAGCTGCTCTCTGGAGACGGTGCAGGTTACCTTCAGCAGCTCCAGGGGTGATGTACTTTATTATTATATTTTTTACCAGGCTGTTAACATGTTTATTTCTGCTGTAACATTGGGTATTTTTTTTTATTGAATTTTTTTTTTTTTTGGCAGACATGGCCAAGATCATCTTGTCAAATGTACAACATAACTCAGCGTCTATGACATGAAATAAAAACCGAAAAAGGATCACCTCACCCCCAAAACACCCCATACTGGTCTTGGTAAGTAAATAAATAAATAAACAGATACATAAATAAATATAATAGTAATAAAATAAAATAATAAATAAATATAAAATAAAATAATTAAAGTGAGAAAAAAATTCAATGAAATCAAAAGTTCTGCACTTTTAATTTACCACAAGTGAGCTAAAAATGAAGGCCTACTGTCTTGATTACTTTTTAAATTAACCTTTTCAGTCAACTTCACAACAGTTTGTACATGCAACATGTAAATTTTGCCAAATTTGCCACAGTAATGACATGTGCCATACATTAGCCAGAATCAGTGAAATCCCAGTGTAATGTATGTACAGTGCAGACATCAGTGGGTTCTGCTAAATGTCTGCTTAACACAAGCTTGACAACATGAACATGGCAAGAGGACCAGAATGGCTCCATGCAAACACCGTGTGCAGATCTACAGATACCCAGGATGGTGTTCAGCTAGCAAACAGAGACATCCAGCAGGGATGGAGGAGGTGGAGGGACTGATGGAGGGATGAAGGGGAGGGGTGGAGGGAAAATGGAAGGAGCGCTGGAGGAAATGGAGAAGATTTAGATTAAGGAGAAGTGAATGAATGATGGGAAGTTGAGGCCACTGATTAGTGAGAGAAGATGAAGATGAAGAATAATCAGACATCTTTAGCACATACAGCAGATCAGATCCAGTCTATGAATATTATTCGTTCAGATGCTTCTTTTGTGTGTATGTGGGTGAGTGTGTCTGGTTTGGTATCCTTTTTTTGTTCGTTTTCAAAGAAAATCCCAAAAGTTGACCTGTGTTTAGTATAAACACATGAAAAAACTGATGAAGCACATAGACTCTGTGTACAACTGTGGTAAACGCAGTATCTTTAAGTTGTAACCATGGATGTGTATAGAAGACTGATACAGCGTTGGAGTCGGTGCCCTGTTCATTCCTGTGAAAGCTGTTCAGTGGCGAATGAAGTCAAAATGGCTTACTCCTGTCTGGAAAAGTACCCGGATCTTCTGGGTCTTACAGGTCTTACCGCTCTGTCACAGGACCTGTTACGAGGTCCCACCATCACGGCTTGCGCTGTCATCACGGTCTGGATCTCCATAGACATTAACAGGGGAAGGGAATAACTCTGGATTTGGCTATTAGTACATTTTACAACTTTTAGGACCTAATGATTTAAATAAGGACTATTTTATATATATATATATATATATATATATATATATATATATATATATATATATATATATATATATATATATATATATATATATATATATATATACACACACACACACACCCACTGAGTTACAGATGTCTCTTTCTCAATGTAAGTCTATGAGAAAAAGTCTTCTTGGGCACAATGACGTCACGCAACGGACACAGAAGTTGTAGTACCACCGTTTGGCCGCTACGAACACTGGGATCAACAACTGCTGCTCTTCCTGGGGGCTTGGCAGTAACGGTGCCTTCAAATGGGGTCGTGTTTACTGTGTTTACGACAACATATGACTAACATTACAATATACTGTATAATTTTAACTTATTATGCACAGATAAATGAACTTCTATGGGCTGCACCATTTCTCACAACGTCAACAAACACGTCATAAGACATGAACTCAGAGCTTTCAGAAACTTTCCACTTACGAGGTCGTGAATACGACGTGAGGGGGGCATTCATATGGGCCAAACTCGTAAACATGGTAAACACGACCGCATTTGAAGGCACCATAAGTAGAGAGCCAAAGTCCCTCCCCTTCCGGTGGACTCCATGGGTCCTTATTTGGAAAAAATATGAACATAAGTTAACGGAGAGAGACGAATATTTTTTTGACCCCATTTGAATTGTGCCATGAAACCCATATACTATGTTTGTCAATTTCAAACATAATTATGCAAGTCAAGAAAGTTGACTCAGTTTGTCATAGTATTGTTTAGTTTTGTGTGAAAGTGCTCAGTGAACCACATCTCTCATCTCGGACAACATACGTCACCAACACCAGCTAGCTGACTAGCTAAGTTAGTTACTGTGTCACCAGGCACAGTTGTAACATTATCTGATCTGACATATTTTATCCATTAACTCTTGGTCTTTTAATGAGGCGGGAAGAGAAAGAAGGAGTGAGACACGTTGCTTGTGTGAGTACATCCCTGTGGGAAAAACACAGACATCATCGTTTCAGAGAGAGATGTCACTTAATGCCACTTTTGGGTGTGTTGTCTTTCCAATTACATATTTTCAGTCTGATACTTGCAAAATTATCCTTTAAATTGACAAACATATCTGTGATTCATGGTGCAATTCAAATGGAATAAAAAATGTATATATTTCTCTGTTTCCGTTGGCTGCTGCTCATATTTTTTCTGAAACAATCTCCGGTGGAGTCCACTTGAAGGGGCGGGACTTCGGCTCTCTATAGAACAACGTTTTGATGAAGAAACAAAAAAACGTCAGAACAACTTTGAGTATATTTGGTGAAAAATAAGAGGAAACTGAAAGCAAAGAGCATCACACACATTAGAGCTACATGTGAGTGTGAGGAGATTGTGAGTGGGTGTGATTACGTTACCTGCGATGTCACAGAGTTCGGCATCAGAAGCACTAGCCAGGGCCTCTTCTAGCTCCGGCTCCAGAGTCACACTCTCCATGATGGGGTCCACCCTCTTTTTAGGCACCCAGGCTTTCCCTACAACCAGAGAGGATAGATTTAATACAAAGACATACACTACAAGTACCACTACTACGATGACGAGTATCAATAGCACCTGAGCTGATGATATTTTCATTGCTTTGTGAATTAAAGGCCCCCCTCCCCTCACCAGGCGTTTTCCCTTTTACTGACTAATTAGACCTTTGCTCAGGTTGTTGGGAATTACAGGAAGTCACCTGTACTAATAAGGTGTAAACTGTCCTGCTCCAACATATGCAACTAATACTAATCAAGCTGAATCCAATCAGGCAAATAAGTGAAAACACCAGTGTGGGTGGACAGCTGGAGTTCAGGGCCTTTAAGCATGTCATAGCATGATGACAGCCCCTCCTCTTTTACAAGACAAATAATACTTGAGATATTTATGGTATGTAAAATTATCAGAGCCAGTGATATGATATCTGTGGTATATTAAATAATATTTTAGTACAAGCATGTACTTCTACAGGCTTTCCATGTAACAGAATATGACAAACTTCCAAAGGCCTTGACATGTCATTTTGAATTGTCATAGTAGTAAAAGTACAGGTGTTACTGAGACTCGTAACTCCAACACAGTACATAGCACATAGAAAGTCTACCTATCTATAAGCAGCAGACAGATATTCCTCAGTGAGTCAGTATGAATTATAGAAACCATTAACTTGTTATAGAGTATATGCAGTCGCAAGTGTTTCAAATGTAAATGTCAAACTAGGTTGAAGTATCACACAGAGATGTCCGACCAACTCTGTTACATAACAGCTGAGCACCCCTTCATCACGTCACAGCTGACCACAGGCTGTCGTCACCGGGTCCGACTGACTGTAAAGACCCAGAGATTTGTGTCTGACAGGTCACTGACAGCTCTGTGTGGTCAGCTCCTCAAGTTTCAGCCAGGCATTTGTTGACCCTCACATAAACGCAGTGGCGAAATGTTACCCAGAGTGCTTAGCAGCGTTTTGAAAGTCACCCCAAAACACCTCTCTCTGTCCAGGTCATACTGTTGCACCCTTCTGCGTTCTTTAGCGCGCTGTTAACGGTCCTCTTTCAAGCCCACCTATGGAGCAGTCTGTAGGAGGCGAAGGGTGAAAGGAAAACATGAAGTGGAGGTGATGACAGACGGCTTCGAACAGGGTGCAGAAACTGCTGTCGCTCCAGTCCGTTCACATGTATAAACCCATACGGCTGCAGCGCAGCAACACTTCACCTCCCATCACATCCCCTTCTGACGCTATTACAGATATCTGCAACGTCACCTCGCCGAGTCAAAACTCTAATTCTAGATATCTGTAATCACATTTTCACTCCAGTTTGAGATATCTACTAGTCTAAATTTAATTTTAGATATCTTAAAAGGACAATGTAGATATATTCAGTTTATGGGAATTAAAGATATCTTGAACTGTAAAAATGACGAGTCAGAATTAAAGATCTGAAACTATAAATATTCATAACAATAAATATTCATTAGTTACAATTCACTTGCAGATATTCACAATGAGAAACCCCGTACACTTGAATAGCCACAGTATTTTGAATCTGACAAGTCAAAATGTAATTAGGGATATCTTTAAATAGAGATTTGGCATTGCAGATATCACTAATGAATATCCTGTCTGGCTATTACTCTATTTGCTAAACCCTCTCTTGAGATCACATATTTGGATAAGTCGGTGTTATAATCCATCTTTTCATCTGGTTAGTTTGGTACCTCTCTTCTCCCCTGTGAAGGGCACCAGGTCTTCTTTGTCAGGATGCTCTTTGGCCTGTTTCTCCAGATGGGCCAGCAGGTTGTCCCTCTGAAACGTTCCCGTCGGAGCTTTCTTGGTCTGGTCCTTCTGCCGCATCCCAGCTGGCAACAACGCATTCTGGACAAGGATGAGAATTTAACGGATCATTTAACGGACTGGCACTGCGTAACAGTTTGGTTTTTCTCCTGAATTTGTCTCACTTCTTTCTTCCCGTCATATTAGTTAAGTGCAGCAATGCCATGCAGCATCAGTGCACATTGAGAGATTGACTCAGGATTTCTTCATTGCAACAGTAATACTACCGAATAAAACATTAATCTCCATTACATATCTTCCAGGCACCAGTGAGTGCACTCTCCTTGAGCAGCACTCCAGTCGGGGGAGAGGAACAAATCCTTTATCGATGCTTTATGGCGATTTAAATGTCAAGTAAATCTTGTAAAACTCATAAACTCTTTTATTCTTAAAAATCACAGTTGAAGTAATAGTCTTGAAGATTTTCATTTAAATAAAAGGTCTTGGGCAATAAATCAATATGATAATTTATCGCCTTTCAATGGAACAGTATTGTGATAAAGTCATTTATTGAGATATCGTGATCCGCAATTACATCGTCTAAACTGAGAATAAGTTCATACTTACTCAAATTTCACTGAAAATTGGATCAAGCTCAGTTAAATCAAACTATTGTCTTAACTTGATTAGTTTGTGTTAGTTGTTATTAGTTAGTGTGTGTGCACGTAAACATAGATAGTTGTTTTTTGCACTCAAGTTGTTAATTAAATGAGAAAATACTCAGTACTTCTCATTTGTCAAGTATTTAATTCCACCAGGAGTATACAAATGTATAGGCTTTACATGTAGTAACTTCCATGTATCCATCCATCGTCAACCGCTTATCCCGTTAGGGGTCGGGGGGGGGGGAGGGGAGCCCGGGGGTAGAAGGGGGGGAGGGGGGGGAACGCAGAGGGGGGGGGGGGCCAGCGAGGGGGAAGAAAAGAGGAAAAAAAAAAAGAAAAAAAAAAAAAAACAACCAAACCAACACCAAAGGGAAAAATAGTAGAAAAAAAAAAAAAAAAAAAAAAAATTTTATGGGGGGGGGAAGGGGGGGAGGGCGGGGAGAAAAGCCGGGAGAAAGGGGAGAAAATGCAAAAACCACACAAAAAAGAGACAGGGGGGAAGGAACCGGGGGACCCCTTGTGGTGAGGGGAGAGGTGAAAAAACAAAAAACACGTGCAGCCCCATGTAGTAACTTCATATAGATTATTTATTTATTGAATTACCTAAAAACAGGCTATATCATGATACGTATTGTTACTGAGATATGAAATGACTTCTATCACAATTGAAGATTTTGGCTATATCATCCAGTTCTACTGCTAAGTCACTATCGACCACCAAACGAGGTAACACAATGGAAATTCAGCCTATGGCCACTAATGAAAGCCCTTGTATTTGCAGAATTACAGTACGAACTGGGTGTCTGTGGAAAAATCATGAGATGTGATCTCTGGGAAGTGAGATCCAAAAACACACCTGCAGTTACCTCGTTTCACCGTAGCTGCTGCCAAACAGAGATCTATGAGACTGTAACTTTAAAGATGGCTGACAATAGAGTGCCGCAGGAAAGAGTCCTAAAACCTGGAAAAGCATTTCAGCATGACTGGTTCCCTCCTCTGGAAGTCAATATGTTTTTAGTTAGAAGTCTAAAATAAGGTTTGTTGTTAACACAAGGTGAAGAGATTTTAACATTTTGTTCTATGACATAAAATGTCAGTAAATATCCCATTTGTGAATTTTGAAGCCTTTGTGTCAGTTGCTAACAAGTGCATAAATGAGACTACTACATATCATTGACCTCCGGGATTAATAAAGGTTCATCTTATCTTATCTTATCATCACGCTGACTCGTCCGCCTTCACAACCTCGTTGTTTATACTCACATTCATGCGACCGTAGTTTAGTTTGTATATAGCCTAACGATAGCTTTTAAAAAAAAATCATAAAAATTGTGGTCATTTGTGAAGATTAGCTTGCTGAACGAAACATGAAGGTAATCCAAAACCCAACGAACAAATCTCATTGGCTTTCTGTCGACGAAACCCAGGGTGATGCTAATTTCCTGTTGGCCTATGAAAATACGTTATCCTTGCAGCGCTCTGTTAGGACACGTCAGTGTAGTTATAGCTATACGTACATGTGTTCTATACCAGACCTGGGCATTATACGGCCCGGAACCGGCCCTCGTGATGGTCCCGCCCGGCCCTGGAGGTCTCACACAAACCACACAATTTTAATTATGAAGCTAAAAAAACAGTAAAGAAAAAAAGATTTTGTTTTGAAATGCTTGTGTATTGTTAGTGTGCTTCTTCCTGTCACACTTGACATTAATGTAAACTGACGTGAGCGATGTTTGAAGTAGCGTCACCTGCTGAGGCGGCACGTCTATAATAACTCATGAACTGCTAAGTAGGTTGGCAGTAAAGCTGTGAGCTTAGTTTGCAACAAACATGGCTGAAGTCAAAGAAAACAACTTGAACCGTCACTTTGAGACAAAACATGCAGAAAAATCCAGAAAGCTGTCTGGAGATGAGAAGGAGAGGACAGCCGAGGGGCTGCTGGCTGAGATACTAAAGCAGAGAGGAGTTTTTACAAAGCTGCATGAACCAAAGAAGGAAATGTAAGTGTTAATGTGGAACTAAATGTTAAATGTAAGTGTTAATGTTAAGTTAAATGTTAAATGTAAGTGTTAATGTTAAGTTCAATGTTAAGTGGAAACATTGCTTCCCGAAAAGGTCAGGCCAGTACGGTTCAGAAACTCCTCCACATAATGTCATTTTCTTAATAATATGCTGTTTGGAGTGATTTTCTGTATAATAAATGCTGAAAAATAAGTGCCCAGTATGTTTTTAATAGAGGTTACGTCTGACAGAGGTTACGTCTGACAGTATTATATTGACAGTATTTATAAAATAAAAGCACACAATCCCCAGTGGGAGAATACACACTCACTTTTCATACAACCAAGTATTCATTATCAGTACTACCACTTTGTGAAACACTGATATGTATTATTTGCATCATTTTTTTTAACAATTTGAGGATGTTTCAGGAGGGAGACAACAAAGAACCCAACAAAAGTATTACAGTGTTAAAGCAAAGTGAGACAGATGTAGAGATGCTGTACTGTATCTTTGCTCTGGTTAATGTAACTCCCACATCAGTCCCTATCTCTACTGAAGCCCAACACAAGACCAAGACGTTTCCCAGAGCTTTGCTGCTCAGCGAGTTATTTTCAACCTGAAGCAACATTCAGAACCAAGCTCTTACAAGTGCTACTTATAGCTTCATATCTTATCGGTCCTCTCAGCAATCACAGGCCTCTCTCCTCATGTCTCTCACCCACTCTGCCTTACATCTCTGCCAGAAAACAATTTTCAAAAACATGCTAAACAATTTACACTAGCAGACTACAGTTGCATGATTATTTGATATCTATCTATCTTTTTAAGTAGAAGAACAATCTCTTCTCTGTTCAGTTTCTCTCTTTTGGTCTTTCCAGTCGTGGTCCATGAATGTTCACGTGATTTACAGTAGTATTTATAGTAAAGCCGGGAGTATATCACACAGTCACTGCCAAGCTTTTAATGTCACACGTTATATCAGCTGTAGATAACAGACACGCTTCCAGTCCCAGGGTGTTATTTTTACCAGCATTTCTCTAACTGGACTTTCCTCTGTCGTCCCACCCCGGCCCCATTTGGTCTCCATCTCTTCCTCTCAGCAGCCACCATACTTGCCCCCCCCCCCCCCCCGATTTTCCCAAGATGCTCCCGTTTTCCATCACCCTCTCCCGGTTTCCTCCCGGGGTCATAATTTCTCCTATATTTCTCCTGATTTATGCCAAATTTTCACACTTTTCGTCATCTTAGCCTGCTTCTGGAACTGAACAGTGTGCTTAATCTTTCTGTTTCCACCCGGACGTAAATAGAGCTACACCAGCTGTTGTTTCCCAGCAGAAGAGAGCAGTCTATGCTTGTGACACAGCGCAGTTTGAGCTCATGTTTAAGCTCGATGCTGGGTTTGGACGCTGCAGCAAAAAGCCGGCGTGGCGCAAGCCATCAGAAACATCAGGTTTCAGGGCTCAGTGGTGGCGTTGTTGCATTGTGTCTGAAAGGATCTCCAGAGAGCGAGAGAAGGAGAGAAAAATGGAGAGAACTACAAAAGAAATACTCAAACAGGAGCAAAAAATAAATACAAATGGATGAATCTTAGTTTATGCATGATATGGGTTGATATGGGACAGATGGGTTAATTAATTTTATTTTATTTTAATTTAATTTCTTTCCTGGAAGTTAAAAGTAAAATTAAAGGTTTCACATAAAAGTTGCAGAGTAATTTTTAATTATTTTGTTACTTTCACTCATGAAAAGTCCTGAGAATGCAGGAAACAAAGTCTCTGAAACTCAAAATTGTGAGTTTTGGTTTTGAAATCCTCCTTTTTTAAGGTCTCAATTGAAAAATATGGTGGCCCCAGTATTCATCATGATCATGAAGATGGAAAACTTCAGCAAAATGTGAAATGACAAACATTCCCATTTGTACCACCGACAGCTGATTTTCGGCCTGCTCTGGATCAGTTTACATATTGACATATTATCACTATAAAACGTGATACTGCAAACAGTTGATTATTTGCACATCCATTAGCATTTATTTGGAGATGTGTTATCTGGCCATGAAGGTAAGCACATATATTCACTCTCCTTTTTGCTTTGGTTTGGTATCCACCAACTCTTAATGAAAAATATGTCTTTAGCTGCTAAATGATCCACTAGGTTCTGTAGCTGGTCGCTAACTGTTAGCCGTTTGGTGCTGGGCAGGTTACAGTGGGTTTACTGAAACCTGAAACTAGAAAATCTACAACAATGTCGTTCCATCTCCTCAGAAGATAAATAACGCTTACACTAAATTTTGGCGAGGAAAAACTGTCATGGCCGTATTCAAAGGGGTCTCTTGACCTCTGACCTCAAGATAAGTGAATGTAAATGGGTTCTATGGGTACCCATGTGTCACATACAGATTGGGGCAAGTCATAATCAGGTCAGCACACTGACACACTAAACAAAGTACCCGTGAGGGTTTCTGGACAATATTTGTATTTGTCTGCATTGTTAACTGATTCCAATAATAAATATACATTTGCAGAAAGCAGCATATTTGCCCACTCCTATGTTGAAAAAGACTATTAAATACTTGACAAATCTCCCTTTAAGGTACATTTTGAACAGATAAAAAATTAACTATAATCATGAGATTAATCATGATTAAATATTATTATCAGTTGATAGTAAAAATATGAATTAATGCAGCTTTAAGTTATGAAGATGAGTGAAAAAATACACACCGGTATATACATTTTCACTTTAGTTTGATGTTTCCATGATCTGAAATGTTAATTTAGGGACATGACATTTATATTAACCTATTCTAGACTAAAAAGCATGTTAGAGCTTTAATCCAAAGTTTAGTCTCAAATCTCAGTTCAAGCTACGACCAAAAGGAAGTGATGCCTTAGAAGACGTAAACAGTGAGAATGAGTCCAAGTTGTAGTGTGTCACTGGATGACGCTGAGCTAGTACTGTATGTACAAAAACATAAAATGTTCTCTGGATGAGTGGCAGTACATTTATCTTTCTACAATAACAGTACAGTTGGCAGGCATGTTGTTTTTGTTTTTTCACTGGCTTACTGGAACTGATGTTGGAGGCCTTGCTGGGAAGGTTACAGCGTGTTTCAAAGCAAGTGGGCACTTTAGAGTAGTGGAGCGGGTTGCCCTCATAAAGAGGGACAAACAAGGTGAGC
Source organism: Pterois miles (assembly GCA_947000775.1). Classification (NCBI taxonomy): domain Eukaryota; kingdom Metazoa; phylum Chordata; class Actinopteri; order Perciformes; family Scorpaenidae; genus Pterois; species Pterois miles. The sequence continues at coordinate 3,629,316 of CAMQGK010000328.1, forward strand.
ATGTGCACACTCTGCCTCTCGCTGCTCCTCCTCCTCCCGTTTACGTCATGGAGTCCCTCCGGTCAATCACTGCTGGCATCAGTCTCGCTAACACACACACTGAGTCCTGCACATTATACCCTTCCAGTCATCCCCTTGGCATTGAGGGGGAATCCAGCCTCTTTATGAGCAGTCAGGCATTCATCAGAAAGCTATTACAGCTGCCGTCGCAATCTCGACCCATGATGCATCACTGAGGGTATGAAGCTGGCGGTGGATGCATCAAATGCAGAAGTAAACATGTCATAAAACAGCAACGGAAACTACACACGTGTAACTGATGTGCTGTACCTGCTGTAGCATGATTAACAACATGATACGCCACCCTGCCTGCCGCAGACTGCACTTAATGCTAATTGATGCAAATTTTCATAGTGGCCAAATGGCGGTACTACAACTTCCGTGTCCGTCACATGATGACGTTGGGCCCAAAATGACTTGTACCCATTGACTTACATTGGTTAATTAAACATGGTTAAAAACTGATTCAGTTATTTGAATGTCTGGATTTCTCCCATTGTCTTACCAAGTTATTTTTTAGTTTTCTGTTTAACTCTGTTCTGTCTAATAATCACATTGTGCAGTAACACTAACGGCCCACGAACTGCCTGTTAGTAGATTTGGATATGGTGGTTTTGTCTTCACTACATTCAAAGTCCAGTGGATCAGCCGTCACTATACTAACACTGTGGACACCATTATTTACATTACAGCCTTATGTATACACTCAGTGGCATTAAAATGTTTTGCATTCACCAGAGTTTGACTGGATAAAAAAACTGAAAATAGCTAACAAGGACATGTAGTTATAGCACCATACAGCACACTGCAGTACATTACATCAGGGGCCTCCATTAAGCCTGCGTGACCCCATAACTCTCCACTGACACCAACACAGCGACAGAAAGGGCTCCTTATGGACTTTATATTATAAACTTACGTCAGGATCCAGCTCCTCTAATTCATCCTCTAACCGCCGCAGCTCTTCCTCGGACAGTTTCTTCAGCAGCTCGTCCTCGTCTATGTCCCTGTACTTCTCCATCTCCTTCCTCAACACCGACATGATGGACAGCACACCTGCAAACACGGATACTGTGGCTTCACCATGACATGCATACAAACTATACGCTGATACATAACTATTAAAACATTAAGTGTTGGATTTTCTATTTAAGAGACATTAACCCTTTGGGTACCCACAAGACTCCCCTTTACCGACATACCCACTTCATGATAATCACATGCAGTTTGGGGCAAAAAACACTGTTTTTTTTCCACACAGTACAAATCTGTTATTTTCACCTAGTCTAAAATGGTATATTTGAATATTTCTGCATACTGGGGTCCCTAAACAGTCATGGATTTACTTCAATTTGGTATCACTGTAAAGATGAGACTCTTGTGGATCCAATGAGTCCAACTGTATTCATGTGTGATGATGTCTGTCCCCATTGTAGTCTATTTTGTGCCTCAAGGTATTGGTGTCTTAATGTGATATTCTGGAGGGATTGTTGACTGTTTTTATTGATTAGTAAGATACAGTAAAATTTAGCATCAAATCTATGTAACAATCAGTATCAACCCAAATTGCTGCAATAACTTATAAGACATAATCGAGCATGGGGATGACCATCAAATACCTCTATCATAATGCTGTAAACTCTTATTCACTTTTACAATTTATTTTAATGATTAATTTAGTCATGTTTATTTCTGAATTATGAGTAGAAGAAGGGGTGCACGGTGGTGCAGTGGTTAGCGCTGTCGCCTCACAGCAAGAGGGTCGAGGTTCAATTCCGGCTTGCGGCTCTTCTGTGTGGAGTTTGCATGTTCTCCCCGTGTAAGCGTGGGTTCTCTCCGGGTACTCCGGCTTCCTCCCACAATCCAAAGACATGCTGTTTAGGTTAATTGATCACTCTAAATTGCCCGTAGGTGTGAATGTGAGCGTGAATGGTTGTCTGTCTATATGTTGTCTGTCTCTATGTGCCCTGCGATGGACTGGCGACCTGTCCAGGGTGAACCCCGCCTTCGCCCAATGCCAGCTGGGATCGGCTCCAGCCCCCGCGACCCCAAAAGGGAAAAAGCGGTTGACGATGAATGAATGAGTAGAAGAAGCTGCATCTCAAATTAAACTTAAGGTTCCCAGCTTTCAGGTGATGTACACAACTTCTATATGACATCTACTGTTGACCTGCTATCTCCCCCTAAAATGACAAAAACGTGTCTGGGTCTCAGAGGGTTAAATATCCACACTGTTGACCTGAATGGAATGATTTTATCCCATTAAATAAACATTTGGATAGAAACTACAGTATATATTAGGGCCACGTTTCTTCTGACATCGATCTTACACTAAAACTTCTTGTACAAAAATTGCTTGAGGTGATACAATTAGCAACTAGCTTTTACTTTAATCACCTTCATCCTTCATCCTGTATTCTCTTTGCTAGATTTAGATTGCGGAGATGTGACATTCTGTGCTGCCAGTGTAAATATAAATGTACTACCAAATACACAAAGGTATCTGGGAGGTATTCAAATGGTTCCCTCACCTCAATCACCCCTCCAAATGAGAAAGACCAAATGTAGGAGATCAGGAGCCTGCTAGACCCTGGGAGTTTGAAGAAAAGAAAATCTGTGGATAGAAACAGCAGAGAAAGCACTGATAACATTCATGGTGAAATAACATCATGGTGTTTGAAGGACCAGAGCAAAGCAAAGTTAACTGCGATGGTCAGTTGCCAAAAGAAAGAAAATAAAATCGCATGCTTTGGCGAGTGTCACTTGATGTTTGCCGACTGCACTCACCTCGGTGACCCCCAGCTCAGGGGTAAAATAACAGCAAAGGCAGCCAAGTGCCTGAAGCGCTCCTGGGAAAGAGAGACCTGGAGGAGGCAGAAGCACAGAGCGGAGAGATTAATAGCTCTCAGAATTAGAGCGCAATAAGTACGCTAGGTCATCTATTGAGAAAGATATCCACCGCCTACTTTCTCCTTTTCGTTTTCCCCATCGTCATGTCTTCCTAAAGTAACTGACAGGGTAGCTACAGAACGCCGGGATGCTTTTCATTTTTTATGCCGTGTCATAAAATCTGTTTTGCTGTTTTTAGTAGCTCCTCGTTGAACTACTACGTCTGATATACTTGAGTGAGAACGTAACCTTTGCAGGCTATCAGACATGGAGATTCATTTTATTTCATTTCACATTCCTCTACAATTCAAATTACATGTTTGGCTTTAGCTAGTAGATGATTCATTTCAAAGTCCAAGTTTTCCAGATAAGGCATACTGGTGCCTTTTTTTTTTTTTTTTTTTTTTTTTTAAATCTCAACGGATTTATTAGCTGGATTTCTTCAGGAAAGGTGTTTTTAAAAGGAATAGTTCAACATTTTAGGGAAAAAACTGTAAAAAGGGACTATTTCTTGGTTGGAAGCAGCAACTTCCTGGAAAGTAATTGTGCTGCATTAAATTAATGGCGGTTAACCGTTTAACACAACATGATATAACATGTTTTCTTTCACGAGTCAGTATTTTATTTTGTGAATTTCTCCACTGTGGGACCAATAAAGGAATATCTTATCTTATCTTAATTAGCAGGAAGCTTTAGAGGTGTTAGCTGTTGTTACCTTTGGATAGAGTCAGCTAGTTGTTTACACCAGGTTCCAGTCTTTGTGCTAAGCTAAGCTAACTTGCTGTTAGTTGTAGCTTCATATATATATATATATATATATATATAGTTATTTTATTTATTATAAAGTTATTTTTAGAAAACAGTCAGAATCATGTTCCTCTGTGTCCTCCAGTGCTTCTAACGGCATCTGCAAGATTTCACAGACTGGAAGAAAACAACCAATCAGAGCTGATCTGGAGTCTGCCGTCTCTGAGCAGCTGTCAATCACTCACAGACTCTGATCAAACGGTCAAACAGCGCTGATCAAATATCAATCAATATTCTGTTACTGTAATGACTGTTTCTTTCCTCTTCTAGTTACTGTTTAGCTGTAAAATGAGAAAGTTTGTGACCTGGCAGCCATGTTGAGATCTGTTGAGGAAATACCAAGCACCGCCCACCGTCTGGAGCACAGCCAATAGCCACGTTTACATGCGTCAAATTTCTCTAATCCGATCTGAACCTTGGTTGATCAGAAATTCCAAATCCACTGTTTACATAGACAATAAATAAAATGATCTGATCATGATGTGCGTATACATGCACTGAGTGTTTAATCAAAATAAATCCTTTGGGCATGCGCAGAGTTGTCTAATTTTCCAGAGATAGTAGAAGTAGAAGAAGAAGAAGAAGAACAAGAAGAAGAACTCCTACTACTTGTTGTAATCAAACGGGGCCTTTATTCCGATTGCGTTCACATAAACACAGCAAATGTTATATAAATCAGCTGGATAGAACCAACCGAGGAAGAAAAACATTCATTCAACATAGTTCAACTAAAGACAGCTAAAGTTTGACTTACTACAGCAGCTGAAGTGTAAGAACAAGTCAGTTTTATGTGATTCAGATTCAACAGCAGACAATGCTTTAGCTGGCACTGCAGGCTTTCACCTGTTCACTTACTAAAGCTCTATTTCCTCACAGAATTATATCCTGTTACCGACCCCTCTGCCATGAAGCACTGCCACAAGCCTGCTTTTTCTCAAAACCACTCAGAAAAATGTAAAAGGATAAACCAAATATCTTGTCCGGAAAAGCTTGCTTTTCACTGGCATTGCAGACTGATCTGTCTTCCTCTCTCTCACTCTACATTTCAGTCTTGGCTGTGGGACCAGATGAACAATGACTTATGAGCTGCAGCGGAACATTTGTGGGTCACAGCACCAAACGCTCGGCTTACATACTGCCGCTAAGCCCCGGTTCCTTAAAACTGTGGGTCAGGGTTTGAGAGCTGATAGATGTCCACATGACAACACTAATAATAACTCCACTGAGCCTGCATCGAAGGATGAGAATGGTCTCAAATTGGGCAGAGAGGGTCAAGGTGCAGCTGAAAAACACGACCAAAGTGCAGCAAATGTTGCATTCAAGGAGCGCAAATGTGCAAACATTTCTTTTTGATCTTCAGTATGTCAGCACAAGTGTGTTTTGGCTGACCTCCTACCAGGTGGAGTCAAGTGTGCCGTTTTTTTGTTCGGTTTTCTCTAAGCTCAACGACAAGACAAGTTTCCAAATCCAAAGATGAAGAACTGGGCTGAACTCCAAATAACACTGCAAGTCTACTGGAAGTGGCCGACCTGCTCTGATGATATCAAACAGACCCGTGCCTGTATTTATAACATTTCTACAAGCTTCTCCGTCGTCGGAGGACATTCACCAGACAGAGAGGAAAGACTATTAAAACTGACCTGAGTCAGAATGTACCTTGTAAAGTCATAAACACCAGACTTGACCCTTGACCTCTAAACAAGGCCTGTCCAGTCCTCAAGCCTCTAAGAATAGCAGCACTGGTTAAAAGATCATAAATCAAGTCAAATGTGTGTAAAACCTTCATCACAGTCAAATCAAAATCAAGAGTTCACATCTGAAATATCTGTTTTACACCCAATTTACACAATTCAGCTACTCCTGCAACAAAGCGCACCGACGTCCTGCATTAACCACCATTTCTTTGTAAATCCCTCAATTTGATTTTAAACATAAACCCTGCTCCAAGTTTTTCAGCCGTGAAATACACATAAATCTCTGTAAAACTCTCACATGCTCTCAGAGAGGCCAAAAACTCTTACAGCCAATAAATCAGCACATAAAATACAGTGGGGAGCACAGCAGCGGACGACTTCCTGCTTCATGTTGTCAAACAGCTTACTGTACACCATCATGAAAAACCCACGTAAAGTAAGTGGCATGAGAAGATTTCGCTTAAAAGTTCTTCAGTTTGGGAAGTTGAAGATATACTGCTGTCATCTCTCTAAGCTAAAGTCAAACAGTTCACAAAGGAGCTTGAACCGATCCGCCCCACACTTCAGGTACAAATGAAAACATGATCAATGCTACAAATTCCCGATCCTACCAGGTTTTTAAAAACACCAACACGTTGCAGTTTACAACTGAGAGGTCTTACGATGCCTTCAAATGAGCTTGTGTTTACAACACGAGAAGTCATGCACATACATGTTTGGTGTTCAAGTGGTTAAGACGTGAGGACCGCTGCTGCTAATCAACGGCAATATTAACGTCACTGTCAGTCTAGAAGCCACAGAGGCTAACAATTTAGCAAGCTAGCAAGTGGGTAATGTAATGCAGTAAATATAAAGTCATGATAGAGGAGAAGATGAGGCCGTTGGGAACATCAACATTTTCCTCAAACATAAAAATATGACGGTAAATAATACAGGTCAAACAACACGACTCGTAAACTTTCCACATGAGGTCATGAATACCTCAAGAGGACGTTCATATGGACTCTTCCCATGAACACAACCCCATTTGAAGGCACCATTTTTGATATTTATGTAGACATTTGTCTACATATTGACGTATTATTTGTTATAAATAATACGTCCATGCAGCTTTTAGAAAGTTCAGAATAAAAGCATGTCTTTTCCTGAAAAAATATGACTGAATTAATCATTTAAAAAATCTTGGTGGGTCTAAAATGACCCATGTTTTATTATCGCTGAGGAAGATATGGTTTGGTTCCCACTTCTGACAAGGATTGTGAGCGATTAGTGAAACGACGTTGGTATCGTGGTAACTCTGGGTCGTCAGTTAAAGTGGAAAAAAAAAATTGATAAATGGCGGCGATTAATGATAAGTGGCAACGGATTGTTGTGAAGTGAATACAATAGAACGGGGGAGGGAGAACGCAATATATTATATATTATATTATATTATATTATTATATTATGTTATCGCTGTTCTCAATAGCACCTTTAACTTCAAAACATCTTAAACGTCCTAATCGGGTCAGCTCATGCTAACTGCAGGTTTAAAGGTGGACTTGGTAACAAAAACATAACCATAATATTCCGATAGGGATAAGTCAGGTATTTACAGACTCATTTATGCTTTATGCTTTACCGAGACATTTGCATGGAGTCTGTTTAAACTAGTTCACAAGATTGCCATGAGAGAGGTCTCTGAAATGGCCCAGTAGAAAAACAGCTGAAGCAACTGGTCAGCTTTCCTCTGTGTGTGGCCGAGATAAGATACAGGACTGTGTGTGTTTTCTGCTGTGACAGTAACAAGGGTGTCCACTTACATAGTGGGGAGCACTGATACAATGCATAGATGCTTACCAAAATAGATAGGTACACTGCAGAAAGTTTCTTTTTCTTCTCGTTACCATTAAGTCTGCAGTTATATGTGACGTTCAGATAAGAGCACAGACAGTGAAAGCCATCCACATTATTTTTAGACACTCTTAGTTTCTGAGGAAACTAAACCCATCGGTGATGGCTGCCGTGCCGTTACTCTCCACTTTGGGAGGATGGGGTATGGAGTCGTATGTCATGAGGTGAATAATGAGGGGCCCAGCAGCTCACTTGCTGTCTTGGGCCTGTGGTCTGGCCATTTGTGCATTCTGCAGAGGTCAAAAAGTCGTGTAGGTCACGTCACCAGTCTGAGGGTAGCTTCAAACCAGCTGCTGATATGATGCATTACTAATCCAAGACAGGAACAAACGTTTGAATGCCTGTATGCATGTTTTAGCACCTGATTCAGCTGTTATCAGGCCACTGAATAGGCACTAAAACACTACAAACTCTAGTTTTAGGCAACAAAACTACAACTTCTTTAGGTTTAGGCAACAAAACTACAACTTCTTTAGGTTTAGGCAACAAAACTACAACTTATTTAGGTCTGAGCAACAAAACTACAACTTCTTTAGGTTCAGGCAACAAAACTACAACTTCTTTAGCTTTAGGCAACAAAACTACAACTTCTTTAGGTCTGAGCAACAAAACTACAACTTCTTTAGGTTCAGGCAACAAAACTACAACTTCTTTAGGTTCAGGCAACAAAACTACAACTTCTTTAGGTTTGGGCAACAAAACTACAACTTCTTTAGGTTCAGGCAACAAAACTACAACTTCTTTAGGTCTGAGCAACAAAACTACAACTTCTTTAGGTTCAGGCAACAAAACTACAACTTCTTTAGGTTCAGGCAACAAAACTACAACTTCTTTAGGTTTGGGCAACAAAACTACAACTTCTTTAGGTTTAGGCAACAAAACTACAACTTCTTTAGGTCTGAGCAACAAAACTACAACTTCTTTAGATTCAGGCAACAAAACTACAACTTCTTTAGGTTTGGGCAACAAAACTACAACTTCTTTAGGTTTGGGCAACAAAAATACAACTTCTTTAGGTCTGAGCAACAAAACTACAACTTCTTTAGGTTCAGGCAACAAAACTACAACTTCTTTAGATCTGAGCAACAAAACTACAACTTATTTAGGTTTAGGCAACAAAACTACAACTTCTTTAGCTTTAGGCAACAAAAGTACAACTTCTTTAGCTTTAGGCAACAAAACTTCAACTTCTTTAGGTTTAGGCAACAAAACTACAACTTCTTTAGCTTTAGGCAACAAAACTACAACTTTAGCTTTAGGCAACAAAACTACAGCCTCTTAAGGTTCAGGCAACAAAACTACCACTTCTTTAGCTTTAGGCAACAAAACTACAACTTCTTTAGGTCTGAGCAAAAAACTACAAAGTCTTTAGGTTTAGGCAACAAAACTACCACTTCTTTAGCTTTAGGCAACAAAACTACAACCTCTTAAGGTTCAGGCAACACAAATACAACTTCTTTAGGTCTGAGCAAAAAACTACAAAGTCTTTAGGTTTAGGCAACAAAACTACAACTTCTTTAGCTTTAGGCAACAAAAGTACAACTTCTTTAGCTTTAGGCAACAAAACTTCAACTTCTTTAGGTTTAGGCAACAAAACTACAACTTCTTTAGCTTTAGGCAACAAAACTACAACTTTAGCTTTAGGCAACAAAACTACAGCCTCTTAAGGTTCAGGCAACAAAACTACAACCTCTTAAGGTTCAGGCAACACAAATACAACTTCTTTAGGTCTGAGCAAAAAACTACAACTTCTTTAGGTTTAGGCAACAAAACTACAACCTCTTAAGGTTCAGGCAACAAAACGACTACTTCTTTAGGTCTGAGCAATAAAACTACAACTTCTTTAGCTTTAGGCAACAAAACTACAACTTCTTTAGCTTTAGGCAACAAAACTACAACTTCTTTTGCTTTAGGCAACAAAACTACAACTTCTTTAGCTTTAGGCAATAAAACTACAACTTCTTCAGCTTTAGGCAACAAAACTACAACTTCTTTAGGTTTGGGCAAAAAAAACCCCAAAAAAACAGGGGTCTCGACATCCCTTAGGGAGTTTTACGCTGTCTTTTCTACAGCGCCTGACTTCTGCTCCTGTCATAATCACTACGGCCACTAGAGGTCCTGTTGTGTTCCTTTGTATGTTCTATTGGTGATCTACCATGTAAATAGATGATAAAACCTACTAGTGGGTGTAGTACGCCCCCATTGACCCACATCTATGAGACTCATAGTGACTGATAACATCTATTTACTAGCCTGACAGCCCAAACGACTGGATTTAGATGGTGAAACAAAGAGTTCATGACTAGAGGCTCCTGTAGAGAGGTGACCAGGGATGCAGTTTGTTCCTCAGGTTGGCGACAGTGAACAACAGAGCAGGCGATGCTCAACAAAACCAGGAGGGAAACCAGACTCCATTTATCCAGTGTTGTATGTAGGTCACAGAGAAACTGACAACCAACATGACAGCAGGCAACTGTTGCATCTCACAACAACCTGCTGACTGAAATCCACACTATGCGGGGTAGTTTTAATTCTTACATGTATACTGCTTTTTATCACATCATAAACATACTCTATATTGTGGCCCCAGCTTATCACAAGTCTATTTGTTTGTCTTCATAATTAATTAAATCTAACTGAAGTTTGCACAAAGAGGTGAAGAGATAATGTGAGCCCTATGAAGTGCATGTAATTATTACATATTAAATCATATATAAAGAGAAATGTATCACAACAGTTATTGAATCAAGGACCCCCAGGTAGCTATAAGAGACTGCGTTAAAATGTGCATTTGTGCGGGACTTTGGTTAAAAACAGACATGCAGTGTGCCGTTACTTTAAGAGGGAAGCAGCCAATGAGACATTCTCCAACAGGAGGGAAAACCCTAACAGAGAAATAATAAAAAGTAATCCTCAGTGAGAAGCCCCCTTTATCCTGCTCTCAGTCACCTCATGGAAACTCATGTTCAGCAATATTAAAGTGCTGCTCTGTACATTACTTTCAACTTGCTCTGTGATATTCGCTAATTTGACTGTTTCAGTGTGCGGTATCATTTTTGCATATATTTCCGTACCTCCTCCAGCGCTATTTATAGCCGGCCGGTCCCGCTGGGTGACAGCAACGAATACTTTGACCAGATATGGTTTTCTTCAGAGCCGCCTGGAGTCGCGCTGCGCGGTCCGCTCTGCTGCAGGCGCACAACCCGGGAATCCCGCACCAAACTCCCGACTACAGCAAACCGTCCATGACCCGCAGATAATCCTGAATCCAGCAGATTTCACAGCGTGCTCGCAGAGTTTCCTCCCCCCGTCCCCGGTCGGCTCTCGGCGGGTTCGCGGAGGCTGAATCTCATCTCCCGCAAAGGGCAAAGTAAACTTATGGGCAGAGATCCTCCTCCTCCTCCACACTGCCCCCCCCACCAACACGGCTGCCCTGTCACTCCAGTGAGGTCATCAAGTGGATCTGCATCCATTATCGGACACATTGATTTCCTATTATTGAATAAATTAAGTTTATGCATACAAGCCTACTTCTAAGTGCAGCTTTGACCCGCTTGTTATGGTAGTAGTTTGTTTCGTGACACTCATGGTATTAAATGCAGTGGAGACACTCAATGTAAAAAAAATACTTTTATAATATGAGCTTATACTGCATTTTTTTAATGGAACATCTTACAATACAAAATAAGTGATTACTGCTGTCAAGTCAATGTAATGGACAATAGTATCTAGTATAGTGCTGTGAAAAAGTATTTGTATATTTTATATGTAATATTGTTGCATATTTGTCACACCTAAATGTTTCAGATCATCATCCTCATCAACCACTTATCCGAGGTCAGGTCCCAGGGGCAACAGCTCCAGCAGGGGACCCTAAACTTACCTTTCCTGGGCAACATTAACCAGCTCTGACTGGGGGATCCGAGGCGTTCCCAGGTCAGTGTGGATCCTTACCAGATTCCACCTCAACTGGCTCCTCTCAATGCAAAAGAGCAGCAGCTCTACTCCAAGTCCCTCATGGATGGCTGAGCTTCTCATCCCATCTCTAAGGGAGACACCAGCCACCCTTCTGAGAAAACCCATTTCGGACGCTAGGTACCCGCGATCCAGTTCTTCCGGTCGTGACCCAGTTCTCATGACCACAGGCAAGAGTAGGAACAAAGACTGACCGGTAGATCGAGAGCTTTGCCTTCCCGCTTAGCTCTCTCTTTGTCATCAAATTTTAATATTAGACAACGATAACCCGAGTAAATACAAAATGCAGTTTTTAAATGATGATTTCATTTGAGGGGGAAAAAAAAAAAGTTATCCAAACCTACCTGGCCCTATGTGAAAAAGTAGTTGCCCCCCCTTGTTAAATCATACTATCTGGGATTAACCACATTTTTTGTAAAGCTGAGTTCAATTTCACTAGCTACACCCAGGCCTGATTACTGCCAGACCGGTTGAATCAAGAAATCACTTCAACAGAACCTGTCTGACAAAGTGAAGGAGGCTAAAAGATCTAAAAAAGCCTCACATCATGATGTGATCTAAAGAAATTCAAGAACAGACGAGAAACAGTCAGACATCTACCAGTCTAGAAAGGGTTACAAAGCCATGTCTAAGGCTTTGGGACTCCAGCGAACCACGCTCAGAGCCATTATCCACAAAGAAAGAAGACTTGGAACAGTGGTGAACCTTCCCAGGAGTGGCCGGCCTACCAAATGTACTCCAAGAGCATCGAGGACTCATCCAGGAGGTCACAAAAGAACCCAGAACAACATCTAAAGAACTGCAGGCCTCACTGCCTCAGTTCAGGTCAGAGTCCATGATTCAACAATAAGACAGACACCGGGCAAAAATGGCATCATGGGAGAGATCCAAGTAGAAAACCACTGCTGATGGAAAAACAACACAAAGGCTAGTGTCGCATTTGTCAAAAAGCATCTTGATGATCACCAAGACATTTTGGAAAAAATTTTGTTGACTGACGAGACAAAGGTTGAACTTTCTGGAAGGTGTGCATCCCGTTACATCTGGCGTAAATCTAACACAGCATTTCATAAAAACATCATCATACCAGCAGTCAAACATGGTGGTGGTGGTGTGATGGTCTAGGTCTGCTTTGCTGCTTCAGGACCTGGACCACTTGCTGTAACTGATGGAAACATGAATTCTGTTCTCTATCAGAAAATCCTGAAGGAGAACGTCTGGCCATCAGTTCGTGACCTCAAGCTCAAGAGCACATGGGTTATGCAGCAGAACGCTGATCCAAAACACACCAGCAAGTTCACCTCTGAATGGCTTAAAAGAAAAAAAAAATGAAGGCTCTGGAGTAGCCATGTCAAAATCCAGACTTAAATCTGATTGACATGCTGTGGCATGACCTTAAACAGGCTGTTCATGCTAGAAAACCCTCCAATGTGGCTGAATAAAACAATTGTGGAAAGGAGAGGGGGCCAAAATTCCTCCACAGCGATGTAAAAGACTCATCGCTAGTTATCGTAAATGCTTGACAGCAGTTGTTGCCGCCAAGGATGGCACAACCAGTTATTAGGATTAGGGGCAACTACTTTTCCACATAGGGCCAGGTAGGTTTAGATAGCTTTTTTTTCCCCTTAATAAATGAAATCATGAAACATTTAAGTGTGACAAATATGCAAAAATATAAGAAATCAAGAAGGGGGCAAATACTTTTTCACAGGTTAAGCGGTTAGTACTCAAGTAAATCTGGTTATTTTCCTCCAGTGGTCAAATATGCCACAGCTGTATGACACCCAGCCATATCTGGTCCTTGCTGCATCTTTACCACAAATTGGGGATATATATTTGTGTTTGATAACTGACACAGAACACTGGCTCGTCAATGCACGCTTATTATTTTGTTCAAGCTTTCAGTCAAAACACACCCTCCTTTGGCTATATGTTTTAATTCAACAAAACCTTGTGAACAGCTTTTCATGAGGAAACAACACTAGAAGTACCTATTGTTTTCAACCAAGTAACACTGACAAAAACATATATACACACTGAAGTGAGTGCACACAAGCAGATGATTCACTGTGGTGAACCCCTGAGGGGAACAGCCAAAAGGAGAAGAAAAAGAAATAGAGCGCACATTGAGCCACACCATTGCATGCATAAGGCACAGCAAACCACAACAAAATAAGACGATGGAATTAGAGTAATAAATACATAAACACAAAACATGCAACACACAGATGATTTAACTTTAAGGACCAAAAACCTTTTGATGAATTAAAGTGAGTTAGCTGATTACTTGTAAGGCTGGTAAGGGTAACAGCTGATGATGAGGAACATTTTCCATCTTTTTAATTTTGAGCACACCTGCACTTAGTAGTACCTCTGAAACACGCTAACGGTTTTACAATCCTTAAATTCAGAAAGAAAAGAACTCTTCAACATCTCCTGTCTCAAGTTAACCTGGCCCACGGTGATGACCCCAAAAATAAAAAAGGCTCATTTACAGCCTTTAATTGTGGACGAAGATCCAGAACGCTAGAAATTAACCAACGGCAAAGAAACTTACTTTTGGCTTCCAAAGGTAACCGAGTGCTGTCACCATGTTTAGAAAATGAAAAGAGCTGTTAGACTCACAGTCAGTCAGCTCGCTGGTTAAATTACCAACATGCAAGAGAAGACACCCTAGGCTGCTGAAGACAGCTCACCGCCGATGTCGGCCATGATGCTGTGAATCCAAAGGTCCCTGTCCTCCACTGCAGTGTCCACCAGGAACACTGTCATCCTGCGTTCCCCTAGTTCGCCTTTAACCTCCGACACACTCTCCACCTGGGCCACCAGTGCTCGATGCTCCACGTGGTTCCTGAATAACATGGAGGCCTCCTCTGACCACTGGTGCCGTGTCATACCTGCAGAACAAACAGGGAATTAAGCAGAATAATAACTCAAGCGGCTCCACCTTGTGTTATCAAAGTGAGAATCCATTAATTACATTAATTATTCATCAATATATAGATTCATACAACTCATTCTCATATGTAATGTTCATCGTATATAATATTCATTTAGTCCCTTGGCCATATCATCTGTACAAACCTCTCCTGTGTATATACGGCCATAACATCAGCCATAACACTGAGATCAGCATGGTCACTCTGACCGGTCTGCAGCTACGTGGCCTCATATGCAACAAACTACGATGCACTGTGTGTTCTGACACCTTACTCTCAGAACCACCATTAACTTTTTCCATCAATGTGAGCTACAGTAGCTCTTCTATTAGATCGGACAACATGGTCCAGCCTTCGCTTCCAACAAGCATCAATGACTCTTGGCCGCCCAAAACCCCTTTTCACTGTTTTTCTTCCTTTGGACAACTTTTGGTGGTTCTTCACCACTGAAGAAGAGGAACATCCCACAAGACCAGAAGTAAGGGGGGGCCGGCCCTCGTCTAGCCGTAACAGTTTGGCCTTTGTCAAAGACGCTCACAACCTTACGCTGCCCATTTTTCCTGCTTGCAACACATTAACTTCAAAACAGTTCTTATACAATATTTCATCAGTACACAACTTAAACTTTACTTTGATATAACATATCATATACGTATATACACCACAAACTGTATATCCTCATTTGTACATACTGTAGCATCTTAAACAGCACTTTATTAGTTTGCATTCTGGCTAGACGCATTTTGTTGTACTATGTGCAATGAAAATAAAGTTGATTCTAATCTAATAATGAAAATAATTGTTAGTTGCAGATAGGGATGCAAAATTATGGGAATATTCGAGGTGGAAACCTCACAGGGATCTTATTTGTTCAGGAAGTATTTAACATGTTATGCAGATAGAAAAAAACTGCACAAACAAGGGAAAATATATATTTTAAGACAGGACGATAGTCACATAAACTAGTCGATTTTTTATAATTTAATGACTACTTGACAAATCTAAACTCATGACCCATCCACAATTACAATTAGCTTGGAATAGAACCAACACAGAAGGATCCAATGATCTTGTTCAATAGTGACAAATAAATAAGAATTAAATTATCTAATAAGCTTTGAGTTGGATGGAAAAAGATTGTAGAGTAACTGACATTTTAATCTGACTGCTAAAAAGTAATGAACCTAATTGGAGCTAAATGTAATACAGCAATTCATTACACTTCTCACCATTACACATTTAAAATAGCAGAGCTTTAATGCATATGGACCAGTAAAACCACAGAGAATTATGATCCAACTCACCTGCAAGTTGTGCAGTAACGGCCTGGAAAGGCAGCCGTCTGAATTCCTCTACCAGAGGCCTGAGGAGGGAACTGCTGACCAGCTCGTGTTTGCCGTAGTCCAACTCAAAGACAGAAACCAACCCGTTGGCCAGAATCACCTTCACCTGTACGCGGTGCCAACTAGGTAGAGGAATGCACCAGTTGAGCCATCAACAATCAGACAATAGCATCCTCTTGTTCTTACATTTTCTCCTATAATCTCTGAGACACACACAACCACTACAAGTGACAACCATGACATAATCTAGATGATGCATTAATTTACAAATTGTATTGTCAATATACATTTGTCCTCATAACACAGGACTGCTATTAATATGAATTACATATGCTAAAGTTAAACCTACCGTTTATGGAGCTTGTGGGATTCAATTGAGATTTCTATCAGGTGTCATTATCAATTTATGATCATTATAATGAGTTTACATAAAGATGTTCCCATGACGACATAATGACATATTGTCCCTGATGAAGGAACAAAGCAGGTCTGGTATACTGTATGTCAGGTTTGCACAGCACCTACTTCTTGTCTATTTTGGCAGCGCAGATGTGTCCTTTCTGGATGTGTGGGGCTGAGTTGGTCTTCAACATCTGGTTATAATAGAGGGCCATCTCCTCCATCAACACCATTAGCTTGTGCAGGTCCTGCCACGGCTGCAGCACAAAGTAACCAGGGTGGCAGGCCACTGGCACAAACACATCCATATTCTGACCAGGCTGAAAGAATAAGGAGAGGAGAATGAAGTGCATATAACAACACAGCTCATATGCAGCAGCTGGTGCACCACTGCATGGGATACTTCGGTTAACGGTTAATAATCAGTTAACGAGGGTCAGTTATCGTAAGAAAAAGGAAAAAAGTAAATTAGCATCCCTATTTAACACCTGACAGCCTACTAGTACAGATGAGTTAAGAGATTGTTGGTTTAGAGTTTGGTGACAGCAGAGACATGCTAATATTGTGCATTGTAATATTGTGACAGGCTAACAAAATACAAAAGTTTGTTTGGATATGATCCACAGGACATATTGAAATGTTTTTCTTGATTTTTACATTACATATTCTTTCCTCACATGATAAATGAGCCCCTACAGAAAGTTTGTTCTTCTCCACACACCTGGGGAAACTCCAATGGGGGAGGCATTGGAAGTATCTGCATCCCATTTATGGTGGTTGTATCTGGAGAGGATGAGTTCTCTACTCTGTGAAGAGGCCGGGTTGAGTCCTTGGTGATGGAGTTCAGAGTCAACTTCTCCACGAGAGCACTGAGACCTAGGAGTGTGGAAAACCTCGTCGTTGCTGTGCTTAATCCACAACAATAAAAAAATGTCTCACTGTACTCACACCTTGACTTCACTTTGTAGAGCAGTTTAGAGAAGAAACAGTAGATATTTGTAAAGTCTGACCACAATTCTTCTTCTTCAAGTATACAAATGTGAACTGTTAGTGGGAGCCATCCCAGACCTGAAATAGACTTTGTGTTTGAGGCTTGTGAGGTGTTACCTGCATCCACGCTGCTGTTATTGCATGTGATTGCACTGTTGTTGTTGTTGGGTGTTGTGAGTTTCTGCCACGTCTCTGACTGGGCCAGCTGATGGTTGACGCTCTTGTCCAGCTCCTGACTGTCAGCACCAATGAACAGGTGCATATAGACCAGACAGTCCCCTTTGTGCTGGTCTAATTTCATGATCTAAAATGAGGGAACAAGGGAAAAAACAGACACACATAGAGAGGTAGAGACATTGAGGTGACTGACTGTTTCACATTGTTCAGGTTTTACTTGTAAGCTTGACATGCAGTGTTTATATTTGGAATGTTTGGAGCTAGATCAACACAACTCCTGCTGTACTATACACTGTTGTTGTGCTTCAAGCAGCCATACCCCTTAGTAAACATACACTGATCTCTTTATTGGGTACACCTTTCTAATAGGACCCCCTTTGCTATAAAACAGCCTCATTGTTTGTGGCATGGATTCAAAAAGGTATTTGAAACATTCCTTAGTATTCTGGTCCATGTTAACATGATAGCATCGCACAGTTAAAGCAGCAGTCAGAAGAAATGGGGAAAATATGATTGAAAAGTTCATTTTTATGTCACTATATCCTGACAGTAGTACACGAGACAGGTAATCTGAAAAAAATCATGTGCCCCTGTGCTTTCCAGTGCTCCTTATAGCATCTGCAAGATTTCACAGACCAAAGAACAACCAATCAGAGCTGAAATGGAATCTGCCGTTCAGCTTCCGTCTATGAGAGCTACGAATTAATCACTAGCAAACTCTGACCAAACGGTCAAACTCTGCAGTGCTGATCAAATATGAATCAATATTCTGTTATGTTAATGCCTATTTCTCAACTCAAATGTTTTCAGAATCAACTTGTAGCACACGGTACAGCTGTAAAACAAGAAAATTTGTGACCCGGCAGCCATGTTGACATGTACTGGGTACCTAATAAATAAAGTGGCCACTGAGTGTAGTTTCCTGATATATTTATTGCATGTTCGTCCTGCAGCAATCATTGTGGGAAATACAGGACAAATATAAGTGAAGTTTAACTTGTGTGCTAAATTTCATGTTACAGTATATTACCTTCATTTTACAGTCTTCAGAGCCCAGGACTGCTTCCTTCACCCACAGAACGGCCTCTGGGCTCCAGTCTCCCTCAGGAACTGGGACGTCGGCCAAGCGACATTTGATTGCCTGAAGAGACAGACAAAAAAAAAAACTATGCACCTTAACGTGTGCGACAAACTACTTGCTTGATGATGTGTAAGCCAATGACATACGTGTTCAACAAAAAAGCAATTCACATTAACCATGCATCATAAATCTCTAAGACAAATTAAATATGTGTTTATTGTTAAATGCAGGACACAGAAGGGCAGCGTTTTACCCAAAGTTGAAAGTTTTTCAGCTCTCAGCAAACAGAAAAAAAAAACCCACACCGAACATGCAGCACTCAGCACCTCATCCCGCTGCTGGCGTTTGTAGCATAGTGTAAATATGTGGTGCTCCCATTGCAAAGAATTCAAAAAAGAAAAAATGTGAACAGTGATTATGGTGGTTGCTGCCCATCCTGTGTAGTTGGCTTATCAATTGCGCAATATTGCATTATTGTGGTTACTGCAACAGCCCTACCGCACGCACACACGGAAATAACTGACCAGTGGTGGGATGATGGTTAAGTTTTTGAGGAAAGGAGGGGGGATTTCTCGGAGATCAGTGACCTCTACAGTTGCTGGGACACCCAAGTCAATGAAGAGGATCTCAATCACCCTGTTGCCGTAGATGGTGGTGATCTGAAAACAAGAACAACAATCAGTGGGTGCCAAAGAAATATGACCTCAAGTTGTCTGGTCACAATACAATACCCTAATACTTTCAATGTCCAAAATAATTTTAAGTTTTCAAGAAAATAAACATTTATGATTCTGTTCTTACCTCCACTCTGGACCACTTTCCTTTGTAGCGGGCCAGACAGACCTTACCACTGAAGGGTCTGGACACCAGGGACTCAGACGTCATCTAGTAGGAATAATTACAAAGACACACTTATAAAAACTTTCTTTCTTTCCTGAGAGAACTTTTGGCTCAAACGCAGCAGCTGCATTTGTGAAACAGCAAAAACTTTAAACAAGAGACTGAAATTACACCAGCAATTAACAAGAACTGTCTGTGAACACTAGATACAGAAAAAAAACACTATCTCATGACCTATAACAAAATGTATTTGTGAGCCAAACCATTAAGGATGCACTGTATAATATCTGCCCACCTGCTTTATACAGGGAACATTTCACCTCTACTGCTAGGTCCACTAGTTTGTATTAGGGAGTCAGAGGGATGGCTTTAACTCTGACAAACCCACACCATCAGCAGCAGCTATCAAAAGCACATCACAGACTGGGATGGGGCATCAACTGCACCATGCTCCAAAGGTTTCAAAGATGTGTAGCAACAGTGTTTGTGATTCAGTGTGGGTTTACGCTCGCTCCAAAATATTTGGATAAAGTCATCCCTCATCACATCACATCTTAATGACTGTAAAACCTTGTTTGTCTGCCTGCGTCAGCACTAGCCCAACTAAACAAAAACAAGTTGCAGATCCCATCTCACAGGCCTGTTTTTCCAAATCCCTTTGAGCTGTGAAAAGTGCTATATAATACAATGAACTTACAGTGACTATACAGTTATTTCAAACTTGTGCATTATCTTGAGATGAAAACAGCCTCTTTCTGCATCAAACAGTCCACTGAGCAGACACTTGGTATTCCCAGGGTTTGCGCAGCTTTTCAAGAATGAAATTCACACACTTTTCAAGCACTTTCAGGGTACCTAAACACAAAATCGGGGAAAAAAATGGTCCCCTCCAACCAGCTTTACTTCCCATCTTTTGGCGTGAAACCGGTTTACATGAATTCACTGTTTCAGACAACAAATAAGACAAGAATTAGCAGAACACACTGAGTCTCTCACAGTCGCTCTCCTCTTTGCCGTCTGAGTCCAAGTGACTGTCAGTGTGTTGTGTTAATTTTGTGTATTGTAGATTTTGTGTAATTCGCTACGTTGATTTCACCTGTTCACCATGCACACAAATGTCACTGTGAAAATATCACACACTACACTAAGGTGGACGAACCGAATAATAAAATGAAACCCTCCGTTAGTTGATGCAGCAAGTTGGGCCAGCTGACTACACCTAACTAGTTAACTAACTAGAAAGACAAACACAGACTGATAAACAGATTTATCAGTTTGCCTTGACTCAAACAAGCATGAGTGCACCTGTAAAGCAGCAACTTTTAAGTAATTTAGTTATTTTTTTTTAATTAAATTGTCAAACAGTGTGGCTAGTCAAATTAGTCAGGAAATGACTCATAAATATGAAATATCATAGAAATGCAAAAATGCACTGGGGGGTTTAGTGCTAAGACAAATGGAGGTCTTTTTAACCTGCGAGATCAAGAAGGTCTCCGTTGCTTCCAGTAACTTGCCGAGTCTTGCGGTTCCTCTGGAGGGCAGCTGGCAGTAGATGATACCCTCTGCACACACATTTGTGACACACACATCCTGATAGATAACATTTACCTACAGGCAACACAAAGACTAATATTAGATTATAAAGGGACCGACTTCACAATCATGGCTGACCAACTGAGTTCCCATAACACAGACAGAGCAATATGAGAATGGTACAACAGCACCACTCACTGGTGGAGCTGAGCTGTGATGTTGAGAGAAATTTGCAGCTATTTAATAGGATTTATACGTGCGTGTTTGTTAAATACATGCACAATCTGCTCTGCTATTCTAGAAGAGGCCTGTCCTTGATCTTAAACATCACACTATACTAGTAGTTATCACCACCATCCTTACAGTCAGAGGGTTGCTCATGGTCACATCCTGGAGAGCCTTCAGGCAGGTGGAGTTGATGTTGATGTCTTCATCCTGGGAAGTGTCATAGAGCACTGCTACAGGCGTCTCATTCTGTTGACATGGCTCTAATGTCTCCATCAGCAGGATCTTTCCGACTGCCAGCTTGTCCAGAGAAGACAGCACCAGTGGATGGGAGCTGAATGCCTCTAGACCTGGGAGACATAAAAAACAGGACAGGAAGGAGACGGAGTAGGGCCACTGGCCAGTATTAATGTTTTGTCCGTTCTGTTGCGATGTCCGTATGCTTTCATCTACACCAGTTACACAAAAGCAAGTCCTAAAATCATTTCTCTATCCTCTATGTACCTGCAAGTCGAACATTGACAGCCTGGAAGGGCAGAGAGAGGAAGTCATGGGGTAGCTCCAGTAGATTAGTCCCAGTGGTTTCCACAGAAAAGCCATAGTCCACATAGTATATCTGGCAAACAGACAGACAGACAGACAAAAGCTCTGTTGCTGCAGAAACACTGGTCCATCCTATAGCTCCCGAATATCTTCCTCCAACAAACTGAAGATCGCCATAAGCTGTGCCCCAAAGTGCTAAAAAGTATTCAACCCCTTGACATTTTCCATAAAATCAACTTCATAGCTATCTAACAACTAACTAAATGCGTTACCTTGACCTTATTAGGGGCCATAACCTCCATGACTTGAGCTCTTGCCAGCTCGTCTCCATCCTCCCCTCTGACTGCTACCAGCTGACCAACAACAGGTTTAGACAGAGGATGGTGGGTGGAGCTTTTGCTGTAGAAAGCGCACATAGCCTCCTCCATGGCCTCCTGGGCGTTGGAGTAGGTCTCACCCACATACCTGAACAGAAAAACAAACTTCTCTCAATCTGTGCATGGTATTCATCAAAAATAACCTGGATGTTGCATTACCAAAGCACATTTAGTGTTTGTTCATATTTTGTTTGCATGTTTTCATCTTAAGATAAAAATATTAAGCTGTTTGAGATAGTAAATTATTCTGCACCTCCTACTATGCCTGATAGTGTTGTAACAGTAAATATTAGCTGGAACATGTTCAAAGTAATAACTTAATACACAATAACTTATAGTCGCTGCCTTGATAATGTGCCGAAGCCAGGTCAGGTAGAATCTAAAGTTACGTTATCTCCATTGATCCAGTTGATTTGCTTTCTTCCACGGCTGCAGAAGGCTGTGTTTGTGTGCCAGTTGTGGCAACAGTGTGAATTATTTTATGCTGTATTACAGAAAATATATTACAAAAATGTCATTAGCAGATGAGCCACTCTTCTGTTGCGTTTACCTATATTCAGCATTTAATTACATTCACGTCTCACCTTACAGTAACAGCACTGCTGCTCTGGGCATCGGTAATAAGCACAGAGGGGTACTGCTCTGAGGGGAGAACCAGACTGGGAGGCAACACAGGACCCAGGGCCTCCAAACCAGAGGGAAGGGGATGGCTTCTACCCTGCTGGCTTTCTTGGCTGTCTGTCGCTTCGATGTCTGCTCTGCTGGCAGTATACAGGATGGCCTGACCACAGGGAAGTACATCAACGACAAATGCATTAACAGATACAAATATTCACACAGGCCAGCTTTACAGTGACATCCAATTTATGTATAACTGTTTAGGAACCCCGGTATGCAGAAATATTCAAACACACCATTTTAGAATAGGCAAAAATAATACTTCATGAATTTTAAACCTGCATGGTTTTTGGCCAAAACTGCATTCGATTATCATAAAGCATGTCATAAAGCATGTCTGTAAATGAGAGATTTGTAGGTACCCATAGAACCCATTTTCATTCACATATCTTGAGGTCAGAGGTCAAGGAACCCTTTTGAAAAATGCCCATGCCCAGTTTTTTCTCACTAAAAATTTAGCCCAACTTTGGAGCATTATTCAACTTCCTTCCCGACATGGGAGCGTGACATGGTTGGTACCTGTGGATTACTTAGGTTAGCTTTCTAGTTTCTGTGAGGATAAGGTAAAGTAACTTATATACTTTATTTGCACATTGTGCTAACTCTGGTATACACTGTGTCATCTCATTCACTCACCTTCTTCTTGTCATGCGGTATAGGGTACTCAACATTGCACATATCCAGCAGAAGAGACAAGTTATCCAGAACATGTTCGGGGAATGGCTTCTTGTATGTGTCCATATAGAGTTTGGACAAAGCATGGGCCCACAGACCTTGACTGTACTTAGACAGAAGTTCATTTATTCTCTGACGCACCTCAGTTGACACGACGGCAGCAGAAGATTTTGGGGGAGGACAAGGGACAGAATCAGAGGTAGGGGGGAAGGTGCTTACTTCAGGTCTAGGTTGGAGGGAGGAAACTAGTGGAGGAGCATTGGTTGATGCAGGGCAGGTAGGGCCTAAAGGCCAGGTGTTTTGGGTGGGGTTGAGGTTAGTTGTAGGCAAGTTGTGCTCATCTTTCCATCCACCATTGGCTGTGAGATTAACTGGGCGGGCCAGCGAAGGAGCAAGAGACGGGTTGTGGGCAGAGCTGCGCGATGTGACTGAATGCGACAGCTTGCCCGAAGAGGCAGCGACAGCTTGTGGAGGAAAAATAAAGGTGGGCTTAGCTAAATGGTTTGGGGGGAAAACTCCAGGTTGAGGGACAAGGGGTAGAGTGAATGGGGTGGAAGGTTGGTCACGTATTGAGGGACATGACGATATGGGTGGGATGATGGTTCCTGAATCGGTGGGTGATGTTGGAGGCGTGTTGGTGGTGCCACTTCGAGGGACAACACAAGGCTTAGGAGGCAGGGGAGGGTAGATCAGGCGGTCAGCTCGGTTGGTACTGGAAGGTTGCTCCACCTGTGAAGGCCAAATGACAGAGGAAAAATTTGAACTCCTGTATTCCAGGTATCGGTAAAAAAAATAAAAAATAAAAATAAAAAAAAATTGGAAATGTTGGATCCTCCAACTGTATTTGGAAAACAGTTTTTCTACTTCAAACCTAACAACTAACTTTACACACCTGTGTATTTTCGCCCACCCAGATGTGAAAGTTTGTACAAGACTTCATCATACCTACATTGTTTAATTGGGGGTATTATTATCTGCATTTATTACATTTTTTTACTTTATTAAATTAAAGTTATTGACTCACCAAACTGATGTGCGTCCACTTTTCCAGATCTATGAGCACCTGAGGGTGAAGCTTCTCACCGAACATTTCACTGTAGACCCCTGATAGTTTCGACATCCACAATCCACGGTCGTATTTCTCCAGGAGCTGAGTTATTCTGCTCTGCATCAGCTCCACGTCGTACAGACAAGACTGCATGGGGAGATTTTACACGATTGATTACAACAAGTATATCCCTATGCTTTTATGATTGACCTTTCAAATCAAATAAACACAAATCATGCATGTACAAAATAAGCTCATTAAAAAGAGCTGATAGGAAAGAGCTACTGCGACGTTACTGATTAGAGTATAGCACAAGTGCTACATCCATAAATATTATGTGACAAAAGTTGTGAGGATTCATCTAATATGTGAATTCAACAAACTTGAACTCTTGATTTAAACGACTACATATAAGGCCATTAGAGCCTGTTCTTCCCTTAGTTATACATAAACATAGAGCAGTAGAGCCAAGCTATTCAATTTGGATTTACCCTTTGATTTAGTCGTGTATTTTACTAGGGATGTAATTAGGACAACACAAAATGCAATGCACTGCAACTCAAATGTAAGCCGTCAGGTCATTTCAGGTAGAAAGAAAACGTTTTGTCTGCTTTTCATGTACAAAAAGGGGAAATTTGTCTTTGGTTCCCATGTGCAAAAACTGCTGTTAAAAAGAGTGCATTAAAACAACATAACATATCCAGACAGGACACATTAAACATACTCATAAAAACACAACACACCAATATAGCTAGATTAAAAAGGAGCACTATGTACCCAGGGCTGAATCCAGGTTAAATAAATAGATAGAAGTGCTGTGTACTGAGGTAGCAGGCTGTATTCAGAAAGTGGCTCTCCTGACAGATTAGGGTACTGTATTTTTCGCACTACAAGGCAAACTTAAAATCGCCCATCTGTTTAGCTTGGACACTGATGAGGAAGGATTTGATGGATTTGTGGAAGAGGACTGAAAAGTGAGTGTATTGTTTTGTATTTCATGTGGTACAAGTGAAAAATGTTGAGAGTTATTGAAGTTATTGAGTTATTAAATTAATTGAATGAAGTTTGACTTATCTGACTGTTTTGTTTCGCCTTTTAATCCGGTGCACTTTATAGTGCGAAAAATAGCATACTTGGCAACAAGGACAAATTATTTGTTACAGATGTTTTTCTTTGCACAGGGCACTCTGTACCTTTGCCCTGAGGACAGTAGCTGAAAGTGCTGATTTAATGGATGACTGCAGTCAGGCAAAAATACAAATTTTGCCACTTAAGCTGCTTTGCCAAGGTGAAAGGACAGTGGTCAGTATGCAGCTTGTCATTGTGCTCCTTAGTTTAACTACTTTGGAAAGATTGTCTTGCTTTTGACACGTTGGTGCTCAAACCAGGACACAATGTTAAAAGTGAGTATACTTTCAATTAAGGATTGGTACACATTAGCTGACCTCAAAACTCGGTAGCTTACACTGCAGGAAGAGTCTGTGCTGTGTTTTTTTTAATGCATTAAGCATGTTTTGTAAAGGTAAAAGACTGGTCTAACATAGTCCCCAGGTATTTAAAGAAGCTCTACCTCCTGACCCTTGGTTTTTCTTTTGTTTTGGTTACATTCAGCATAAGATGGCTATCATTAAACCACTTTGAGTGGACACAATAAGCAATGTACCTGAGACTGGCCGGGTCTGGAGACTTGTTCAAGCGGCTTCTCTGTGAAAATTGTACAAAAGGAAGAGGGAATATATTTTAATCTTTGTATGGAAATGCATTTCAAAGTGCAGCCTGATTGAATCTGCCTAAATGGTGCATTAATATGTAGTTGTTGTTTATGAATTTAGTGCTGGTTGCTGCCACCCAACCCCAATGTCGATTCTGGCGGACCAACAAAAGAATTCTCAACGGGTGAAAAACACACACATATGAAACAATTAGTGGGTCAAGCACTTTAAAATATGGTTTGACAAAAAATATCTGCTTGATCTACAAATAATCAAATTACTGAAACTCAGATTTTATTCTAAAGGGATGTTGTAAAACTGATAAGGATACACTCCAGAGAGGTAACACATACCTCTGGGCTGCTGACAGTTTGCCAAGCTCTTCTCTTTCCTGTTGGCAACACAGCAGTCTCTTAAGCATAATGTGCTTCTCACAGCAACAAGTTATAACTCAATACAAACACTCTGCTGCAGTTCTTGATACAATAATAAGCTACAGGTTGGTCAAGTAGTCCATATTTTGAGACTCAACTATGAACAGTTTTTTTTAATACAATACCATGGCTTATATTAAAATAAATGCCCTAAGCAATATTTTAGCATTAAATACTTTTAAGAAGAGGTGCTTGCGTGTTAACTTTTATAACTATGTATAAAAGATATATACTGAATGTAGAAGAACCAGGTTTAAGATTTAACAGAGCCGAGTTTAGCTGCATAAGGTTTGTACATATGCGCATGTTCACCTGTAAGGGATGAAACTCTGTCTTACAGCTGGCTGAGGAGCCGGTTGACGAGCCGGTTCTCTGTGTTCAACAGAGGTGATATAGCATGATCTTTGATCCAACTGCCTGATGTTTGGGGAAAACACAAGCAAAAACTTTGGCTCATTCCTTTTGAAATTCACTTAAGATGATGCAAACTAAAGAATAAATTCCAATATATTATTCAAAATATGGGTGACAGAGAATGGCATTCAGTCACAGAAAGCAAACGGCACTGGGGTTTCCACAAACTGATATGTTAAATCTGACAGAAATTGCATAATAGGCTGCCGGGTGGTGATGTCACCAAGTTGTAAGTGCAGCTACTGCTCATCATTTCTGGATGAAAACTGTTTCCTGTTTGTAATTGTTTACCTGTAGTCACCAGAGGCGCTGAAGCCTCTGTGGCCACCATGGGACCAAGAACGGTTCGCTGATGAGTTAGACACACCATAAGCTGAAGGTTGCCGGAGAGAGGACCTCGGCCTCACTACATGCATGGAAATGGTAATAATAAGTCAGGTTAAGATTGAAAAAACAAATAAGATACAGAGAAAGGTTTGATCAGTGATGAAGAATCACAGAGGAGGATTTTGGAGGGGAATGTCTGCACGTCTCATCCCTTGTTTTCATAAACAAAACACCTTTGCAGAGATACTGTAGTGCCCTGATGTAAGAAACAAGTCTCCTACCACTGAGTGTGTATGGGTTGGAAGGTTTGAATCTCATCTTGCAGTTGATGAGTTGGGAGTGACCAGATTTCTTCGAGCTCCTCTGCCTGGCCACCAGCTCAGCAATGTGAGCTGTTTCTCGACACACTGCAGCAAAGCATGTCAACTACAGAGCAGATTAATTGCATTGTTACAAGTTCACAAAATGCTGCGTAATAGTCGAAACATTGCACTCGATTTAGCAAAATTTGATGAACTCCAAAGACCTTTTTGGTGGGAATTTCTCAGTTCTGTGTGGATACTAGCTGACCTAAAGCTGGACATACACGGTACGATTTTAGAAATACTTTGTAATTCCTACTCCTACTGTATGAGTAGATTGTTTGTGAGCCAAAGCTCTCAATTTATGTGCTCACACTAGATGGTTGTCAGCCGCCACCTGAATGTTCACACTGAATGTGTAAAATAGAAAAAAAAGAGCCAGTCAGCTACTGCAGGCTGTTGTTGCTGTTGAAGACTGGTTTGAAAGCTCCAAGGCGAGTTAAATTAGTTTGCTAGCAGAGGTCTGTATGGGTCACAATGCTAACAAGGCAGAAACATGCTGCCTTCATCATCTATGCCATTGTGTCTGCTAAATCATCTAAAAAAAGAGGCAGCGGAATTATGTTATATGAACTCGCAGGTGGCTAGTAGGGATGAGTCACGACTTTCGTTTATCCAAATAGTCGTTAAGTTTTAAAAAAAATGCGGGTCATGCAGCAATTTTCAAATAATAACTGAATAATTCTCAGTGATTTTCAAATACTATTTTTTATACATATATCCTTCTTTTTATCTTGATAGCTATGTTCTGATTACTGTAAATAAAGCAAAAATAAGGCAGTAACATTGAGGAATCAGCCTGTAGCTCTGCTTCAACTATGCAAGAGCCTGTTGTCAGCAGAGCAAAATTTCTGGCATGTCGGAAAGTTAGGAGTTAATCGGTCCTCAGTCCCCCCTATACACTGCACAGCAAACAATGCCCGATGAAGCTAAAATACAGTCCGACTCTAAAATGACTATTGTGGCTCCAAATTCCATCCAGAAACCAGTTAAAATTGTACAGTGTATGCCCAGCTTAAGGAAGTAGAACAGGGACCAGGACCAGGTGAATATGGCCTTAAATCTGGGTAAATTTAAAAACCTGCCCTCACCTCACCCATGTGGTGCTCCAGGCGGACCACAGAGGGTATGCTAACAAGGTAGTCCTCCAGTTTTGAGTATCCCAGCTTCCTCAGCGGGATGCTCTCTCCGCACAGCGACCGGTACTCTGACTGGAGGGTGTTAATAGACACGCCGGTCTTGCTGGACTGGAGTACAGATCGCAGCATCTTCTTGATGGACTCGCTGTCTGACATCCTGGTGGAGTCACACTGAAAAAAGAGAAAAAACAGACCTAAAAATCAGTGGGTTGAGAAATGCACAAGTAAAGTACAGCCAGTGGTGTAGTGGAGGGTTTTCTCAAGTACACAGAGTACACACATATCAGCCAAAACGCTACTGGGATATATAGAGGAGAGTAAACCAACTCCCTCCTCAGTAGCCATCATCACCATTATCATCATCTCTGCCTAATAGTAAACCCAACCTTTATCAACGATTATTACACCACAGAGTACAGCACCACCTAAACAAATGGAGTTAGACTCAGGACAGACACCAAAAAACGTTTTCAAACGTGAGATTTTAGCCCATAAAATCATGTATGCGCTATTTGCGAAATCAGACATTTAAGTACAACTTTGTATCGTGCAAATATAGAGTTCACCTTCAAGATTGCAAATGGAAAAAGTAAATGCGGTGGGTCAAACTAGGTCAATGCCCGCCATGACAGTTTTGGTGTCACAAGCGTGGTTTAAGACTGTCAAGCGACAAATTCATGAATTTAAATAGTATAGAGGAGACACACAAGGCTGTCCACAACAACATGGCAAATGCAAATTCAAATTGGTCTTACTGCTGCAAAGCATGAAACGTTGGAGATCTATACACACCCTTTACCTCCACTGAGACAATGGCTCTGGTCCCACAACGGATGTCTGCCACTAAATTGGCTAACGGCTAACGTTAGCTAGCTAGCTAGCTAGCTAGTTCGTCCGCAGCTAACAGCAGTAAAATAAAGGTTGTTATTTCAGCGGCCCACAGTTAACTCTTTATATACCAGCCAAACGTATATGCAATGCGCGATTACGTTAGCTCAAGTTTATAGGCAGAAAAAGACACGGTCACATTAACTTACCTGTTACTTTTTTTAACAAGCTAGCCAAACTGCTGTGGTGCGTTCAACGTAGCCGCATTCAAAATCATGCGCAGTTACGCACCAGCGCACGTTTACGCCCACAAGTTCAAGATGTCACTACCGTTAGTTTGTCAGTCTGAATTTAGTCTGAATTTATTATGGTTGTAATATGATACAGTTGTATTCCTCACATTTATCTAACGAGTATCTAACTAACTACATGCATCACTTTTAAGATAATAAACAAATCAACATCTAGCAAAAAAAACGGTCGTTTTAACCTACAAAACAGGCTGCATTTAAAGCTGTCGGAAATCTTAGTATTCAAAGTCAAGCACACCATACTTATCTACTACCGCTAAAATCTACAATCAAGTTCGCCAGCTAGCTAGTAAAATACTAAAAACATGAATTAAAGTTACCTTTTTAAATCAATCAAACCAATGCAGCTTTTACCATTTTCCTTTTATTTCCAACTGAAAGCATTTTGCAGCAACAACATATTTACAACTTTCAAGAAGTTCTTGTTATAAGGCCTAATATGAACTCAGAAATAAAAGGTTTAGTTTTTATGTTTGGTGGATTATTTCTTTCTTGTTACAGTGATATTTGTCATTGTATTTTACATTGTTGGAAAGCCTGTTTATTTACCTTCACAGTGATGTCCAACTTGTAAGGATTATGGATTCGTGCGATGAGCAGCACAGCTGATTATGTGGGTAGTGCTCAAGTGAAATTTGCCAAAATTGTTTGCCAGTGCTGAAAAGTGTATTCTCCTGTTGGTATTGACTCTTGTTTTGAGCTCCAGGTGCTGCCGATCAGGCATCACAAGACCAGACCACAGGACCACAGTGATCCGGTTCATTCTGAAAGGTCAGCTTTTTAAAAACCAACGTTGCTCAGTTCAAAATTTAGTTTAGAACTCCTCATCTCTTCTCTGACATGATTTTGACATCAGATTGGAGCTCAAAACAAGAGTCTGGCAAAGAATTGTGGCAAATTTCACTTGGGCGCTACCCACATAACCAGCTGTGCTGCTCATCCCACAAATGCATTATCCATACAAGTTGGACATCATTGTGAAGGTAAATAAACAGGCTTACCAACAATGTAAAATACAATGACAATTAGCATTGTAACAACAGAGAAATAATCCACCAAACACAACTTTCCAACCCTTTTTTCCAGAGTTTACATGCAGAGATCTACAAATTGCACATGCCACCAAATGATTAATGCAAACATAGAGTAGCTCAGCACAAACATTTTTAACCAATCATATTTTATAACACAAACCTAGAATGACAAACAGCGCGGTGTAGCTCACAGGATTTTTAATAAAATGAACATTATTAGACAGAAAATGGCCAGCTGTAGTGCACCACATCCATTTGTAGAATAGATGTGACAGAGGTTATTGTGACTAATTACAAAAGTTCATAGTTATCCTTGATTGTGTCTAGGCCTATATAATGTACCACAGTTCAACATTTACTTAAATGCAAATATAATCAATCTGTGGTGAAGGTTCTCATCGTTTCTTAAAGTCAAATACAATATTAGTGAATGACTAAGGATGAATGCTCCTTTTGAGCTGACAGAAAGGTGGCCTAATAATTGATAACATTAACCTGTCAGCCAGATGTTAGTACACATTAACCTGTCAGCCAGATGTTAGTACTAGACATTAAATGACACCACAGTACTCCACAGTGCTCTACAGTATCCACTGAAGGACACATAAATAATCTTGGATTCCAACCCTTATCATTTTTTTAAAACATGATCACAATCTCTATGGAAATGTTTCTTTAACAGTCTTCTGCTGGTGTGACTATAATCTCTGGTGGTGACGGTGACTCTGCTCGCCGGCGCTGTGTTTGATATGCCATGACGCTAGCCTGCACCACTGTGTCTGACAGGGGAGATGATGATGATGTGTTTAATGATGAAGATGAGGAGAGGTGGTGCTTTCTGAGCAGAATCAGATGAGGGTTCCTCAGCAAGGTATAAAACAACATCCAACGCCTCCTGGCACGGCTGTTCATAAGGGATTCTGGAAAAAAAGAAAGAAAGAAAAGAAAGAAAGATAGTCCTTTATTAGTCCCACAAGGGGAAATTCAATTTTTTTACTCTGTTGTTAACTTATACACAGTACATGCAGACCCGAACACACACATGCACAAACATGCAACAATGGAGAGATGTCAGAGTGAGGGGGCTGCTCCTGACAAGCGCCCCAAGCAGTTGGGGGTTTGGTGCCTTGCTCAGGGGCACCTCGGCAGTGCCCAAGAGGTAAACTGGCACCTCTCCAGCTACCAGTTCACACTCAGTTCTTGGTCCATGTCGGGACTTGAACCGGTGACCCTCCGGTTCCCAAGCCAACTCCCTACAGACTGAGCTACTGCTCAGCTTGAGTTAATAAACTCAAAATAAAAAATATATACTGTATATATAAATAATACTAATAATAATAATGAAACAAACACAAGCTATATAAAAAAGAATAAATTCTGATAAAACATATAAATCTGCGCAGGATGAAACAAAACTGCATGAATGCAACAAGGTGGATTCTGAGGGCTAATTTGATCATTTGGTGCATCTTAGCAAAAAGGTGGAAGCAGTAATTTCGCAGAAGATTATTTATATACAAGCTATACGCACACACACACACACACACACACACACACACACACACACTACTGACCAGATGGTGCGTTGCTGAATGTGGAGTATGCAGACACAGTGCGTCTCTCCAGCGAGTTTGACACCAGCAGCTGGCAGAAACACACCATGACTGGATTGTTATGAAAGTGGTCAGCAAAGATCATCCCAATCCAAGTACTGTAGCCTGGAAAATGTAAAAAATACTGTCAAATCCACACACCATATGTGAGAAATGATTTATAGTATTTTTAAATAACAATGTGTGTTTGAGGAGGATGCACAATTGATGCTTTGTGAAATGCTGCCATCTCCTGGATGAATGAAAGTAACATGACCCCAGTAAACCACACCACCACCATATAACAATAATAATGATAAAATAGCATGTTTTGGACTCTCATGTACCATCATAGCTTATAAAAAGAAACTGAGTTTTGGCTGTGACATTTTATGGTGGTAAATATGGACACTTAACTGCTGCACCCAATTTGTTATCAGGCCATTAAATAGGCGGTTATCAGTCGCTATAAGCACCATAGATGTGGGTCATTAGAGGCATTACTATGCCTACTACGTTGTAAAAGTGAAAGTGAAACTTAAAAGCAACACATTATACGTACAACAACTTTGTTGAATAACAACGAATACAAAAACTACACATTATTGGTTTCACACAGGATGCAAACTGGTCTACAGGGTGACAACCAGCGCTCGAAGTGGGCCGGTACTCACCAGTATGCAGTAGGGTTAGGGTTAGGGGTTGGGTAAGGGATTCAACTAGAGGTCGCTGCCATATTCTTTTATACCTTCTTGAGGTGATCTACCATGCGAATAGAAGATAAATCCTACTAGTAGGTGCAGTAGGCCCCTATTGACCTACATCTATGGGGTGTACAGCGACTGATAACGCCTACTTAACAGCCTGACAACAGTTTAATTGACTGACTCCTCAAACTAATATTTGATTTTGTCCCACACATGTTCTAGTTGAAGTTGTGCTTACCAGCGTCCATGGTTTCATATCCTCTCTGCATAATGGTGCGGTCTATGCGGGACACCAGCCACGTTCCCGTCACAATGCTGCACAGCAACCTCAGTATGCAGTTGCTGATGCCCATCACCACGTTGTAGAAAAAGAAGAAGTAGTTGAAGCAGTGGAACGCCTTCCTGAAGAAGAGGAAGAGAAACTTTGATTTCACATTACTTTGAATCATATTCACCTCACTGCAAAACACCATCACATATTCTGTATCGGCTTCAGCATCACATTATGTCCCCAGCAGTCCTCTTTCCACAGCTAATAATGTAACTGCCTTTATCACCAGCACTTCCCTTTTCAACAGTCAGTATTTGCTGACAAATTCAGAACGTGGTTTCAGTGTGACGTCCCTCTAATGGCTTAATTATCCACTGTTATTTAACATTTATACTGAAATATACCAACCTGTTGTTGAGGGCCAAAGGTTTGTGTTTATCAGTGGGAGACATTTTATCCTGGAGGAAGAAGATCTGAACCAGTGCTACCTGGAGAATCACCAGCGCGATGACCAAACCGATGGTCAGACTGAGAGACACAAAGAAATCAGTCAAACAATATGTCTATTCTAACCATCCGTTCATCCATCCATCTTCAACCGCTTATCCCGTTAGGGGTTGCAGGGGGGCTGGAGCTGATCCCAGCTGGCACTGGGCGAAGGCGGGGTTCATCCTGGACAGGTCGCCAGTCCATCGCAGGGCACATAGAGACAGACAACCATTCACACTCACATCCACACCTACGGGCAATTTAGAGTCATCAATTAACCTGCATGTCTGTGGGAGGAAGCCGGAGCACCCGGAGAAAACCCACGCAAATACAGGGAGAACATGCAAACTCCACACAGAAGAGCCCTAAACCAGATTTGAACCTGCGACCCTCTTGCTGTGAGGCAACAGTGCCAACCACTGCACCACCGTACAGCCTCCGTCCGTTCATACGCCATCATATATTCACAACCACAGAGAAAACGGCCTCACAGTATAATCCCCAGGTTGGAGAGCATATTCAGTGCTTTTCCATGCTGTATAGGAAGAACCAGCAGGTAGACCAACAGCAGAGCAAACAGGAAGTGGACAAAATGGACAATCAGGTAGCCTAAAGAGAAAATACAGAGGAGACATCCAGTTAGTTCACGTAATCTCTCTATATTCATGTTGTTTATTATCATATTTTACTCATGTAGTGGGACTGTGCTGTTGTTTTATCATTTTTCTTTTCTATTCTCAGATCTATTCTTGTCTGTGTGATAGCACAATAATATAAAATAACATGCAAATCTATCAAGATCAACTGCAGGGAGCACAAATGGCACAAGTGGCATTTAACATTATTATTTATTAAAGGCCTCTTGGTGGTGAAATGACGTCTAGTGGGCAGGCATCACCCCTAAAAAGATTTGAACATGGCCATTATGGTTGAGTATCTCTGCAACACATTTATTAGTTTTACACTCAGAGATGAAGTTTGACTGGGATGCTGGTTTGTGGAGGTTTGATACAATTTTTTGGATCTGAGCTGGGTTTTTTAGTATAATAGGCAGGTTTTACAACAAGTTTTACAAACCAACACCCCCAAAATGAGTTGAACTAACATTGCATCCATTATATGGGCTCTGTCACTGAAAAGTTATACTACCTAAAGCTCCCCTTTACTTGCCCTCATACTCCCTCAGACCACTGAAAACACATCTGTTCTTCGTGTAGTTCATCTTACCCCACAGTGTAAATGCTATTTGCCAACCAGAGTATCTTGCGATGGAAGCCTGTGACAGTTGGAAACTTGTTTTAAATGCAGTGAAATAAGAGGCCAAAATAAAATGAGATACAAACAATCACACATGTAGAGAACCCACATGCTCTAAAAATATGAAAGACTCACACAGGCAGGCTCACACACACTAAAATAGTTCAGACACTTGCAAATGTGTGTATTTGTGTGGTGTGGTGCAATGGCCACATGGTTATGGGAACAATATGAGGACCAGATTTTCATGAATATGTAGATGATACACTGTGGCCCGGTTCCAATCTGGCCCCTACACCTTCTCTCCATGGTGAACTCTGTTTGTAGTCACATTCACACCTTAATGAAGCTTCCTCTTTAAGGTGGAAGGTGTAAATACAGCAGCAAGCTTCGGGACCGACTTCCCTCTCCCGGCAAGGAAATAAATATCAGTATCAGAAATACGTTATTGATCCCCTGGGGGGAAATTGAGTTACATATAAATATGTAAAAATAGAGAAATTGATACTGTATGTGATATAATATACTATATGTTATACATATTATGTATAATCACAGTGCAAATAATAATATAATAATTACTCATTACTCACATAATTACTCATGTAGTGGGGACGTGAATCTGTTTACACAGTCACATTGTGGGGACTTGCCTTCCTTTTGGGGACAAAATGCATGTCTCCAAAATATTAATGTTACTCAATGTAGTGTCCTCACAATATATATATATATATATATGTGTGTGTGTGTGTGTTACTTACTACGCTGACAGCAGAGCTGGGCTTGTGAAACTTCTCAGGAAGGAAACCCTTCTGCCCTCTCCACAGCCTCCTCAAGTGTTTTCTATAGCGACAAGACACCATGACACTCATTTATGGGTTTTTTTTGTGATACAAACTTCCCATAACTAAATCAGTTTCTCAACTTTTTTTTATTTATCATAAAATTTCAATACATTATGTATATTTCAGATATTTTTAGGTGTCTTACCTGTAACATGCCAAGACATGGAAGCAATAGGCTACAGAGTTGATACTAGCAAAGATGGTGGTAGCTAGCCAGGACTCTGTAATAAAAGGAATAAGAACAACTTTACTTAGTAACCTCTGAGACCCACAATAGACCTGTTTTTGTCTTTTTTAGGAGGGTACAGGGGGTATTTAGATGGAGATAGCAGGTCAACATGATGTCATATAGAAGTGGTGTACAGTACATGATCTGAAAGCTGGTAACCTAAAGATTAATTTAAGATGCAGTTCAGCACTGAGTGTCAACATTTTGGGTTGATACCATTTGTTACACAGATTTGGTGCTATATTTAACCATTTTATACCTACCAAGAATTGATAGAAATGACCAAAAATCCCTTCAAAATACCACATTAAGACATCAAGACCTTGTTGTTATATGGGATCAAAAACTTTTGCCATTTGGAGATATCTGCAAAAAATGCATTTTTCTGCAATTGGGTGGTGAGCACTTCTGTTGTGTAAACTGCTCAGAAACCCCCTGATTGTCAGTCTAGCTAAGAAAGCTATCCATCCTCTGAATGCTCCAGGTCTCTAGTTTGTGGTTGTAAAGTTTCATGAAGCTGTGATTATCCCAGAGGTCACCACAGGTCGTTTTATACAGTGAGGTCAAGTTTCAAAAAACAGTCCAATGAAACGGCTACTATGGGCACTAACATCATCATGTAAACACAGTTGGGCTCAATGGAGTTGCTCACAAGAGTCTCAGCGAAAATAACACATTTACGCTGCATGCATAAAACTGAATGTGATTATCATGAAGTGGGCACGTCTGTAAAGGGGAGACTCGTTTGTACCCATTTTCAGTCACATATCTGGAGGTCAGAGGTCAAGGGACCCCTTTGAAAATGGCCATGCCAGTTTTTCCTCACAAAAATTTTGCCCAAATTTGCTGCATTATTTAACCTCTAAACTTAGAGAGACTATTGGGGAGAGCAGACCAACTCACTCCTAGCCACGTCGATGAATTCTTCCAGCGGTGGTATCATCGCTGCCAGAGCTTCGGTCTGGTTACAACAGATTATCATCTGTTTTAGTGTATCCTTCCACCTGTCTACTTGGTCAAACGCCACATTACTGAGACTGTAGTCTGCCAGGGTCATCTAGAGGAATGACAAGAAGACAAATTAACCCCTACAGAAGCAAAGATAAGGTGTTTTGTGTAACACATTTGGTTTTGGTCTTGCAGTACCGTATACAGGCCTATAAGGGATATAATGACAGTGCCAATGATCCTGTTGGGGAACTTGAAATGAGGGTCCCACTCATACACTCTGCTCTGGAACCAGTTGAGGGGCTTACTGCAACACACAAAGGACAAAACCACTGTGTGTACATGTATATACCTATATCTGAGACTGTGTTTGTTGCTGCCTTCAAGTGCTATCTGAACTCTGGTTACTGTGGCAGCTGGGATTGTTATTGTGTTGCATGACATTACTCATGACACCAAAGCAGCGAAGAAGCTGACAAATCGTGGATACTGGAGCCTTCCAGCAGCACCTGAACACACCGTCAGTATACACTGAAACTGCATTACTACCTGACAATTACTTTGAAAATGGATATGATTTGACATGTATTGGTTTCATAGTTTAAATAGACAGTTTCTGCAAATATTCACTTCACTCACAAAAGCTCAATGTTAAACTCTGCATGTTGATTTTCATATTTTTCATACTAAATGAATGATAACTAGTGACTATAGTAAAAAGAAATCTACAATGTTGACATTAAATTCTTCTCAGTTTTTAGTAAACTGGTTAAAAGTGCAAAAATAGTGACTCCCTTTACAAGCAACAGGACTGAAAATCCCCAGTTGTACAAGGGACACTTGAAAGCAGCACTGGTGCACATGTGTGTGAGCGTGTCTTCTACCTGTGTGCAGGTGTTTTCTTCAGCAGCCTCTTAACATGCTGCACCTGGTGCTGCTCAATCAGCTCCTCAGGGTCCTGGAAGAAGAGTCAGCATCTTTATAGCCCCACAGAATTATTATTCAGAAAATGCAGATATAAAATCACTGCAGCCCACACTGGAGGGGCACAAAATGCAACAGAAATGAATGTTTTTTCTTAATAAATGTGACATAAAATCTCAGTCTGTCAATCGTATGTTCGGGGGAAACACACAGCAAGAATTTCAGTGATTTCATTCATTAGGCATACTGACCTCCTGTTCCACTTGCAGATGTATTCGAACGGCTTTAACCAGCATGTAGACAAATCGTCCCAAGAGGAAGATGAGGGAGAGGATGCAGGGCCACTGGACAATCACCTTCTGGTATTTACCCAGAATCTTTAAAACCACAGACACAAAGTCATTCATTCATTTCATTTTTTTTTTATATTTCAACAGGCAACTCTTCACAACTGAATGTTTTGTAGATCTAATTTATTTAGGTGTGGGAAGAGGCTGGTTTCTTGGTGGAAGCTACACTGCAACACACACATTTACACTAGCTTTCGTGATGGTTTAGTACTCACCTACCTTACCATTGGGACAGGTGAATGCATCCCAGATTGTAACGATGACCCTAAAGAAACAAGCATCTGGATGTGATGTATTTTCTAAGGTGGTCATCCAACTATCAGTAAGTTTCAAATCCAACTGTTTGCTTGCTTTTACAGTGTTGTGTAAATGTAGTGTTGCACATTTTGAGACATATTTACCAGGAAAGAGAGTAGAGTATCCCTAACACGGCCCCAGCCGTTCTGAAAGGTGTGGACAGACAGGCAAAGAAAGGGAAATAGACCAGGCCCACCTCTAAAGCTCCAACCAGATACACAATAGCTGAGGAGAAAACACCACATCAGCGTGTTTATTTTGTGCATCTGCGAGGTAAACAGGTTTGAATCTTCAGTGGAGCCTGAGCGAGTACCTCTGGCCCAGGGTGGGACAGTGAAGGGGATGTAGCGTTCAGAGAAGAGCAGCAGGACACTGGAGGACACAGCACCGAATGCAAACCCATAGGACCAACGATTACTGAGGCTGCCTATAGTATCCAAAGGCCTGGGACAAAGTAATGGCAAAATATCATAAAAAACAAAGCCATACCTGCTGCTGCTGCTGCATAAAGTAGCCTGATAAATATAGATAGATGTTACATGATTCAGATAAATACAAATACTTAACCACTGGAGAAATAACATCAATAATCCCTCCAAAATACCACATTAAGACACCAAGACCTTGAGGAACACCACAGGAAAAGTCATGCTGTGATTTGTTTGCAAAAAACATTTGCCATTTGGAGATTTTTGCAAGAACTGCATTTTTCAGTGATTGGATGGCGAGCACTTCTGTTGTGTAAACTGC
Source organism: Pterois miles (assembly GCA_947000775.1). Lineage (NCBI taxonomy): Eukaryota > Metazoa > Chordata > Actinopteri > Perciformes > Scorpaenidae > Pterois > Pterois miles. The sequence continues at coordinate 3,668,702 of CAMQGK010000328.1, forward strand.
TCAGAAACCCCCTTATTGTCAACCTAGCTAGGAAAGCCATCCATCCTCTGAATGCTCTTGGTCTCTAGTTTGTGGTTGTAAAATTTCATGAGACTGTGATTATCCTAGAGGTCACCACAAGTCATTTTACACAGTGAGGTCAAGTTTAAAAAAATGGTGTCGCTACAATAAAAAGGCTACTATGGGGACAAACATCATCACACATGAATACAGTTGGACTCACTGGATCCACAAGAGTCTCAGCTTTACAATGATACTCAATTTATGTACATCAAGACTTTTTAGGGACCCCAGTATGTACAAATATTCAAACACACCATTTTAGACTAGGCCAAAATAACACATTTATACTGCATGAAAAAAATGTATGTTTTTTTGCCACAAACTGCATGTGATTATCATAAAGTGGGCATGTCTGTAAAGGGGAGACTCATGGTTACCTATAGAACCTATTTTCATTCACATATCTTGAGGTCAGAGGTCAAGGGACCCCTTGTAAATGGCCATGCCAGTCTTTCCTCACTAAAATTTAGCCCAACTTCGGAGTGATATTTAGCCTCCTTCCTGCCATGTTAGCATGACATGGTAACAATGGATTCTTTAGGTTTTCTAGTTTCATAAGATATCTGTATCTTCACTCTAGCCTTATTAGAGCCTCTGAAAGGGATTGCCTGTGACCTTCCAGGTCTCAGGGGTCCCTTTAGTTGTGATACTGACACAGATATTGACATTGCTAGTTGTTGTTGCTGCTGTTGACTTACACCACGATGGCAAAACGTCCCCCCAGGCAAGGAGGAAGTCTGTGGTCAATGGCCAGTATCTGGGCTCTTTTCTGTAGGAACGAGAGCACCCCTGCAATCAACACCTGAAAGACAAGAAATCACTACTTAAATACATGAACAAACCTTACTGGAACAATGCAACTGTGTGTCTGATTTACAGTGTATGTTCGAGGTAGCCTAACCAGCCTCAGCGTCCTATCAGATTAGCTGCATAGTCATTGTAGATGTAGTAGTACAGGTCTGCACTCTGCTACTAGCTGTGTTTCAGGTCTTGGTTGAATAGTGTAAATTGCGTTAATTGCATTGCATTTCATTAAATTATTCCATTAAATGGATGCATATGGCATTGCCATCTCACTGTCCTGTGAGACTCATGTATCTGTGTGATTTTCCTCTAAGCAGACGATTGAAAAACAAATGGTCTCAAAGCTCAAAACTGTTATTCTTGGCTCATGACAAGTTTCTGTTTTAGAGACACAAGATGTCCTCAGGAGGGTGACCATGAAAAAGAAAGCTTTGGAAAGTTGATTAGTATGTCAGCTTTTCATTAATTCTCCAGCCAGATATTCATAATCCAGGTTAAACAGCAGGACAACTTACTGCTGGTACGAGTGACATGTGCAGGAAGAGCTCCATAGAGATCCCACTGTGACAGTCCTGGACTGTGGAGACCCTGCAGAAACAACATAGTTTGATATAAAAGATCTGAACTGGAGGGACAAATGTAGATGGACTAGTAGGGGACAAAATGAAAATAAACTGTAAAACTGAACAAAAACACACACACAAAAAAATCATTAATAGCCATGAATTGCATCAGTTAGCTCAGGTTCAGGTTTACTGTTGTCTTGATTCAAAACAGCTAGAATCAGGTGACGACTAACAGCTGATTATGACCATGTAAAGAGCAGTATCACAGTGCTAGTAGCAGTGAGCGGAGTATTTGTAGTCTGTACTTACTCATGTTCCACCTGGTTTCTTATCATCATTAAGTCAGTTCACTGAAGTCTGAACAGCTTTATTCCAAATGAAGGAAGCGACTGGACTGTCACTGCTCCTCTGTTTCCTGGTTTCAACCATGTGACTCACACAGTTGACCTTTGACCTCTAGATCCAACTTTATTTCTCTGTTTTTTTATGTTCTCTCAGTGTGTTGCTCTGTGCTTCTGCATTTGCTCACACTGTCTCTGTTTGTCTTTGTCACACACACCTGAACATTATTGACCACTGTGTTACTCAGTATGAGGAGTGTAAACATGTGGCTCTCCCACAGAGATAACCGACCGATCATTCACCTCCTGCCTTCACTTTACAAAGGAATGTTTTCAGATTATGTTACCTCAGTCCTTTTCCTTTCTTTTGTTTCCCTTTCCTTGTATCACCTCCATTATAACAAAAAGAAAGAAAAAGAATAACATAACTCCTGAAAGATTTTGAAAATAAAGTCATAATATTATGACAGTAAAATCAAAGGTTTTTGAAAAAATAAGTTCTAATATTATGAGAATAAAGTCATAAGACTGAGGTAAAAAAGTCATAGCATTATGAGAATAAAGTTATGTTTATGAGAAAAGTCATAATGTTATAATACCACCAAGTCATCAGTTTACAAAAAAAGTCATAATGTTATGAGAAGAAATTCATAAGTTTCAGAGAAAAATAGTACTATAAGTTGAACAAAGTCATAATATTATTAAGTAGTAGTTTCATATGTTTCAGAGGGGAAATAGAGCAGCATGCCGCCTTTGTGAAAATGAGGAATATGGAGCATTTTGTGAAGCTATACTTTACTTTAGATTTCATAAATAACCAAATATTTCATCTTTTGGCACATCAGCACCACATTATCATCAGTATCAGGACCTTGAAAAGATTGTGCAAGAAACTGAGTATATTCTGAAGAAAAAAAAAAAAAAAAAAAAAAAAAAAAAAAAAAACACACAGACCTGGAGCAAAATATCTCTTTTCTGGAGGAGGAAATTACCTTTATTCTTGTAATATGACTTTTTTTTCTTGAAATAGTAATAGTTCCAATAATAGACTCTCATTAAGTTATGCCTTTTTCCTCATAATGTTATGACTTTATTCTCAAAATCTCAGATTTTTGTCCCCCTCAATGTGGCTCTAATACTCTATCACATTATATAATTATGATCCAGACTTTTTCGTTGACTTGTATGCATTTTATGGATTAAAAAAATAAAATATGAGAAGGTTGTTTACTGCTGATAGACATTTATTACTCAATGCGATGACACGCACATTTAGGAAATGTAATTTCACATTTCCATATTGGGTCGATAGTTAGATCTTGATTGGTCGCCTTAGCAGTGACATCATCCCCCGGCTGTGCAGGTCAGCAGCTCTCCTCTTTGGCAATCAGGATGTCCATCTTTAATTTCCTGCAGCAAGGACCATAATATGAAAACATTAGATGGGATTCATTCAGTTTCAGTCTCAGCTGAGGTTTAGTTCATCTTTGTATCTGCGTCAGTGATGAGACTGAAAATGAGTGATGAGGAAATCATAACCCAAATAACGTAAATAAGTCGAGCAGCAGTGGAGATAAAATGTTAAAAGCCATTAATGATGATTTTTAATCCAGCATATTATGGGATAAAAGAGATAAATAGAATCAAAGACAAGGAGCACTTTCTAAAATGATTTAATTCAGTTTTTGTCACTCTGGACTAAAATTTATCTCCTGATATTTTGTGCTTTTTCAAGATTTACTCATCAGAAAAATGAATTTTCTAGTAATGACCACTGGCTCATTTCCTGTTAAGACCAAGAGATGAATAATAGATAAAACTGTACAGCATCCAGTCATTTGAATCAGCTGCTGCTGTCAGCCAATCAGGGCTCAGTATCGTGACTGCAGTCCACCAGCAGAGGACGACTCCATCACTTTATCCTCCCTGCAGTTTGCCTGGATGAAGTAATATGTGGATGCCGTGAGAGTGTGGCAGCTGTGTGTACTCACCGTCTCCGGGCACACAGTGTACACTCGTTGGCGTAGGTGTTCCCATCGCTGCCGCACACCGGAGCGAGGTTCAGAGGGCACGCCATGATCTCCTCAGCCTCCAAGTCTGGACAGGAAGGCTGCCAGGAGATAACAGCACACAGCAGGATCTGGTGTCATTTATACCGTCTTTCATTGCCTCAGATGAAAGCTTATTCACCATAATACATACATCACACATACAGCCAACAGCTGTAACAGTTTATCCACAATTAACCTGCATGTCTTTGGACTGTGGGAGAAAACCCACGGTGACAACATCATTCATACATACATGTAAAATTCCTTCAGTTACACCCTTAAATCATTTTATATGCACACACACCTTTCTCAAGACCTTCTCCTCAGCATCTGGAAAGACAGCAGATGACTTTTAAAACCATCAAATAAATAATTAAACAAATAACTGACTCCATAGGCCATCAATTCCTGCTTACATAAGAAACCCACCTGATACTGAAAACACATGATAAACACCAGGGACTCAGATTACGTGAATCCATGCTGGGATGAGAAAAGGTCTACCTGAGATACATTTTAATACAGTCCCAGTTATATTTCTGACCTAGAAATACATCACATCATCAGGACTAAGGCTAAAACAAGCAGTAAACTCTTTAATACACAGAAAAGATCAGAATAAAAAGAAAAATTTGCAGATGTTTTCATTTTCTCCGTCTTCTTTGTTGTTGTTGATCAGTGTTGAAAAATTCAATCCCCTTTGTCGCCATTTTTTAAGACAATAAAACATGAAACTTCCAACGTGGGTGAATAATTTTAATATGCAATCATATGTGTTTCAGTCTATGGCATCTAATTAGAAATCTCCCCCAAAATTTGCTGTATAACAACAGTCAAACCAGCATGTAAAAATATAAGATACGATATTCCTGTATTAGTCCCACTGTGGGGAAATTTGCGGTGTACAGCAGCAAAGGGTACAAAAACAAGAAGCTAAACAACAGCAGACACACTTAAAATATGACACAATAAGTGGAAAAAATACCTCAAATAAAGTGTTTTCTTACCTGCAGCCACGCAGATGAGCAGGACTCCCAGTAAAACAACTCTGATCATGATGTTGGTGGATGAATGTCAGAAACCTCTGACCCTGTTTTTACTGGCAGTATAATGTGTGTGTGTTGACACGCCGGGCTGGGCAGGCAGAGTCAGACTCACAAGCACAACTCAGATAACAGGTGGATTCAAACAACGCTGGGTCTGGAAAGGCAAAGACTCACAGGCAAACAAAAGGCAGGGTCAAAAAACAAGCTGAGGATTCGGTACACGGAAGTCAAAGGCACTAGGAAGAAACGCTGGTAAGTAAGTCACGAAGGAACAAAACCAACTGGCACAGAAGGGAAGGAAGACTCAGCTTAAATACCTGTGAGGGGAGTGACTAAGTATGGACAGGTGAACACAATCAGGGGCGGGGAAGACGATCAGACGCAGGTGAGTGGAGACGAAAGTAGGTAAGTGCAGTCATTCATTCAGAGGGGCGGGAGCATGGAGGCAGGAAGTGAAGTGCGCTGAAACGAGATTAGATTTCACAGGCCACAAACAGGAAGTGCTCACATGAAACATGAAAAAAACACGTTACGTGTGTGTGTGTGTGTGTGTGTGTGGGAACACAACAGGTGAAAATAAACACATGCACACTCATCAGCACACATTAACACACAAACACACTATTAACTATTTGACAACTAGACACAACCAGACAAACAAAATGATAAATAACCAAACAAGGAGTTGTTTTTTTCAAAATGTATGAATTTTTTATTTATTAATGCAAAGAGTAACTATACACAATGCGTAACAGACTCAAACAGCTGTTTAATACTTAAAAATGTAAACAAATAATAATATTGAGCACGAGAAGAGAAAAATCACCAGTTCTGTCCTGCATATCTCACTTTAACGTCTCTGTCTGCTTTTCACCATTTCACTCATTTCTCTCAGTCGCATGGAAGCCTTCGTTCTTCATTTCAAGTTTCAAACCAACATTTTAATGCAGTGGTGTAGCTTCATTTTATCTGAATTATACCTGTGTTCCAGTGCAGAGATTCGTATTTTTAAACGGCTAATTTACCAAATCCCTACGTCTACATCTCTAAAACAACAGGTCATGATAAAGTGCTCACATTTAGCTGAGGGTTTTGGTGCGTTCGATATGACACAGAGAACCCGTAATGACAATCTGTCATCAATTTAAACCCTGGATGCTATTTGTTTTTTGGACTAAAAAGCATAACAAGCACAACTCTAATTGGCGTGGTCCCTGTTTAAGTGTAGCCTGACTTGCTTACGAGCTCTGGAAACATCATTTTTTGTGAAGTATCTCAGTCTTACATCTAAAAATTTGAGCGACTGACAGTACGTTTGACGTCAGCGTGGCAGCTTATCAATGTCTACAGACTAAGATCAGAATTTGGCAACATGACTAGGAGATAGAAAAACATTGGAGGATGGAGGCTGAACCAGGGAGCATGTAATGTGCTCTTTTTGCGAAGGATGAAGAACGGAAACCAAAGCACAACTTAAACTTTATAAAACAGTTGCCCTCTCCATGTTGTGCTGGTGGATAAAAGATATATATTCAGCTCCATTTGGCACAGATACTGTTTGTTCACTCCACTGGTAACATATTTTTCTGACTCAACATCACAAAGTTGCTACTGTACATAATATCCACATCGCTGGCTCAGGTCTAAAACGCTCCCATCGTACCCCTGCACAGCCGTGTAGAAAAAGCATGTCACCAGAAAAGTAACCATCTTTAACATTTCCATCCAAAAATCACATTTTGATACAGATATCCCTCTTTTTTTTTTTTTTTACAACAGAATTTTGGATCCACATATACATGTGCCAGTAACCCCACAACAATGAAGCACAACTCTGTCACCACCAGTCCTTTTACAAGCTGATCTGACGGCATGCTACGGCGCACACACTCACACACACACACACACAAGTGTGGATAGTCCAGGTGTGTGTGGAAAGCATGCAGTATACAGTATATTTCCAATGAACTTTTCAACAACCAGTCCAAATCCTTTATCTTTCTCTTGAAGTCAGTTTGTGATGGTCACCTTGCGTTTGCTCTGATCGGCCTTCGGTTCATTCAAACAGAGCCGGGCGAGTAGAAACAAGCCAGTAATAGCAGACTGCACATCTTGTACTGACATCAAGCAACCACAAGATTTTTTTGTTTGTTTTTGACAATGAAGGACACAATTAAAAAAAAAAACAAATAGTCAAGTTTCATTCCTCGTCTGCACAAAAAGCCCCTTTTTGTGCTTTGATGCCTGTCGATGTGTGTTGTACATTCCTGGGCAGCCTACGTACGTTGTTGTTTTTAATGGAGTGCTCAGATTTCTCTCTCCACCGTGATACAGTATAGGCACTGTGCTGGACAAAGGACACAAAAAACAACTAAAAAAAAAAGACAACTTGGTTATCGATCTTAATTATTACCCAAACAAAGAACGAAAACTTCACAGAGGTTAAGTTTGTCTATCAGAATTAAATTCTTAATCTTAAAAAAAATCAAATTAGTAAAAATTAATATGTTGCATGATTGTGACTGAAATCAATTGGATTGTAAATGCTTTTTTACCATTTTTTGCATGATAAAAACAACTGCGCTTGGTAATGACGAGAGATTCAGAGACTCTGAATAAAAAAGTAGTCCGTTCGTCTTTTAGCAGTTGGCAGTGAATGATCTGGTTTTCCTTTCTGTCGTGAGCAGCACACACACAGACCCACTGACTGCCGCTAACTACCTTCAGGAACGGGGATTAAAAACTAGAGATATTTCCTTCCATCGTCCCCGATGCCGAGCCCGTTGAGTGAGTAGCGGGCCTACAGGCTTTCCAGTTGAGCGCAGCGTCATAATCCTGCTGTCGCTTCTTCAAGTGTTCATTCTTTCCGTTCATCTAGTGAAGGAGAAGCGCCGGTCTCCAACCCTCACAGGAATATCTTCTCATCTTAAATATATTCATATATATATATTTCTTGCATTGATTTGCATTGAGTTTTCATTGCTTCAGTGTCATAATACCTGCAAGTCTCTGCCTTTTCAAGAGGCTGTGCGCTGAAATGCAGGTCCACTGAGAAATGATAACAATTAAAAAAGACTAAAAAATAGAAATAAAAATATCTCCCCCAAGCAGGTTAGTGGTCCATATTTTCTGGGTTGGGGTGGGTAGGTGGGTGGGTAGTGACTCCCACTGATGGCATGTTGTGGAATCAGACGCAGCTCTCCCTGGTCTTGTTGTCCGTGAGGAAAGAGTTCAGCTGGGAAATATCCACTACCACAGCGTCCCGTTTGTTCAGATCTTTCAAATGGTCCTCATCACTTTGGTCCTTGGCGAAATTTACGAACACCTGTGGGAGGGAAAAGAAGAGGAAGGAGGAATTAGACTCGACCTAAACTTAATGTACAATCCAGTTACAGTGGGAGCATTTCTTACTTGGTCTAAAGTCGTCTGTGAGACGGAGTAGTCCTCTATGCTGAGGGCCTCCTTGTTCTTAGAGAGCAGGGAGAAGATGCGGGCGAGGGAGGTGAGGGAGGTGGGCAGCTGGTACTGCAGCATGTTGCGGTGTTTCTCCTTCAGCGTGCTGCCGGGAAGCTCCCGCTCGATGAACTCCATCACAGGCCGGAGGTCTGGATCTGGGCCAGCCACCCGCAGGATGATGGTGTAGCCATCACCGAACCTGAGGAGAACACGACGAAACATGTTTCACTAAACTGAACTGCTTAAAGCTTCAGGAGGCAACAATTGGCATCGTTCATAACAACCTTTCAGTATATTGTAATGCAAGTGTTCTGGGAGAAAACTAGACTTCTTGTTGGAATAATTATTATTTTATATTGTTTATTCTTCTAAGTTGTTCTATTCTTCTGTGGGTGCTGACTTGTGCTTTAGTTATCATTGAGTGACTGTGACCTTCTACAGATTAGAACAGGTCCATCAAGTCCTGATATATGTAACTATGCAGTAAACATGCCAATGACGCACTAATGATTACATTCTTCTCATTCTCAGGATGTGCCTGATTTAAGATTGTGTGACTATGCAAGTATTACTGACTGCCCAACCTAAATAAAAGGCCGGGGGAGACAAGGACTCTTGGGAGAAGGATTCTGTAGCAGCGGTGTTACAGTGGTGTCCTGTCTCCCCTTGCAAGTAAAACGATCTGAGTTTGTGTCTGCCTGTCATTTCTTCCTGTGTTCCAGGTTTGAACCTAACACTTCTGCACTTCCTCATGGCTGTTTTCAGGCTTTAAATAAAAAATCTAGCTGATGACTTTGACCAATCACAGGTCATTTCAGGGGGAGCATTCCTATCGGCTGTGCTCTGGCTGCTAGGCGGTGCTTGTTATATCCTCAGCAGATCTCAACATGGCTCACAAACGTCACAAACTTTCTCTTTGTACAGCTAAACAGTAACTACAAGATGTTTCTGAAAACATTTGCTGAGAGAAATAGGCATTACAGTGACAAAATATTGATTCATATTTGATCAGAGCTGCCTAGTTTGATCAGAGTTCATGAGCAATTGATAGACGGAAGCTGAAAGGCAGATCAGCTCTGATTGGTTATTTTCCTCTGATGATATCATGCAGATGCCATTCGGAGCAACAGAGGACACAGAGGCACATGATTTTTTTTCAGACTACCTGTCTCATGTACTACTGTCAGGATACATTTCATAAAAATATTTTTTTTTCAATCATATCTAAATCTAATCACTGCTGCTTTAAGTGACAATCTGAGGAAAACCTCCATTCTTTCATTTCTCATGTGTGTGTGAGCTATAGTGAAATATGTTCCCACCTGTTTTTGAGATGCTGCACGCTGCCCAGACAGCGGAACCTGCCGTTGACCATGATGGCCATTCTGGTGCAAAGCGCTTCACACTCCTCCATGCTGCAAAACACACCGGGATGATGAGGTTAGTCGTGTTGAGGTAAATTAATGACAATAATATATAGTTCAATTAACTGAATAGATGTAATTCAGATGCCACGTCTAACCTGTGAGAGGTCAGGACTACAGATCGTCCCTCTTTGATGATGCTCAGGATGGCGTTCCACAGAGCGCGACGCGCTTTTGGATCCATGCCTGTTGTTGGTTCATCCTGTTAACAGGAAACGACAGATACTGTTAAACACGCAGTCCACTGTCATTTCAGGGACTTTGGGGTCACACTGTTGCTCTGCATTACACAAAAATGACTCAGAAGTATTTAATGTGTTATGTTTGACCATGTTCCACTGACCAGAAAGACGACAGGTGGTCCTCCTATGAGCGCGATGGCAGTAGACAGTTTCCTCATGTTTCCTCCACTGTAGCTGCCGGCTGACTTGTCCACATATTTGACCAAGCCCAGCTTCCTGATGCCCCACTCTGCCACCTAGTGGACAAAATACAGATTTCATGAGTGTCAACCATCTTTGTCTTTAGGTCTACATAATGGTGCTTGTTTATTTGTATACACAAATATCCCATATAATGCCTGAGCGGATGACAAAAACAACAAAACAAGAAAAAAGTAGAATCATTATATTATATCTTAATTTATCGCATGATTGCTGTCTTAAAGGCAAGTAGATTTGTCAAGTATTTAATACTCTTATCAACATGGGAGTGGGCAAATATGCTGTTTTATGCAAATGTATGTATATATTGATTATTGGAAATCATTTAACAACACAAAAAAAATGAAAAAATATTGACCAGAAACCCTAACAGGTACTGCATTTAGCATAAAAAATATGCTCAAACTTGGCAAACTGCAGCCCAACAGGCATCAAGCTGTCAGTGTGTCAGTGTGCTGACTTGACTGACTTGCCCCAAACTACATGTGATTATTATAAAGTGGTCACGTCTGTAAAGGGAAGACTTGTGGGTACCCAGAGAATCTATTTTCATTCACATATCTGGAGGTCAGTGCTCATGGGACCCCTTTGAAAATGGCCATGACAGTTTTTTTCTTGCCAAAATTTAGCACGTTTGGAGCGTTATTTAACCTCCGTTGCAACAAGTTACAACAGCATAGTTGGAACCAATGGATTTATTAGGTTTTCTAGCTTCATATGATACATGTATCTTCACTCTAGCTTTAACATTGAGCATGGTACATCCTCTGGAAGACTGACTACAGTAATGCACTGAAGAAATTAAAACAAATTTGCGTTATCTTATTAACTTTGACAGCCCTAAACAAATATTCCCTATAATGACTCTGTGGACTACAAAGATAGAAAAACAAGACTGTAAAAGTGGGATGACACGTCTTTACATATCAAAGACCACTACAATATGTCCGAGTAAATAGGTCCATATACGTGTGTTTTGTTAGTTACTTACCTCACAGACTTCCTTCTCTGGTACTCCTCTCAGGATGGCGTAAAACTCAAGGTGCTCTCTGCCGGTTAGCAGGTCATTGATAGCATCAAACTGAGGACAGTAGCCCATGTTCTGATGCACCTCATCTATCTCTGTATTTACACTGGAGATAAACACATACACAAGAGTATAGTTATATAGGGAAAGTTTTCACACAAATGAAAGAAAACTAGTTTAATTCCCAGTGAAAATCAGCTTGTTTTGAAATCTTTTTAATCATCAGGAGTTTGCTACATTCTGCCTTGATTCAGTGTTTATTTCAAGTGCCTTTAATTACATAATTGAGGCTAAGACTATATTTTTGAGACTACTTCTTGCCAGTCAGAGAGGCTGAACAAATTAGAATATATTACTGCTAATACAGATGATTGGATGTATAGTATATTTTTGAGATTTTACCTCTTGCCAGCCAGGTAGGCCTCTCCACTGGTGACCATAGAGTCTCCTGTCAGCATTTTAAAGGTGCTGGTTTTTCCTGCTCCATTCACCCCCAGCAAGCCAAAGCACTGCAGGAAAAGAGGGACAGTCGATGATTACTTTATCCTCTCGCTATCTGGCTTAACTAACGCTGAAAAGCGAGATCACGCTAAGCAGTCCTACGACGATGGTTATCAACTCTGTAAATCAAACCAAGGTTTCTTAATCTGCTACAAGCGCATTCACGTGAAGGGTGCGGCGCCTGCAGCATCTGACCAATCATGAACTTGGACAGGTCTACAGACTTGCAGACAGACAGGCAGAGCGGCACATTTTACAACGAAAGAGCAAATACGAAGAAGTTAAACACATAATCCAGACTAAAATTAACACAGTTGAAGCTTCCAAATGCAGGAAGGACAGCTGGCAAAAAAAAAAATGCTGATGTGTTATTGTGTAAATTAAAAGACTTTAATTAATTTAACAGAATTCAAAACACGGACAGCCATCTAGAGGAGGCAGTGATATATAAATATCTTTCAGAAGTATAATGGATGAGTTAATTCCACTTCATTATGATCTTTGGTAGCATGTATGACTACTTCAGCTTTCTTTCCACTGCGTCCCTGACTCTGGCAGTGTGAAACGAATTTGAGCGCATGTAAAAAAAGAAATATAACGGCATAATTCAAAGTGGTAAGCACCCACAGCATACAGCCAGCTGTCCTTCATGCATTTGTCAGCTTAAACTGTTTTAATGTTAGCATGAATTATGATTTAAAGTTCTTCATATGTGTAATATTATCACACAGTCTGGTTTAAGAATCATGCGTGTTGTATGTTGTCGGTATCGTACCTCTCCAGGGGGGATGCCGACACACAGCCGGTCCACTGCCGGCTTCTGTTTCCTCTTGTAAATCTTGGTGAGCTGTCTGAGCTCCAGGATGTCCGACTGTCCTCCTCCACTAAGGATCCTCTGTCGCTCTCTGGCCACGTCCTCGTCTTCTTCTCCAATCGGCTTCAGATGACTGGTGGATGACCTGGACGGCAGCAAAGGGATGAGGGGTCTTAGTTATGGATACTGTGTGATAAGGAACACTCCGGAGAGGTGATTTTTTTTTTCAACTTCCTGATGGATCACATGTGTATCAACAGTTTTACCCACCTGGCCTTGAAGCAGAAGTGGTACTGAATGAGGACGGTGATGAAGAAGAAGATCACGCCCTCTATGGCCATTGCGAACAGGTTCTTTCCCACCATGTCCCATGCCAGCGGGGATCGGAAGCGGTTTTCGCCTACGGAGATGCAACCAGAGCCAGAGAACATTTAAACACAGTTAGAAAATGTATTTACTTCCTTTGTTGAAACTAATCAGTATACAGTTGTGGTACTTGGTAAAAGAGGTCAGCCGTAATTACCAAATCTCTCCAAAGCGTCGGCCATTGCCTGATTCTTCACCATGTCAATGAGTCCTCTGCCCAGACAGAAGTGAGGGAAGATGAGGAACACGTTCTTCAGGACGTCGTTGATGCCCCCGATTTCCTTAATTAGGAATGAAGTGGATATTGATGATTAATATTCAATTATGCAGGGTAAAATATTCTATCTCAATCTCAGTTTTCATTCAAAAGCCTCTTTTTCTCCGTATTTTTCAATCAATCTACAGCTACTCTATCTGAATCAAAATAACTTCATTTACATTGCTTCCAAACAGCTCCAGTACAAATGTAGAGACGCTGCCATTGATTCCTATCAATATGTTGACGCTGGTCAGAACCACGTAGGCTGTGCTGGGGATCTTAAAGAAGAACGAGGCTGGGTACATCAGAGGGGTGATCGACCACCTGGAGGAGAGACACAAAGATCATTTTAGCTGAGAACAGGTCAGAGAAAATAAAGAAAGGAGAAGACAAAGCACACTGTGTGAAATTTACCCGTAGAGCAGCAGCAGCAGCGCCAACACGGGCAGATTGGTGGAGGAGACGTAGGCGTCTTGTTGGAAACACACAAAGATGATGATGACCAGTGTGGCTGGGACGATGTAGTTACACTGCAAGAGAGGAGTGAAAAAGTAGGATTCACTAAGTTTTCTCACGCTGTATTTCTACAAAGACACTAACAGCAGTATGTCAGAATATTTAATCTAGTTTGTGGAGTGAGATGTCTTACCATATCCCAGACAAAGTTGGCCAGCCAATAGAGGAAAGGCTGCACTCCGCTGATGAACTGCATGTGTTTGGCCTTGTTCACTCTCTCCTGGATGAGGAAGACCACAAAACTGGCTGGGACAAAGGACATGGCGAAGATCACGCAGATGGAAACCAGCACGTCCACAGAGGTCGTCATCCTAAGAGAGGGAGGAAGTGATGTCTCTTAGAAATGGCCAAAGAGATGTCATTATTTTGAAGTGCATTAACAGTAATACTCACAGTGCGACCTGTGACAGCTGCTCCTTGGTGAGGTTGAGTGGGTGATTGGAGGCAGTGATGCCAAACTTTGTGGGGTCTTGGTCGGCCTGCAGACTGGCGCGCAGGATGCCGTTGTTCATCACGTTGAGGAAGGAGCCGATGCTGTGCCAGCCCTTGTTGTTGAACCAGATCTGGAAACAGAGAGGCATGTTAGCGTCTGTAACCTCAGAAGAAATAAAAAAGCAGCCCAGAAGTAAGTTAGTAGCTTGACGATAGTCTGAATGCCATTAGTCTGCATAAAATCATTTCCTACAGGCCTAAAATGTGAAAAAGTAAGAGCAAAATTTAGGTTTGTCGTTAACATTGTCATCAACAAAGACAAGTTGATGCAAGTGAAGAGAAATACGCAGTATGAGTAGTCCATGAATCAGGAAAAGTCCCAAAAGAGCAAGAAATCTATCAGCATGCATCCTTTAATCTGCCACTAAACAGAAATCAATTATTATGCACACAATATGAAAGTGAAGCATAGTGTGTCTGCACTGAAGAATTAGGTGAAGCTTGAAGGTAACCTGTCACGTGTTGTTGTATAACCAGTGTGTGTGTGTGTGTGTGTGTGTGTGTGTGTGTGTGTGTGTGTGTGTGCTAACCTTGACGTTATTCTTGGTGTCCAGTCCTTGTATAAAATTGGAGAGACTGTGAAAGAAACGATCCGCTGCAGTTCCCTTGAGGGGAGAGAGGGAGAGTCTTCTTTGGTACATGGTAAACTGACACTGTTCACACCAGTAATATATATCCAGTCTAGCTGTTATTATATACAACATAAAAATGTGGAAACGAGTTGCTGTGTACAGCAGTTAGTGTCTTATCCTAACTAACTGAAACCACAGTAGTAAAACTGACCACATTAGTATTTCTGGTGCAGTTTATAAAACAGTAGTCATGAAGTCTCTTACTCTCTCCAGACGGAAACGTTTCCTCAGCTGAGCGATCGCATCATCAACCTCATCGGTGTGGGACATAAGATGAGAGCCCCTGGCACCCAGCGAGAATCCACCATATCTGTGTAGAGTAAAATCATTTTAATATCGGCGAAGGACACAGCAGAGAGGCGTGCGGGTCAATATTATTGACAAAGAAGCTCAAAATGGATCATGTCCGATAATAATGTACCTGAACTCGTTGACCCAAATCTTGTTCTTCAGGCTGAAAGAGAAGAAAACAAATGATTCAAATGCAATGAACCACAACACAGGAACTAATTTAAGCGTGTCACACAAATGTAAGATGGGTCTTACCTCTTGCCAATGATCTGAGCGTAGGTTTTAACCAGATAGTCTGAGATGTTCCTGCTAGTCAAATTCTGAAGAGTGTCTTTATCGCTGATCTTCATCTGGATGCACAAACAGACAAAAAATATTGTTTTATTTGTGTGTATTTGGTCTTTACCTTTGTAATTTTGGATCGATTAACACTGTTGACTTTCTAAGAGTTTGGTGTCACCAACCTGTGGTGGTGGAAGTCCCCCGGCACCAGCGGGGCACTCCGGGAGCATCCTCTTGCGTCCTTCACAGCTGCACTCACACAGGGGGGAGGGGTTCTCCATGGACCAGTTACCTTTGTCGAAAATGTCCATCACGCTTTGAGGGACTTGTGGCACCGACCACTCGTCTTCAACTGCTGTGCAGGGGGAGTCCCTGGAGCAGACACATTTATATTTAACTCCAAATCTCCATTTAAATGCACGTGTAGACTATCATATTTGATTTTAACAAAAGCTATGTGTAGACCCTCGGTACAGTATGTGTTTTTGTTTTCCTAATGTTGATTTTTCTTCTCAAAACTCACGGTATGGGTTGTCCTTCCATGCAGCGCGTTCCAAATCCTGGTTTTTCTGTCAGGGCTCCCAGTAGTTTGTTGGTGTGAGGGTCCTCAGGTATGTCATTACTACAAATACACAGATGACACACGGCCTTTAATATTACATAGTATTTATTAACGGTCATCACAAACAAATGATGTTCAACATATTATCAGTTAGAACGAATGAAGACGTACAGCTGCCACCGTTGTGTTAACACTGAAGACAGGTGCAATATTCTGGACATGTCTACTATTTAAAATAGCTCTATCATCAATTTCTGACACCACAACTCTGAAAATTATTCTATCATATTTTGAATTTCACAGTTCTGTCACAATAGTTCAAGTAAATCTCTAACAACTCTGCGCTCGCTCGTTGCTGAGCTAAGAGTTTAAAACACTTCGGTAACATGCAACCTCTACTGCAGTTATGTAATCTTTTACATATTTAATGAGTTGTGCACTTTGTGGATGGAAGTAACGCGTTTATTTAAAAAATGTGCTTTTTTTTGTCTTTTTTTGACAGACAAAGACAATGACTTGATTGTGGTGACGGATAGATGTAAACAACACAGACTGAGCAGAACTTTTTGTGCAAGAATTAGAGATAAATTGCTGAAAAAGACATAGAGAATGGGATCTCACCTGATGAAAGTAAACTGTTCTCCATACATGCTGGGATCCAGAGTCAGACTTGGGTACTTTCCAAACGGAGGGACAATCAGGCTGAACACCAACGCGATACACACAAACACCGCCGGAAGAACAATCTGAAAAATAGCATCATGGCGATTCATCACTACTTACACACCTCGCATCACTCTAAGAGGCACAAGGCTGTTGTGAAAGGCTTATGTTGATCAATTGTATATTTACAGAAGCTGTATATGAAAAGAGCATCAGTATACCTGAGCAAAGAAGCCTTTCCTGGAGCGGCGAGCGTAGAGGAATCGTTTCCACAGTAGAGCCACAAACTGCTGTCTCTTCAGACTCCAGCCTTTGACCTGGTATGAGCCTTTGCCATCTGTGCCACTGAGCCAGTCGGTCTCACGGGATTCTGGACACAGATGACACGATACACATTAGCAAATCTGCCTTGTCTGTTTCCCAAATTTGTAATATTATAATGCTTTAGTGGCACAGAGTGACTAATATCTATGCCTTGCATTCTGCTTTTCTGTATATAGAGAGAAACGGTTTATCCATTAAAAAACTGAGATGTGATGTATTTTTCCTAAATTTCTCTACGTAGTTTTGGTGAAATAACATCTTTGGGTACAAACGAAGCATAAACACAATGATAGCAACAAGACTGTAGCTATCATTGCACTGCATGCTGGGTAGTTCAGTTCTACCTGGGTCACCTTCAGAGTCGTTGAAATCAAAGTCGTCCTCGGTGAAGGGCTTCAGGCAGCTCTGGTGGTCTCCAAATGCATGATGGCGACGAGTCCTGGTCGGCACAACTCCATCTGCAGCCAGATGAGGGTCGAGAAGTTCATTTAAACTAGCACTGATGCTGCTAATGTATGTCTAAAACAAGGGTGTTATGATGTTTTAATGCAAATGTTAAGTGTTTAAATGCTGTGAATCTTGAAAAATGCTGCGTAAATCTCACCTGAGAGCTCAACAGAATCCACTCCACTGTCCTCAGCCACTTTCAAGAAAATCTGCAGAGTTGAAAGCCGTGCCATTAAACCATTGGCAGAAGCATATAAACAATAAATCAAACAAAGTATATTTTACATCAGTTTCATTCTACTTTTGATTATGAAAGGCCAACTTAGAGGAGACAAAAAGGTGTTTACTGCTCCATACCTCCTCCAGGGTGGTGTCAGATATCCCATAGCTGGATATTCCCAGGTCGGTGAGTCGGTCGTCCAGCTCGTGGAAGAGCTCTACAAAGGCTCCGTCTTTAGCTGACTGGTAGGGCAAGACATAGGTAATCTCGTGGCCAAGGTCCTCAACTAGGCGAGCCTCGCGGACATGCTTGAATATCACGTTGGAGATGAGGGACACATCTGTGGGGAAGAGGAGAGAAAGAAAGAAAGAAAGATATTCCTTTATTAGTCCCACAGTGGGGAAATTCAGTTTTTTAGAGCTTGGTGAGGGGGGACATCAAGATATTATACGCCTTGCTATGTTAATTTTTAGGAATAAGCTCGTCCACTTTTAAAGCAGCTAACTGAGTCTTACCAATAGTGGTGGTTTCACTCTCCGGTTCGCTGCCCAGACCAGCATCTGAACTGCTCTCTGACACACTGTCCTCCTGAAACAAAGACAAAGAAACAAACTACTTTTTTGAATCTCTTTAACAACACTGGAAGCGAGACTACATCTCTTGTATTTTTCAAACACACATGTTCTCTGTAACGTGTATCTTACCTTCTCGGCCTTCTTGCTGTAGGAGACGGTGCTGGCAGAGTTCCTGCAGGACTGGAGTGTCAGATCGTAGTCTCTCTTGACCAAGGTCAGGTAGTAGCCTGTGCCCAGGTGGGTCTTCAGGAAAAGCGAGGAGCCTACGCAGCACAGCTTGCCGTGGGAAATGATGGCGATGCGGTCGCCCAGGATGTCGGCCTCGTCCATGTGATGGGTGGACAGGATGATGGTGCGGCCTGACAGAGGAACAGAGGGACACAATCAGGTTACAAGCTGCATAATTACATTTAAAGCCATTGAAAAGAATTCATAACTGTTAGCTACTATACATCAGCTCAGTCAGTCAGTTATGTTTACCTTGTCTGTATTTCAGCAGCAGGTCCCAGATCCCTCTGCGTGCGTAGGGATCAACCCCAGCAGTAGGTTCATCCAGGATCACAACCTTTGAGCCCCCAACAAAAGCCAGAGCCACTGACAGCTTCCTCTGCATCCCTCCTGTAAAGACAGGAAGACAGGACCGTTTTCAAAAATCACTATTTAAATAAATATCCCCCGGTAAAAAAAAATCTCCTTCTGAAACAACTAAAAGGTAAAGAAATTTAAAACTCACCAGACAGTGCGTTGGTGCGGGAGTGCCGTTTGTGAGGCAGTCCAACATCGTTCACAATCTGTTCCATCTCAGCCTTCACCTTCTCCTCCGGCAGCCCCTTCAGGCGGGCGTAGAACCAGATGTGCTCTTCCACCGTCAGCCTGGATTACAGCAAACCAATAAATCACACAATTACCAAAACATAAGAATGGTAAATGGGCTTAAATTTATATAGCGCTTTTCTAGTCTTCTGACCACTCAAAGTACATGTTAGTATTCACCCATTCACACACACATTCATTTACTGATGGCAGAGGCTGCTAAGGTGCCAGCTTTGCCCATCAGGATCTAATCTAATTCACACACCGATGGCTATGCCTTGGGGAGCAAATCCCTGGAACACCCAGGGATCGAACCACCAACCTTCTGATTGGTGGATAACCTGCTTTACTCTCTAAACTGCCCCGAAAGCTACAAGAGGGTGCAAACAATTCAGTTCTTGATGTTGTATACGTACATGCTGAAAAGTACGTTGTGCTGGGGACAGACGCCCAGATTCTGCCGGATGGTGCTGAGCTCACTGCGGATGTCTTTGCCATGGATGTAGGCTGTGCCAGATGTGGGTGGAAACAACCCCGTCAAGATTGACCTATCAGAAAAAAGCAGACAGGAACAGTTACCATCAACTGAGACTTAACAACCTGTATTGTAGATGCAGATAATGTGTATATTATCTTACATAGTTGTGGTCTTGCCGGCTCCGTTGTGGCCGAGGAAGGATGTTATCTGCCCCTTATAGAACTTCAGGGACAGTCCGTCTACAGCCAGCTTGTTCCCATGGCTGTAAACCTTCACCAGATTCTCGATGTAGACACCTGGCTCAATGTGACTCGGCTCCTCCTCAATACACACAGCTGTGGATCAAATAAAGACAAGGACAAGCATTTTAGGCAGCACATAAGCTAAGATATGAAAAGACACAAAGGGACTCATGGTTTTATATCTGAAAATTCCTCCCTAAACAGAAAGACAAATAAATAGTAATAACGATGATGACTTGTACCTTCAGCGTTGCCCTTCTTCGATTGAGAGGCGGAGATGTTGTTATTCTCTTTTTCTCCACACCAGTATGTCTTAGTGAAAGGGAAATACCAAGGCCTGGGGATCCCATACTGACCTGGAATGGAGGGAATTGTTTGTTTTCAGTACTGTTTACCAAAACAACCCTAACAATTCAACAGTACATTATTGATTTACAACAATCATAAACCATATCCACAACTCACCAGGGAACACAGCTTCGATGTACCAGGTCATTATTCCGTAGAGCACGGCGTCAAACAGCATGAGGAAGATGGAGGTGGTCAGGTTGTAGCTGTCCTCCTCCAGAGGGCTGGCCAGCAGGTTGGACCACTGGATGCCCACCCCTTGCTCCTCAAACAGGGCAAAGTACTCGCAGCCGAAACCAAACGCCACAGGAGACAGCAGACTCTGTGAGGAGAACGGAGAATTAAAACAACTCTGGATACAAAACATGCTGTATGTACTGTTTTCAAATGTTTATTATCTAATCCCTTCCACGCACCACCACAATTTTTGCTCCAAAGCCCACGTAGTCTTGCCAGGCAACACACAGCACGTAGGGCAGGTAGAGCGTGAAGTATATAATGCCACCGCAGGCGGCTGCCAGGTTGGCGCGAGAGAACAGGGTGCTGATGAGGAAGCACTGCATGATGGTTACGACCCCGAACGATCCCAGGAAAAGAAACACCACGCCCGGGTCGCTGTAAGGCAGCAGGTTTCCCATCTGAGAAGGGTAGCAGGGGAAAAAAAAGAGAGAATTAAATTGTTTCCCGGTTACAGCTGTATGATATCACTTGTTTTTCACAATTTCATGACATTTGTAGACAATGAAGTCTTGTGATTATGCACAAATTACTAATAGTTAAATGCTGATCATAAACATCAGCATTGATAAGTACTGATGTTTATACAATGTTTTCTACAACTGGCTGACATTCCTGCATGATGACATAGTGTAATCACAATACCGACCTTCAATAACATCACCAGCAAGCCAGCACTGATCAGGAGCGGGATCAGACTGCTGATGAACCAGCTGAGCCACAAGATGCCGTTGTTCAGCCCCATGATCCTCATGGTCTCCTTGAGCCGCGCCTCCTTCTCGTAGACCACGCCCTTGATGATGATGGCTACCGAGTACATCCACGCCAGGGTCATGAAGAGAGGCATCGACCGACTCATCACCCGCAGGAAACTGAAGAAAGTGAAAATTGGTTATGTACGTTTTACATACAATTGTGGAGTACAATTGCTGCCCTTTGAGTGCAGACTGGCCAGTCTATACTGTATACATGGAGCTAACATTAGCAGAGTATATTAGCATGTCATTAACTAGAGTTAGCACTATGCTATGCAAGCTACTGAAGGCATACTGAATGTACACAAATGCTGCTTTTGCTTTGCAATGATTGTAACAGTGAATAAAGACCTACCCAGCTTTACAGGAACAGGTGATGTGATGGTTCACTTTTACCCTGTGACCTGTAACCTTAGGCTTTAGCGCCTATGTTTTTAACCTATTTTCGCTCCTGAATCAGTTTGACATCTTGAATATAACCTTAAAACACATAATTCCCTAAAAATTAGCTAGATATTTATGGGGAGAGTGCAGTTAGTGACAGAAGCAGCAGCACAGTGGTCACTTACATGTCATCAACATAGCAGGGGTAGGGCATCTGCTGAATGTAGATGCCCGTCTTTTCCTTGGTACCGGTGACGGCTCTGATGATTCCATGCTCAATGACGTCCTGCAGGTAAGAAAATCCACCCCAGACGTAGCGAAGGTCCTCAAAGGGGTCCGCCCTGGGACCGGGGTCCCAATAGCTGCAAAGCAAGAGGAAAATCAGTAAGCTCATAAAAACAAAAAAGGGTCTGCAGCTAAACAGTTGGGTGCAGGTTCTTACCCATCTTTAATCTTGTTTGTCCTCTCAACATTATCAATGTCCATGCGGATCTTATAGTTGACGTTGGGGGGCAAGTCGGTGCTGTTGCTATGGCTGATGTCAGGAAACACGATTCCTGCCCAGAACTTCTGGTTGTTCAGGAGACCCATGGACTTGTTGACCAGTCTCTCCTCACTAGCTACCGGCTCGAGCTTGTCCAGGTTGACACACTGAAAGGAAAAGAAATGGGTTATGGCACATTTTACTCTGATGGTCAGACTACAGGAATGGAGCTGCACTTGCATGAGGTGTTGTGGAGTCTAAATAGTGTATGAAGGTCTGTGTCACCCACTTAAAGAAGGATGAAAAAGAAAGCATGCAAGTAATGACATGTTTCCTAAGAGAGAAAGAAGTAAAAGAACCTCAAGCTTTATCTCCACAACAGCTGAATGTCCTGCTGTAAGTTGTTCTGAATAACATAATCTCTTAAACTTAACTACTTGTAAATGTTAATGTCTTAAAGGTCTTATTGATACCATGTTTATGTAGATGAAGCATTTTATAAAAATAACACATCCAGAGAGCTTTGAGAAAGGTGTTGAATAAAAGAAAAAAAATATCATGACTGTGAATTAATCATTTTAAAAATGTTGATGGGTCCAAAATGAATGTTTTGTTTATCTCTGGGGAAGATGTCTGATGTTCAATTCCCGCTTCTAACAAGGCTTGTAAGCCAATAGTAGAATGACGTTGGTATCACGTGGTATCTTTGGGTCGTCAGGTAGTGTGGAAAAAATGGATAAATAGCTGACGGTAAGTGTCTGGCAACAACTTGTGAAGTAAATGCAATGGAACGACCGGACAGCTCTTAAACACAAATCATAAAAACTCCTGTCAAGTGCTTTCCTTCCAAATGTTGCTCTGTAGCTGGTAACAATGAACCCTATACCCTCTTACACGAACTCATGCCTGGTGTGGACACTGAGGAACCTAAAGTTGTTTAGCTGATTTGCTGAGACCTCCTAAAGATTAGCCTCTCACATAAGCGGACTTATACGTCCTCGCCTCATACTGTGGGAGAAGCCACTGAGTTCAGAAAGCATAATTAAAAGTACACCATACACACTCCTAATGCTGCAGGCATGACCTACATTTATGGCCATGCAAGGCATTGACACAGTTTATATGATCTCCTTAAAGGGTGAGACACAGTCAGTAGGTTGTTTGCAGTTTTGCTAGACATTCAAAGAAATGTCATGCTGTTAAGTAATACCTAATTGACCTCAAGCTACGGTTGAAAATCCCCTCTTTAAAAATGTATTGCAATATACACATTCGTAAGAGAGATGAGGAAACTGAGGAGAACCTGAAGTCATGAGGTCGATTTATAGGAGTTAAAAGATCATCATTTTTTGTCTGCGTCATCAGTCTGTGGACTGGAAAACATCATTACTTATTTAGCTAATCTGATCATTACAGATCAGATCATTATGTATCAGAGGTAGATCACAAGGCTATTAGTTCACATTCACCACTGAAACTTGATATTTATTTAATAGGAATAAAGAAATTCCCTGACAGAGATAAGTAAGACAACAATTCACTTGGGCACGGACATTGATTCCCATCTGGTGGGAGTTTAGGGGTAGTTATTTATCGACTCGTCTCTGGCATACTGACCCAGTATGCAGAGACAAGCAGCAGTGACACACTCAGCAGGACAATGATTCGATTTGGTGACGGAAAGAAGGGGAAAGAACATTTGATTTCAAGGCTCTTAATAGTTGTGCCGGGATCTAAATGCAGTTCAGAGTGCATTAAAAAACAATGGAAGATAGCGGCAGACTGTCTAATGCGATCATCTGTTTAGACAATTAACCTATTTCCCCTCTAGTGGGTTTTCTTTGCATCTTACATGGAAGATTCTGGATAACAGCTTAAGATCCATACAGTCTGCTATACAGTAATATAATTTCACACGTCTGCATGCAGACTGATCTAGTCATGTGAAAACATCATAACATGATCTACATTCTCTGAAGTCAAACTGGGTTTGGCATGTTATGTACTTAATATGTTTCCTGGAACAGCGGACATACGCCATCATTACGCACACTGCTTTTACACAGCTGTGTGTGTTGTTGTGATGCATCCTGCACTAACACACACTACACACTAACCTCCATGAAGCGTGAGATGGTCTGTATGGCCTGGTCGGTTTCATTGAAGACGTCTCTCCAGGTGTAGGCGGATCCGGCAGGTCTTAGGTCCTCTGAGACCTTCGACAGGAAGGCCGACACGTCTGACACACGCCACTCAGTCTCAGCGAGCTGGGCGTTAAAGAACGCGGCACTGGCGTTATTCTGGAGCAGCGTCTGTATAAAGTAAGGTTTATATTGTTCGAGAGTCAGCATACAATTTCCTGTTATGAAAAAGGGAAACCTAAAATATTAAAGAGGATAAAGATAAACATTTACAGGTGACTCATAAGACTTTCCTCATTAACCTACTTCTTCTTCTTGTGCTATAAAATGTATGTCAAACTACAGAGGAAAACTTAAACCACATGCCTTTAGGCTTGTTTGGTTTTGTGGCCTTTATTACTGCTGTATGTTTGTGTGGCTTGTGACCTATTTAACTTTCATTAGATTTTCTGGTATGCCTGCTCCTGCCTCCGGGCATTTTATTATTATTACCAGTAAGCTTCTTGTTTCTCTGACAGAGTAAACTATATCATGACAGGCTAAAAAAGCAGAGACAGCCATCAAATCAAATACTATATGAAACAGATTATTATTCCACCCCTGCTATTCTCAAAATGGAGGAACAAAAGTATGCAGTAGTCTGCAGCTTTAAATTAAATGTTAAATTCACACAATTGGTGTTCATATGAACCCTGCAAAAATCATTTTTAATTAACATTTTTTCTATTTGTATGTTTTCACAATGCATTTAATTGTTATTCAGAGGACTCTATTTACAGTTAATAGTCTCAGTTATTTTACAGTATCACCTTTCGCCACTAGGTGGAAGTGGTACTCATTTAATTTACAGAGTAGGACACTGGGATGGATCTGTAGCAAAAAACTGTAAAAACAAACACATTTCCAGCCAGAAAGGGCCATATTATGATCTACACGCCATCTGATACAGACCTTTTTAATTATAATTAAGTAATTTCATACCCATTGCTCTATAAAGATCAAGCACTCCAAGAAAACCAACACTTTGTGTGCTTGTCCCTGTGTGATGTGAACACGAACTGTTTAAATGAGGCAGAGTCCTGTTTTGCTTTGTGGTTTCACACTGTTGCCAGACCTGAATATTCCTCTATGCTTTGTTTTAATTAATGACGTTTTATGGTTGACCTTAACATGCTGGGCCATTTAGGTAATTTATCTATTAGTCACTTAGTAGCCTACAAAAGGATAAACACATTTTGTGACATTCAGGGTCAGTCAGATATTCTGTTAATTTAGAGTAAGAACTTGGATCCACACTACAGCAGTCTGGGTGGTGACCTCTAAAGAAGCTTCAGGACATGTATGGTATCAGACCCCTAATCAGAGATGCACAGATTACCGTCTTTAAGCGCCTCATGTAAACAGGAAGAGGACTGGCTCTGAGCGGTGTGTCGGCAGCCTGTCCCACTCACCCTGACCATGTCCATTTCCTCGCCGTTCTCCATGAAGTTCCAAACTTTGGGCCTCATTTCCTCCCACATCCCTCCGAGGTCCCTCAACACACCGAGCTCCTGGAAAGTCTTATTAACCTGTATCATACACACACACAAGCACGCTCAGGCTTGTTCAAAGGGGCTTCATTCATGATTCTGCTGGGAGGCGTAGAAGGGATTTTTTTTGTACCTCGTGGATGATTCTCTGTGTGGCCGGAGTATCTGGGGTGTACAGGATCTTCCCCATGAGCAGAGGCTTCAGGGCCCTCCAGATCATCCTGGAGATGGGGCTGGACTCCAGGCTCCGCATCATGTTGTTGCAATAAGGAGCTGGAAAATAAATACCCATTTTGAGTCTTGAACTTCATCTGCCTCCTATGATGATTGGCCTCTGGGAAAAAAATAAATCTGCTAGAAGTGCAACACAAGGCTGTTTCTTACTGGAAGAGTTGTCGTAAGCTGAGATGGGTTCATTGTCGCTGTCGTTGCCATGGTTTCCGAACAGGGCCTTGTAGTTGTTGTCTTCATACCAGTTGAGAGACTTGATTTTGAGGCCACCTCCCTCAGGGTGGCCGCACACGATACGTGACACAGCCTGGTACATCTGGTTTGGAGAGCCTGTGGCATTCGCAGTCAGATACAGGATCTCCTTACGCATGTCCTTCCAACTCTTCATACTGGCAAGCTGGAGGGAGAAATGTTAGCATGATGGTAAATACATCATTCAAGTCCAAATATTGAGAAGTTAGGGGATACAAATACACACAGATAGTGATTGAGTCGACAAATATTGCTTTAAAACAATCTATGGTTGACCCGAATGCTTCAAAGCTTTGACTGTTAACATGGTAATCGACCTCCCAAATCCAAAAATAGCCTATGAAATAAGAAAATAAGGTAATAGCTGTTTGTTATGTGTAGAGGTACGTGTGTGTACGGCACTGTGCTGAAGCTTTGAATACCTTCAAATATTTTCACCAAAGCTTCGAAGCCTAAAAAAATGATATTCGGGACAGCCCTAATACAATCTAATATTCAAAGTGTGTAAACCTTTTTACTGCAGCAACAAATCAAAACTTGAACAGCACTTTAAATTCTAGTATGTAATATACACAGTACATATACAGTAGAACTGAATTGAGTAGACTGGTATCGATGCATCCCTGATTTAAATTACATGGATTATGAAAAGTCGTACTTTTTAAATAAAGGAGAATTCTGTAGAAAATGCTTTTAGTCTGATAATTATAGAGGGGCGTGTCTGTGAAATGAGTCCTGGATGATATCAGCCTCCAGCAACAGAGCAAGTTCATGAGCTCGCTCAATGTATGGCATGTCTGCAAGGCACGTCTGCATTTCAACACATCTGTGTTCAAGCTCGCTGTATGTACATGTTTCTTCCTCCAGGGTGTCTCATATGTCTCATATGCTATAACTCACTGTGTGAGAAGTGCAATTAATATGCCCACATCTACATTTGAAGGGCTATCACCTTTCACAACAGAGGCAGCACCCCCCACCCCATGTGTGTGTTTGAAGTTAAAGGTTATCATGTGCACACTATGAGTGCTATTCATGGAAGTTAAGTGGTGCACTGCGGGGCGGAGACGCTTAGCACTCAGCCGTCTGCCTGACTAAGATAAACTTAACTGCTGTTCCCAGTCCTATCTGTCTCCCTCTGTGAGCGTATGCTTGCGTTTCCCTCTAGAGGAGATGTTATCACACCGTTTCTTATGTAAAAAGCATTTGATTATGTGGGTTCATAGAGTTTAAGTATGTAAGTATTGTTCTATACTCACTGGTGATACAGTAACAGGTTGCAGTGCATTTGCCTTCTGTGACCATGTTCATTATAACTACAAAGCGTATCCCTCTAGTTTCCAGAGAAACTGTCTTGTAAACTGTCGGTGTTCATCAGGCAGAGGAGAGCAGGGAGTTCATTTTGATTCACGCAGGGGTTACTACATGTCAAGCGACAAGTCGCCACAAGTTCCCCATTGATGTCTCCAAACTGGTCAGCGACACATGCAATTATCTCACCAACTCGTGATTGAGGATGGAATAAAAGGAGGGGTTTTGTGTTGTTTTTTTGTTTTCATGCGAATAAAAACAAAGAAAAGGTGGAAGAATTGGAGAGCCTTTGTTTCCAAAGTGTGAACCGCAGGAGGTTTCCCAGGCTTGTGATAAGCTTTGAGCGGAGGAGTGTGGAGGGATGGAGGGTGAGGAAATCACAACTTTTCCTGAAGTGGTCACAGATAGGTGACAGAAACTGAGACACAAAGAAAGAAAGAAAAACAAAGAAATAAAGTAAGAAAGAAAGAAAGATGGAATGAAAGAAAAAAGAAGGAAGGAAAGAAAGATGATAGAGGTTGCAGCAGAGCAGGAGGTGGAAATGAGTGAAGCGGGTGCAAGAACAAAGAGAGGTTACTATCGGTCGTTCTCTAATAGACAAACCTCCGCAGGCTCCACAAGCAGAGCGCTATTATACTGAGTACACACTCGCTGACACACACAAACATGCACATTAACGGGCGGACACGTTTCAAGTCAAATAACGCCGTCTTCTATGTCGACTATGTAATTTCAAATAAGCTGTCCAGTCTACGGCATGTAATTCTTATTCTGCCCGTCGACGAGATATTCAACACTGTTTTCCAACAAAGCGAAAGTGACACTGTGAGAACTGCTGCGTCTCAGATCACCAACACACACACACACACACACACACACACACACACACACACACACACACACACACACACACACACACACAGACAGACACACAGAGACACACACTTCCTGAGATCATTTTGTATGTATTGCAGCTGAGCCTGCAGCCACATTAACCTTCCTCCTTCCTGCTCTTTCACATGAAAAGTACTGGGTGTAATAATGTGTGTGTGTGTGTGTGTGTGTGTGTGTGTGTGTGTGTGTGTGTGTGTGTGTGTGTGTGTTGGACTGGGTGCATATCTGTTGGCAGTTTTCTTGTATGGCTGCCTGTGTGTGTTCATGCATTGAAAAGGTCTTGGGGCTACGGTACACACAAAAAAACAGAGCAATGACTGACAGAAACCTCAGCCACCATTTTGTTCCTCCTGTTCCCATGTCAAATGCTCTCTCTCTCTCTCTCTCTCACACACACACACACACACACACACCTATATTTTCTACACAAGGTTTTGTTTGACTACTGTGTGCATCATTTGCCTGTGCTGAAAATGCTTTTGTGTGACTGAGTATGCATGTCATCTCCTTAGAGGGATGATGCTCATGTCATTGGGTGACTAGGTGAGAAATACACACACACACACACACACACACACACACACACGCACACGCACACAGGCAGGCAGCAGACGAGGAGGCTCGTCCCACAGTAACCTCGTATCAGAGTCTGTATGAGGTTACTAAAGTTCAAATTTCCACTTCAGCACACAACTATTTAGACCGGAGCAGCTCAGGGGACAATCATAAATGAATTGTTGCATTTTAACTACATCTAAACCACGTTGTGACCTGAATGTTAGACTTTGGAGTAGGATTAGCTTGTCTTGAGGTTACTAAAGTGCACTGCTGCTCTATCGGTGTAATCTCACTCAAAACAGAGAATAACAATACGCTGCTCCATGTAAAACAGTAAAAAGCAAACAGACATTTGAGTAAAGCCTCTTGTAAAATGACTTATCTTAACGTATTTAGGCCAAATAAAGTGGTCCAGCTGAATTTGGAGACTGATCAGTCTTAAGGTTGTACATTTCTCTGTGACAGTGGAGGTGGAACAAAGAGGTTACTGGAGTTTATTCACACACTCAAAAGCTTTGCTAAGCAACCACTTAAGCTACTTAGGGCAAACAATACAAAGATAAATGTCACCAATGTTTCCAGGAAGCATGTTGATTAATTTAGGTAAAATAACAAAAAGTATGCATTTGCATGCAAGGGGACGAAATTCTTATTTCCTATAATTATCACCACTCATAAAGGGTTTAGTATAAGTTGCTGGGATAGTCTGGGAATGAGTGGGAGTCCAGATTATTAGCAGTTCAAATCTCCGCACTGCCAGCCTTCTAAGCTTAACAAAATAATCTACTTACAAACAAAGAAAAGGGTAAAGGACTGGGGAATAATGTAACTAATTAGGATTTAACAACAGTAAATCAAGAGCATGGATGGCTGTTGAGCACTACTGAGGTGGAAAAGGAGGAAAATATGAAACTTTTTTAAGTGCAACAAACTAGTTTCAGACTTTCTTGTACCAACATTTCCTCAGCGCTGGTAATGTAAATGGGTTACAGTCAGGCTGTATTTGTACATATTCGCTCCACTGGCAGAATTTTCATGTGACTTCTGAAAAGACATTTTGAAAATACATCACTGTGGTTCTTTTTGCCTTCCAACAGGGATTAGCCCCGGACTGAAACACAGGCTGCAGATGATTACTGGTTACATGAGTGCATTTCTCCATTCTGCCAGCTGCTTACCTCATCTACCAACCGGCTGAGCAAACCCCTATAATCTGCTTCCAACTAAATAATACACACGGAAGAGGAATGATTTCTAATCAGTGATTAAATAGATGATCTTTATGGTCTTTACGTGCCAACTTGAGCCTGAGGGAAAAGGGGGTTGTGTTGCGTGAGAGTGTTTGTACAAACGGCTGCAGCTCCAACTGTGGTCTTTACCTTAGCTTTACATTAGTGCATATGCATGTGATCCTATACTGTGTGTGTATGCAAGACAGCGAAGACAGTGGAACTTGTTCTTATTTAAGCTTAAGAAAGACGTTTTTGCAGACCTTTAATGAATTAGACTGTAATTTGTTATCTGTTGTCTTCATACATTAATCTGTGGTAGCTTCTAAAAAAGAGGAACAGGGTCCACAGAAAACCAAAGCCCACTGTGGTGGTACAAAGCCTCGGTTAACATGGCTGCATGTTGAAATACAAGACCCATGTCGACCCATGATGGCCCGCTAACCATGAGGAGGAGCAATGTACAGTCAATATTAGAGCTGC
Organism: Pterois miles; assembly: GCA_947000775.1. NCBI lineage: Eukaryota > Metazoa > Chordata > Actinopteri > Perciformes > Scorpaenidae > Pterois > Pterois miles. The sequence goes on from CAMQGK010000328.1 coordinate 3,699,236, forward strand.
AACGATTAGTTGTCAACTATTAAATTATGATAATCAATTAATTGGTCTGAATATTTTTTTTAGGAAAAGCTTTCAAATTTCAGCTTCTTAAATGTGAATATTTTCTTGCTTTACTCCTCTATGACATTTGACCATTTTCTGATATTTAACGAACCAAACAACTAATAATTGACAGATTAATCAACAATGCCTTTTGCAGATGATGTGGTCCTGTTGGCATCATGGGTTTGTGACCTCCAGCACTCACTGGATCGGTTCGCGTCCGAGCTTGAATCAGCTGGGATGAGGATCAGCACCTCTAAATCTGAGGCCATTGTTCTCAGCAGGAAACCAGTGGACTGCCTACTCCGGGTAGGGAATGAGTCCTTACCCCAAGTGAAGGAGTTCAAGTACCTCAGGGTTTTGTTCGTGAGTGAGGGAACAATGGAGCGTGAGATTGGCCGGAGAATTTGAGCAGTGATGGCAATATTGTATTTGTTTTACTTCACCATTGTGACGGAAGAGCTGAGCTGGAAGGCAAAGCTCTCAATCTACTGGTCAATCTTCGTTCCTACTCTCACCTATGGTCATGAGGGCTGGGTCATGACCGAAAGAACTAGATCACAGGTACAAGCGGCCGAAATGTGTTTTCTCAGGAGGGCGGCTGGCGTCTCCCTTAAAGATAGGATGAGAAGCTCAGCCATCCATGAGGGACTCGGAGTAGAGCCGCTGCTCCTTTGCGTTGAAAGAAGTCAGCTGAGGTGGTTCGGGCATCTGGTAAGGATGCCCCCTGGGTGTCTCCCTAGGCTCTCATCTGGGAGGAAGCCACAAGGAAGACCCAGGACTTGGTGGCGAGATTATGTCTTCACACTGGCCTGGGAACGCCTCTGGATCCCCCAGTCAGAGCTGGTTAATGTGGCCCAGGAAAGGGAAGTTTGGGGTCCCCTGCTGGAGCTGTTGCCCCCGCGACCCGACCCCGGATAAGATGAGGTAAGATGAGATGAGATTAACTGATAATGAAAACAACCGTTCCCTGCAGTCCTATTACTTTTGTGTTTTTAATTATGTTAGCTTTTTTTAAAAATCTGTTTTTACTACAATGAAGCAGCGTGCCTCTCAAAGAATCCCCGTTTTTCCTTTTCAGGGACATTATTCACGAGTGCATCAGGACAACCTGCTTTGCTCTTTGTTAAACCTGTTAAACCCACAACCCTCATCGTATGACTGTGTGATGAAATTCCATGAATCAGTTTGTGTGTAGGCATATACTGTATGTGTTAATATTGTCAATACGGCCCTGACCCTTCTGCCCCAACTTGTACTACTACATGTGACCCGTGTGTAAGTAAATTACTTCAACAAGAGCCGATTCTTGGAAAGAATTGATTTTAAACACCACAGGAGACTGAACTTTGGAAGTAAATGTTCAAAGTAGTCCTGTTTGTAAATGTTAAAATATGCGTGGGTTGTGCTCTCTATCTCTGTGTGTGTGTTTGTGTGTGTGTGTGTGTGTGTGTGTGTGTGTGGTGTATCTACCTCCACAGCCAGCGCTCCCAGGCTCTCCAGAAGATTGTCGGTTGCAGCTGAGACCTCCTGGACGACTTTGGGGTCCGACCGCACATCCTTCTGTTAGTGAGAAAGAGGCGTTTTTATTTACTTTATTCACATTGAAGAGATTTTTACACTGAACTGATCTGAAAAAAAAACAAAACTAAATTGCAGGGGAGGGGGAAGGAGGGCAAGGTAGTTTATAATCTGATAATCTAACAATCTAGAAACTGTAGAAAAACATGTCTTGTGCAACAGTTGATATGTGCCTATTGTCTTTATATTATCATTATCTTTTAGATTTATTATCCATTAATTGGTTGCATTTAGCTAATTTCTAAATATCTTAATTAATTCTATCATGTATTATTGTATTAACATCTCTAATATTTTCACTTTATTGTTAAAGATAAAGTATAGCAGGGAAACAGGCTGTGGTAATGGAGAAAATGGGAGAGAAAGAAGAGAAACAACATTGGGGTTAAAGGTGAAGGGAAAGGGGAACCGAGAAAGAACAACAGGTCGTGTAGCTTTGACCTCCTAGGTCCCCGTCCCTCAAACTTGTGTGTGTGTGTGTGTGTGTGTGTGTGTGTGTGTGTGTGTACGCGCATGTTCTCGTCTATCACACTCAGCTGTCAGCTGCTGGAAGACCTGACACTCGATAAAACTCATGTGTTGCTGAAGACAGACAAGTCGTCTAGGAAAAGAGAAAGACACTGTAGCGCTCTCTCATTATCCTCTGTCTCGTTTCCTGTTTACGTAATAACGATTTCTCCCCCTCTTACACACACATACACCCACAAAGAGCAACTAATGGGAGGACGTTGAGCTATGCAAGAGTTCACTCACTTTTTGCACAATTTTGTTACTTCTGGAAAAGGCATTTCCATTCTTGCATCAGCATTTGGAGAAGGAGTGATGCGATTCAAAACGTGAAATACTGATATATAATATTGAGATCATGTTAATAATAATCCAGCGCCTCCTATATCATGCTTTTATACAGTTATGATTAAAGACTTTCTCTCCACCTCCCTACTTGTATTTTGACCTTAATTCATTTGCCAACAAACAAAATGCCCAATAAACAGTGTTAAAGATGAATGTAACTGATAGCATTACTGTGATTATTTGTTTTAACATTTTCTATAGATATTGTGATAATAGTTTTGGTCATGAAAATCATGTCGTAAAAATCTGATATCATGACAGCCCAAATGTGGATACTAGCATGATACTAAAGAAAAAGAAGAGTGTTTTTGGGTGAGTCAGGTCCACACTGAGCCAGGAAATGATTTCAGTCTCATATCAAGAGCCAGAAAGCAGCTTTTCTAATCTATTTCAACAGCACAGAAAACACGGCAAGGCTCTGTGTTATTGAGAATTGCTGACTCAGTAATGATACTCTCTGTCTTCCTTTGTCTGTTTCTCAGTACGACAGGACATTATGTCTTTTTCACCTCTTGCCACCCTCCACCATCGTGACTCACATTTGGGTCACAGGTTTTATGGGAAGGGGGCAGGCTGTGCGGGAAGATGCAGGCAGAGGAGAGGTGACGCTGGACAGGGAGGAGGCAGAGGGAAGAGCAGAGGCGGAGGGAGAATGAGTTAAGAAAACAACGGAAGAAAGAAAGAAAGCACAAAGTGTCATGGTAAGCAGAAAAGACAAGGGATGTACGTATAATGGATGAATACGGGGTCTGGCTTTGACTCTAGACCTAACAAACAATGATTCCCCTTGTCACATTACATTAGTGTCACAGTCAGTGACTTCCATTGAGCGGTCTGTAAAATGAGCTGAAAAAAATTACAGTAAATCGCAAATAAGTGTACTGGCAACATCCACCGTGTGGAAGTGAGTTTGCATGTGTGTGTACTTGTTCATGATGTCCCAGTTCACCTTCAGTAAACATCCAAGTATTGGAAAAAAATAATATTTATGCTTGTAAACAGGAGAGACAATCTGTTGGTCCCAAACATCATGACTCCAAGTTGACTACAAACTATTGCATTTTCTAGGAAAAGCCAAACTAATACGACCTAGTTGTGCAACTATCTAGTGGTGAAGCAACACAGGTCAGTGATGATATTGTGCATTTTTCAGTTAAAACGGGAGGGGAAAGTCTTCCTGGTCCAGTGGAGAAAAGACCACATCTTTTCCATAGTCTGTATACAAGAAGTGGACTTAGTCGCAGTGACGTCACCCATTATTTTGTGGACTGCCTTTTTGAAGCCTTGAGTTTAGCATTTTGGCTGTCGCTATCTTGGTATTTGGCCGTCATCATCTTGGTCATTTGCAACCAGAAATGACATAAGAGGGTGGAGCTAAGGACAACCAAGACTGAGCAAGACATTTATAGGTGACAATTAACTTTCCTGAACTGAGAAGACACTGTGAATTAAAGAAAACATGGACTACTCCCAGACTGGACAACGCCGCGGTAGCGACATGCTTTATGGTCTATTTGACTCTAAATGGAAGCATAATTTACTAAATGAACATCATGCTGTATTGGAGAAGACTTGAAACCAGCGATTGAGACCATAAACTCACGTTTACAATGTTTACTGAGATAATAAATCAAGTGAGAAGTAGACTCATTTTCTCACAGACGTCTACAATCAGCCTCAACCCCTGTTCAGAAAGAATGCAAGTTTAAGCCACTTCAGTTTTCAGACCCCAGAGTTTCCCACTGGACTTTCCTTCCTAACACTGGCCCAATTTTTGTTGGTTTGTCAAAAAAAGCATGGCCAAAACTACACCAATGGGAACATTATCTTTTAATGTAGTTGCTGGGTTTTGATTGTGATGTTAAAATCCACTGTAAAGCTACAACTGGTCGATGTGTTTGACTCAATGGATAAACTCACCCGAATGGGCTTGAAGAAGTCCAAGTTGGACAGGAAGTGGCTCTGGGCCTTGTTCAGCCAATCACTGGAGGACTTGCAGATGATTTCTTGCGTCAGGCGGGACACGTTGCGGTCAGCAATGTGGACAAACTCCTCCAGGGGCGTAGTGTTACAGAGGTCTCTGAGATGGAAGCCGAAACCTTTAGTCAGCACCTGGACAGAGGAAAAAAAGAGCACATTGATTCAAAAAGAGTCAGGAGTTATGAAATCATGTGTGCTAGATACTATGAGAGGACAGGAGTGGAAAGAAATAGATCCAAATATATAAAGGTAAAAAAACAGGATGCCTGGTTTATTTATGGTGTTATTGTGACAACATAGTGGCACAAGAGACTGATCTCTTTCAAGTTGGATTCATTATAAAAACAGAAAACAAAAGCATCCTGCCAATAAATATGAAGAGATTATCCAGTCAGTAATTACTGTCTCCCCTCCAGCAGCATAACAACTCTTCAACAACAAATGGAAAGGAGTGTTTTAGCATGCTGCTTGGGTCGCTTTGCCTTCACAAGTAATGATGCATTAACATGTAGTGAGTAACACTGTTTGTGTTTCAACACGGAGTACTCTTGGTGGTTTGAACATTATGTATCAGTCCAAAAATGCAACCTGACCATGAGAACAAAACAATCACATTCACAGAAAGATATCGCTGAGGGAAAGAAATGTTATGAATGTCACTGCCGGAGCTTGCCAAGGACTTTTCATCAAAATAAAACTCTACTCTGACGGACTCATCCTGTGATTGCGATATATATATATATATATATATATATATATATATATATATATATTATATATATATATATATATATATATATATATATATTTTTTTCCCTTTTTTTTTCTCGAGAACCATTTTCGTCATTAAAAAACTGCTCCTCTTTCCTCACATTTTCAAATATGATTCAACACATTATTGGTGGGAGGAAGCAGCGAGCAGCGTTACATGCAGTCAGAGTAACACAACGTTCTTTTCTGGGACATCAGAGGATCCGAGGACTGGACAGAGGCTCTGTTTCCCTCTGACAGAGTCAAGACGTTCGGAGTATGTTCGTGTGTGAGAGAGCCAGAGAGCCAGAGGGAGCGCGCTCATTTATCATCTAGATGTCCTTGACCAGTCTGTATTATGCCATCGCGTCTATCACACTACAAACTGTACACACACAAAGCCACAGCTGGTAATCTTTTCATTGGAAAAACATCAGGGCTTACAGCAGGAAGTTTGGATAACCGGGAATAGTACTAATCGTCCAACAGAGAACGCAAAACACATATTTCCCTTGAGAGGTTTTTATGATCATCTATTAATGCGTTTGCTCTCATGCATTTCATTCAATATAACAAAGGGGCACAGCAATGATAAGCTTTCATTCATTGTCACCCCCCTCCTTAAATAATGCTCCTAACAGACTAATGGGCAGCCATGATAAATACAAGCCTGTAACAAAGGGATGGGTAGAGGAGAATCAGACGGTGTAACGTGAGTTTGTTTTTGAGCCTCTGTCTCTGCACGTGAGGGAAAATGGGGGGAGGGGAGAGGCGAGAGGAGCAGTCATGTGACAGCCCTCCAATCAAGGCGGGGATGATGTGGTGGGCCGGGTTGGGAGCTGTTTTTTTAGGTAGACCTAAAGCTAGCAGAATCTGGCGATGTATGTGTGTGATATTGGGCTGAATAAACGTGATTTCAATGGGAGGTGTGTAAGTATGGGAGTTGCAGTGAAATAGATCATCATGTCAGCTAGAAAATGATGCACAGGAGGAGAAGCCAGAAAAAATGAAAATGGGAAGAAAATGAATCAAAGACATGAAAGACTAATGGAAAAATATCTGAAAGAGAATAAGATTTTTCTTTTTGTGAGAAAAATGCATATAAAGAAGAGACAGAAGAGAAGGTCCTTTGGTGCCCAGCAGGCTCTTCACCCATCTAACCCGCAGCCAGTGATTTTTGTGCTGGGTATTAAGGGCTTAGCTGTGCCACAGCAGAATCCTGCGGCCCAACAGATGCTGTCAAGCCAAGGTCATCGGATCTGTGCACGTGCACTGTGGCCAGGGGAGTACGATGATCTCTTGTGAAAAGGACTTCACAAAAAGGCTGCAGCTGATACTGGTGGAGGCCTGTAACATTCACTCATGTAGTTTAATTATTTAATTTACAATTTTGTGTTTTAATACTGTGTTTCAAACATCTCAAACCAGTAAGTGAGTTATCATAATTTACTCTCTTTCTTAACCAAGTCAATCGAGGCAGATGGCCGCCCACCCAGAGCCTGGTTCTGGCCAGGGTTTCTACTTAGGCTGTTAAAGTTAATGCCATAATAATGCATTAACGCAAATTAGTTTTAACGCCACTAATTTCTTTAACGCAACTTCCGAGATTTAGGTATAGAGAATAGGAAGATCCACAAACATTACACAAAGTAATGAATCCTTTGTACCAACTAGGTCATACTAACTTGTCACAAATGAGACTAAATAATGCTCCAAACTTTATGCTAAATTTTGAAAGGAAAAACTGTCATGGACATTTTCAAAGGGGTCCCTTGACCTCTGACTTCAAGATATGTGAATGTAAATGGGTTCTCTGGGTCCCCACCAGTCTCCCCTTTACAGACATGCCCACTATGATAATCACATCCAGTATGGGGCAAGTCATAGTCCAGTCAGCACACTGACAGCTGTTGCCATGTTATGGTTTGAGCATTTTTTTTAATACTAATTGTGGTACCTGTGAGGGTTTCTGGGCAATATTTGTCATTGTCTGGTGTTGTTAATTGATTTCCAATTATAAATATAAATATACATTTGAATAAAGCAGCATATTTGTCCACTCCCATGCTGATAAGACTTGACAAATCTTCCTACAAGGCACATTTTGAACAGATAAAAATGTGATTAATTTGCAATTAATCGTGATTAGCTATGGATAATCTTGTTGGGTCTCTAAATTACAGAGAACAGTCAAGATCTGCTCTTGCTACTCAAATATCTTGCGATAACTTCTGTTATAATTTGATGCTGTATAAAAATAAATTGCATTTAAATTGAAGGATGGGAGAGGAGGATTTTTTTAGTAAACTTACGGTATATGTTGATTTAAGAAAGGCATTTAGAAAAAGCATAGAAAAATATATAGCAGGGTTTGGTTTTATTCTACCTTCTCCAGATTGACGTCGGCCTCCACTATCTGCTTCAGCGCGTGACGAGGAAGTGAGGCGTTGTGGTGCAGGAAGTGGGAGAGGGTCTCATTGTCCCGCAAAAAGTCCTTCAGCTTGAAACCTAGAAAGAAAAAACAGAAGCAGAGTGTCAGCCAACTATAACTAACTGCAGCTGACTACAAAAAAGAAACAGGACGTATTTATCTGGTGATTGATATAATAACAGGACTCAAAGCGACAGTGTTCCCAGCATGACAAAAAACAACATTCCACTTATCTTCCCCCATAAAGTTGGGCTGCAAACCACTTTCTCATGCTATGCCAATGAGAAGTAAGGGATTGTGCACACTTGTCTATAAAATTCCTCAAAAGTCTGACTTCTACTGCTCACATTCCCAAAACTTTTCTTGCCAACAGTAAATTCCCTAATGTTCCATGACCAGTACAAGAACTCCATGGTATAATGCTCAATGATAACCACAATATGTAACACATCTAGAATTACTGGAGTAAAACTGAAAACATACAGAAAACATCACTGAACTGAACTCCAAATAACTCAAAATCAAATGATGTACTTGAATTCTGTGAAAACATCGTCAGCACAGAACCACACTGTCCTCTCTGCACTATGAGCGCTTTTTGTACTTTTGCTGCATTCCAAAGGAGTCAAACCATTTCTGAAACCGGCCTCAGTCAGCTGTGTGGTTACGCTCACACACACACACTCCTCCACTCTGCGTTTTGTACACCGGGGTTATTTCAGGTCGTTCCACTTTGGTCCAGATACCAGTTTTCCTGTCTCTCTCTGAACTCTCTCCCTTCCTATGTTTCTCTGTCTTTACCTCTCACCTACTTTTCTTTACCCAGAACCTCTCCATGAACCCACCAGAACTTGTCCTAGACGCTGGGTGACACTAGTTAAGAGGAATCATGCAGAGAGGACAGGAATAGCTCCTGCAGTCTGCAGGCTCTTATGCTAATGGTGCTGTCTCTATCTGTTGTGTAACCGCAAACATTTCTGTTGCTTCAAACTTTAATAATTATTTCTCACCCCATAGAGGTTTATGTGTTCTTTTGCAGCCTGGGATTATCAAGATGTATATGTTTTACAAAAAAAATGAATGGATACTGGTCTGCTCTCCTCACTACTTAATAATGCAAAGATGAATTGCTAATTTAAAATATCTTCCTGTGCCCCCTCCCTCATCTTCCCTTCCCTTCATCTCCAGTAAACCTATTTCAGCTTGCTTACTTCAAAGCTATCAGATGACCCACACACAGACAGACACACAAACAGGAAACACTTTGCTTCTATTGAAATGAACTTCCCCTGGGAGGAAGTGAAACAGAACAGTGTGTTTTCTGTGTGTTCGGGGGCACATGTGCGGTGTCCCTCTCCCTTGCTGCTTCCATGGCTGTGCACCAGAGTGTGTGCTCTCTGAGTCCGAGGTGCGTTTGTGTGTTACATGTACATCCCTGCTCTCTATGGGCCTCTGTGCATGCATGTGTGTGACCTCAATTCTCAGGGGTGAACAACCAGGGAGTGCTAATAAGGTCTAATCAGTGTCCCCGTAGAAAGCCACTGCTCCCGTGATGCGTTGCAGCCAAAGGTCCCTGAGGACAGACCAGACCGGATGGAAAGTCTAGCAGCACTTTGTGCAGTCAGCAAAGGTGCTCGCATGTTTGTATGTGTGCACTTCATTTCATTGTTTTATCATATCTGTGTGTCGGTGTTTACACTGCCTAAATAGTCTAAATCCCCTGAGTTATCAGGGGAGAACTTTTCTGTAGTACCACAACGTAAGAGTAACAATCCTTGTTTGTGTTTGTTTTTCCTACATCGGAGTCAGCCGTACACAAGGGCGAGCCCCACGTTAGCACATTACACAAGTCTGTGCTTGTTCCTGGAGGTGCCTAATCTGTTTTATATTTGACGATACACAAAGACTTAGCAACTCGTGACTTCACTGGTCAAACTGGTCCATAAACGGTCTGTGATCTCCGTCGAATCCAACAAGAATACCACAGATCTGCTAAGAGAGCAGGAAGTAGCATTCCTGAATCCTGGGTGGATCAAAGATGGATGGAGCAATGAAATCAACCCATAAAATGTCTGCATAATGGGTAATCTGTTAAGTACTGTTGTGATGTAGACAGTTGGAGGGCTTGCTGGATTGTATCTGAGCGTGTCTGACCCTGTGTGACATGTTTATGAGTGTGTATTTGAGTTGGAGACATCCTGAATCAGAAAATCTCTGTGAGGTGATGTTGTTTCTCACTTCTTGCAAAATTAGGTTAAAGTAAGAGTTGAGCTAGACATTGAGGGCTGATGTTTGTGGTTAAGGTGATGGAATGAATGTAATAAATATTTGAGTAATACAGTCTGTTAAAGAAATTATGAAAGGTGCTGACAGCCTAAAAATGTAAAGTGCTCTCCTCTGGATGAACAGGTGGGAAGATAAGGACAAAAGCTGTGGTGTATGAAAAGCCCAACACAGTCCATATCGCTCACCTTTCATATCTCATGTTGAAAAGTTTGTTCCTCTCGTCTATCTGCTGTGTCATCCTGTAACATCTCATAAAGCAGGAATGCATTCTACCTCATCCCATAAAGTGTGCACTGCTGCGTGATTTATCTGTTTATCCTATGGTTATAACAAAGCTCATCCCTCTCCCTGACCTTTCACCGCGCCCCTTCCCTGTCAGCGTACATCTCATTCGCTGACCCCGCCGGTTGCTGAATTATGAACCGACACGTGAAGGTCTCCACTCTGGACTCTTTGATCCATGCTGTTTTTGCTGTTGCGTCCCTCTGCAGCTGCAGCGCTGTTTGCTTCCTCCTGCATCATACATGACTGTCCCTGCGCTACATCGGTGCATCCCCTCACGTGGATTAAAGTGTGGATTAATGTTACTGAGCCCAATGCTGCTGTGCATTTAGATATCAATTGTGATGAAGTGCTCAGATTAAAACTATTTTATACATCCAATCAATCAAACTGAGAGATGTGCAAACTTAGGATATTTTAGAGAGTTAAAAATTAATATTAATTAGCATTTTCTATTTATTTGCTCTAATGTGTAATCTCTCTCCTTTTTCCAGGCCACGCTATGCTTTGTAGGACCATTGCGTAACGTAGCGTAGCTCTGGGCTCGTCCAGCAGACTGTAGCCAAAACAACAAGAGCCTTGATTGTTCGGCTTTGTTGCATCATTTCTGACAACTCTTACATTAGGGTCTGATGTGAAACTAAGCTTATATCCCCATTTAATGTATAGAAACTAACTGTGTATCAAGGAACTATTGCTATGCCCAGTGGAACAAACAAAATGACACCCAGTCCAATTAAGTACCCTCATTTCACTACAGCAATTAAACGAGGTCAGTACTTCCGTCACTGTTGTTTTCTGTTCTTGCGCTCTGTCCCATAATGCCCTTTGTTGTGTTAAAGGGTTTTCTTTTCATAACATGTTGTCCATTTTCTTTTTGTCCCAACTGTCTTTGGAAAACAGAGATTGCTCCCAGTATGCCTCCCACATCAGAGTAATGGGCGCTGAATTGAAAAAAATCTTTTTCACTGAGTAATGTTAATGTGTTTGTGTGACTCTTATTTACGTAAAGTAAAGTCAGTGCAGTTTTAACACAGCTGCTCTTTCCTATTTTCAGTCTGCTTTGGACAGAGTCATCAACAAGATGTTATTTTAGAAGGATGACCTTTCTCTGCTCCAAAACAGACAAGGTCATGGTAATAAATATCTCCCTCTCTATTTTTTTAAAGTGTTCTTCTACAAACCATAGCACTAAAATGTAAGATTATGATTAAAATGTGTACGTGAAACTGACAGCAGAGATAGCAGGATCACGTCTGTGACCACTCCTCACAGAGGCATCCCAACCCTACATTTCCTACCAGATCTGTACGGTGATTGTATAATGATTGTCAGGGTGGTGTACAATTTTCTGCTTTTCCTGCCACCACTGGTATGTAATAACAGAGATGTGCAACACCCACAGGCCTCTGGGAGAGGGGCCCGCCACGGCTGGCAGGCAGTGATAAGGAAGGGATATGTTACTGTAGTCTGAACACTGCGCTGAAGACTTCTAGCTAAAATCTGCTGCTGCACTGTGACAGTGACCTTGACAATCTCTTTATCTAGTTTTAACATGTCACTAATCACTCTAAATTTATTGATCTAATGATTAAGCTTCATTCACCTGGTAATAAATAGTGGTTTTTTTTTTAATCTAAATTCTGAAAATTAAAAAACATATCTTTCACTCAACAAAATAAAAAAAAAAATCCCATCTTCAACCCTTTCGGAGGGGGGGGGGGGGGGGGGGGCCGCTGGCATTGGGCAAAGGCGGGGTACATCCTGGACAGGTCGCCATCCATAGGGAGAGACAGACAACCATTCATGCTCACATTCACACCTACAGGCAATTTAGAGTCATCAGTTAACCTAAATTGCATGTCTTTGGACTGTGGGAGGAAGCTGGAGAACCGGAGAAGAGTCCCAAGCTGGATTTGAACCTGCCATGTGTTTGCAAAAATAATGTTGAATATTGTACGACAAGTGTAGACCACCTATGCCAGAACAAGTAGACTGAACAAACTACAATCTACTGTGTTTCCAAAAAAAGGATTAAAAGATAATCGTCAAGATTAGAAGAATATCTTGACACAAAATACATCTTTGGGAAACAACATGTTTCCATGAACCTATATATCCCCGAGCTGAAGCTCGGAAGCATCAACCGCAATGTGTGAATCAACTGTTGGTGTGAGTCACTGATTCAGTTAAATCAGATCTGCATGTGCAGTTGTGTAGGAGTGTTTCAATGAGCTCACAGGCAAGAAAAAAAAGAATGAATGGGTGATCACTGACTGGTGATCAATCAGTTGGTCATCCAAAAACTTAAGATAACAAACTTACGAGCAGTGTTCTTCTGCAGCTTCCTGAGGGCCCTCAGCAGCCCCCTGTAGCCCTCATAGCTTTTATCGTTCTGAGAGTAGAGCAGGATCTTCTTGGCATCGATGAACAGACGGGAGATTCTGGAGATTTACACAGAAACAGACTAAATCAGACACACTGCTTCGTATTATCTTGACAGCCTCAAGAGCTTTTCTCAATGTGACTAAAAGAAAACTAAATCAGAATTACAATGTTGATAAAAAAGATTGAATAACAATCAGTCGATTAATCGCAAAGTGATGTTCATGTTCTGTTCAAAATCTACCTTAAAGGAAGATCTGTCAAGTATTTATCTTATCAACATGTGAGTGGTCTGCTTTAGGCAAATATATGTAAATATTCAATACTGGAAATCAATTAACAACACAAAACAATGACAAATATTGAAACTGACCTGCATTTAGCATAAAAATATGCTCCAATCATAACATGACAAACTGCAGCCCAACAGGCAACAACAGCTGTCAGTGTGTCAGAGTGCTGACTTGACTATGACTTGATCCAGACTGACTGTGATTATCATAAAGTGGGCATGTCTGTAAAGGGGAGACTCGTGGGTACCCACAGAACCCATCTACATTCACATATCTGGAGGTCAGAGGACCCCTTTGAAAATGGCCATGACAGCTTTTCCTCGCCAAAAATAAGCACAAGTTTGAAGCGATATTTAGCCTCCGTCTTGAGGAGCTAGTACAACCTCCGGAAGATTGAAGAAATCAGTGGCGTTAAAATTAATTTGCATTAACGCGTTATTATGGTGTTCTCTTGGCCCTAAAAGTGACATGTGAATAATCTGAAGTGGTGCATTGACTGAACTGTGAACCGGTGAGATGCTGCATGTTACTCACATAGAATCATTGAAGTTCCCCACCACCCCAGGACTCTCGCCAGGGGTAGGGTTACGGAAGCAGGGGTTGTTGGCGTTACAGATGATGCCTTGTACCCAGGGCAGGGTACCCGCTGAGGGCATGGCCTTGTTAGGGAAATGGCCTGGAAAGGACAGGGAGAGCATACAGTTATGCTTAAATGTCAGCAAAATAGAAAGTCGTCTACATTTACAGATGTTCTTGCAAATCACTTTACTCTCCACCAAACAAGCCTAACCCCATAGACTGTGTTCCACTGTGTAAATTATTAGCAAGATGTTTCAATAAGTTAACTCTTGTTAATGAGTGAGACATTTTAACAGAACTGGGACAATCCAAAAACAAAAATATTTCCAACTCATCACAACACAGGCAAACTACAGTACAACCACTGCTTTTATTGTAACGGTGGCACTGACTTTATCTTTACGACTGTTTGCACTCTTATCTGCTAGCTTTACTGCTACTGCTGCAGTTTACTGAAGTTAACTAGCTATTATACTGAGAAGACGTGTAGAGTACAAGAACGGGGTCAAGAGGTTGGAGATCACTGGGTTAAGTGGGTTTGGACTGACTTGTACCACATAGTCATTTGATATCAATGATTTTTAATCCAAATAGAGGAACTGGACAAAAAAGCGATCACAAGTTGGCTCATAATGATTACATCACAACCCATGATTTGTCCTAAAGGTGCAGGCGAATGGATTTTTTTTTTTGTTTGCTCTTTACACCAGTGATAATCTTATTGAGTTGAAACGTGGACCAAGTTGTGAAACTAACTTTTCCAAGAGCTAAAGGTCCTATTACATGTTCAAACAGTGCAAACAAATGTTGACAAATGTGATTCACCTTACTGTGACAATAATGTGGAAACCTTGGTTTACTGACATGTTGAGCTGACCAAGAAGCAAGAGGCCAAAAAAATAACGGCTAAAAATATACGATGCCTAAGAACAGCTGAATAACAAACTAATACTCATCAACAGGTAAATATAAAACGCCTATAAATTAGCATGAAAAATAAGTAAATAAATAAGTCGCAAAAAAGCAATGAAACTGCATTCGCGCGGTAGATGTCTGCTTACATTCATGCTGCTCGTAGGGTGGATAATGTATTCGGACTGAGATCAGGATGAAGAAGATGAACAGGGGCCAGATGATCTCAATCAGCAGCTGGATCTAAGAGACGAAGACAAAAAAGATGATCAATCAAGTAAATCAAGAAGGCTTCACACTCTTGGGAAACTTGTGATACAAGTGAGTTAATCATCCCAAAACAGTGACAGCTTTTCCTTAGTGATTTACAGTTTTTACGTATTTCCAGTTCAACTGAGGTAATCTTTGCTGGTTAAGAAGAAAAACAACATTGTGAGATGTGTGTGTGTGTGTGTGTGTGCGTGTGTGTGTGTGTGTGAGAAGGGGGCTGTCAGCTGTTGTCCTTTGTAAACAGTAATCCCACCATGAGTCTGGGTACAGTATATGGGTTAATAAGGGGAGACAGAGCGAGACAGAGAGAGGTCTGCCGGGGTTTAGAGGACTATGTCCATCTGTTCCATATGGCCCCTCTACTTCAGCTGCCTTAACCAGCATGGCACACATGCAGCGCCGGGATAAAGAATAAAGGCACTGTCTCAGGAAACGCACTGTATCCCTTTGTTGGAAACATAATGCCAAGCGGCCACAGCCGCCACTTTGAGGAGTTTCTGCTTGATGGTCAACTGGCTTAATTGTATGCAGACGAGACTCCCGACATATAAAGAGCCACTATGCTGCAGCTGGGAACCAAATTTGTTCTACATAACTTTGAGTACGTGGGCATCAACCAGCACAAGATGGTAACTGGACAATGCATCTGACACATGCCATCATTACATCTTTGAACTGACTCACAGTCATAAAGTCCTTTGTTGTGGGCTGCATACGCATTGGAACATGCATATTTATGCAAAGGCATAAACATCTAGAAAGGCTTTGTAATGGACTTATGACTGGTCATGTGACACTGGAAACAAAAATCACCTCAGATTTTTAGTCAAACCACCGAAAATGTCACAAAGAATGTAGGAGGAAATTAAACAAAAAAACAGAGAGCCCTCCATTTTCAGTCTTATTTTGTCGACTGACCTAAAAATGTGCTTAATTTCATTATTAGCACAGCTAACTTCAAACAGAAAGACAATGCAACATAAGCTAATGACTGTGTCTGGCAGCATACATAACACTGCATGTGATGCTTGTGAAAGGAGCATTTAAATATGAAAAGGTATGTTTTCTTTGTGAATCATAAATAAAATAAAATAATCAAAAAGAACAGCATCGATTCGTGAAAAGCTCTGTCTTAAATTAACTTGATTAACAAACAATGAGTAGATAAAACTAATGACCAGATAGATAACTGACTGCGTACTGTCCCTGTACTCATCAAGCCTATTGTTCTTGTGAGTCAGTAATCTGAATAACTCCTACTTACAGTCTGTCTCCGTCGGTAGGTGAAGTTCTTCCAAAGCAGTAAACCCAGCTGAGTGGAGACGGACATGTTGACGTCTTCCCAGCCTCACTGAGCACGCTCCAGCTCCTCACTGTCGACCCAAGAAGACAAGGAGAGAGGGTGAACCGCTGCAAACTTATTCATGTACAGCGGGGAAAACTAGGTAACGCTTTCCTCGTTGTGAAAAGGTCGCAGATTAAAACAGTCAGACACGATTTAGAAAAACATACATAAATCCCACAAACACTGCGCATAACACTGATGTGAAAACAGAACAGAAAGTCATCACATCAACAAAACCATAACCAAGTGCACGCAACTGCAGCAAATATGGCAAATATAAATCTGTTAAAACTGAAATCCAGTAAATTGCCATGTTAAACAAAGATTAATCCACTACTGACAGGAAACAATCATGACAACAGATTCACCTATTGAGCAAAACTGTTCTGAAATGCAGACCAGTCAAAAAGTACAGCAACACTCAGCAGATGAAGTCGTCTGATGACTGAGGGAGGCTGCTAACCGCTGCAGATTCAGGTCCGCCTGATGTAGACTCATCATGTCCAAAGGTCGAGCCACAACAAAACTGGGAGGCTGAGCGGGTGGTGGGCAGTTTTTTCACGTGGCAAAAGTTGTTGTTAATCCTTTTATTAACACAATTTTCACCCTGTTGACAACTCACTATTGCACGCAATACTAGATGTAAATGTTAGAAGAAAGCAGCCCCCACCCCCATTGTTCAAACAACCCACTGATTAAACAGCATTTACTCAATGTAATGCAATAAGGAGATAGACTTGCACTATTTTTTTTTGCTATCCACTGGACTTTCTCAGATTTACTAAATGGCACATGATTCACTCCCATATGAAAACCTTTGTGGGGCGGGCGCACACTTTTTCTTACCTATTTGTTTATTCTATTTGCAGATTCAAAAGTCCTCAGATTTGTGCCCAGAATTGTTTTTGACTCCAGAAAAAAGACCAAAACACACAAAATATTTACGGTAATCGCGTGTGTTTTTGCTCAATAAAGAATAACTTTCTTATCTGGATGGTCGGGCTGGGTGCTGTGGAAAAGAAATGTTAGTGACGATGGTGTAGGATTGACTATTGGTGCTTTCACTAACATTTACATGAGGTGATTTTTGATAGCTAATGATCAGTAATATGACTATAATGACTAAGTGGGTAGAGCTAGAACAGTGTGATCATTTCAGAAAGTTGCATCACTTTTCTGTACCGTAATGCAACCTTTAAAACCAGAAAAAGACATTTTTGCCATTTCACACTATCCAAAATCTAGGACAATATCGAGTCTCGTGTCACGATATTGATAATATATTGATATATTGCTCAGCCCTAGCAGATGGTAAGTCAAACCTGGAAGCCCCACAAATCAGAAACGCTGACTTATCAGGAGTTATCAAGCTAATTTTGTTATCTTTTCCCCAGAGACAGACGCCCTGGTCACCAGGAGCTAAAACAAGGTCAGCCTCTCAACACGGAGACCTTTAACTCCTATATTAAGGTCACTGTGCTTTACAGCACATGAGGAAAGTATGGCTTAGGTCTTAAATGAACAGTGTTTATGGACTCTAAAGAAGAGACATTGTCCTATTGTGAACATTTAACTTTTATCAGTCAGACTGATCGTAGACCCCAAAATAATTCACATATTCTCGAAGAGCAAATCTAGACGATGAGTACAATTGTTGTGTCTCATTTTTGCGTCTGTAACTTCAAGTTTGATGGCTAGTTTAGAGTTGCAGTTGGACATTTTTAGACAAAAAGATCAAGGCCATCCTGTTTATTACACTGAAATCCCTGTATTCTGTATAAAGGGACTGTCAGAGAGTGGAACAACAGTTCAACGACGTCAAGGACACGCTGATGTTCAAACATGATGCTTTGCTTGTGGGATGGAAAAAAAAAGTCCTGCCCTAATTAAATCACTAATCCAGACTCGTATGGTTTTACACCACCTTTCTCTAATGCAATCTCAAGAAGCCTGCATTTGCTTACAGGGTGAAACTAATCAATCAGCAATATCACTGCCAGGATAAATGCCTTCTAGCATTGAATGATCCTCAGTGGGGAAGGCCAAAAAGTCAACACAGTAGGTATTATCAAAACACAATACAGATGTCTACAACATTTCTGCTTTTTTACCAGTAACAGGACTGAATTGCGCACATTTTCCGCAGTTGCATACAATTAACCGTATAAAGTGAATCCACTGGAATGCATGAAATGTCGCAATAAAAACCAACAGGACCTTTGGGATGAACAAACAACACAGTGACCCGTGTACAATATCTGCTGTACTAGTCCATCTGTTTACTCCATGAGTCACTTGATTTAACAGCAGCAGTTGCGTTCACTGGCAAACAATATAAAATACCTGCTGCCGACTTACTGGAAAACATCATTTAAAGCAAACATATACACCACTTGTGTACTATTCGTTGCCTTTATTCGTCCAGCTTTGTTATCCTGGCTGTATTTCTGTCCAAGTGCATTTAGAGAAAACCGTAATCAGATTCCCTGTATGTATAATTTTGGCAAATAAAGCTGATTCTGAACACACAACTGGGCATCTGATTGATCGAATGACTGAAGCAGATCGGGTGATTTATGTAACAAGCGCACAATACGAAAGTCTTCAATGCTTTTATGTGGGCTTCAAGACAAAAACATCATCAGCACCAGCTTGTTTTTAGTCACAAATATGTTCATTTGAATTCAACATCTGTAATAGCAAAGATGTTATTTTGCTTTTACAGATGTTGAATTTTTCTCTGACTGTATTTCAATAGGCTCCACTAGGTAAAGCACAAATCCTGTGAAGTGAATGAGAGGGAACACAACAACAATCCCATATTGTGGTCTGTAATGTTGCTGTTGATGCGTGGGTGGACTGGACAACAACCTATACAATTTGCACCTTCGTCACATTTGCCACACATTAAATGGATTATTTTCTACTTCTGTCCTCCTTATTATATCCCATATTTTAGCTACCAGTTTTGATCACTGAACAGAAAAAGCTTGAGTCGTTTTTGACGTCCATTCATCGTGTGATGTTGTGATGAAAACACACCGTATGCAGAGATAACGCATACTCTGCTGAGTGTTGAGCAGCAGCCCAAATGGTGCAGAGCCAGGGCGCCTCTAGTGGCGCAAACACAGACCTCCATTTTATACTTGTTTACCATCAATTCTCATTCACGTGTTACATCGCACTCATACAAGATTTTTTTTCCCCAACTCCAGTGTCTCCATTGTTTTCCAAACATACCTAACAGACCATTTATAATGGGAAACCTATCAAAATAATGTTTTTTTCTTGTCTTGTCAAAAGACGACAAAAGACCGTCGATGATTTTATGAAAGACACATATTTGCTTTTTCAAACCACGAATTAAAATGAAACAAGACGTTGCATCAACAGTGCAGCATTCACATAAATACTAAAACATGACTCACCTCACACACTATGTTCAAAACACATTGAAACACGAGAGGAAAGATAAACGTGTTACTGCTAATTCATACGGGGGCCTATTTTTCCACAGCTGTAAACAGTGGGATATAATGTCAAAATCCATCGTGTGATTGACTGACTTTTATATTTCTATTTGTGTTTCATTGTTCTATTGCAGTGAGGTTACTGTCGGTCATTCAGCTCCGCGATGCTGACCCAAAGCAGCGTCAAGTCAGCCAAAACCACACTACAATGAAGGTGACTGCGCTTTCAGCATAAAACCACAACAAATATCACCCTGAAAATACATACCATTAAGTGCTGATAATCTGAAACAAACAACTGCGCAGTGGCTTTACATTGAAGACAGAATGTGATGATTTGCGTCCCACTTCTCACTTTCTTCTCCAATGTTTGCATTTTTGCATCAAATAAAGACGTTGCCACGCAGAGGCTCTTATTTTGGAATACGTAACCGGAAGCTCTTTGTTTGACTGTAGCTAGCTTGACAGTGGTCCTGCGCACAACTCGAGGAGGACACAGCAACACGATAAAAGAGCAAAAAACAGCAAAAACAACAGTTGTCATTTCACTCAAACAACGACAATGCCTTGAAAATACAACCGCCATTCAGCACATTGTAGGTTTTGTTTAACTTTGCGACGTTAAAATGAAGCAAAAACACACACAAAAAAATAGCAATTAACGCAGGATTCAGCACCAAAATATGTTTGAGTCACTCAACGCCAAAACTGAGCAGTAGGTTGACTATATGAAGACATAATGGTGTGAAAATATACTTTAACTGTAACACGGTGGCACACATCTCTTTGTTGAGCTAACAAAGAAACTCACAACCCCCCCAGAACCCCCATCCCCCCGGCAATAAAACTCCAAACTCCCCTACCGTGATCCTGAAGGGAGCTAATATCCACCGTGTCTCCTCTCAGAAACTCAACCCTGTTAAATGATGAAGAAACGGCAGCTGCTCCTCCAGCGCTGTGGTCCTCCGCTGCTCCGTGTCTCACTAAACTCTGTTTTTTTTCCTCCAGCAGGGTTTTATAGCGCCGCTCGATGCGGAGCCGAGCCGAGCCGAGCAGAGGTAACTAACGGTCACCGTTTGATGCTGCTCCCTTATAAGGCGAGCACGTGCCGAGTCAAAACATCTCTTAAAGGGCCAGCGACACCTGAACGCCTCATCGCTGCTCCCCGGTGCCGTTCAATTACCAACGAGGAGGGTGGAGAATACCACATTAATAGTACTGTTAGGCTGGACTACACTTACTAGGCTACTACGTGTACTACTACAGGCGTGGGCAATTATTTTTCCTGAGGGGCCACATGAGAAAACCAGATTGTTGTCAGGGGCCAAACAAATACTGTCTATAACCTCTATTTTATCGCTATAGGAAACATACTGGCCACTTATTTTTCAGCATTCATTATACTGAAAATCACTCCAAACATCATATTATTAAGAAAATGACATTATATACAGCAGTCTCTGAACCGTACAGGACTGACTGTTTCGGGTAATAAAGTTTCCATTAACAAAACTTAACATTAACACTTAATTTAACATTTAACTAACAGTGACACTTACATTCAATATGTAACTTAACATTAACATTTACATTTAACTTAACGTTAACTGCCAATCAGGTTGATTGGAAGAAGAATTTTGATTGGCAGAAAATCATCTTACGTCAAAGTCATGAACTCATCAAGAGATGAGTTTTAGACGAGTTTTGTTCCGAACAAATTTTGAACTGAGCCATGTTGGTTTTGAAAACCGGACTTTTCAGAGGGAAATGGATCGCTTTGTGATCCTGTGGTATTGTCATGTTGAGCCTATTTAACATTGGCAAAGAATTTAGGCAAATTTCACTTTGGCGCGACCCACATAATCAGAGTTTCTCTGGAGCTCAGACCCAAATAGTCCCAATGAAATGAACAAATTAAGCCCATAAACACCTCAGCGGTATGAATGGAAAATGCAATGCTTTCTTCAAGTCACTGCCACCATTGTTTTAAGGTGTTTTATCCTTTTACATCCTGCTTGTGTAATCAGTGCAATTAGAAGTTTGTAAACGTGTGTTTGGTGGATTATTTCTCTGTTGTTACAATGCTAATTGGCATCACTGGAAAGCCGGTTTATTTACCTTCACCGTGATGTCCAACTTGTAAGGATCATGTGTTTGTTGGATGAGCTGCACAACTGATTATGTGGGTAAAATTTGTCAAAATTCTCTGCCAATGCTAAACAGTGTGTTCTCCTGTTGGTACTGAGTCTTGTTTTAGCTCCAGGTGCCGATCAGGCACCACAAGACCAGACCACCGGATCACAAAGTTCATTCTGAAAAGTCAGCTTTTTCAAAACCAACATGGCTCAGTTCAACATTTAGTTTCACCACAAATCTCCTCATCTCTTCTCTGACATGATTTTGACATCAGATGATTTGCCACCAATCATTCAATCAAGTTTCACTGGGCATTACGCACATAACCAGCTGTGCTGCTCATCCCACAAACACATGATCCATACAAGTTGGAGATCATTGTGAAGGTAAATAAACAGGCTTACCAACAATGTAAAATACAATGACAATTAGCATTGTAACAACAGAGAAATAATCAACCAAATTTTTATATCACTCAATATATAGATATAGGACTTTAGTAATCCTAGTGAGAAATTGCAGTGTTACATTAGTTTTATCGTGTAAAACACAGCAATTAAAAAGAAGAACACAACTGAAACAAAAGAAGAGGATAAATAAAGTGATCATATTTTTTAACTAACATATTTTTAGTTTAATGGACTTACAGCAATGTCCTCAAGTGACATAAATACATTGTCAGATCTGAGTAAATGAGTAAGTAAGTAGTTAAAGTATGTTGAGATGTTTGTTCAGGTATTTATTTGCAGTGTATGAGGAGCTTAGCATCTAAAATCCACAGATCTATAGCTTCACAGATGTGAAAGGATTTGAGTCACTGAATATGGTGTCTGTTTAAACTGAAAATATCTGAATAAAATAGGGAATCTAAAGGTTAATCTGCTGAAAAACATTTGTTTTTTTCCAGACTAACTCTCCATGTAAATCTGTCTGGAATCACACATTGGGTGTGAATGTGGTTGTCTGTCTGTATATGTGTGTTGGTCCCGTAACAGACCGGCATCCTCGGTACGATACGCTCCAGCCCTCCGTGACCCTGAACGGGATAAGCAGCTTAGAAAATAGATGGATGAAGTTGAACTTGCCATTGCTTCAGTTGCACTTTGCTGCTTTCATCCATCAAACCTGGACTCAGATCACAGCAGGACAAGGGCAATTAGTTACTGTGACGCTTCAAACAAAGCACAATATACCTGTATAATATACTGAATACTGAAATCATTTCTTTTATACTTGTTGCAATATAACCCAGTTTATGAGTCTAACTCACTGTTTCTGCTGTCTGCACTTGGAGATAATATTTTCCATGTTACATCTCTCTACAAGATTCATAGCAAGATGGAAATTTGTGTCCAACATTTATTTTTACAAAGCTAGGATGTTTGATTTCATTTTTCCCACAATATTTCTGAGAGTACATGAAGACACCACCAAAAGTTTTTTTCCCTGGAATAAAAAGTTGTTATTTTAACTGTAACTCTCACCGCTTCACGTTGAGCCTTGTTTTTGCTGCTCATGTCAGTCCTGTTGCTATAATACTCATGTTTCCTGTGCCCTGCTGTTGATTAACAGATTCGTTGAACAACTCATTTGCCCTTGGGGACACTGAATAAACAGAATAACTCTAATGATAATAATATTAATACATTTTATTTATAGTATATAGCGCTTTTCAAGAGACCGAAAGATTCTTCACACAGACAAAATGATCATAAAACATGGTCATTACAAGAATTGGTCGCGGCAGTAGCTCAGTCCGTAGGGACTTGGTTTAGGAATCGGAGGGTCACCGGTTCAAGTCCCAACATGGACCAAGACCAACTGGTTGCTGGAGAGGTGCCAGTTTACCTCTTGGGCACTGCCGAGGTGCCCCTGAGCAAGGCACCAAACCCCCAACTGCTCGGGGCGCTTGTCAGGAGCAGCCCCCTCACTCTGACATCTCTCCATTAATGCATGTATGTGTACTGTGTGAAATTAAGTACGGAGTGTAAAAACTGAATTTCCAGTCTGTACAATAACCCCTTGCACATCTCGGCAACTTGTTTATGATTTTATCATTTGAGCCATCACATACAAAATGATCCATTTAGTTATCAAAACCTGTCAGACTGCATATATATATACCATAAATATCTATGACATGGTGTTGCATTTGCAGCAAATTTTCCATTCAGTATATGACTTGCCATGGAAGCTCAAGGGTGAATTTTATGTTTACTGTTTCATCTAACACATTTCTACACAAATAAATGTATATAAATGAGCATATCCATTTCTGTGTAAAGCAGTATTGAACAATATTGACTTTTCCTTGTAAACCTTGACCTAAAAAGCTCAGTGTGATACACAACAACAGCAGCATTCAGCTGGATAAAACTGGCATTCTTGTACTGTATATTACAGTAAGAAGCCAGTAACAATGAAAAAGTAGACCAAAACAGAGATTTGTATACAAGGAAGATTTCCAGGGTTGACTGCCATGGTGAAAAAACATTGAATCATTTTGAAAGTACAGCTCACATGATGACAAAACAACTTTTCATTTTGGTGGCCAATTAACTGACAGTAAGTAGTTTTGAAGCATGGATGAAGTGTTTTGGGTGAGTTACTGTCTTTTGCAGACATGAAATAGAGCTGTGATGTCCCATGAAACAGCTGTGACAGTTGAATATTAAAAGCCAAAGCAATTTAGAAAAACTGCACTAAGCAGCATTGCAGCACGATTGTATTGCCCCTGATTAAAATGCTCTCCGTTCTCTGCTGTCTTCTTGTCTGCTGCTCAGCGAGTGTGTTTCCACCCCACTGAGTGTGGCTAAACACTGACAGACTGTGTCGAGCATGGCCGCCGGGTAACTGGACCGCTCTACGGCCCGACAGCATTCTGTTCACACAACTGTAAACACCTCACATGTCATCGGGCACCAGTGTGTGGCTGGTTCTTGTTTGTCTGACTGCATGGCTGCCCGCCACCCACACCAGATTAAACACAACTAAAAGGTGGTCTTTGTCAGCAAAAAGTAGAAGAGTCATCCCTTCATGATAGTGGGGGTCAAGAGGAAGATGGAACATTCCTTGTCATCCTCTTTAACGGTGTCTGTTGATAATTATCATGCAGAACAACTCAGCGTTAAATAGAACAACCGGGAGATGTCCTACTCTTACTTGCAGCACATTATGACCCGCACTGTAAAGATAGAGACCTTTACAAACTTTTGACTTCCCTGTTGACAAGAATAAAGCAGCATTTCCCTTTAACACTAATCCTGTTTGTTTGTTGGTTAGCTTTTGTTAATGTTTGAGAAAAGCTGCAGGAGCCTCATGTTCAGTCCAGGCAAAAACATGGCAACCATCTGGCAGTAATTATCCAGCCTTGTGTGCCTCCACTGTCTTTTATTCTGTTCTCTTTGCATAAAGCTGCAGTGGGTGGAAATGGAACAAATACTGTATGAATAAAAAAGTTATTTTTATAAAATGGTCGCTATATCCTGACAGCAGAGCATGAGACAGGTAATCTGAAAAAACAAACAAACGTGCCTCTGGTGTCCTCCGAATGGTATAGGCAAGATTTCATAGATTGGAGGAAAACAACCAATCAGAATCGAGCTGGACTCTGCCGTCTCTCAGCAGCTGTCAATCACTCACAAACTCCGATCAAACAGTCAAACTAGGTAGCGCTGATCAAATATGAATCAATAATCTGTTACTGTAATGATTATTTCTCTCCTCAAATGTTTTCAGAAGCATCTTGTAGTTACTGTTTAGTTATAAAGTCAGAAGATTTGTGATCTGTTGAGGAAATAGCAAGCACTGCCCACCCGCCAGAGTACAGCCAATAGGAACGCTCTCTCTCTGAAATGACCTGTGATTGGCCAAAGTCTCCCATCATGGGTTAGATTTTCTGAAGCCTGAGAACAATTATTTTATTTTTATTTTTAAATGTGTATTCATTTATTTTTTAAATTTATTTATTTAGTCTTTTCTTTTTACATTTTTTTTTTACACATTTATGCATTTATTTATTTTGGCAGGTTCGGTCCACATAGTCAGTAGTATGTTAAATAGGTCGTTGTACCTTCGAGCACATGATCTGTCATGCACTGCAATAAGTGTTGAGTGAATAAACTACAGAATCTGTCATCACCTGTTGATCTTATACATTCCAGCTAGTTAAGTCTGAGACAATAAGACATGACATAGCATGCAAAATTCCATATATGTATATTTGGTAAAGTTCTGCCCATCAGCTCTGGCAGCTGAAACACGATGAAGCTTACGTGTTGAAACAGGTAAATGTGGGTAATTTAGGAACCACTTCTCCTCCACTTGTGGGATGGGTACAGTGAGGTCTCCCAGCATGGGGTCTCATTAAAACAGGATCCTCAATCAGAGTGATTAGTCATCTAATCCATCAAAGACGCTCTAGATCTGTCTGCATGCATGATGGATGATAATCATTCAGGGTGACTGAGTTGTACAACAGCTCATTTTTTATCTGAAGAATTCAGGGTAACTAAGGAAAATCTGAAAAGATTACTGACAGATACATATTACAGAAAGTGACATTTAAATGAATATGAAGACCAAAAACTCACAAAAAGCTTGATGTCTGACTTAATGGCCTTTTCTTTTTTACTGTTTTATTCTAAAAGGTATTTTTTGTGTTATTTAAAGGGAGACACCGCAGGTGAATAGGGTGAAAAAAAAATCTAATCAATATCCCCATGAATTTGTTTGTATTACAAGTCTTCTGAAAATGGATGTTTAAATTTGCCAGTGAGTTATTATCTAATGCTAACTTTTGGTGAATTTAGGAGAAATCCACAGACGTATGTCGACAAAGTGTATAAATAAACACTTTAATGTTTACATTGAATGTTTTCTTTCCACTAGTCTAAAAGAAGACATGTTATACAAGGAAAACAGCCCAAAATCTCAAAATTGCCTGAATATCTTGCCTGGGGTGTCTCACCTAATTATAGACTTCCTCAGTGGCGAAATCTAATCAGCTAGTTTCGATAAGTGATTCATTTACAAAGAGACTGATTACATTTGCTCTTTGCTCTTAACAAAAGAGTGTAAAAAGGATGAAATTATCACTAAGGTTTTTTGTAATCATTCTGTATTTTACATGATAAATAAATGAATGGATTTCAAATAATTTCTTGAAAAAACTTAAAACAACTTAAAATCAGAATAAAGTAATAATTCAATGATTCCTGGTGAGGAAAACAGCTTTTTTCTATTGTCCTTTCAGAGGGTCAGAGGTCACTGGCAGCTGTACAGCAGTCTTGTTCCAGGATGTTTGAGGACACGAAACTGCAAGAATGAAATTGACCAAAAATCACTTTACGGATTCCAGATATCGTGCACAAGTACAGCGTGTTTGCCCTCTGTCCAGTCCACTACAAAAGCTGGACATGGAGCAACAATAGTCCATTTTTCATCAAATTATACTGGAGGGAGAGAGGAATGTGTGGCGATAAAGTGAGTTGTGTTGAAATGGACATGGAGAGTTCAGCAGTTCACATCTCCTTCACTGTGATTATGTGTAGTAAGCTGTCAGGTGCAGTTATTCCCACTGGCTGGAGAACAATGGTTTGTTATGGCTGGCACAGCGGGAGGTGGCTTCCACTCAGGACTGATGGGATCACTAGACTTTAACCCACTTAGGATGTTTTAAAAAAAAAACACTCCTGGAGTTGTGGCTGCAATGGTATGAAGGAGGGGGGGAGAGGGAGGGGGGGGGGGGGGGGGGGGGAAGGGGAAAAAAAGGGGAAGGGGGGGGGGGGGGGGCCGGGGGGCCGGGGGGAAACGGGGGGGGGCCCCCCCAAAGTTAAAAGGAACAATTACTGTGAGTCCTTTTGGTGAAAAGCGTCAGCTACATAAATGTCATGTAAAGTAAAATGAAATCTTCTTTAATGATACGTAATCCGCACGCAGTCAGACGATGTTCAGCCGACTGCATGCCTCTTAAGGAGACAAGGCAGCTTTTGTATACGTGAAAGAAATACAGATAAAATGCAGAAAAATAGGATTGTGACTGCCTAAAGGAAGATTTGTGCAGTTCATAGTGTGTGAGCCATTATTGTCTTTCACGGATAAAACAGTTCATGTTATGTATCCGCAAGTTCATATAAGACGTCGAAGGATCAACGCAATTCACATTTAAAGGTTATAGTAAAAAGGAAATACTGCACTTTATGGGAAAGAGGGATCAGTGAGGTAGAATGTCCTCTAATTATCAAGACATCCTCAACCATTAAACTGCGTCACAATGTTGAGATAACACATTACACCTGTTGTGTACATATATTATAAAAGGATGATGTCATTTTGAGAGATTAAATATTGTGCTCTTGTGATCTGAATTGGATTGAATTGTCGGACAGTTTGAGGCCGTTCTTGTTGCGTTGGTGTACCTGGGCCTTAAGAGTCTCTCCAAGTCGGCCAAACCTGAAAGAAATAACAAGTTAGACAACCATCAGATTTTACATTGAAAAGTAGCCAGAACACAAAATTTTAGTTCACTCAAAAGTGGTGAAGAAATGTGATCATAGAGAAACAGAAAATAAAATAATTAGAAGCAAGCATGGTTGTGCACAGCTTCTGCAGAAAACCCTGCAGCATGGCCGAGAGCTACAAACCCGACATGGAGGGCCCTGTTCAGACCTGGCGTTAAGTGATCCTGAGTGATCAGATCACAAGTGGACAGCTCTAAGTACGCCTGTTCACACCTGGCATTAGAATGTGTCTCGAGTGACCACTTGTGATCTGACCTCACTTTCCTGCTCTATAGGCACATAAACACATAATAAACACAGTTAATACAGCAGACGTTGTGACATAATACTACATGAATGCCAGTAGTAATATTCTACATAATTGTAAATTTGGGTACATTTTATTTAACATCTAAATATACGGTTATGCTACCGGTGGTCCCTTAGTTTGATAGTCTGTAGATATGTAGCCTATAGATAAGATATACTTTAATAAAATGCAGTTGTACCAACAGAATACTGTAGAGCACAGAGGCACAGAGTTTCCATGATGCAGACAACGGCTCCGTGTGCCGGTTTATTCACATGAGGAGCAGAGACCGGTGGATCCTCAGCGGTGTTTAACCGCAGTACACGCTGCTAAAAGAATGTCGCCACATGTGGCCCAGACCACCTCTGTATGGTCCTGTTCAGACCTGGTATTAACAGTGATCGGATCACATGGACAGCTCTAAGTACAGGTTTGAACGCACTCAGGATGCATTGAGGACGCACTGAAATCAGATCTTTCAGACCACATTCGGAGGTGATCTGGGCCACGTATGACCATGTTCTTTTAGCTGTGAGTAATGAATGTGTCCTGGGCCACATTAAGAACCGCCTTCTTAACTGGCATCCTGCTGGGATCCACGGGTCTCTGCGCTCCTCATGAATAGACATCCAGACATGACCGCTTGTCAGCATCTTGTACCATCCTGTTGGTACAACTGTATTTTATTAAAATAGATTTTGTTTACAGGCTACATACCTACAGACTATCAGACTAGGCACACAAAATGTGTTATTATCATACTGTTGGGGATGTGTCTGTATTTTTGTTCTGCTGCTTTGCACAGAGCCGACACCAGCTCACTCTCTCTCATCCCCGGCTCTCTGAAGCTCTGAACACTACTGTTGCCTGGCAAAGGCGATGGTGCCCAATAACCTTTTATTTTGATGTTAATAAAATGCACCTGAATTCAGGAATATGTAGGATATTACTACTGACATTCATGTGATATTACGTCACAACATCTGCTGTATTAGCCATGCGTTTACTTTGTGTTTATTTGCATATAAAATGGGGAAGTGAGATTGAATCACATGTGGAGATGCAGCTGGAGAGGAAGCTGTTCATTTGTGATCTGATCACTCAGGACGCATGTTAATTCCCGGGTCTGAACGGGGCCTGATATCTGTGACTGAAAGACTGATTTCGGCGTCTCAGTCTGCTGACCTTAGTTCAGTATCGACTGAGTAAAAACATTTACCTACCACTCAAACAGAAACTCATTATAATGATTTAAACTGAAAGATCAACATGCCACAAAACGGGCACTTTGCTTTTTACTTCTACCTGACAAACATTATATTTGAACCTAACCACTATCCTGGTGCAGTTCCAGGTAGATAAATAACGGTAACAGTTTCGGTAAAGGTTACTTGGACCCATTGGGGCCAATTCCAGGGACCCTCGAGAATCACTGACTGAATAAGAGACATGTATTCAGGGCAAATGAGAAAATGGGGCACAGTGGGACTCATTTATGTCAAGATTTGAGCAGAAGGTGAAGAAGCTGTGATGTCTTTCTAAGAAATCAGACTTCTGTGTATCTTAGATTTACTGGAATTTATTGACACAGTTTGTATTTGGGATTTTAGATTTTGGGTTCACCTGTTTGGCACTGAAATGCACCAACCTGTTGATTCACTTATCCATTCAGATCATTCCTTCCTTCATTTTTCTGGTGAAGGGAACCATTTCCTTGGTATGAATGACTGGATTATTTTCCACTTTTGTTTACAGAAGTGTACCAGCTGAGCTTTCTCGTTTCCATTTGACCGATAGTAACCCGAGACAGAGCGGCAAGCTATGAATATACCGGTACTCTTTGTAGGAATAAATTAAACAGCCTCACTTTTTTTGTGATTTCCGTTGTGGAGGTGATAAAACTGCATGGGAATGTGTCATCCTGTAGTTATGGTGGACAAACTAAAGAGTATATACAGGCATGTGTGTATGATGCGGGTGCAGACAAGCAGGATGAGAGGAAGAGGAGGAGGAGGAGGAGGAAGAGGAGGAGGAGGATGGAGGGTTTGTCCGATAGTAACCCCAGCACAGAGAATGAAGGAGGAGGGGAGGTTTGTCCGATAGTAACCCCGGTGTGATGAGCAGGATAGGAGGGGGATGGTGTACGGGCTGCCTATATTTATCTCCGCACTGCAAAAATGTGTCACATCTGCTCTGTTTACTGAGAAAAATACTGACTGTCCTCCAAATGCATGAGTTTTGAGCGCAACATCAGCCTCTCAGACGAAGCCGTATGCGGAAAGCACCGCGGGAGACGCAAACTTTAATTTATGAATTTGCAGCAAAAATATCTCAGTGAAGTAAATGGGAAACATTTCTGGACAATATCACCATACTGATGTGTGATACGCATAAAAACCCACACTGTTATGGATTTCTCCCGCTTGCAACGTCGGTACGTATGTGCCCTTCAGGTGCTGTCGGACATATTGTTAATACATCATTGATCAATAAAACAGTAAATTAACCAGCCTTATATTGACCGCGTTACGGAGATAGGCTATTCACTGCAATAGTCAGTTAACTAATTATGTTAATTGTGTGGTATTAGGCTGCATCTATGCATCTCTCTTTTTACAGGCACATATCAACACTTAGTTTAATATTTTTCAGATCTCATTTTTGTATTTGGATTTCATTTGGATTTTGATTCACATGCACAAATCAAAAGATACTTGCTTTATCAAGACGTTAGCACTTTGTTTCCAGCTTTGTAGTTGCACATGAATGTCAGTGCATGCACCAGTACATCACAGTCCATCTCACTCATGCATAGTCTTATCATGCGCCAGTTATTGTCATTACTTATTGTAATCCCGAGCAAACCAACTCTCTAAAACATTCCCCCCGGACTTTTCGGATGTACGAGCTTTATGAGGGGCCGTGAAGGCCTCGTGGTTTGACCGCTGGTTACCTCTCGCTGCAGCCGCCGGAGAAGTGGGTGAAAGGGGAATGATGTCACCGCCTGGCCGGGGACGGCTGAGGAGAACAATGGAGGCTGGGGATGGTTACTGGGCAGAAATAGAGCAGCGAAGAAGCAGATTACTGTTGGTTTATTACCCAGGGGGATGTTTTACGTGTCTGAACAGCACGTCTCTGACGAACTTAAAGGGGGCATTGTACCACTTTGTTTTTTTAAAGCAACAGTGTTTTTGTATCTCCTATAATATCCATCTCCTACTGAGTTTACTGTGACTTTATAATCTATTGGATTTGTTTATTTGTTTATTTATTGACAGAATAAATAGGTGTCATCTATTACAGGGGCTATACTTTAGGTTTAATTCAAACAATCAGTCTAGCTTTTAAAAAAATATGTCTGTGTGCTTTTAAAAACATTTCAATATATGAATGATTTAAAACAGTCATTCGACCTACAGGTGGGTTGCAGGTGATTTTTTTCTTTCAGTACTTTCCATTGTTTTTTTTTTTTTTTATAGATTTACACCGATCAGCCATAACATCAACAACATTATGACCACTGACAGGTGAAGTGGGTAGTGGCTGTAGCTCAGTGGGTAGAGTGGGATGTCCTTTACCAAAGATGGCGGTTTGATCCCTGGCTCCCAAAGTCTCCATGTTGTTAGTGTCCTTAAGTGAGACACTGAACCCTAAGATGCTCCCTGAGTGCTTACAGCAGCAAACTGCTCCCTAAAATACTTAGGATGGGTTAAATGCAGAGGTCAGATTTCAGGTATGCACCTGTATGTATCTGACATAAAAAGGTTTAATCTTTCTTCTTCAGTAACATTGATTGTCTTGTTACAGTGACACCTGTTAGTGGGTGGGATATATTAGGCAGCACATAAACATTTTGTCCTTGAAGCTGATGTGTCTGGAAGCAGTGTAAGGAAGTGAATGACTTTGACAAGGGCTAAACTGTGATGGCTAGACGACTAAGTCAGAGCATCTCCAAAACTGCAGCTCTTGTGATATGTTCCCGGTCTGCAGTGATCAGGACCTACCAAGAGTAGTCCAAGGAAGGAAAAGCGGTGAGCCGTCAACAGGGTCATGGGAGGCCAAGGCTCAATGATGTACATGGGGAGCAAAGGCTGCGCTGAAAAAATTAATGCTGGTTCCCATAGAAAGATGTTAGAACACACGGTGCATCGCAGTTTGTTGCGTATGAGGCTGCGTAGCCACATACTGGTCAGGGTCCCCATGTTTACCTGTGTCCACTGCCAAATGTGACCACAATGGGCATTTGAGCATCAGAACTGGACCACGGAGCAATGAATGAAAGTGGCCTGGTCTGATGAATCATGTTTTCATTTACATAATGTGGACGGCTGTGTGTGTGTGTGTGTGTGTGTGTGTGTGTGTGTGTGTGTGTGTGTGTGTGTGTGTGTGTGTGTGCTTTGCTTACCTGGGGAAGACATGGCACTATGATGCACTATGGGAAGAAGTGGGCGGAGGCAGTGTGCACACTGCAAAAATAGTTCAAGAATGGTTTGAGGAACACGACAGATCTATCTATCTATCTATCTATCTATCTATCTATCTATCTATTATCTATATATATATATATATATCTATATCTAAATATATATATATATATATATATATATATATATATATATATATATATATATATATATATATGTGTGTGTATGTGGGAGCCTTAATGTTTGTATTGTTCTGGCAATTGTAGCCTACTAATAACACTGAAGCTAATATGAAAGGTTGTTGTACAGTCAACCTGTCAACTCTTCATAAATTAATTAATTTGGTTGTATTTTTGTGTATATGTTTCAATACCACATGCATAAAACAAAACTGATATTTATCAAACGCATAGCTTGTCAAAATGGCTGGTTTACCTATTCAAGATAATATAAGGTGATGGGGAATGGCTGTAAAAATGGTCCGAAATGTTTATTTACACACAAATTTGCACAATTTATAGATATGAGACCTATTATGAGTTGGGATGTCGCCAGTCCATTGCACATAGACAACAATTCACGCTCACATTCGGGCAATTTAGAGTCATCTGTGGGAGGAAACCAGAGAAAGGGAGGGAGAAAATGCAAACTCCATACAGAGGGACCCCTGCCGGATTCGAACCTGTGACCCTCGTGCCTTGAGACGACAGTGCTAAACACTGCACCACTGTGACAGTTTGTCATTTTTAAAAAGCAGGTCCTCAGGTTTAAAATACAGGGGCCCATGTCTCTAAATCTTGTTGGGCTTCCATGAACGGTGTTGAAAAACACACTGTGCCTCGGCTGAGTCTAATTGCTGACCTCTGGTCTGTCCAGGACTTTCCCTCTTTCATGCATTCTTCATTTCATGGGTGACTTGGAAGATAAAACCTATAGCAGATCACATTAGCCAGGCCTCTATATATGCAAAACAATCTCATTCAGTGGAAAACAGATGCAATTTTTTTTATAGATACACTGAATTTGGCATCTGATTAAATTCAATAAATGCATAAATTCTCTTCCTGGCACTGTTTTGCTGTGACATATTGTGCTCTGAATATCTTGTACATTTAATTTATTGTCATCTTTAACCAGGTGAAAGCACATAGGACACAAAGAGTTATAGTTATACCGTAGTTGTGTAAATATAACCACTACGTGCTGCTCCTTGTGACCCACCGAGTGATATATTATAACACTCTCTTCCTCAAACACACTGTCGCTCTCTCTCTTGCCTGCAGGTGTGCCTCGTGTGTGTGTGTGTGTGTGTGTGTGCAGATTCCCGCAGTGTTGACCGCAGGCTGTGTTGACATCAGCAAACATCCTGTTTCTTCCAGTGATATGTGTCAAAGTGCAGTCTATGAGACACAGTCATGTGGTGTGGATTAATGCTAAATGATCCAAGTGAGCCCAGCGCTCTGACAGCTAGGAATAAAGTTTTCATTTCATTCTCTACATTGACATCACCTGTGCCTTTTATAGACTTTCTAAGAAAAAGTTTGAACGATTGTTTAAACTCGACCATTTTAACGGCAGTTATTTTGACTTGTGGTGGAATTAACGCCATTAACGGCAGCTCCCTTCCATTTGTGTCCTAATGAAGCCCAGCAAAGCCCTGAAACGGTACAGACTAAATGGGATGCAGCTCCTCATGAATGATATTAATTACCTGTGCTTTTCCTGCTATGGCATCACATCAAGATGATGTGCTGTGTAAAAGGCTGTTAATCCCTGCTGGGATTACTGAATCACTGCATGACACAGCAGAGGCATTTGGATTTTGATAAGAATAGAGGATTTACACGTCATGCAACTTAAAATTAATATCTGAGTCAGACAAAAACATTAAATAAAGTCTGGGCTAACAACATTAAAACATTATATGACATATACAAATACATTGAACCATGATGACCAGCGATCCCGACTGACTTCGCTGTCTTTCAGCAGCAGGTTCAGTTTTAGAGCTAGAGTGCAGCTACATGGATCACACAAAACTAGAAGACCTAAAGAATAAATTGGCTTTCTAGTTTCATATTTAGTGGCCTGACCAACTGTGTCATGTCTGGAAGGAGGCTAAATAACGCTTAAAAGTTGGGCTTAATTTTTGCTAGGAAAAACTGGTATGGCCATTTTCAAAGGGGTGCCTTGACCTCTGACTTCCAGATATGTGGATGAAAATGGGTTCTATGGGTACCCACCAGTCTTGGAATTACATAAATTTCGGCACCACTGTAAAGCTGAGACTCTTGTGGATCCGGTGACCCCAATGATGTTCGTCCTCAGGGTGGCTATTTCATTGTATTGAGATTTTTTGAAACTTGACCTCACTGACTGAAGAGACAGTAGTTGAATTTTTAATGCCGTTAATGTAATCTTGGATGATTGATTTTCCTTATGTCAGATGGGAAAGAAAGCTTCAAATTTCCAGATAAGCAGGAAACCAGAGTTGGAGATATTAATGATGGATGGATGGGTAGCACTAACAGCCTACAGCCCCTCAGCGTCCAGCTGTAAAGGACTGCTGGTACTAACAAGACATCATAACATGCTCAGCAAAACCCCTCCCTGGATTTATGAAGTATTCAGAGGAAACATGCGGTGTTGTGTAATTAGTGGAAATATGTACGGTATTAATGACAGCATGACCCCGTATACCCTGCTGTGTCTAGCTCTAAAGATAAGCATTATCACACAGGCTCATCACACGTCACATGTGCTGCAGTTGACCTCAAGATGTTTTTGTTGGAAAAACCTATTTAACAAGTTGAATAACTTTTTATATAAAGAATATAATATAAAAGTTAATGTAGGTGAAAGTTGTTTGTTGAATACAATGTGTGTTGCATAATATGCTCGTACTGGGCTGTCAGTGGGCGGCCATCTTGAACTTATAACTGACACGACCACTGTGTGCGTGTAGGGCATCTGTTAGCGTTTGTATCTGCAGGGTTTGGTATGATTGCATCCACTCACGTTTCTCTGTGTATGTGTGTGTTGGAATTTGCTTAAAGTGTGAGTGTTAAGCAAACATGTTTTTTCTCTCTGATAAAATCTCACTTATCAGTTTATACACACAGGAAATCACTCTTCATACTCTGTTTTTTTTCACCTCCATCTGTAACACTCATCTCATCTGTCTTTGCATTTTTAGAAATCATGTTCAGGGTGAAATAGGATGTGCATGGATTTTCTGTATATTATGATATTTCACAGCTCACGCTAACCACCCAGTTCTTCTCCTACTGTTTCCAAACAAACATCAGATTATTTTAAACATGTAAAATATAAAAATATTAAGTTTATACGCTTGAATCTATGAATTTGGCTGTTTGCAATAACGATGAATCAAATTTAAAATAAACAGACAAGATATAAGATACAGACCAGCCTGTTCGCAGGAAAAGGCATACGAATGCCACGATATTGCACAGTAAGATTATCTTGTCTTTGAACACCTATCTTGCTTTTTGTGTGTTATTTGTAGGCCATGTCTGTACTGACTATAACGCTATATGCTCCACTCCAGGAGACTGGTGTTTGGGACTGGTGTTGTGTTTTGCAAGTCATGTTAGTGAGTCCAACCATGTTGTTGTCCCTAAACATAACTAAGTGGATTTGTTGCCTAAACCTAAGGATTCACACAAGATCAGGCGCTGTGGTGAAAATGCTAGTTTTTATATTCATTTTCAATGAGTTCGTTTAGGCTGCAGCGGCCACAGGAGGTGCTGAAAACAACACAGCAACCGAGGGCGGAAAAGTAGAAACTGGATCAACTTTTGGAGAAACGCAACTCAGTGTCACGCTGCGGTAGCCAATCAGGTCACTGCAGATCCAGAGCTGTACAACCGAGCCACGAGGGAACAAAAGGTGTTAATCACTGCAGTTAATGGGCCATTAAAGTGACTCGCCAGACCTCTGCACGATCCTGCGGAGAATCGCTGCAAAAAGACTGGTTTTGTTGCCTCAGCAACTGCGAACAATACTGACAATTTCTTCCCATGAAAAAACTGGGGCTCAGAGGGTAGAGCAGGTCGTCCACCAAGCGGAAGGTCAGTTGTTCGATCCATGGCTGGCCCGGTCACGTGTCGATGTGTCCTTGAGCAAGACACTCAACCCCAAATTACTCCCACAGGCATAGCCGTTGGAGTGTGAATGAGTATTTATGAGTATTGATGGGCAAAGCGACATGCTGACGTCGTGTACAGTGCTTTGAGCGGTTGGAAGACTAGAAAAGTCCTACATTTTTATATTCTGAAATTTATTGTAGTATTTTGTTAGGTATCATAAAGCAGTACTGTTTTAGCTTTTGGGTGAAATTATTTGACATTTTGAGCATGTTTAGCAAGTAAGAAATGAGAATCGACCCAGAAGTTGAGATGAAGTAAACAAAGCTACAAATTTCTCTGTAAAAGTCAGATTTTTTGATTAATCAGAAGACGTGTCTTATTTCTATATATTCCTTTAATGACAGATGATGGGACTTGGACACTATTTTGTTTTTCTGTATTTACTGCAGTCAGAGGCATTCATTTAAATCCAGTGATGAGATTAGACTTCAGTCTCCCTCTCTGTTTGAACAGACGTCGCTATGACGGGTAGTGGTAGCAAACCATCTGATGTCGAAATCACGTCAGAGAAGAGATGAGGCGTTTTGAAACCAAATTTTGAACTGAGCCATGTTGGTTTTGGAAAAGCTGACTTTTCAGAACGAAACCATCCCTTTTCTGATCGTTTCCATTCACCATGAGACTGGGTTGTATAGATGCAAGAGTCAATCAAACAACTCTCATCAACAACACCAATGAATATATCTCCATCCATCCATCCATCCATCGTCAACCGCTTATCCCGTTAGGGGTCGCGGGGGGGCTGGAGCCGATCCCAGCTGGCATAGGGCGAAGGCGGGGTACACCCTGGACAGGTCGCCAGTCCATCGCAGGGCACATAGAGACAGACAACATATAGACAGACAACCATTCACACTCACATCCACACCTACGGGCAATTTAGAGTCATCAATTAACCTAAACAGCATGTCTTTGGACGGTGGGAGGAAGCCGGAGTACCCGGAGAAAACCCACGCTTACACGGGGAGAACATGCAAACTCCACACAGAAGAGCCGCAAGCCGGAATCGAACCTGCGACCCTCTTGCTGTGAGGCGACAGCGCTAACCACTACACCACCGTGCAGCCCCTGAATATATCTCCCAAAATGCAAAAAAAAAAAAAAAGTCAAACAGATATTTATTAAGACTGAAAAGTAATTTTGATTTTAAGTGTCCGTACCCTAGACTGCACCTCCATTCTGTCAAACAAGTCTAATAAAGTGCTTACCAATAATTACGTCAACCATCAGATTGTTTTTCCTCTTTGGTCATATGAGTGTTCCCTCCATTCTTCCTAAATGTACTCAGTGTGTATCAGTGTGCTGACCAGCCATCTGCCGCCCTCTGTTCTCAATAATGGTCTATTCATCTCAAACAGCTGGTGGCCACACTGACCCCAGTCTTTTCTCCCTCTACCCGTCTGTCTGCTGCTCTGCTCTCGGTCTGGCTGTTCAGGTCTCCTCCCTGATATCACAACAAGTGGTTTCCACACAGTTTCTGTGGAGAGTTCAAAGAATGGCAGCACTTGTCTGCAAATTTCATGCTAATTAGTAAGTAACATACTTGGAATTTATTATAAACACGATTTAATAACTATATCATCTCACCATTGTGAGTTATTGTCTACACAAATGTAACCGCAGCTAATGTCAAGATTCAGGGAGAGTTTTTTTTTTTAAAGAAATATCAAATTAGTTGTTTACTAATTATTATCAGTTTATCAGCAGACACAGAAATAAGCATATCAATTTACATTTTATCCCTTTCCTGGAAATGTATTAATAGATTACCAGCTTTTGGAAAACAGAGCAATATAATTATGATTATAATGATACTTATGAATAAAATGAACTGTTTCCCAGAGTCATGGTTTTCAGTCCAACTATTACAGGAAAGAGGAGTTTGGAAAACATTAACCTTTCTACTATATTGAAGAATTATGTCACAGGTCAGGCCATAAATGACCGAAACTCACACTTGAAAACTCGTTTCCAATTTTTGTTGACTTCACTTCCGACATGTAGCCTATATATTGTGCTGCGATGATCACTTTATATAAAAACAAGTCCACAACTTTTATTTTCTGTCTCAAAACTAATCTGTGTAACGGAAACATAAGAAAATATCTTCACTGATTTCACAACACATGTTGCTGCAAAAGAGGAAACAGAAATGTGCAACAAGGGTCATATGTTGTTTCTGGTAAGCCAACATCAAAACACATGAACACGAGTATTGAAAACACGTGTATATCTTGCTATTTCATTGAACGGAGCTATCTTTTCAATCCGCTGTTGCTGATGTCTTTTACACACATACGCGCACACACTATGTGCATGTGTGTTTGCAGCCAGTTAAAATACAAGCTGCATTAAAGGGATGACTGTTTGCAACATAAGTGGTGTCCTTTCAGCAGGAAAGAGCGGAGGATGATGTGCTAATGTTGCAAATGTTGCAAATACATTTAAACTACCACCAAACAAAGCCAAATGTTTTACTAGTGGGAGAGACTAAGAAACAAGCTTATGTAATGTAGCAGGTGAACCAAATGCTGCAGGGAGAGACCGATGAAAGGTGGAAGCCTGTGGACAGACGTGTCATTACATTACATTGTGTGTGCATACAAGGCCCTAGAGCACATGTGTCAAAGTCAAGGCCCGTAACCTCATTATCTGTCCCCCGCGAGGGCTTGCAAAGAATATGTTATGCTTATCATGCAATTCTGTGCTGCTTTACTGAAGTATGGTGTACTTAAACTACATGTCCGACCACAAAGTTAAACAAAGTTTGACTTAACAGTTAATAAATTGTGTTTGATATTAAAAATTAAAAAAAGACCTTTATTATTTACTGGAGAATTATTTTGATCTTTGATAGATGAGTAATGATGAGGGTTTCTTAATCTCATAAATTCATGGGATTTATGTTATAATAACACATAGAAATGTGAGTGTGTGCCCACATACAGTATTTTTGTGTCTACATACATGTGTATATATATTGATGCACAAGCATGTGTTTTTGATACTTCTGCTTTCATTGTTAATTATTAAACAAATTATTACTAAAACTATTAATAATCAAATGCAGAGGCAATTTTGTAATATGATCAAGAGTAGATATATTTATATAGTCTTTCAATACAGCCGGCTCTTTGAGGGAAACCATAACGCTGATGTGGCCCGGGATGAAAATGAGTTTGACACTCCTGCCCTAGAGGGTTTACAACTTTACATTTGAATTGTACACTGTTCTTGCTGCATTTTGTGCTACCATTTTACTGTTTTAGTTCAGTGCTGAGTCTCTGTCTGTCCATTTATTATTTCTCATCATCATATCTCTCTGTCTGTTTCTCTGTCTATCTGTGTCACTTTCTGCCTGCTGTACTTTTCATCTGTCTCTTCCATAATTAATCTGTAATCCGCCTGTCCACTTTCAGCCATTTAGGACTGTCTGGTCTGTGTTTGGAGAAAGTTAATGCTATGTTGTTGTGTTTGTCCAATTACTTTCTCTCTCTCTGTCTTTGTCTCTGTTTTCTGCCTCTCTCGGCCCACCATCTGGAATAGCTGTCCCATATTTTTCTTTCTCTGTTTCTGCTGGCGTGGTTGTTTTCTCTCGTCAGGGCCTCTGTCTGACACTGCTGATTAAGCAACATTTTATGTGGAAGTTATTCATGTGCAAACACACACACGAGAGGACATGTCATGCTCAGAGATCACTGTGAGCATTTGAGGAAATCTAAATGTTCGTCAAACTCTGCAGGTGGTTGTTTGTCTCTTGACCTCAGAGGATTAATCCGATAAAATCTGTCAATATGTGTGAAAATGTCTCTGGATGTTGAAACTAGAGCGCTGGGCTCCCAACACAAGAAGAACCAAGCACATTACAACATGAAATATGAACATACTGTATATATGTACATGCTAATGAGCTTTGTCCTTGTAAGAATGGATCGCCCACACACACACACACACACACACACACACACACACACACACACACACACACACACACACACACACACACACACACACAGATTATTATAGCAAAGCCCTGCTGTGGTTCCCAAAGGAGATCCCGTGGCTATTTTTGGCTGTGGAGGACTTAATACTCTGAGAGGGAGCTTGAATAACATAGGCAATCCTCTCTAGACTGAAGGTTATTGCTGTTATACTCATTGGCATGATGACATGGCAAGACCAATCACAGATTGAAAGGGGTAGTTTGATATTTTGGCAAATATTGTTATAATATAATTTATTCATTTGTTTTGCAATGAGTTTGATGGGAACATTGGTCTTTCTTCTCTTTACTATCTCTAGGCACAGTTCATGATGGCCCTGTTAACTTTGTTTTGTACTGCTGATACCGGCGGCAATGGCTGATGGTTAACGAACCACAAACAGCTTTGCTGTTGATCCAAGATGGATTTATTTTCTTACAAACACTTTGGGACACTAATTCACCTGGGAGATACAAGCCTGGTCTCTTAGATTATACATTATACATAAACTATATAGTCATATTTACAGATTCAAATTTACAGACTCACCTGGGCGATAATATGCAAGAGGCATACTGTATGCTACTTTCACAAATGTGTAGCTTCAACCTGCAGCTGACTCGCTTCAAGATTTTAAGTGCAGGATAATGCAGCTGGCCCAACTCTGTCTGAGGGTAAATAAAATCTGCCTACTAGCATGTCTATCTTAGGTCTTGTTATTTTAACCTTTTACAAAAGTGTAAAAAGTTACAATAAACAAACAAGATATAACATACAGACCAGCCTGTTCACAGGAAAAGACGTATGAATGTCACAATAATGTGCACCAAGAACACCTGTCTTGCTTTTTTAAGTGTAATTTGTGTTTGTCTGTACTGACCACAACACAGTACGCTCAGTTCAGAGCCAGTGATGTAGAATAAAAGGCTAGAAAGACAGCTTAGCGGGGGGGAGGTTGATGGGTCCAACAAACATATGACTTTTAAGCAGGAGGCCGGTGTTTGAGACTGTGTTGTTGTTTGTTTGTCACATGTTTTTTAGTGACATTTGTGATGTGATTTCTGTATTTATGTTACATTGTTATTGCGCATATTTTACTTAGTTTACGTACTTATTTTTAGCCCAACCATGCTGTTTTCTCTAAATCTAATTAAGTGGTTTTGTTGTCTAAAGCTAAGGATTCACACGAGATCAGGCAGTGCGGCAAAAAAAGTTTTCCATTCATTTTGAATGAGTTTGTTTGGGCTGCAGCGGCCAGAAACAGAATCCACTTTTGGAGAAATGCAACCCAATGTCACGTTGCAATAGCCAATCACATAATTGGTGCTTAAAAGCTGTACAACTGAGCCATGAGGGAACAAAAGATGCTGAACTCACACTGCTGAGAATCGCCACAATGCCTGATCTCGTCTGAATGCAGTCCAAAAGAGTGGTTTTGTTGCCTCAAACTGTGGATGTTACTGTTGAGAGGCATATAAATGACACGTGAAAAGCCTAAAATATGTCCTCTATACAGCCTTCTGAGCTGTGTTGACGCAAG
This sequence comes from Pterois miles, assembly GCA_947000775.1. Taxonomy (NCBI): domain Eukaryota; kingdom Metazoa; phylum Chordata; class Actinopteri; order Perciformes; family Scorpaenidae; genus Pterois; species Pterois miles. The sequence continues at coordinate 3,741,762 of CAMQGK010000328.1, forward strand.
AGTTATACCAATCAACCAACTCTCATCAACAAAGCCAATGAATATATTTCCCAAAATGGAAGAAAAATGTAATTGAATAGTTCAAAGCGTTCTTTCCCGCTCCCAGTTGTCTTGAGATCTCCTCTGGTAATTATTATGGAGACAGTGCCCAACTGTCAGAACCACAGAACTCAGTTTTATTGTAGCCTGTACTTTCTTAAAATACGATGCTTCAGCAGCTGCTGCAATGTTAATGCAAAAAGGGCTTTCATTTTGTCCAGAAGCGTGCTGTACAGCTGGATCTATTATTGGACAGTGGATAAGATGAGAAACCATTTATTTCACTGATGACAGGAAGCTCTGCCTATGAGAACCCTGCAAGGGCATTCAAATGCATGCACAAAGCCAAAGACGTATATGAGCTTCCTGCCAGTGACCTTGAAGGCAACTCAAAAAAAAAAAAATAAGCAGGAAGATGAAAAGAAGATAAGAAGATAAAGAAAAGTGATGAAAATCAGCAGAGAGAAAAGAGGAAGAGACCCTCGGGGCAACGAGGGGAGACGATAGCGGAGGATCAAACAAATGAGGTCAAAAAAGAATGAATGACAAAATGAGGAGAGGAAAGAGCAGCGGCGTACGAAGCAGGTGAGACGGGAGGAGAGAGAGAGAACAAAGCAGCACAGCTGCCCCAGTGAGGAACAGATGAGCCTCTTTTTCGTTTCCCCTCATGCTGCTCCCGCCGCATCCACGTGAGAGAGGAGGAGGGGAAGGAGAAGGAGGGAGGAGGACAGGGAAGAAGTGATGAACACCGCTGCATGGCAATCCTGCTCCATCCGTCGGACTAAAAAACAGCTTAGGTGGTTGAATATTTAATTGTAACAAAAAGCTGCTGTAACACAATAATTTCCCAATTTGGAATCAATAAAGTACATCTATCTATCTATCTATCTATCTATCTATCTATCTATCTATCTATCTATTTATCTATCTATCTATCTATCTATCTATCTAATGTAAATGCCACAGTAAAGAGGATTGCTGATGTACACATGAACATGTACACAAACACGTGCTTGGACTCAGTAAGCCGGTTTGGTGATTTTCTAGTCTAATGAGTCGGGGATAGAAATAAGTCTAAGTGACGGTTTTGGCCAGGGGCATAGGGAAATCGACTACACTATTCCATCATTTAAAAAAAAAAACAAAAAGCATAGGGACATTCACCCCAGAGGTTTCACATCATGTATTTTATACTAAAAAAGGGATTTCAGTGTGGACGAAATTCAACAAATATGTTTTCATTACCAAGCAGCTGTGGACTAGAAAGTAAAATCTGGCCCTGTCTCTAAGTTCCATGGTGGAGAGGAGATTGTTGCTCTTGTTCTGTCTAGTTGGTGTGGAGAGGAGGTCGTGCTGCTCTGGCTCTATCTAGTTGGTGTGGAGAGGAGGTCGTGCTGCTCTGGCTCTGTCTAGTTGGCGTGGAGGGGTCGTGCTGCTCTGGCTCTATCTAGTTGGCGTGGAGAGGAGGTCGTGCTGCTCTGGCTCTGTCTAGTTGGTGTGGAGAGGAGGTCATGCTGCTCTGGTTCTATCTAGTTGGTGTGGAGAGGAGGTCATGTTGCTCTGGCTCTATCTAGTTGGTGTGGAGAGGAGGTCGTGTTGCTCTGGGTGTATCTAGTTGGCGTGGAGAGGAGGTCATGTTGTTTTGGCTCTGTCTAGTTGGTGTGGACAGGAAGTCATGCTGCTCTGGCTCTATCTAGTTGGTGTGGAGAGGAGGTCGTGCTGCTCTGGGTGTATCTAGTTGGTGTGGAGAGGAGGTCGTGCTGCTCTGGCTCTATCTAGTTGGTGTAGAGAGGAGGTCGTGCTGCTCTGGCTCTATCTAGTTGGTGTAGAGAGGAGGTCGTGCTGCTCTGGCTCTATCTAGTTGGTGTAGAGAGGAAGTCATGTTGCTCTGGCTCTATCTAGTTGGTGTAGAGAGGAGGTCGTGCTGCTCTGGCTCTATCTAGTTGGTGTAGAGAGGAAGTCATGTTGCTCTGGCTCTATCTAGTTGGTGTAGAGAGGAGGTCGTGCTGCTCTGGGTGTATCTAGTTGGTGTGGAGAGGAAGTCATGTTGCTCTGGCTCTATCTAGTTGGTGTGGAGAGGAGGTCGTGCTGCTCTGGCTCTATCTAGTTGGTGTGGAGAGGAAGTTGTGAGCACTTGTATTTGTGAGCAGCGAGCACTTCTCCAAATCTTTAACAGTATCGGGTGCCAGGCAGCAGTAAAAAACAGAAGAAACAAACCACCGACACTCACAGATAGTGTCTTAATTTAATCTGAGCAAACAAACGAACTTGTTTCAGCTATAAACCATCATCAGCTCCACTCTATCCTCCTGGATCCACCCTCTCACATACTGTATGTTCACATTATCTGTATTCATTTTTGTCATATGGATTGTTGATGTTGTATTTTCATTATGTTGTATGTTTTTCATTATGTTGTATGTTGCTGTCCATCCTGGATCCCTCCTCGGTTGCATTTCCTGAGGTTTCTTTCATTTTTTTCTCTGTTAAAATGTTTATTTTTGTTTGTTTTTGGGGCCATACAAATAAAATTGACTTGCCTGTCTTGACATGTGTAGAACATGTGTGAACTGGTAGCTGGAGAGGTGCCAGTTTACCTCTTGGGCACTGCCAAGGTGCCCCTGAGCAAGGCACCAAACCCCCAACTGCTCGGGGCACTTGTCAGGAGCAGCCCCATCACTCTGACATCTCTCCATTGTTGCATGTATATGGGTCCTGTATGTGTAAGTGTGTGTTAACAACAGAGTGTAAATTGAATTTCCCCTAGTGGGACTAATAAAGGTTGATCTTCTTCTTCTTCTAGACCAAAAGGAGACATTTATTTTGGGATATGATCCAGACTGAATCCCCTCATTCTGTAATTGGAAATAAAACGATAAGCAGCAGTCTTACAATGAGTCATATCTTCAGTAAAGTCATACACGCTTATTTTGTGTGAGTAGGCCTTTTCTTCAAGGAAGTGGTCGATGTCTCATTATGAAACCTGTAAAGACCCGCCTCAAGGGGGAACTTTTTATTTTTTTCTAAAAATGTTAGAAATCCAAATAATTCAAGTATTCAGTTTGCCTTTGAGCCCAGACATGAATCAGCAAGTGTCACGGTAATTACACGAAATGTGTTACTGTCAGCTGCTTGTCTCTCTGAGAGAGACCTTGTGGGATTTTTCACTGTAGCTCATCAGTACCTCCTGCCATCATAAGCACTGACCATCAGTGTTTTACAAAACTGAAACAAAACAGATGATTAGACTGATGTCAGGCTATTAAATACGCACTACTGGTCACTGTAAGCACCATAGAAGTAGGTCAATAGGGGCCTACTACATCTACTAGTAGGTGTTATCATCTATTCACATGGGAGATCACTGAAAAAAGATATAAAAGAACACGAGAGAGACCGGCAGCAACCGTGACAGCAGCAGAAGTGGAAGTCAGGCGTTGTCATACAGACAGTGTAAACCTTCATATAGGGTGGAGGTTGTGGTTTTCACCCAAAGACTGACGTTGAAACTAGCAACATGCTGTTGTCATTGTGTTCACAAGTTTTAAGTTTCACTTTCACTTTTGAAAGTTGGTTAATTTAAAGAGTTTCAAGATAAGAATCAGAAATAGCCTCAGAGACACAACAGTCAAAACAGTGAGGCGACACACATGAGACTGACAGCAATAAACAACAATAGCACTACATACTTCACATGCAAGTCAGTAATGTTAGCTTATCAAACTAAGGTCTCTCTCTCTCTCTCTCTCTCTCTCTCTCTCTCTCTCTCTCTGGGAGAGAGAGAGAGCCATCCATCCATCCATCGTCAACCGCTTATCCCGTTAGGGGTCGTGGGGAGGCTGGAGCCGATCCCAGCTGGCATAGGGCGAAGGCAGGGTTCACCCTGGACAGGTCGCCAGTCCATCGCAGGGCACATAGAGACAGACAACATAGAGACAGACAACCATTCACGCTCACATCCACACCTACGGGCAATTTAGAGTAATCAATTAACCTAAACAGCATGTCTTTGGATGGTGGGAGGAAGCCGGAGTACCCGGAGAAAACCCACGCTTACACGGGGAGAACATGCAAACTCCACACAGAAGAGCCGCAAGCTGGAATCGAACCTGCGACCCTCTTGCTGTGAGGCGACAGCGCTAGCCACTGCACCACCGTGCAGCCTAGAGAGAGCCATTCTTGCAAATAATATTTGTGAGCATGTGTTTATAACGTGGGAAGTCATGTGCACGATATGTGTGGTGTTCAAGTCACCGCTACTAAGCAACGGCAATATTAAATTTACTGTCAGTGTCTAGAGGACACAGAGGCTAACAGTTTAACAAGTTAGCTAGTGGGCAACATAATGCAGGAAATGCAAAGATATAATGACAGAGCACAAAGATGAGGTCGTTGAGAATATCAACATTTTCCTCAGACTTATGAAATTACAAAAAAAACCCAATATACAACTATGAATACAGTAAATTAAGTTATTATGCACTGAAAAATGAACTTCCATGGCCGCCACCATTTCTGTCGATGTCCACAAACACGTCACAACTCGGAGCTTTCTGAAACTTTACACTGGTAATGTTGTGAATATGACATGAGTGGGGCGTTCATATGGACTCTTGTCGTGAACACGGTGAACGCGACTCCATCTGAAGGCACCATCTGTCTCATCTTTGTTGTATGTGAAGTTGTTGCTGTAACTTCCTTCATGTGTCAATAAACTTGGCCAATAAAGTTGATTCTGATTGTAGTTGCACTGATTGTATGAAACCCATCTGTGATATTACAGGCTGGTTTTGAAGCGTTTCCAGCAGCTACAATGAGACTGGCAGCATGTCATGTCTGTTCGTTACCTGTAAGATGATAAAAGTCCTTTTTGTACATCACAAACTGACCACGTTGTGATTGGCCCAATTCTAAACATGTTTTTAGGAAACACAAGCCTCTATTATTGCAAACAAGCAACAATAACATGTACAGGCCTATTACCAGCATGCACCTTATCTGATTAAAATCATCACATGTCTACTTTAACTGTTGGGAGCAACGAGAGTAGAAATACAGGTGAGATATAGGCGTGTGCAAATATACGGTATTTGGAGAGACATTTGTCTAATTATGGCCTGAAGCCAGACGGGATGTGGACCAGTAACCAAACTGCACTTCATTTTATTTAAAAGTCTGATATTTGTGTCACTTATTCTGAAAACTTATTCTAAAACTGCATCAAACTCAGGCGGTAAACTCTTCTTTTAAATCACACCTCAAAACCTACTTTTACAGGAGGCCTTTTTATAGCAATCGCTTGTTTTAATGTCTTATGTAAAGCACTTTGTAACTATGTTTAGATAAGTCCTATACAATTATGTTTATTATTATTATTATTATTTGTACACATCTTTAAAATTATTAGCTAATTTTATATACTTGACTGTGAGTCAAAATTGAGTTTTAGGAGATTTGTTATTTTAAGTTATGCAGTGGTGAAATGTAACCTATATTTACTCAAGTACTGTACTTAAGTACAAATTTGAGGTACTTGTAGTCTTTTCCTTTCATGACACTTTCTACTTCTACTCCACCACATTTCAGAGGGAAATATTGTACTTTTTACTTCCCTACAATTATTTGACAGCTTTAGTTACTTTAGAAATAATATTTATAAAACATGATGCTTTGTTATGTATTAAACTACACAAGAGCATTTACAAACAGAGCTGAAACAAATAGCATTAATCAATAGTATTGACAAATACTTTGATTCTTTCATTTTTCATGTAAAAACATTTTGTGGTTCCAACTTCTCAAATGTGAGCATTTGCTGATTTTTTTTTCCGTTTTAATAATTTAAATAATTTGAATGTATTTGTAGTAATTTAGAGGTTTGGACTGTTGGTTGGACAAAACAAGCATTGTGAAGGTGTCGCTTTAGGCTCTGGGTATTTGTGAAGGCATTTCTCACTATTTTCCGAATTACCAAATAACCAATACAATTAATCAAAGCAGCAGTGGGTTGAACTGGAGCAAATATGATTAAAAAAAGGTTATTTCTATGAAACAGTCACTAAACCCTGACAGTAGTGCATGACAGGTCATCTGAAAAAATAAATAAATTATGAGCCTCTAGTGTCCTCTGGTGCTCCAAAAGGCATCTGCAGGATTTCACAGACCAGAGGAAAACAACATATCAGATTGGACTCGTTTCTGAGCAGCTGTCAATCACTTACAAACTCTAAACAAACGGTCAAACTAGGCAGTGCTGATCAAATATGAATCAATATTCTGTTACTGTAATGACTGTTTCTCTCCTGAAATGTTTTCAGAAACCGCCAACTAGCCGGAGCACAGCCAATAGGAACTCTCTCTCTCTGAAATGACCTGTGATTGGTCAAAGTCTCCTGTGATGGGCTAGATTTTCTAAAGCCTGTAAACGGAGCCGTGAGGCGGTGCAGAGGTCTAGTTTTCTCTCAGAACATTTGAATCACAATACGCTGAAAAGTTATTATGAAATTATTGCTAAATGATGCCAAAAACATTCACCCTACTGCAGGTCCAACAATGCTGTTGGTAGTGTTTTGAGAAAAGATAAAGGCTGATTTTCATTTTGCCTGATGGCCATGATGACTCATTGCAGCATTTTAATACATCAACATATGAATGTGAATATACCTGAGCAGTTAAAATAGTCTTATGAGACTGAATCTGCCAGCAGGCTGATCAGCCATTTCTAATACAAATCATTTTCATATATTCTGTCTATTTTGTGTTTATTGCAAGATTGTAAGTTATCGACTCTCGTTTCTAACAGAATTCTTAACACAAGTATAAATGAACTGAGTCAGTATAAATTTTATATAAATTATAAATTTCTTACACAACAGTCTTTACATTTTCTCTTTTCTCTTCCTTTATGTCACAATGGCCAATCTCTCTATCTGAGCTCTATCGGCTCATTTAAACAGGCCCTCATTACTGGTAAAGTGGTGCTGGCAGCGTTTTCCATAAATTGCTGTTCATGTATGAAGGCCACAGCATCTTCGTCTAGTCTGGTCCGTCGGAGCCATTTCAGCCCCAGAGGTCCTCTCTCCGTGAAGGACGATGCTACAGGGCCAGTGTATAAGACTGTGCACATGTTTTAAGTGTCTTCCATGTGATCCATTATGTATGTCTTTTCTTCTATTTGTGGGTGTGCCCAAGATCTGTGTGTGTGTGTGTGTGTGTGTGTGTGTGTGTGTGTGTGTGTGTGTTTATGTGTGCCATGCCAGTGTTTGTTATATAATCACGCTTTTTCCAAAGTCACCATGAAGGTCTGCCACTGTGGAGTGACTCATCCTCTCCTCCTTGGACAGCAGCAGCGGGAAAACTGGACTCCAGCGCCATCTACTGTACCAAGAGGAAAAACACTTCTACAAGCCAAATCATCTGAGTATGTGTGTGATTTTTGTCATTATATGTCAAGGTTCCCCTCATACAGGCTGCATGGTGGTGCAGTGGTTAGCACCGTTGCAGGTGTGAATCCGGCTTGGAGCCCTTCTGCATGTTTGCATGTTCTTCCCGTGTCAGCGTGGGTTTTCTCCGGGTTCTCTGGCCTCCTCCCACAGTCCAGAGACATGCAGGTTAAATGATGACTAAATTGCTTATTGGTGTCTGTCTCTATGTGGCAGCCCTACGATGGACTGGCGACCTGTTCTCTGCCTTCACCCAATGCCTGCTGGGATCAGCTACAACTCCCCCGCGACCCCTACATGCCTCAGGGTATGAGGGGATTGGACAGGATTGGATTGAAATAGGCAAAAATCCCATTGGAAAAAGTGGATGTGTAATGCTCTGCTCATGCAATATAACCATTCAAATGTTCTTGATGATAACTGCTTGCTTCAGTGGACATGTTAAAAAAATTAATTTGTGAGAATTACAGAAATATTTGACTTCTTAAACTCTGCATAAAGTTTCTGTACAGGCATGCCAGTGTCACAGACAAATGTTTTGTTTCAACACTTCATTAAAGCTACTGGTGCGTCCACTCAGTGACATATGTAAACCATCATTATCACTTATTGTGGCTGCACCATCACATCCACGATAAAGATATCTTACATAGCATGATGTTCCTGTTTCACAGGTGTACATTCACACAGTGCCATATGTTAATGGGCTTCATAAAGATAGGATTAATTGCAGGGCTACTGCAGCGTACAGGACTTTTAGTTTCATCACCTACAGCAGGGTGTCAAACATAAGGCCAGAGGGCCAGAACCGGCCCGTCAAAGGGTTCAATCAGGCCCAGTGGATCACTTTGGAAAGTGTGAAAATTGCAAAGTTATTAATTTTTCAATTTTAAAATGCACTGCTTTTCCTATTTCTTCTATGGGGCTGGAGTTGTCCTAATAAGAGTAGCGGGCTCAATGCTGGATATGCTGTTATGTTCCTATGTGCTTATGTATAAGCTCAGCAACACTACGTGACATCAAGCGTAGGCTACTGTTGATGCAGGAGCAGCCGATGGAAATCTACATATATTCACTAAATCCCATGCATATAGCTCTATGTACATAACCTCTCTTTCTGTATATACATATATATAACATCACCTGTATTTATTCTTTCTAATATTCTTTTACAAGATTTTTTACACAATATATCAAAAAGTATGCAACATATAGATAAGCCCTTATTCATAAGAATATAACATGTCTATGCTTTGCACCTTAACTACATCTGATTATACAGTATGTACAGTATATGATGGTGATGGTGTATGCAAGTTATGTGCGTACACCATCTTCATTTGTATATATTGTCTTAATCAGCAACTACTGGTCAGTACTCTGGTTAGATGCAAAACTGCATTTATGTACAGTGACAATAAAGTTGAATCTAATCTAATCTAAAAGGAGAAGATAATGTTTTTCTGCAGGTTTTTTACAGTTCAGGAGAGAAACCACCAGACAGATAACAGCAGAGTTATCTTTACTGTCAGATATCAGCAGCCTAATGATCAGACTTACAGTCTCATATAGTCCTTTGGAAGCTTGGCCACACTGTAAAACATGACCAAACACTTTATGGTGGGACTGTACAAGTGCTTTTAAGGGTAATAAAAATGAATTTGGTAGACTTCTGCTTAACAGACTTAATGGAGAGGGGCGACGAGGACAGAGAGGAGTTCTTAGTTGAAAAGGAGATTTATAAATTATAATAATCATAATAAAAGGCGCAGGTTCAGGGTTGTGTTCACCTCTCTAAAAACTTATTTCCAGGTTTTCAGCCATATGATCCAATCAAATCATATTTCTGTTGGGTTTTATCCCTCAGCATATAGCACTGACTGTTGTTTTTTAAAGGTTTTGCTAATTTATTGACCCTTTTCTCTCCTTCGTTGACGCGTCATGTGACTTGTTTCCGGAAGACACCGGTGGAAACGTGAGTGAGAGGAGCGCCGGCGTTGACACAGTTTGTTGTGTTGGAGCACAGAAAGGATAAATTAGTGTCATCTGTAACAGTGTCATTGTCAAATAGCAATATTTAGATGATTTCCACAATGTGGAGGCGACGCGAGGTTTCACGGCGAGGCTCCCCCGGCGAGACGCACCAGAATAAACGGAAAGGTAAGAAAAACCTTAATTTCTCTGTAGCGTCTTTTCCATAATGTTGTCAGATATTTAGAATAACTATAAGAGCCTGTCAGTGGCAAAAACAATTACTTTTAGTGGATGGATATGAAGCATTAGGCCGACGGCCCGTTTAGCGGCCTACTGCCTCCTGCACTAACTTCAGACATGGCTGTCCACATGTAGTCCCTCTGAACCGAACCAAACTCAGTCCTCTTAAAGTGGACCAACAGAAAAGGACTGGGCTCTCTTTGTGTTCACACTGTTGGTTCATTTGAAAGTGGACTCAGTCCTCTTTCTGTTCACAGCAGAGTTCCTGTGGAGCTCAGACCCAAATAGTCCCAATGAAATGATCAAATTAAGCCCTTAAACACCTCAGTGGTGTGAATGGAAAATCCAGCGCTTTCTTCAAGTCACTGCCACCAGTGTTTAAGGTGTTTTATGGTGTTTTAGGATATCCTGCCTGTGTAATCAGTGCAATTAGTAGTTTGTAAATGTGTGTTTGGTGGATTATTTCTCTGTTGTTACAATGCTAATTGGCATCACTGGAAAGCCGGTTTATATACCTTCACCGTGATGTCCAACTTGTAAGGATCATGTGTTTGTGGGATGAGCAGCACAGCTGATTATGTGGGTAGCGCCCCAGAGTTTAGCCAATGCTAAACATTGTGTTCTCCTGTTGGTTCTGAGGCTTGTTTTAGCTCCAGGTGCCGATCAGGCACCACAAGACCAGACCACGGGATCACAAAGTGATCCGGTTCATTCTGAAAAGTCAGCTTTTTAAAACCATTCATTCAATCAAGTTTCACTGGGCGCTACCCACATAACCAGCTGTGCTGCTCATCCCACAAACGCATGATCCTTACAAGTTGGACATCATTGTGAAGGTAAATAAACAAGCTTACCAACAATGTAAAATACAATGACAATTAGCATTGTAACAACAGAGAAATAATCCACCAAACACAAATATCAAATTTTTTGTGTATTAATAGGTTTTGTCAATTATTACAATCATAAGGAGCATTTGGGGGCTGATACAGACTAAGAGGTACGTTTCTCTGTGCTTAAGTGGTGGTTGTAAAATGTACATGCATTGTGTCTCTATTTTATATTATAAAAACATCTTCAAACATTACATCACTGCCTATATTCAAGTTTCTTACCAAAATCCAAACACATTTTCTTTTGTCCCAGGGATGCCATTAGTCTTGAGCCTCGACGGTGCCGGCGGTACTGTAGAAAAACAAGTACTGCCACATCTTTAGAAGTTTTACATTGACTTGGTATCGAGTTATCAGTTCTCATGATCCCTAAAGGGAACCTGGAGCGCTTTGTCTTCTTTGTGAACTGCAACACAGACTTGAAGTGAACCGTACTCAGACCGCCTCCTGAGGAGGTCTGCTAACACTCCTGGACGGTGAACTGGAGACAGTGAACGCCGCGTGTGGCTGCTGACACTCCCAGACGGTGAACTGGAGACAGTGAACACAGCGCTGTGGCTGCTGACACTCCCAGACGGTGAACTGGAGACAGTGAACGCAGCGCTGTGGCTGCTGACACTCCCAGACGGTGAACTGGAGACAGTGAACGCAGTGCTGTGGCTGCTAACACTCTTGGATGGTGAACTGGAGACAGTGAACGCAGCGCTGTGGCTGCTAACACTCTTGGATGGTGAACTGGAGACAGGGAACGCAGCGCTGTGGCGCTAACACTCTTGGATGGTGAACTGGAGACAGTGAACGCAGTGCTGTGGCTGGCAGCAGTAGCTCAGTCTGTAGGGAGTTGGCTTGGGAACCGGAGGGTCACCGGTTCAAGTCCCGACATGCACCAAGAACTGAGTGTGAACTGGTAGCTGGAGAGGTGCCAGTTTACCTCTTGGGCACTGCCGAGGTGCCCCTGAGCAAGGCACCAAACCCCCAACTGCTCGGGGCGCTTGTCAGGAGCAGCCCCCTCACTCTGACACCTCTCCATTGATGCATGTGTTTGTTTCAGGTCTGCACGTACTGTGTATAAGTTAACAAACAGAGTGTGAAAATTGAATTTCCCCTTGTGGGACTAATAAAGGTTGTTGTTCTGTTCTTGTTCTAAAACTCTTGGATGGTGAACTGGAGACAGTGAACGCAGCTGTGTGGCTGCTAACACTCCCAGATGATGAACTGGAAACTCAGTTGTCTGTTGTCGCAGCTGTGGCTGCTAACACTCCCGGACGGTAAACTGGAGACAGTGAACGCAGCGCTGTGGCTGCTAACACTCCCGGACGGTAAACTTGAGACAGTGAACGCAGCACTGTGGCTTCTAACACTCCCGGATGATGAACTGGAAACTCGGTTGTCTGTTGTGCTCATACACTGCAGCTGGCCACCACTTTTGGGGTGGCACAGATTTTGTTGGTTAACGGATGATAATTGGTTATTGAAAATGCGCTAAAATGGAGCATGACATGCTAAAATGGAGTAAATTTGTTCTAGCAGGAACATAGAAAACAAGAATGAACTTGAAAATAGGCATTAATAAAGGACCTTTAAAAGTGAGTTCAGGTAAAGTGCAAGAAAGTAGGAACAAAGTATGAAAAAGAGGATTCTGTCTTCCCAATATCTCGACATGTAATTGGAAAATATGATATCTCACACACACACACACACAGAGATGCTAAAATAAAGATGCTCTTAACATACATCCAATCCAGGCCTCTAAACTGCTGTTTTTTCTCAGTACCACTGGTTGGACTGTAAAGTGTGAAACTGCAGCTCTAAACTTAATGAAACTGGCTGGTTTCAGTCGATACATATCAGTGACACTTGTGTGTTCTGGTGAATCTCTTGAGAGATGTGAGCTTATTGTTTTGAAAAGAATAATTCTCCTTTAGGAATTGTAAAAGGCAGCGTCCTAGTTTAACACTGAGTTGGTAGCAAAGGATGAAATCTGAAACTTCCTCGTGCAAGAACAAAGAAAAAGAGGAATCTGTTTTCCCAGTATCTCAACATGTAATTTAATTGTAAAATATATTTCACACACAGACGCAAAAATAAAGATGCACTTAAAATACATCCAATCAATTTCTCTAAACTGCTGCTTTATATTTGTACCACTGGTCGGACTGTAAGAGGTTTAAAACTGCAGCTCTAAATTTAATGATATCGGCTGGTTTCAGGTGCTTCATATCAGTGACACTTCTCCGCTGGTCTACAATACACAATACACATCTGTTAACATTATCCTACAGAGTAATATATCCATATTTAACATACTGTAATATTGTTTGGACAAGTATGTTTCCAACTTATCTGAACAAAATCTGGCAGCTACAGAAACAGTTTATTAGATTAGTGACTTTTTCTAATGCTGCTATACAAAGTGCACCACTGTTTTAAAATTGTTATTGAATATATTTGACATCAACGTTCTTCAGACCTGTACATTTGTCTTTAAGGCGAGAATATAAGGATGCAGATTTACCTCATGGTTTTAGATATTATTTCGCTAATCAACTCCTCCTCAACCGCTTGTCCCGTCAGGGGTCACGGCGGGGTCGCCAGTCCATCGTAGGGCGGACACATAAAGACGGACAACTATTCACACCTACAGGAAACTTAGTCAGTTAACCTGCATGTCTTGAAACTGTGGGAGGAAGCCGGAGAACCCGGGGAAAACCCAGGCTAATGCATGCAAACACCACACATAAGAGCCCCAAGCCGGATTCAAACTCGTGGCCCTTTTACTATGAGATGATAGTGCTAACTACTACACCACTGTGCAGCTCGAAGTTATCTTATGGTATGAAAAGTGTATAAAAAGAGTCTTAGAAATACTGTGCTGACAAAAACATTTGATTTGGGGAAAAAAGATCACTCTTAGAAACTGTAAATATGGCAATTAGTCCTGTTTGTGCTTTACTCCTAAAATTACGCTGTATATTTTTACATGTGAAATGTTTTGAACACCTATTGTGGGTGGGTTTTTTATTTTGTTTTATGTCAGGTCAGAAAAATCGCTGTGGTAACATGGAGCGGACAGTAAAATATTGGTAAAATCTGAAAGCATCACTCTCAAATGTTTCCCGCTCTTGTGTACCTCATCACCAGTTGATGATCCTCCTCACATGTCCCCACAGCTTAGTGAGCCACAGGTTCGCCCCCAACTCTGTCAGATGTTGAATTTCTGGCATTAACATCTTTCGGCACAACTCTTGATGGGCTTTGTCCACATTTCTTTTCAAATTGTATCCTTCGATTGACTTCTCTCCGATGGGCTGCCATGGCTGCATGGCCGCCTCACGAATGCTTCCAGCCTCGACGGAGTGACCTCCCTCAATGCAGATCTTCGCCAGTTCTGCGTTCCTCCTCCTGAGCTCTGCGACATCCTCCGCCATACGCTTGCTTCCATAAGTGTCCACCTTCTCCCAAAAGGTCAGGTTAAAATGTTTGTAAAGCTTCCAGTCGACGGCGTTCCACTGCAGGGCCTTCGCCCTCAGCTCAGGAGTCAGTTTAGATACAGCTGATTTCATACGGGAGTTGAGCTTGAAGAAGAGGAGGTCGTCCAGCTCCCAACAGAGAGCATCCTTGAGCAGGATGAGAAGAAGAAGAAGATCACCTTTTTGTCCCACAATGGGGAAATTATTTCCTCTGTTTCTTTACATGGTCATGCAGACCTGAAACACACATACATGCATTAATGGAGAGGTGTAGAGTGAGGGGGCTGCTCCTGACAAGCGCCCCGAGCAGTTGGGGGTTTGGTGCCTTGCTAGGGGCACCTCGGCAGTGCCCAAGAGGTAAACTGGCACCTCTCCAGCTCCAGCTCACACTCAGTTTTTGGTCCATGTCGGGACTTGAACCGGTGACCCTCCGGTTCCCAAGCCAACTCCCTACAGACTGAGCTACTGCCGCCCCCGAGTGATTCCTCAAAGTGCTCCATTAGCATGACGAGGTGAAAACGCTCAGCGATGGCTCGGATACTCCTCTCTACACGTGGGTCGTCTGGCTCCAGAGTGTTTTCCTGCCCAAAGTCAAAGAACAGCAGGTTCTTCAGGTAGAAGGAGTTAAATCCGTCTGGGCTGAAGTACTGTTCAGGATCACGCAGGAACTTAGCCATCTTTCCCTCCCCTGGTATCCTCCAGGTCAGAGGAACAATGTGACCAAAATAATGAAAGGACGACTCAAAGAGTTCTGCAGGATCTCGTAATATTGTGATGTAGGAAGTGTCTAGAGGCAGCACCTTGGCCACCTCGGGGGCATTGAATCGCATGTGGTTGCACATGATGTTAAAGCATTTTCCAGATTTGTAGCCTTGAACGTGCGTATGCTGAAAGGGTGAGGGGTAGAAGAAGTCGTTCCGGCTGTTGGGGAAGGCAAATTTGAGTTTGTGCTTCTCTCCGAAGCGTAACAGGATGTTGAGGAAGGTGCTGCTGGCGGTTTTATGGGTCTTCATAAACATGATGTCAACTTTGGGAACACAGATGTTGTTGTGAGGCTGTGAGCTGTTTGTGGCTGTCTGGGTGCTGCGCTGCCCGGGTGGGGGAGCACAGGAGCAAGGCACTGGGAGCCTAGAAGAGGGCAGCACAGGGGAATTACTAAACCTGCAGTCGGGGGAAGGTTTTTGCCCTCATTGGGCAAAAAATCCATAATAACCTTTAAGCATATTGTAATTGAAGTGCTCTGAGAGAAAACTAGATTTCTGCACCTCGTCTTGACTCTGTTTTCAGGCTTTAGAAAATCTAGCCCGTAACGAGAGACTTCAGTCATTTCAGAGAGAGCGTTCCTATTGGCTGTTCATTCAACGGAGGCAGCTGTCAATCACTTGCAAACTCCACAAATTGATATTCTGTTATTGCAATGCCTGTTTCAGAAATGTTTCCAGAAACATCTTGTAGTTGCTGTTTAGCTGCTGGTGGGCGGTGCTTGATATTTCCTCAGCAGATCTCAACATGTCTTCCGAGTCACAAACTTTCTCATTTTACCGCTGAACAGTAATTACAAGACGTTTCTGAAAACATTTGATGAAAGAAATAGGCATTACAGTTGACAGTTGCTCAGAGACGACAGACTCCAGATCAGCTCTGATTGGTTGTTTTCCTCTGGTCTGTGAAATCTTGCAGATGCCGTCAGGAGCACCGGAGGACACAGAGGAACAGGTCTCATGTACTACTGTCAGGTTATAGTGACCGCTTTATAAAAATAACTTTTTAAAGCATATTTTCTTCAGTTCTACCCACTGCTGCTTTAAATATCAACACAATTTATCATATAGCACATTTTCCAGTTATGACAGCTGACAGCTATAATGTCTACTGATGTTTAAATGATACGATGTTTAATACTTCTTTCCATCTTTTGTCAAAATGCCAGTTTGACATGTGTTGTGAAAACCTTATCAGACGAGCATAGTGTCACTAAAGTATAATTTAAATCCACAGATTGATCTGTAGCTCTGCTTCTGCATCACAACAGCTGCACTAATAAACACACGCTGCTCTTAAATGTCACTGAGCCAACTGTAGTCGAGAATGGCTCAAAAGTGCTAAACGATAACTGACCGAAATCATTAATTATTATCACTACTCATCTTGTCCAACTTTTAGTTGCCGTACACAACACACACATATTCCCCTCTTCTTCTTTATTCAAAGACTTGGTGATTATTTTATAATTGGTGGCAAGAAATTCATAACTAATAATAAAAAGACAATTAAATATTCGTTGATCCCAAAGTTTATCATTTATAATAATGTTGATCATTTATGATACCATTACCAATATGGTGCATGAGGTGAAATTATGGTATGATGCTTTGCTGGCATTTTTTTGAAGTGTTTGTGTTATGTTTGTTGTTTCAGAAATGAAGCTGCACCAGCTATAACTCACTGTGCATTTTGAACACGTCATTTCCAGGAGCCATAATACTGTTACGCATTAAGGCCCATGCATATGTTCAGTCATAGATAAAGACATCTGTAAATAATCATAAAAAGTATATAATTAGATTGCAAGGTGCTGATGTAAGAAGGTGAGTTTTAGTACTTAAGTTATAGATAAAAAGTTAGAAAGGTCAAATTCAATATGAGAAAAACAGCAACCACTGAATTTGCTTATTTCTTAGCATGTTTTTACCTTTACAGCTAATCTGTATTTGCAAACTGGCCATTCGTTAATCTAATACCTTATTGTACTGTTGCCTCATCTTATCTATGTTTCTAACACTTTTAGAAGTTTCTATTAGACTGTTATATTTGTCATCTTATCTAAAAGTCTTACTCTGGTGGACTGAAGTTGATCTGTGACGTTGAAAGAGCGTAGAGCAGAGTTGCACTGATGAGGAGGAAACCCACGGTGACACGTTTGATTGACAGCCGCCACCGCTGCCTCTCCTGGTTTAGGAACATGGTAACAGGGAACTGAAAAAAGATCCGAGTAAAGGAGAAGAGGAAAAATGAAAAGACAAAGGGAAACACAAACAGCACTTGTGTCACAAATCCTGTCACAAATAACATTGACTTTTGCACACTGATCAGCCATAACATTATGACCACCTGTCTAATATTGAGTTGGTCCAGCACAACCCACAGATGCTCAACTGGATTGAGATCTGGAGAATTTTGGAGGTCAAGTCAACACCTCGAACTCTGTGCCGAGTGTTTTGGTGGTGGACACAGGTCAGTACGGGCACCCTGACCGGTCTGCGGCTATGCAGCCCCATAAGCAACAAACTGTGATGTGCAGTTTGTGATTGAAACCGGCATTAACGTTTTCAGTTTGAGCTCCAGTAGCTCTCCTGTTGGATCGGACAACAGCCTTCGCTCCCCATGTGCATCAGTGACGCTGTCGCTGGTTCACCGGTTTTCCTTCCTTGGACCACTTTCAGTAGGTCCTGACCACCACAGACCGGAAACATCCCACAAGAGCTGCAGTTTTGGAGATGCTCTGACTCAGTTGTCTAGCTGTCACAGTTTGTTAAAGTTGCTCACATCCTTACGCTTGCTCATTTTTTCTGCTTCCAACATGTCAACTTCTAGGACAAAATGTTCACTTCCTGCCTGATATATCCCACCTACTGCCAGGCGCCCAGTGTTGTTCACTTCACCTGTCAGTGGTCGTAATGTTACGGTTAATCGTGTATTTAATAATCAGTTAGTCAAGCTTAAACATGTAAATGTACTTTTGATTTTCTCATTATAACTTCAGCTGAAGAAAGACCTATAATGGGGATTTCTAAAAATATATAAAATCCATAGAAAGGTGCCATGCACAAGACAAGAGCTATAAAGACAATCACGTAAAATTCACGCGATTTCACTGAATAATTACAAAATTACAAGGAGTAACTTATTTCCATCATTGAGATATTTTCTCTCGGGGAACTTACAAAGCAAACTGAATATTTTATGTTTAAAAAAACATCGTCGGTGTACTTTGAACCCAAAGAATACGAAGCTGAAAGTCTTCATAGTGGTATTTGTAAATGTTAGAAATTCCTTCATTGTTGTCTTTATTTTGTCATGTTAGCGTTACAGCTCATATTTGATTCTGTGATTCTTCTCTGCTGTTTTCTGAGGAGAATAAATAAAATGTGATATCTTAAACTTAAGATCATAAACTAAAAATACACTGTCTATATCATACTTCACAGCTACACGGCCCATTGTATTAGCTTTCTGCTCCCTTGATCCAACTAGAAATAATAAATCATTGTAATCATTTAACACAATTGCACATTTTTTTTGTTTCATTTTATGACTTTGTTTCACTGTCGTGCCAAAAAAAGTCAATGTGCTCTGAAAATTTAAATCCACAGATGACTGATAAAAAACATAATGTGAGATTTGCAGAGGAAAAAACAGACACTTACTTTTTATGTTGCTTGTCAGTCGCTAGACATCATATTTCTTCCTGCCATGGTGCATATTTCATATCATATCTTTTGTTTAAATTATTGTAGCCTGGATGATGATCCTAAAACTACACTGCGTTATCGCCGCACTGACTGGACTAGACACAAAGACCTGTCCTGGTGTCAGATTTATATTCCAGGTGTGGCTGGACACAATAAGCTGTCCTGGTGTCAGGTTTTGTGTTGCGGCTGTGGTCCTACTGCAGTTTCTTTTCCTCTCAGCAGAGGTCTCCGTCCCACCATTTAATTACCAAACTGAGGTGATTTCACCTTCACTCAAAACTGAAATAGAAATTATCTTTATTTTATGAGTTCATTGCAGCCTGTTAAGGTTCCCCTCCTCCAAGAAACCCACCGTAAGACGTGCTTTAAAACTTGACGTTTTTCTTCTGCACTACTTATTGAAAGTGAACTGAAACCAGTCCTGTGTCTCCATCTTTTTGTTTCAGGGCCTAAATGATCCTTGAACTGCGCTCATCCTGCACTTCACAAAAGTAAGTTTTGACATTCATATTTTGTCCCATATCTGACTGTGAAATACGTGAGACTCAAAATAAGAAATACTTAAAGTCTATTTAAGTACATTCACAAACTTTTGGACCTTCTCATCGGCCGGCGGGGCAAAAATAATGCACGTTAGAGCAATAATTAGTCCCATTGCAAATCATCTGTATATTCAGGATCACACTAAAGGCCGTTGTAGCCCAGTGGTAATGTAGTAATAATACTTCCTTACAGTACTTCATAAGGTATTTTTTGGGGGTATCTTCCTTACTTAGTTGTTAAACTTCCCTCAACTTTCACTCCTTATACTCCAATATATTTCCTAAATAAAATGTGTACTTTTACAGTGACAGGTTTCCCCTTAGCCTCTTCGTTACTTGTTACTATTGCAAGCAGGCAGGTTTGGTAAATCAGTGGTCCTAGCTTGCAAGTTAGGTCATTCATGCGATGGGAAAGTGCAAACAAAGTGCTCTCACAGCCGTAGTTTGATTTGGATTTCCGTTTATGCCGAGGCAGGCTGCATGTCAGATCATGCTACATGCTACTAGCGACAGCAAGGGAAGGAAAAACTGGATGTTGTTCTTTATATCTTTGAAGTTGTGTAATTTTGAGTCATTTTTAAGGTGATGTACATGTTAAGAGGAACAATAAGGGTATGGTCACACATGCACGAATGCAGGTGAGTGACCATCACCTGCCAGGGTGATTTTTGAAGTAAAAGCTCACCAAAGTGAACTGCATGTCAAAGGCAAAGATGAGCAAATGTGTCATTTATATTTAATATAGACAGAAAAAGGTTAAGAACCGTGTGCCCGTTTGTAAATAATTTAATAATCCACAATTAAAACCTGGTACTTTATGCATTCATGAAGCCCTGTGAGTTTGCAAATATTTCAGAATAAAAGCCTTGTGCTGACAACGGAATTCTGTACACAGAAAAAAAAAAAAACTCAAGAAAGAGAAACAGGAAGTGTTGATATAAAAATAAATCTTTATTTTTTTCACATCTGTTTCATATTCTACCAATACAGACATTGAAACTGTGGTAATGTTGCTGTTATGATGTCAATATACCGTAAAAAAAAAAAAAACATTTTTACTGGCTGTTGTTGCTGTGAACGGCGTTTAACATGCCGTAAAAATAGGCGAGACCTGGAATCTGTAGAAGAGAGGCAGCTGATGGGCAGTGATGCCGTGCTGCTCACGCTGCTGTGTGGCTGCTCTGACCTGTTAACATGGACGGCGAAATAAAAGACAACAGACAACAGGCTGGCGGTCTGGTGTGGCCGTTGACACATCTTCTTCACAGCAGATGTGTGACGGTGACCTCTAGTGAAGTAATTGTGTAATAACGTGGTCACATAAAGTTTTAGGGTTTTCAGTCCTGTGTTGGTGGATTACGTCTTATCAGGGTCGGATCGTACTGATGCTGAACAGCTGACCAGCTCCGGAGCAGGTGATGTTTGACATAGTGAGCAATTCGTATGAAAGCACCACCTGCTGACCAATCAGACCTCGGTATGCAGATCATATGATATTATTAGTTAAAGACAAAGATGTTTAAATCAGACAGCTGGCTGTATGCTCTGGGTGGTCACCTCTTTGATTTATTTATTTTTTTACTTGCTCTCAAGTCCGTTTCACACCGTTAGAGTCCGGGACGCAGCTGAGAGAAGGCTGAAATACTCATCACAACCTTGTCATAGTCCATAATGAAGTGTAATCTATTCATCTGTTAGGCTTCTCAAAGCCCCATCTATATGACTATATGACTTGTGAGTATTAAGTCTTTTAATTTATGCATTTACATTCTGGCATTTTTTTCTTTTGCCAGCTGTTCTTCCTGCATTTGGCAGCTTCAGCTGTTACTTTCAGTCTGGATAATGTGTTTAGCAACACACAACTGTCCCAATTACTGTGCATCATAAGGCCGAGCATGCTGTGCTATTTCAAAAACTTCTACAATTGCAGCTAAGACTTTCAGATTTGGAGAACAGAAGTGGAAATTCACCAGTCTGAACTGGGAACCGGAGCCAAACGATGGGTTTGGGAATCTGTTTGAGTGACACTGTCAGCATGGTTTTGGTTCCCCAGAAGTCCTGCTGCTCATTAGTCAACTGTAAAAAAACGTGGCGTTCCAGGCTTGTGGATCTGTAAATGTGAAACACCATATTCCTGAAAAAATAAAAAACCTTCTCATCTTAACAACGTACTGTTGGATAATTTTGAGAGTTTGAAAAACTAATCTGTAGCAGACAGAAACTGTTTTACTGTTACAATTCATCCCTATTTCTAAAAAAATGAACATAAAGAAGGTGTTAATACTGCAGGTTTTATTTGTGACAAACAACATTCGTCTGTGGTAATGAATCCGTGTTTTAATTCTGAGCAGATGTTGACTTTCATTTATGTTTTATTTCATTGGTGACAGAGAAATTACTTTAGGGGAAATGAGCAAATGTCAGTGTCTCATCTGATGGATGTGTAAAATTAGAAACATAAATTCACTGTGTTATATATCATCACTGCCAGTCAAAGCCTGACTACTACATTCACCCCAGGCACTGTCCGGTGCAGCTATTGCTGTAGGATGGCCTCGGAGCGAGGTGAGCGGCGTCACCAGGGCTTTTCATTCAGTGGCTCACGTTACCGCAGTCCGGGAGCGGAGAGGTACTCGTTTGGATGCAGTCTACAACCAGACCACTAAATATCACTAAATTGTACACACTGTACCTTCAAGCCCTTACCATTTTAGCATACAATAAATGACCTCAGATTCGTTGTCACAGAGTGATAGCTGAAGCATTACAGTGATCTGAACACTAATGCACACCAGTATTTGTGTGTTTGCATGCCGTTTTGATGGCAAGATGGTGGTTTGAATAAAGGATGGGGTCATCATTTGATTCTTAAATGACCCTCTATATGCAAGGGGCCTCCAGTATATGACAGATGTGTCCCACAAAATGCATTCAATTTTCATAATTTTTTTTTCCCAAAGAGCTAGTGCTGCATAAACGGAGACATTCGCCGCTGTAGAAAGCTGAGATAGGAGATGAAACAGGGAGGATGGACGATAAACTCACCCCACTTGGCAACAGTAAATGAAAAGAATCTCCTACTAGCTAACCAAACACCAGCTTTGCAGATGAATAAGAAATGTGTGAAATCATAACCATGGCTTTAACAACAACTACATCTAGAACGTATTATGAAGGTATTCATCACATTATACATTAGGGCCTCTGTGTGTTATCTCCTTGCTTCCTCTTCTGTTTTCTCTCCTCTACGGTGAGTGAGGAATAATATGTACATTTTTTTTAAAAGTTTTATTTTTTGGCAACACAGTCTTTTCTCTTGTTATCTGTTGGCGTGGGGTAGACGAGCAAACAGGCTGTTTTCGGTTGAGGGTGCAGCAGTCGTGATGGCAGAACGTGAGCCAGTGTTTACTCACCTTGGCGAGTGGCGAATGAAAGACTCCTCAGACTTTGCGGAGGATTTAAAAGTTAGACAAGCATGTCCAAACACGCGCATTCGGCAAGTAAAGCCTTCCGACTCGATTCCTTCTCTTCCCCGTCTCTCCCTCTGCCACTTTCTCCTTAATTAGTTTGCCTCTCTTGTTCTTCCCATCTCTCTCCGCTAGTTTTCCTCCGCTTTCCTGCTGCCTGTCCTGCTTTCAAAGCAATATTTTACTTTGCAACAAAAGAGATTTCACATGAGGAACGACTTGTGTTGTTTTATTTCAAGCTGGGAAGAAACTTGTTTTCTTCCAAACCAGCGTGTCTTCGTCTGAGATTTATCTGACTGTAAACTTCTTGTGATTCTCTCTGTAACGTATCTATCTATCTATCTATCTATCTATCTAGATAGATGCGTGGAAATGCATTCAAATATATATATTTTTTTGCTGCAAGGGGACATTTCTAACACCATTATTTTGTTGTTTTGACAATGAATTAGGAGTAGAAGAAAACAACAAGCAGGTGTTTTTTTTAATATTCAAATAATAGCTTTTCTTTATTTCAGAGAACTTATTTTAGCTACCACAGCTTTTAAACAACTTTTCAATACAAATCTATATCCTAAAAACCATATTGAATTTCCATTTTATTTTCCTTTCATTATTCATTAGGCTGAAAAAATGGTAGATGTTCATTAGTAATTTAGAGGTCTGGAACCATACAACCATACAATCAAGCATTTTTCAAGTAGTTAAAATGAGGATAAACTGTTTATTTTGGTCATTATTGGGCAAAAATTCAAATGGTCCCCCAGGGTAGGCAGTTTTCTGGAAAAGGCAAAAAAAAAATAAAAAAAAAAAAAACAAACAAAAAAAACCCAAACAAACAAAAAGATGCCAGAATTTGGGAAAACGATATGTAAAATTTGAAAAAAAAAACAAAAACAAAAAAAGCTCTTCCCTCTCTGTCCTAATGCACACGCTTCAAACAGTGACCTGAACGAGTGCTAGTAATTCATTTCAGACATCGTTTCTGTCCCACCGTCCTGTTGTCTTTGTAAACTTGTGGGCCTGTAAAGTCCTTTGAGAAGACAAACTGTGAGCTAAAATATCAGAGAAAGGTTTCAGGAAACGCTGCTAATTTAGCCTTCTGCTCACCATAGCCGTCGCGGCGAGGTCACACAGAAGACTGAAGTATTAGAGAGAGAGTAACTGTTTCCCCGAGCTGCTGCTGTAGCTGCCGTCGCTGTGAGACTCGCCACAGCCGTGAGCAGAGGGCAGTTAGCTAACTATTAGCAACACTTTCTCTCCGTCTCTGAAATGCTTCACCGATATTGTCCAACTCTTCTGATAAGTCTGTTTTTCTTTTTGCAGTGTAGGCAGAAATAGCAAGATTTCCTGCAGGATATTTTGCTGTTGAATCAGGCTTTCACCATCTGAAGGGATGCGCACGCACATCTGCATTTCTAGTATGACCTGTGATTGGCCAAAATCTTCCATGTAAATGGTAAATGGACTTGCATTTATATCGCACTTTTCTAGTCTTCTGACCACTCAAAGCGCTTTAAACTACATGTCAGCAGTGTGTGAATGTCAGCATTCACACACACATTCATAGACATGTGACAGAAGCTGCTAAGGTGCCAGCTTTGCTCTTCAGGATCTAATCTAAATACTCATTCATCTCATTCACACACCGACGGCTATGGTGTGAGCAATTTGGGGTGAAGTGTCTTGCTCATGGACACATTGACGTGTGACCGGAGCAGCTGGGGATCGAACCACCGACCCTCTGAGCCACAGCCGCCCCCCATCACAAGCTAGATTTTTTTAAAGCCTGAAAACAGAGCCGGAGTTTCTGCCCAGTGACTCCAAAAATAAACTGCCTACTCTTGCTTTATTGCTTTAGATAAGTAATTTCTTGTATTAAGATAAAACTTTTGAGAAAGTCCAAAATATATGAGCATGGAATAAATAATTAGAAGATTATAGCTAACAAATACCATTATCATCATCATCATCATCATCATCATCATCATCATCATCATCATCATCTCCATAATCACTGACTTTCAGACCTGATTTGGGAGGATCTAAAATATTCATAGCATCCCAACAGGTAATCAGAGCTGTAATCAGGTTATAGGCCACACACACACACACACACACACACACACACACACACACACACACACACACACACACACACACACACACAGCTGCTGAAGAGCAGGGTTGTTAAATATTTCAGGGGGTACACACATTCTCTCACCAGCCCGCCTCCCCTGCTGGTGAACTGGGAGACGTTATGCCCAAAAAGCACGTCCATGACTTATTAATGCCGCAGAGAAGGATGTCAAATGATGAATGATGGAAGGAAATGATAAGAATTTGGGCTCATTACGAAGGGGAGCCTTGTAAATGGTGAATTATGTGTGTGTTTGTTCCAGTGTGCTCATTAAGACAGAGTTTGTTTAAAAGTTTTTGACGGGTTGACTCAGGTCCTTGAGTTACTTCAATGAAGTTCACACACACAGTTTATCTCTTGTGTGTTTCACTCTTTTGTGCATAATTTCCGCAGATGTTTTTGCTTTATTTGTTTAAGTCTTCTCTATTTATTCGGGACAAACAAAGGAATGTTTGATTAAGAGGAATATTTCTTAGGATTGTTTTCTAACTTTATTTGTGTCCATCTTTTCCCAACAGCTCTGACTTAAACTTTGACTGTGAGCAGGAGCATCATGGGTAGGGGCCCAGCTTAATGTGGCTTTAGCTGTTTGGGGGCTTATGATCAGAGTGAAGCCATAGTGTAAAGGAAAATTTAATAACATTGCTTTTAGGCTAATGGCATGCTAGCTTACATCTGACTGAAATTGCCATTCAAAACATTAATACTTGTATACTTAGTACTAGTTTATTATTATAGTTTTTTAGGGATTTCTTTTGGCATTTTGCCGACCATACACTGTATGTCACCGTGACGTCACCCATTGGTTTGTGGACTGCTGTTTTGTAGCCTTGACTTCGGCATTTTGGTTGTCATCCTCTCTGTTTTTGACTTTTGCAATCTTGTTTTTTTGCGACCAGAAGTGACAAGTGAAGCTAAAGTACAACCAAACTCTGAATAAGACATTTTTAGGTGACCAAAAAGGTTACAATTAACTTTCATAAACCAAAAGCACTGTGAAAGGTTTAAAGTTGTAAGACAAAAACACACAAAGACAACATCTTTGAGTCATCATTTGAGTCTAAATGGGACCATAATTTACTAAATAAACATCATTCTGTATTGAAGAAGTCTTGAAACTAGAGATTAAGACCATAAACTCATGTTTACAGTGTTTACTGAGGCAATAAATCAAGTGACAAGTTGGCTCATTTTCCCATAGACTTCTATACGATCAACCTTGTTTTGCAGCCAGGAGTCGCCCCCTGCTGGCTGTTAGAAATAATGCAGGTTTAAGGTACGTCAGCATTTGCTTCACTTCTCAGACCCCAGAGTTGCCCACTGGGCCCCTGTGATGGCAAAGCTTCATGGGGGGGTGACAAGCCCTTCTTGATTCTTGATTTTATATTATATATCATTACGGATTAAGACAACTTTAAGAAAATATATAATACATATGGCCTGTATCTCAGCATTAGATTGATCTCTGTGGAGAAAATTAAATGAAATTGTTATTTTATAGTTTGGGTTATTTAAAATATAAACTCAAAGAAATCTCACATGGTAAAACTTCAACACAAGCTATGTTCACGCAGCCTGTGGTGGATTTGAAAAATGTGTAGTTAAAACAACCAAAGAGCTAATACAACAGTGACCTAGCGTCAGAGAGAAGAACTGAATTTGTCAAAAAAGAAGCCTATTGAGTATGTATGATTAACACTTTAAAAAAAACAAAAAAAAACATAATACAGCCAGAGAATAGTAATAGTGTGACTGCAATATTCACAGGAAATATTCTGCTCCATATTCATTGTGGTAGTGAGGTTAAAACTGTGTATAACTGGATGTTGCTCAACGGTGCAGAGGTCTGAAGTGTTAACAGAGTTGAATACAAAATATGAAACTCAGATGTTTAAAGGTCTGAACAAAAACACATTTGAAGAATTTTAAAGATGAAGGTTTGAAGTTTATATCAGTGGGTCAGTAGTATTATTGTTATGTATTGAACAGAGTATGAAATTGTCAGCTGGGGGTCGTCCGAGGGGTCCCTAAGGGGCAAAGGTCAGGAACCACTAGTGGGTAGTGACAGCGGGGAGACATGGGAGGAAGAGAGGGGAGATGAACCGGGGATGGTGCAATTATGTGGTTTTAACTTTCTGACAAATGGCCTCCTGTTTCGTAAAATAACCCACACAGGGTCTGAGGCCCTTTGTGTTGTTTTGCATTGCGGAGGAGTGTGTCCCCCTTCGCACCTTCAAGGACTACAGGGTGTGTAGTTTATGACCAGAAGTGTGAAAGAACAAAGTTTGTGTCTTGTCAGCAGTATTCTTGTCGCTGTAGTGAGGGTCAGGGCAGCTGTTAAGACACTTAAGCAGGCAATAAAACACATTGAATGTAGTTTTGGACAGAGGAGTGGCTGCAGGAGAGGGGTACTTATTACACTGCCAGGTCTGGGAGAAGCGTTGCTGTGGGAGGTTCCTCTAGCTCTACATGATATTTTAAAGTTATTTTTAAATAGATTATAAATATATAGTATGTTTGTGTCCCTGTAACTGCAAAGTCATCCAGATGTTTTCTGATGGTGCAGTTGATCAAAACGAAGAGGGTCAATTTATCCAGAATACACTTCTGTTTAATACCTAAAGAGACAAGGAGAGGTGGAGGAGGTAGTCGTGTTACACAAGTTATAGATGGGAATCTCTCCACATGTGACACATCCAAGAGGACATCCTTAACGTCTGGTGTGTACATGCAGCCCTGTCTCCTAAAAGTGATGTTCCCATACAAAGAACCTGCATTGTGAGTTACGTTTTGAGGGTTTTACATTCGTGTCACATTTCTAACAATAGTCTGCAGGAGTCAGCGTAGCGAGGAGGTCGGTAAACAAACAGGCTTTGACTCCGTAAACTGTTGTTCGTGTCCCGTGTGAAACCAAAATTCAGTCCACTTATTTTAATTTATGTAGTCATTTTAAGCCAAACCGTGATGTTCTTACTAAACCTAACTCACATTTCCTCTCAGCGTCCTTCTCCTCCTTCCTTCCTCCTTTCTTCCCTTCTACACTCTCTCCTTCTTTTTACCAGTTTCCCTTGTTGCTCCTCTCTCTTTCTTCCCCTCACACGCGCTCCATCCAGCACTATTTCCCCTTTTCTTTTATTCTTTCCTTTTTCCTTGCTTTAACTCTGTTCATCCACAATCTCTCTTCTACCTCTCTCGAGGGTCATTGTGGTAATCATGTCACTGTTTATCTTGACGTCTAGTAGCTTGGGGACATCTGAGTTTCATTTGGACTTTTACCTTTAATGCTGTCTAGTACAAAACACATCCTGAGTGTGGGAAAACAGGAGCTCCATCTCAAAAGCCCCGTCAGCTTCTCGTCTACTCCACAGAAATCCCAGCCCAGCTGCCAGAAAAAAATGTTCTTTCTGCAAATCCCAGCTACATTGAATATTTTGTTTTTAGTCAGAGCCGATAACGAGCGACCGTTATTGAAAGTTATAACGAGTGGGGTGGCTGTGGCTCAGAGGGTAGAGCAGGTCGTCCATCAGTCGCATTTCATTATGCTTAACGTAGCATTTGGTTATTATTTGAACACAAACCATGATCTTTTTTCTAACCTTATCTGCATAGTTTTTTTTTTTTTTTGCCTGAATCTAACCCATTGTTTCACGTTATCCTCGTGGCATGGTGCATTTCTTCAAGCATGATATGAAACAAACAATACAGTTTCTCCGCTGCTCCCTCCCCATCTCCAGAAACAACTGGGACAGGAAAACACAAAATAAAAAGGCAAGAGAGTTGACTAAGTAAAAAAGTGTCTGTTGCAAGCAGAGTCTTTGTCCTTCCGATGTCTAAATTAGGTGTAATCTTGGTCCAGCGGTGGCGTTGCTGAAGGGCTCAGACTGGGTGACCTCGATGGCTTGCCGACTCTCGAGGACGAGGAAACTGTAAAACTTGGCAGCTGCCTGCTTCTAGCTGATGTTCCAGCACAATTCAAGCAGGCTAACTGAGTCTGAACATATGTTTGGTTCAGTAACGTCAACATTCAACGTATCCCCTGGTTGCAGAAACGTACAATGCCCACATTTCTTCTGGTTGAGAAATCCAGATGAATTAACCGGGTGCTTGTATGTCTGTGTGTGGCATTGAAATAAGCTGCATTAGTAGTACGAGCACACACTGTAAAAACAACTCTGCTTAACCCATTCATTTAAATGGAGCTAATTAGAGGAGCTGTCTGGGGAGAAGGGCCTCACTGGGCTCTGTGTGTGTGTGTGCGTGTGTGTGTCTGTGTGTCTTTGTGTGTGTGTGTGTGTTTTTCTTAAGATAAATGAATGCTGCTTAACAGTGCAGTAAATACAGAGGTCTCACAAGGATATTACCACTCTTGCCCTCTTTATTTTCTCTGTAAATCTCATACTCTCTCTCTCT
Organism: Pterois miles; assembly: GCA_947000775.1. NCBI lineage: Eukaryota > Metazoa > Chordata > Actinopteri > Perciformes > Scorpaenidae > Pterois > Pterois miles. The sequence continues at coordinate 3,770,851 of CAMQGK010000328.1, forward strand.
CACTCACACACACACACACACACACACACACACACACACACACACACACTTATTAATCCGTTAACTCTTGCTCGCTCTCTTCAGCGAGTCAGCTAGAGATTCGAGAATGTAAATCCTTTTTAATACAAAACTAATTGCAGTATTTTCTCATTGAATTAGCTGATGAAAATTCAGAAACTAAAAAGCAGAATGCAAACACAGGACAACAGGAAATTCATTATCACGAGTCGTGAAGTCCAGTTGTGTTTATTGATGCGGATATTGCTCATTTTGTATCACTTTTCTATTAATCTGTGGAGCAGTCACGAGGCGCAAAAAACTGTTATTGCACAGTGGAAAAAATCAGACCTCTAATAACTGCACTGAAAAGAGGTAGTAATTTTCAAAGCGTAATGATTTATCTAAGTATCCCTGCTCTTTCTTCATCTGCACCTACTCCCCCTTTTTCTGTCTCTTGTTCTTTAGAGCTGCTTTCCTCTCCGTTATCTAACATTACCTTTTGTTTTTTTGTGTCTCCTGTTCAGGCAGGATATCATCATTTATCTTATCATGATATATCCCCATCATCCATCACTGTATAGGTGGCGCTGGTGGTGAATTGTGACTGTGGCGTATACGCATGTTTCAAAAAGCTATAAGTAAAGTGGAGTGATTAAACCATATGGAGCGTTATTGATGATGAGAACTTGGGTGTTTGTAAAGTAAGCAAAACTTTACCGTCGGCACAAACACAGAAATGAAGGGATTAATCAGTCAGGCAGGGTAAGTGCTTGCATTCATTTCAGCCACTTCAAAAGCTGCCATGGTTGACAAAGGACTGCGTGGAAATAAACAGCAGCATCAAGATAAGATGAATCTCTAAAGACAGGTGGAGAGAACGTGAAAAAAAGGGCTTTATCCTTCAATCAAAGTGGCAGGCGGTTCGTTCTTTTTTAACTCAGGGAACCATTTCAACTCAATTTAGTTTCCCATTAAAAATGTAATTGTGCCGCCAGATGAGAGAGTGATTCAATCAAAACTCCAAAATCAAAAGTAAAATGATATGAAAGAAATTATAACCTGTTCTTAGCAATGGAGAGTGGATGGCTGTTTTATACTCATATCATTTTCATGCCAATCCATGCACCCTAACTCAGTTTCTCCATGCTAATTTGTCATCTTTTTCTTTTCATTGTATCGGCTGACACATTTAAAGCAGCAGTGGACAGAAGTGGAGAAAATATTAAAAGAAGTTATTTTTTATAAAAGGGTTGCGATATCCTGACAGTAGTGCATGAGACATGTAATCTGAAAAATAATCCTGTTCCTGTGTGTCCTCCGGTGCTCGTAACGTCATCTGCAAGGTTTCACCGACCGGAGGAAAACAACCAATCAGAGCTGATCTGGAGCCTGCCGTCTGAGCAGCTGTCAATCACTCGCCAGCTCTGATTAAATGGTCAAACTAGGCAGCGTTGATCAAATATGAATCAGTGGTCTGTTATTGTAATTTCTCACATAACATGTTTTCAGAAAGTGTACTGTTTAGCTGATCAGATGAGGAAATACCAAGCACCGCCCACCAGCCGGAGCAAACTTTCTCATTTTACAATACTATACAATATTATATACAGCTAAACAGTAACTACAGGATGTTTCTGAAAACATTTGAGGAGGGAAATAGACATTACTGTAACAGAATATTGATTCATATTTGATCAGCGCTGCCTAGTTGGACCGTTTATTCAGAGTTTGTGAGTGATTGACAGCTGCTTCTGTTGAATGAACAACCAATGGGAATGCTCTCTCTCTCTCTCTGAAATGACCTGTGATTGGTCAAACTCTCCCCTCACAGGCTCAATTTGTTTTATTTTTTTAAACGAAGCCATGAGGAGGTGCAGAAGTGTAGTTTTTTCTCAGAGCACTTGAATTACAATATGCTGAAAAGCTGTTATGGGATTTTTGCCCACTGATGCCAAAAACATTCTGCCTGCTGCAGGTTTAAGTCATATCACGTATGAGAGCAAAATTGGTCGAACAGAAAGAACTAGCTTTGCAAAAGCGGGTTTGTAATGCACAGCTTCCACCTCCCTGTTGTTTTCTAGAGCTTGTTAAAAGTTACAGAGCTTGCTTCGTTTCAGCATGTTCACACCTGGGAAGCACCATCACCAGCGGTGGCAGCTCGGCACAATCAGCACTACAGGGGCTGCTCAGGGAGAAGGTTCAATTTAAGGTGCAACCTGTAATGTTCCTTTACACACAGTGACTGTATTTTATCAGAGAGGGCTTCTAAGTGTTGCCGATCAGTGCCGGTGACTCCTCTGTTAGTGGCTGCTGAGATTTCACGCTGTCCACCTACTGAAATCCCACACTAAGAAGTAATGGTGCTCCACTTTGATGCGTTCATCTAAAACCTGAGTAAAGCTGCTTGCAGCATTTGAAAGATGGAGGCTGCAGACCCTGAAAATCCAACATCCCATCAGAAATACTTCCTCTTTACAATTAAAACATTCATGTAGCTTCTGTAGAATCACCATCGTTATCATGCATATCAAAAACTTTTATCTCAATTACCACTTTTCTTTTTCTCTGTTAGTTTGGCCTGTATGGCATTTTCTTATGCTTCGTCCTCTCTGTGTGATATGTCAGGAAACCGTTTGGAAAACCTCACTAACATATCTGGTGTTTTTCCTACCAAAGAATAAACAATATGTGGTGTATGTTGTATGGTCATTTATGGGATTAGCACGTCAAGTATAGTTATTAGGGCTGTCAAAGTTAACGCAACAACGTGTTAACATAAATTTGTTTTAACACCACTAATTTCTTTAATGCATTAACACAACTTGCAATTTTTTAGGTTGTAGCAGACTTAGTTTTAAAGCAAGAGTGAAGATAATGATATCATATGAAACTAGAAAACTTAAGGAATTCATTGGTACCAAGCAAGTTGTATCTTGCTGAGGAAGAAGGTTAAACAACGCTCCAAACTTGCGCTACATTTTTTGAGGAAAACCTGGTATGGGGATTTTAAAAGGTGTCCCTTGACCTCTGACGTCAAAATATGTGAATGGAAATAGGTTCTAAGGGTACACACCAGTCTCCCCTTTACAGACATGCCCACTTTATGATAGTCCCAGTCAGTTTGGATCAAGTCATAGTCAAGTCAGCACTCTGACTCACTGACAGCTGTTGTTGCCTGTTGGGCTGCAGTTTACCGTGTTATGATCTGAGCCTATTTTTATGCTAAATGCAGAACCTGTGAGGTTTCTGGACAATATATGTCATTGTTTTGTGCTGTTAAATGATTTACAGTAATCAATATATATGTACATTTGCCTAAAGCAGCATATTTGCCAATCTCCCATGTTGATAAGAGTATTAAATACTTGACAAATCTCCCTTTAAGGTATGTTGAAAGATAAAAAAATGTCATTAAATAATATATATATTGATTGACAACCCTGATGTTTGTGTAGATTAGATCATTCACATTCATATTTTACTTGTGTCACACAAAACAAGCAAAGAATATTGTCTTTTTTTGGCGGTCATCTTTTTTGGAGTTGCAATTTGGGAAACTTTATTATGCAGCAAACTGACACCTTTGAGGACTCAAAATGCCTTTAAGAGTAGGAAAAGGGATGCTTAACTCTGTGACTTAAATGTAAAGGCAATGTTTACATGAGAGGCACAAACTGGGACTACCTACGATGTACAGTAGCTAATGTTAGCCATGTGAGCTAGATAGCGAGCTAATTTTGTGTCCCTTCATTGGACAGGGACAGTAAAGAGATGACTTACTTGACTTCATGCAGCGTTAAATTTGAGGCATCCTTAGTCCAGTTGCAGTCTGGCATTACCTGGCCTGAGTCAGTCTGTTATGTGATCTCTTTAGTGCCTTAACAGTTATCTAACAAGTGGTGAATTTTAGAAGAGGAGGTGATGGAGAACATAGATCTGGAAGTGCTGTCATAGTTCCCAACAGCCTCCACTAGATGCTGCTAAAGAACCGTATTTTACTGACAGCACTTTTAACTTCCAGCACCAGCCAGCATCTTTCCAGCCTGAGCTGTGATTTGAACTTGTGACTTTCCGAACACAAAGCTGGCTCTTCTGATCTCCAGACAAGCAGCAGCCCAGTCTGGGCCTCGCTGTGTGTGCTTTTGGATTGATCGTGACAACATGAGACAGCTCCTGGTGAACTCAGTTGGCTCAGAAGGTGGACAGACACATGCAGCAAACAATTCTTTGAATCTTGCTTGACGATACAGAGACTCATTTGTTCAGAGAATCCAGTCAGACACACCTGTGTTACATCCATTACAGCTCACTGTTGCTACATGCTGAAGTCGGCTGTTATTCACGCTCATCTAACCGGACTAAATCGTGAAGCGGGGCTGCGTGCTGAAGCTGAACATCTAATTCCTACTAGTTGAGATGTTGCAGAGTCAACATACTGTATTAACCCTCTGAGACCCACAAAAGACCTGTTTTGTCTTTTTAGGGGGTACAGGGGGTCTTTGGGGGAGATAGCAGGTCAGCAGTAGATGCCACATAGATGTGATGAACATCATCTGAAAGCTGAAAACCTGAAGATTAATGTGAGATGCTGCTCAGCACTGTGTTTGAGTCATAATCAGAAATAACTAATTAAAGTGAATTGTAAAAGTGTTTAAGTGTTTAGAACATTATGATCAAAGTATATGATGACCATCCCCATACTCTATTATGTCTCATAAGTTGTAGCAATTTTTAATTGATATAATTTGTTACACAAATTTGGTGATAAATTTATCCATTTTTTTATCACTTTGGAATTGATAAAAATTATCAATAATCCCTCCAAAATATCACATTGAGACACCAAGACCTTGAGGAACACCATAGAAAAAGTCATGCTGTGATTTGGTATAAAAAAACTTTTGACATTTGGAGATTTCTGAAGGAACTGCAGGATTGGATGGTGAACAGGTCTGTTGTGTAAACTGCTCAGAAACCCCCTTATTGTCAGACTACGTAGTAAAGCCATCCATCCTCTGAATGCTCTCGGTCTGTAGTTTGTCGCTGTGAAGTTTCATGAGGCTGTGATTATCCTGGAGGTCACCACAGGTCATTTTGTATTGCGAGGTTTTGAGGAAATGGTCTTACTGCAATGAAAAGGCTACTATGGGGACTAACATCATCACATATGAATACAGTTGAGCTCATTGGATCCTCAAAAGTCTCAGCTTTACAGTGAGACCCAATATATGTAATTCAAGACTATTTTAGGACACCAGTATGCAGAAATATTCAAATACAGAATAGGAGAAAATAACACATTTATGCTGCATGAAAAACTGCATGTGATTATCATAAGTGGGAATGTCTGTAAAGGGAGACTGGCGGGTACCCATCAAACCCATTTACATCCACATATCTTGACGTCAGAGGTGAAGGGACCCCATTGAAAATAGTCATGCCTGTTTTTCCTCCACAAAATTTAGTCCAAATATGGATTTACTTATTTCTACAAAGCTGTATTCAGCTTCTTTTCCAACATGGTCGTATGACATGGTATTTACCAATGGATTCCTTAGGTTTTCTAGTTTCATATTGGCTGTGTCTTCGCTCTAGCCCAAAAGTGAATTTGGATACAGAGCATGGTCATTGACAAATACTTTTATTTGCACACAAAAAGCGATGAAACGAAACACGTCAGCTTTCAGGAGATAGTGATGATGACCTTCAAAACTTCCAACCAATTACTCACTCTGTGCCACTTGGGACAAACCTCTCATCTTTAATAATATCAAGGGAGGTGTGTAAGAGACAGACAGTTAACGGTATAGACCAGTAAGTGAGAGGCAGGGACACGTATATGGGATGTAAGTATTCAGGTAAGTAATGTTCCTCTTTTATTATAAGCTGAGGAGAAGAGGCAGGAGGAAAATGAAGGAAAAGAAAGATGCAAAGATGGCACTACAGAAGCTGTTATATGAGTACATCTGCCCATCACTCATCCCCTGTGGTGTGTGTGTGTGTCTGAGTCTAGTCCATTAGTCACTGAGAGCTTCCTTAACGAGCTGCTCTTAATTGCTGAAGTCTGCTGGGAGTCACTTTTCCCTCTCCGTCCCCCCCCCCCCTCGTCTCTTACTGTACCGTTCTTCGTTTGTTGTTCTGTAACTCTCCTTTTATTGCCTCTCTCTCTCTCTCTCTCTCTCTCTCTCTCTCTCTCTCTCTCTCTCTCTCTCTCTCTCCTGTCATTTATCTTTGTCTCAGCTTTGGTTCATTTTCAAACTTCGTTTTCTCTCTTGCTCCATAATGTCTTGAGCTTGTTTTCACCCTGTGAATTTTGTCTGTGTGGAGAATATATGTTTATTAATATCAGTGTTGGGCAGTAAAGCATTACTTAATGAGGCATTTCAGTGACCTGACTATAAACTATCTCAGTAGGGTGTAGCCTAAAGGTCCAGCCACACCAACCTGACATCTAAAAACAAGCAGCGATGAAGGCCGACCTTTGAGTCGCCTCACTTCACCCAAAAAGTTGGACTTGAACACACAGCAAAGGCTACAGCTGACCGCCAGCTACCATGTACGTTCTGCATCTGCGCGAGAGGAAACAACTCTCCACACCAGCAGGTGGTGGTAGTCTGTATTTGTCAATTCAGATAAGGAAGCCGTAAGACCGAGGACGGCAGATATGCAAGCTGTTGTTATGATATGCACATGAAACAAAGCAGTGTTTGCTGACCATTGACCACCAGACTGTCCAATGGTCAACCGTCAGCTTGGTATGATGGGGCCTGAAGGCTTACACCATAATGTAACTGAAGTGTTCTGAGAAAAAACAAGACTTCTGCACCTCCTCATGGCTCTGTTTTCAGGCTTTTAAAGAAATCTAGTCCGTGACAGGAGACTTTGACCAGTCACAGGCCATTTCAGAGAGAGCACTCCTATTGGCTGTGCTCTGGCTGGTGGGCGGTGCTTGGTATTCAGCAGATCTCAACATGACTGCTGCATCACAGACTTTCTCATTTTACAGCGAAACGGTAACTACAAGATGTTCCTGAAAACGTTTGAGGTGAGAAATAAACAGTAGAGTAACAGAATGTTATTGATCATATTTGATCAGCCTATTTTGACCACTTGGTCAGAGTTTGCGAGTGATTGGTTGTGGCTGTCATAGATGGAAGCTGGAAGACAGACTCCAGATCAGCTCTGATTGGTTGTTTTCCTCCGGTCTGTGAAATCCTGCAGATGTCATTAGGAGCACTGGAGGGCACAGAGGCATGATTTTTTTTAAAGTGACCGTTTCATAAAAATAACTTTTTAAAATCATATTTGCTCCATTTCTGCCCTCTGCAGCTGTTATCATTTGTAGTTCAGTAATTACATCCCAGTAAGTCTCCGCTATCTTAACAATTTTGGGGGTGTCTTGTTTGCTGATCATTAAGAGTCTTTGTGGGTTCGTTGGAGACACTAGAGTGGGACTTGTTAGTTTGCCGCAGGGGCTGAAGGTGTTGGAGCTGTTTAAAGGCATCTCTGAGCTGAGTAATTACACTTTCATGTGGCATGCCCAACAAGCAAAAACCAAAGGTCATTTACTTCCTGTCTGCCATGATAGCAGTTCTGTACGTGTATTACTGTGTGTGTGTGTGTGTGTGTGTGTGTGTGTGTGTGTGTGTGTGTGTGTGTGTGTGGGGGGTGGGGGGTGGGGTGTGTGTGTGTGTGTGTGTGTTTGTAGAGAAGGTATACTGTATTTGTCCACTAGGCAACAATAAAAAAAAGCGTGTCTGGGTGAGTCAGATGGCTGCGATGTCTCTTGGTTGAGCTGCAGGCAGACTTTTACAGAGAAAGGTTTTGAATATTTTTTTCTTGGCTTATCTCACTGCTCCTTTCTCCTCTCCTGTAGAAATATGCAGGGCTCGTCCGTCTGCCGTCTATCCTACATTCCCACTGTAATTTGTGATTTTACAAACTTGGAAGTGAGTGAATGGTGCAGTATGATATAAAGAAGAGCAACTAACATGCTTACATGCACAGCATATCATTAGTAGTTCATTACTGAGATCATAGATAGTATATATGGAAGATTCACAATGCCTAAATTAAGATCGTAGGATTGTTTAGACGAACATTTTTCATTTTGGCAAGGATGTTGCATTTCCAGGTCTATGCTGTCACCTCTTCACCTTGTTTTCTGAGTTGTGATTTGCTTTTAATGTGGCCTGGACATTCATTCAGTTATTAAAGACAAAACGCTAAATCTTTGTTTTTTTTTTTTTATTATTCATGTTTTCAATCACGTGTTCACATTTTTTTTTATTTGGGCATTTTTAGTCTTCCATAAAGTACCAGCTAATGAACCAGCCTGTTGTCATTCCCAGGGTGTTAAATACCAGTACTTTGTCACGGGTGTTGGCATTCGATACACAAAGCACCTTTAGTGCCATTCTGTAACGCACAGGGCTTACTACAGTATAAACCTATCTGTGGCAGCAGTAAACACTCAGGGAAAGTGCTGTGGTGTCGTAGTTTGAACACAGCTCTTTCAGCCAGGAGACGTAAATTAACGTTTAGTTAACGTCAAGTCACATTTACACTGTAAAAACTTTACAACGTTATTTTAAGCCCAACCATGTTGTTTTTTACTAAACCTAACTACGTGGTTTTGTTGCCTAATCCTGAGCAGGTGTTTTTGTTTAATTCACAATATTAAGCGTGTGTTTAGTGCGATGGAAAAGTGACGTCGAGGGGTCATGTATGTGATAAGTTGAATGTGTTTAATGAACTGATCAGTATGTTTCTTCATTAGTGACACAACTTATGAAATAAACTACTTTTGGGGACATTTTTTCTGCCTTTATTAGATCACATTAATGGGTGTTTAAAAGCCTCTGCTGTTGAGTTACCATTAAGGGTGGGGGAAAAAATTGATTCACCTGTGTATCATTATTTTAACATTTTTTTTTAATGATTTTCAAATAAATTTTGTAATTCCGGAATCAATATATTTGCTCAATTTGAGTCTATGCAGAGGAAGAAGGAGTAGCGGAGAGTCTGTGGTTATATGACCTCCACTCACATATGTTAAATCCAGCATGGTAAACACTACATATACTTTAAAGGATGGAAACACTTTGGCTTTCACACATTGCAGGAAAGCAGAGCTAGACATCACGGTTAAAGCTGCATGCTAACTCTGTCATGGACAGGAAACATTATCGTATTGTAACGTGCTGTCAAGGAGGCCGTCACTCTCATCTCTGAGGTCAAATCATCTGATGCTACAACTGCAGAGCACCATATACTGACATTTATGTTAAATACATTCAAACGGCCCCGATGGAGCTGAACATGGATGTATACAGAGAACGGGGCTGATGGGAGAACTCAGAGCTCGCGACAGACTTAATGGAAATATGCAAGTGTGACGACATCCGAAAAACTGTCCAGAAAAGGAAACTAGCATAAAATGTTTGGTGAACTTAGATCAGATGCTTCAAACATTTTTCCCTCTATTTGTTTTCCTCAAATATTCCACCATGACCTTCTTTCCACAGTTGTCTGCAGAAACATCCTGCATGCCATCTGCCATTCAAACACCGGAGAGTGCCAACAACTTGAATGAAAAACATTTCAATTTCATGGAGATTTCAGCGGGGAGGGGACCTGAGGTTACGAAGGCTCCCTGCCATGTTTTCATAAGTTCACCCCAGTGACACTGCACAGAAATGAGCAGGTGCAGATAGTCAGAACCAACAGGAAATGGGATCACATGTTTTCAGTCTCCTCCACAATACTGAATTATCTCAGGGGACCTTATTTAGGTTTCTTCTATTTTGATAAGAGCATATCTGGTTGACTTTAGCTAATGAAATACAGATTTATTAAACTTGCCGTTTGCCTGTGATTGCCAGTTTCTCTCTTGTGGCGGCTGTATAGACGCTGCTTACTTCAGAGTAGTTGCTATTTTAAGAGTTCAGGCTGGAACTTGACCAATTCGAGGGAAGGCTGCATATTCTAGCTTTGAATATTAGTATGCATGTAAATATTCAGTGTTTGTTTGGATCTTTGATGCTGGGGACTGATTCTTTTTGCTAATTGGTTTGTCCTGATCTGGAAACCCAATCATCTTGCCCCAGGCACTGATCTCTCGTATAATGTGCCTTGCTGAAGGGCGCTTTGCCCTGACTGACACTTTTGTTTTAAGCATTTTATTCTCCCCTCGTGGCTTCTCTCCCATCAAGGTAATCTTGGTGACCCCTAACTTGACTTTTTTTTTTTACTTTCAATCCAATGCAGGACTCTCATTCTTCCATATCTCTTTCTGTCTCTTTCTGCTTGGTGGAGCATAAATCTTAAACCATCCTTTACGCTGCGTTTTTAATCATAATAAATGACAATTCCAGTAACTGAAAGCTGTAGGCTCACCGGGGGCCCTGAGACTTATGACAGAGCCAAAATTAAAATCACTCTTGTTCCTGCAGCAAGTAAATGTTGCTCTCTTGCTCGTCCCCAAGTGCAGCTGTTTTCGAAAAATTGTTTAAAAATTTCCTCCTGTTTGTCAGAAGCAAATGTAGTGGGAATTGAAATGTGGATGAATCATCGGTTGGGAACCATCATGAGGGAAAAATCCAAAAAAGTGTGCCGTTTTTGCTCCTACACAGTACATTTTCATTAGGATTTCTGTCTGTCCTGTAAATCAAAATCTGGGAAAATCCGATTCAGCTCACCACCCATGACTGATAAAAATAACATGGACAAATGTTTAGTTACTTTGCAGCATTTTAAAATGCAGCCCACAATGCATAGGGATCACTGGTCACAGTGGTGCAAAACATAATGTAGATAAACAACACTAAATTTAGCACCGTCCCTTTCATATTCACATCCTGAGAATATCCTGTTCTTAATATGCATACTTCCATATGGCTGGAGAATACTCGAGTGGATGGCGCACAGAGAAGATGAGTCTTTGCAGCATAAATAAAAGACATGGGAAAACAGCATCATTATCATTAGGAATTTATATCCTTTTCACTGTCTTCATAGTGTCATTTCTCTCTTTAATGTTTTGTTGTCACATTTCCATTTTCTGTACAGCACATCCAACATACACTTGTTTTATATCCCTCCCCTTTCTGTCTACACACTCTGCTGTTTATCATTCACTCGGTCAGCTGTAAATCACAATACAATACTTTCACATTACTATTGTGACAACAGTAGCTGTAGTTTTATATATAAAAAGAAATGACTAGAAAACATCACCTATTTTTTAAATGGGATCACTGCATGTTTGAAATGCCTGAGCACGTTGCTGTCAGATACACCTAGACGAGATATAAACAGCACAGAGTTCAACTACAGTTGATTTAGCTTGTTGGTAAAGTGGATGATGTGAAGAACAAAGGGACTTGTGGGTTTTTTTATTGGCCAGCGGCATTTTAAAAATCACATCTGTAGGGAATGTCTCAAATGAAGGCCGGAGCGGGAGGAGGGGCAAACATTTGTCAGTATTCATGGTTGCTTCATACTGGGAAAATAAATATAGTCGCTGTTTGCTATGTAGGCTACATGACGGATGAGCTCTCCTGCTCTCAGGAAATAATGGACATTAAGGCCACAACAAGTCCTTCACTTCTTTTGGCTTTAATGGCTAATTAATTGGCTAATTATCTCTGATATAACCTTTATTTAGTTTTTACGGCCACTGCACACTACACACCACAACATACCCTAAAGTTAAAATTGCAGATCATAAATAGTGTTGCTGTGGTTACTTGTAGTAAAATGCAGTGTGTCATTCATGAGCATCGGTTTATTACAGTGATAAATCTGTTGCTCATAAATATGTCTGCCTGATACACAGTTTTAATGACAACAGAATCTTCCCACACACAAACCCATATTTCCTCCTATTCTCACGAGGGCGGACACTATTTTACAGATTTTCGACTGTTGTAAAAAAAAGCCAGAGGATAACTTGTCAGTTTTTGAATTGAGATTGAAACAAAATGGTTTAAAAAAAAAAAACAAAACAAAACAAGCAACTTTATTAGATTTATCATATATTTAAGTACTACAGTATATGAAATTTGACCTCTTCCTTAGGAGCAGTGGGCTGCTGTAAAGCATCCAGGGAGATATTTGAGGTTCAGTGTCCTCAATTGTGCTTGAACATGTAGACGCCCCCCCCCCTCTGCTTAACTTTCCCATGAATAAAACTGTTAATACCTGAGTACACTTCCATGTGTGATTATGTTGAAATCAGCTGTTCTAGTGGAAAACACTTCATTGAAACTTAACAAAACGAAACTCACCAAATCCGTCGTCAGTGTCTTTAACAATCACCAACACTTGTATAAACCTTAAATAAACCCTTATTTTATCAAGTTTGATGCAAAAATATGCCGACTCTACACTGTGGGATTTATGTTATAATAACATGTAGAAACGTGTGTGTGCCCACATACAGTATTTTTGTGTCTACATACATGCACATGTTGTATATTGATGCACAAGCACGTTTATTACTGAACTCATTTTTTTTAAATAAATTGTGCAATAGTTCACCTTGCAATTTTTTTTCCCTAGACTTCTGCTTTCAGAGCTAGCTATTAATTAAATTATTACTAAAACCAATAATAGTCAAATGCAGAGGCAATTATGAGTAGATATATTTATAGTCTTACCGTTACATCCGGCCTTTTGAGGGCAACCATAACGCTGATGTGGCCCAGGATGAAACTGAGTTCGACGCCGCTGGTCTAGACTATATTTTAAGGACCCTGTGGCCTGCCTTCCTGCTTTATCGCTCATGGTTGTGCAGTTCAGAGGATGACACGAGGCTGTAGCCTACAGATTTCAGAGGAGAACAGCGGCGTTGAAAAAAAGCCAGCCCTTTCACAGCTACTCGCTGACTGTTGTTTTATTGTGTTGTTTTGGTACCGTTGGCTTCACACCTGATAAGAACCACACTCGAGTAGACATGACCTGCACTCTAGTTCACGTTTTCAAGTGGACTTGTGTATGGATCAACGAACCGTGTTCGAGTATGGTACGGGTTCACACTAATCAAACAAACCGGACCTTGCGGTCAGGTGTGCTTGGATCTAGGCCTGGGCCCCTTCTGTGAAAGCACCTTATCTAACAGAAGTGGCTCAAGCTATCCTCAACTTAAAATTCAGTTCACTATCTCTCAGCCTGAGGACACATCATTTCAAATTTAACAGCCTGTTGTTACAGTATACGCTGATGACATCTCGCAGCCTAATGGAGACTTCGTTGTCCATCCAGAACTTCTAGGACATTTGTGTCAGTTTTGTCCCTTTCCAGAAATGGAAAGCTGCATCGCAGAATTACAGTTTCATGAAACATCTTTTCTTCAATCTTCTTCTGAACCTTGACTCAGAGGAGCATCGTAGAATCAGATACTGCTCTAACCTTGTGAGGCCATTTGAGGCTTATAAAGATACCATGGGAACACACACACACACACACACACACACACACACACACACACACACACACACACACACACACTTACTTGCACCTAATCTATCTCAGTCTCTTAATTGTTTTTCCCTCCCCCCCTCACTCTCCTCTTCCAGTCACTCTCTCACGCTCTCCAACACTACATCTACTTTAGACAATTAGTACTGACTGCAGTGCTGCATAGAGTGGTCCAGGAAAACTCTGTTAGCACACACACACACACACACACACACACACACACACACACAGAGTGCAGGCATCTACAGTAAAATGAACTCCCAACCCCTCCTCGCTTTATCCTCCTCCCTTTCCTCTTCATCCATCTTTTCCTTTTTACCCTCTCTGCTCCATCTCTCATCTCTTTGCTTGTCTTCGTCATCTCACTCCTTCCCTTTCATCTCACTTGTCTTCTCTTCAGACTCTCTCTCTTCTCCCCTCTCCCTCATCTCTTTATTTTTGTGTTCTCACCATACCTCCTCTTTTTCAAAATGTATCTGCTCCCGTTTCTTTGTCTCACTTTCCCTTCTTCTCACTCCTTCCTTCCTTTCTTTGCTTGGTGCCAGTTGTACACTGCCCTTGTTCCCTGTCGCCACGTCTCTAACAGCATTTTAAGGTCATTCTTGAGCTATAGCTTACTGGGCTAATGGTCCCGATTACACCGATTGGTTGATGCTATATTTTATATACGGCTCTCTCTTTTGTGCCCTCTTTGTCTAATTTAGGAATCAGTAATCCCCAGTAATCCCACATGGGCTGTGTTTCTTCCTTCTTTCTTTCTTCTGCCCTCCATCCACCCCTCTGCTGATAGTGACCAACCCACAGAGACTTGCCACCAACTATATAGTTCTCAGCTCTGCAGAGTGTTTTGTGTCTTTCATCCCGTTGTTTTGTTTTATGTAGAACGATTGTTTTGTTAACTTTTTCACATTTCGGGTCATACACTTTGTAGCTAGACTAATGAAAAATAATAGCCGTAATTTCTGAATACACCAAAAATCAATTTGTATGTAATTAATGTAATTGTGAACATGAAGTATAAAGAACAACAAGCACAGCATAGGAAGGAGGCCAGGAAACAGAATATGGATTTATATATCATGTAAGTTATGTAACAGTCACGCTATTTTAAGCCAACCCAAGATCATTTCCAAAACCTAAGTAGTTTTGTTTCCTAAACCTAACCAAGTCACTCATTTCCTAAACCTAAACAAGCTGATCTTTTCCTAAATATAAGTAGTTTTATTGCCTAGACTTAACTAAGTAGTTTTATTGCCTAGCCTAACTAAGTAGTTTTATTGCCTAATCCTAACCAAGTGATTTTTTCCTAAGTCTAAGGCCTAAACCTAAGTAGTTTTTTATCTGAACCTAAGAGTCTTTTTCCATCCTAACTAAATTGATCTTTTCCTAAACCTAAGTAGTTTTGTTGCCTAATCTTAAGTAGTTTTGTTGCCTAAACCTAACTAAGAAGTCTTGTTGGCTAAATCTAAGGAAGTTGTTTCCTGTGAAAACAGAAGATTTTTTTTTTTTTTTCTAAAGAATAAATTCATGTAACGGACGGAAATTGACGTATTGCAGGACATTCATAGGAAAACGAACGAAGAGGATGAACAGCTTTTCTGTAAGACAGACCGTATGTAGGATCGGGTAGCATCTCACGGTGTGGTTGCAGATTGAAACCAACTGAAATCTTCTCCCGTGTGCCAAGTTTGTTTACCAAACAGTTTACTTAAAGGCGCTTGGTTTCATTTACCACTTAACTGTCTGTGCTAAAGACATTATTGCCAATATCCATTGCCCTGAAACGCCTGATAAAGCTGATTGTGTATCATGTTCTTCAAGATGAAGGTGACATTTGCATAGTTGAGTTGAATGTGGCGGGAGGCCAATGTTAGAATTGGTCCTGTGTCCTGGGTTTGATAGTGTCTCTAAATAGTTGGTACAGGATCATTTATCTCACTAAAGAGGCCCCTGCAAACACACGTTCTTGCCCTGAGACACGAGAGGACGGGGAGGTTATTTCTGGCATATTCTTTGTAGAGTGAAATGACAATCAATAATTGATTCGGTTGCTAATTAGCTTTTTAAATTACCAACAAGATGCAAAAGGTGGTTAAGTGGAACTTGCAGTGGCGTGGTTTGACACTGTCCAGGGAGGAGGGAATTTAATAATTTGTGTGTGTGTGTGTGTGTGTGTGTGTGTGTGTGTGTGTGTGTGTGTGTGTGTGTGTGTGTGTGTGTGCACCTGTGTACTATTATGTGTGCTTGAAATGCCATGATATCCACAGGGAAGCCAGAACAAATGTAACTGTCCTACATTCAGCCCACACACACACACACACACACACACACACACACACACACACACACACACACACACACACACACACACACACACACTATTACACTACATCCATAGCAGTAGTTTGTGCTGAATCAGAACATCAGAGCCTCTTTCCAAAATACCAAACTGTCTGCTTGATGTGTTTCTATATAAAGAAATGAAAATGAACTCTTCCACCAACACCGCCATGCAAAAAGAGGCACACGCAGACCCAGTGTGACGAACACAGCGTGGAGGCAAAACTAATTATTCATCGCAGGCGGCAAACACATTCACACGGAGAACGCACACGCGCACATGCACACCAGTAGAGGGACATCGCTTTGTGCTAACCATGCTGACAAGCACCTAAATCATGGAGGAGAATAGACAGGAAAGTGTGTGTGTGTGTTGTGTGTGTGTGTGTGTCTGTGTGTGTCGTGTGTGTGTGTGTGTGTGTGTGTGTGTGTGTGTGTGTGTGTGTGTGTGTGTGTGTGTGTGTGTGGGCTGACAGTCATGGGGTGTCGGTGGCTGGTTATGAACAGTGAAAGAGGAACAGATATTGGGGAAAAAAATAACTTTAAATTAGGATACTTTGAGTGCAAGTTCTGGAGTTTTTGGCATATTCACGTTTCAAACACTGCAATCACAAAATCGTTTCAAGATCACAAAGGCAGAGGATTCGAGGAGCTCAGCAAATATTCATCACACACAGCTAACATTGATCACACTCGAGTGGCAGCCACATGAAGACCTTGTCAGTTGTCAACCTGTGTATGTGAGGGCGAAATTTAGTCTGTCAGTCATTTCAGACAGGCCCTTTGATTATTTCTGAATATCAGTCAGCAGACTGTATATATTAACTCTTCTCCTGTTGGCAAAATACAGCAAATAGAGTTTAACATTGCATCAGCAAGTAGCAGTATGCACATGAACAGCAGGGGCAGTATGGTGATGTGACAGGGTCAGGGCTCAGTATCTATCTATCTATCTATCTATCTATCTATCTATCTATCTATCTATCTATCGGATTAGAAGGAGTTTGATTAGATTACTATGCATACATTATAAATACCGTCTACCTCTCGGCCTAGTTCAGTACACGTAACCATGGGGACGGCTGCTGACTTGACAGTTGTCCAGAAGATGATCATCGACACCCTCCACAAGGACGGTAACCCTCAGAAGGTCATTGCTGAAAGGGCTGGCTGTTGGCAGAGTGCTGTATCGAAGCATATTCACAGAGAGTTGACTGGAAGTAAAACGTTTGTTAGGGTGTGTGCACAAGCACAAGGAAGATGCAGCCTTGAGAAGATTTTCAAGCAAAGCAGGTTCATGAAGTTGGGAGAACTTCACAAGGACTGAGGCTGGAGTCAGTAGCTCAAGGGCTACAGCTGTCGCATTCCTAGTATCAAGCCACTCCTGAGCCAGAGACATCAGAAGTGTCTTACCTGAGCTAAGGAGAGGGAGAACTGGACCATTGCTCAGAGGTCCAAAGTCCTCTTTTCAGATGAAAGTAAATTTTGCATTTCATTTGGAAATCAAGGTCCCGGAGTCTGGACGGAGAGTGGAGAAGCACAGAATCCAAGTTGCTTGAAGTCCAGTGTGAAGTCGTTGATGATTTTGGGGGTGCCATGTCATCTGCTGGTATTGGTCCACTGTGTTGTATCAAGCCCAGAGTCAATACAGCCATCTACCAGGACACTTTAGAGAACTCCATGCTTCCATCTGCTGACAAGCTTTATGGTGATGCCGATTTCCTATTCCAGCAGGACTTAGCACCTGCCCATGGTGCCAAAACTACTACTATCTGGTTTGCTGGCCATGATATTAATGTGCTTCACTGGTCAGCCAACTGGCCTGACCTGAACCCCATAGAGAATCAATGGCGAAACACCCAACTCAACAAGACAGATGAGCTGCAGGCTGCTATCAACCAACCAGGGCTTCAATAAGGCCTCAGCAGAGCCACGGGCTGATCGCCTCCATGCCACGGAGCATTGATGCAGTAATTCATGCTGAAGAAGCCCCGACAAGTATTGAATGATTGAATGCCCATACTTTTCAAAAGGTGGACATTTCTGTCTTGTAAATCCTTTTTTTGATTGATTTTATGAAATATTATAATATTATGAGATACTTTTTTTTTTCTTTTTTGAGCTGTAGGCTGTAATTAAAATGAAAAAAAAAAAAGCTTAATCCTCTCAACTTGTCACAAACTGCTTCTTTGTCACACCACTGGGCATCACTTTAGGTTTAGGAAACAAAACCACTGGTCCAGTTCAGACCTGGTATTAACATGCGTCCTCAGTCTAAGGTGTGAACACACTCAAGATGCATTGAGGATGCTTTGAGATCCGATCAGTCAGACCACATTCGGAGGTGGTCTGGGCCACATGAAAGACGTCCTGCTGGGAACCGTGGGGTCTCTACGCTCCTCATGAATTAACAAGCAGACGTGAGCTTGTCTGCCTCTGAAGTGGCTTCTGTGTTCTACTGTATTCTGATGGTACAGCTATATTTTATTAAAATATATCTATAGGCTACATATCTGCAGACTGTAGATTAGACACACAAAGTGCATTATTATCATATTTTCAGAGATGTGTTGGTGTTTTTTGTCTTGGTGCTTTGCACAGAGCTGACATCCACCCATCTGCTCGCTGTCTTGCTTGGTCACTTGCTCTTTCTCATCCCCGGCTCTCTGAAGCTCTGTACCCCACTGTTTCTTGGTAAAGACAGCGGTGAGGGCGCCACGGAGGTCCCTGGGGACTGTCGGTACAATAATCTTATATTGTGATGTTAATACTATGTGTCCGAACCCAGGAATATATAGGATATTACTGGCATTCATGTAATATTACAACACGTCTGCTGTATTAGCCATGTTTAATACATTTAATCTTTGCATCCAATCACAAATGGTGACGCATGTGGAGACGCTTTCTAATGCCAGTGGTGAACAGATGTACTTAAAGCTGTCCCCTTGTGTTCGGATCACTCAGGACGTACGATAATGCCAGGTCTGAACAGAGCCTTGGTTAGGTTTAGGGAAAAAAAAACATATAGTAGGGCTTAAAACTACTACGTTTGTATAGTGAAAATGAAACTGAATGTTGTGAATATGGGACACAAGAAACAGCTGATCATAATGTTAAAGTGAAACTTGACACATGGAACATGAACAGTGGATGAAACCTTGTGGTTAGTGTGTCGTTCCCAGCGTACTTTCTCTGAACATTTGTTGTTGCCACGGATGGGTAGTTAATGGAAAGCCTGGTGCTAACAGACAGTCTCCTCTTAGTGTTGACAGTGTGGGCTAACTCACAGACCACTTGACATGACATACATTTTAAATATTGATTTTTTTTCACAATATTTCTGTGGCTGTTGAATAGACGTGTCTGCGCAGAGATAAGAGAAAATCATCTAAACACGAAGGTGAATTAAATTACAAAAGGGTTCTTATAAGGTTTTATCATCTCTGTGTCAACACTTTTCCTACCAAACTGTCACAGCAGAGACTGAAGTACAAATACATCAGTACAGAGAGTCAAAGTTGCACTGAGAATATTGCACGCACAAGTACCGCGGCGTAACACATTGCAGGCGTCCAATAATTATGGACTCGGCAGACATGGAGCACCTGAGAGTCTAGTCTACTGTGTGTGTGTGTGTGTGTGTGTGTGTGTGTGTGGTGCAGTAGCATTAGCTGTCCCACCTTTGAGCTAAAAGACTGTGACTGGCCATTTATTATGAGCGTTTCTCTCAGCCTAATCTTAAAAAAAGCAAGATGGAGTTTTAGTTGAGCAAACGTTTGTAGGAGGAGTGAGCTGTTCCAGATGCAGAAATGAGCTCATTGGTTGAGTTAAGGGATTTTTTTTCTGGCTAAGTAACATAAAGCCATGGAGAGATATGAGGCATCAGTGGATGCATGTCTTTTGATGTGCAGCATGGGAAGTCGGCTCTTTGACATAAGTATTACAAGGCAGACAGAGACAATTTTTTGCAAGATTGAGAGGAGGTAAGTGTTGAAAATTTGGAGCAGCGAGAAAGAGAGCGTCAAAAGCGGAGCTTGAGCTAGCATTATGCAAATTTCAGGCGTCTGGATCAAATGTTCACAAATGGAGTGTCTGTTTGATTGACGTCTCCTCATAAAGCGTCCCCGTCCAACTTTCCTGTGTTTCATCAGGAGAAAAAAAAAAACATAATGGAGGAGAAACTGATCCTCTCCAGGTTTGCCATTATCTCTGATGGATCTTTTTTTAGCTCAGAGATAACTTAAAGCAAGCAGCAAAAACACTGGAGGTAGAAAGTGAAGTACAGCAAGAGAAAGTATGTTCAAGTTAATATTACTGCAGTAATTATAAGGTGACATGAATTTAGTAAATGGCAGAGCTGTGTCCATCCTTGATGGCTCCAGAATTTGTCCACTGTAGGGACCATCTGCGAATGGCAATTTTTTTTTCTTTTTCTTTTGCTTTTATTCAGGTCGGGGCTAGTGCCAACTAGTCTCCCACCACTCAGAAATGTGTGCGTAAAGTTACTTCACTTGGATGTTTGACCTTGAATGGTGTAGAGTTGGATACTGAAAAGCTGTTTTTATATTCACCTGCTGAAGGGCAAAGTTTCTCAGTGCACTGGGAAGAAGTGTCCACCTGGATTTTTCAATAAAGGAGAAGGATTAGATGTGCTTTAAAAAATTCAAGTTAATTTAACTTTTTGGGGACAACCATATCATACACAAATTATTATTTCCATATATCTTCTATCGTGTGAAGTGAGATCTTTGTCACTCTGAGACCCAGAGTTTTAGTCTTTTTTAGGGGGGGTCCAGGGGTCTTTAGAGGGAGATAGCAGGTCAACAGTAGATGTCACATAGAAGTGGTGAACATCATCTGAAAGCTGGAACCTGCAGATTAATGTGAGATGCAGCTCAGCGCTGTGTCAAGTTGTTCTAGTCATAAATCAGAAATAGACATGAATTTTTTTAAAATACATTGTGTATAAGGGAGGGCTGCACGGTGGTGTAGTGGTTAGCGCTGTCGCCTCACAGCAAGAGGGTCGCAGGTTCGATTCCAACTTGCGGCTCTTCTGTGTGGAGTTTGCATGTTCTCCCCGTGTAAGCGTGGGTTTTCTCCGGGTACTCCGGCTTCCTCCCACCATCCAAAGACATGCTGTTTAGGTTAATTGATTACTCTAAATTGCCCGTAGGTGTGGATGTGAGCGTGAATGGTTGTCTGTCTCTATGTGCCCTGCGATGGACTGGCGACCTGTCCAAGGTGAACCCTGCCTTCGCCCTATGCCAGCTGGGATCGGCTCCAGCCCCCCCGCGACCCCTAACGGGATAAGCGGTTGACGATGGATGGATGGATGGATGGATGTGTATAAGGGTTGAGAACATAATAGAAGGATATGATGGTTAAGGTCATGCTTACTTGTGTCTCATATGTTGTAGCAGCATTTTTTTTGGATTGAGAATTGATAGAAATGATCAATTATCCCAGCGTTACAGTGATACCCAATTTATTTAACTCCCAACACTGTGTATTGACCCCAGTATGCAGAAATGTTTAAATGAACCATTTTAAGATGGGCAAAAATAACACATTTGGAGAATTATTTAGCTTCAAAGCTAGCATGACATGGTTGGTATCAGTGCATGCCTTAGGTTCTCTAGTTTCACAGGATATCATAGCCCAGATAAAGAGTTCAATTCAACTTATTTTATGGTTTATTGCAATTAACAGTAACAGCAAAGCTCTGCTGATGTTCATCTCCAAGAAAGAGTCTACAGCAGCTGTTAGAGCGCATTGATCCAAGTGTGTTATCATCCCCAAGATCTGTAATATTTAGAATTATCAATCAATTTTATCAAATTTTATCATTTTTTTCAGAGATATGCAACATTTCATGTTTTACTGTTATAGCAAAAAGACAATACCTTACAGTCACATTTGCTCAAGCAGAGGTTTCATCAAAGTGCAGAGGTTGTATTGTTTGTTTTTCTGGTGGTCGTTTTGCAGAAGCAGAACTGTTTTCAAGCTATTTAGTGGATCGTTTTAGAATAAAACAATCACAAACCAGTGATTTTAACTGAAATCCCAGTTTGGCCAGTTCACTTTTGTCCCACTTCAACAATAGTAGTGCTTCTCTGCTCGACTGTCTCCAGATGTGATTTGGGTGATGAGGGTGCTTGTTACTGAGAGTTATGAGCCCATTATTTTCTGCCCTCATTTTCAGTCACAAATAGCCCAAATTCCTGTGACGCATTTGTCATGTTGTTTTACCCCTGACGGCCATGAGGTGGCAACACAAACCCAGATATCAGCCTTCACCATGTTATCAGGGCCGCTCTGTCCAACCTTTGCCTGTCTTCTCCTTTCCCTCATCTGTATCTGCCTCTCTCTGATTTATGGTTCATTTTTATTTTAGTAAAGTCCCCACAGTTGTACTGACATTTATGGAATAACAGCAGTATTATCATTACATTTAAGATC
Organism: Pterois miles; assembly: GCA_947000775.1. Classification (NCBI taxonomy): domain Eukaryota; kingdom Metazoa; phylum Chordata; class Actinopteri; order Perciformes; family Scorpaenidae; genus Pterois; species Pterois miles. Next base: position 3,793,135 of record CAMQGK010000328.1, read on the forward strand.
AACATCAGTCCTAGTAGTCTCATTATTGAAATCACATAGAAACAGACTCCAAATTCAGCAAAAGAAATAAAACATTACAGTAAAGATAAGAATTAACCTGATATATGGAATTAATTCAGTCAATTCAAAAAGTCACATATTCCCGATATCTATTAATTATTTATTGTATGATAAGACAAAACAGGGCTCAGCATTGTCCTCACAGCAAGAGGGTTGCAGGTTTGAATCCGGCTTAGGGCCCTTCTCTGTGGAGTTTGCATGCTCTCGTCATATTAGTGTGGGTTTTCTCCGGGTTCTCCGGTTTCCTCCCATAGTCCGAAGACATGCAGGTTAATTGATGGCTCTAAATTGCCTGTAGGTGTGAATGTGAGCACCGCCCCGCGACCCCACCATCAAGTCAAGTCAATTTTATTTGTACAGCCCCAAATCACAAATTTGCCTCAGGGAGCAGGATACAGCACCCTCTGTCCTTTACTTTAACATAATGAAAATACAAGATAGATGATCCATGCGACAAAAAAATAATACATATAATGTGAACCTATGTGAGAAAGTGGATCCAGGAGGATGTCAAGCAGCTTCCCAACGTCGCCAAACAGATAGAGCCAGAGCAACAGATCCTCCTCTCCGCCATGGAACCTAGAGAGGACCAGATTTTTATTTTTAATTCACAGTTTCTCGGTAATGTAAACGTATGTTTCCCATGCCAGTAAACCCCTTTTGGACTGAATGAAATTGATAGAGAGGCTAAATCTCCTAGAGGATGGAGGTCCAGGTCAGTCATGTTGAATAAGACCCCACCAGGCGGAGAGGTCACGGAATGGTAGATGGTCCAGCACAGAGAAGCTTGAGTAAAACAGAGTAAACACGTATTTGATTTTTGCGGCATCAGCTACAAAAGAGAATAAGCCAAAATACAAAAGAAGCCAACATGTATAATCATACAGAGATTTAGCAAAGAAAAGAAAAGTTCTGTCACTGGCTTTTGCAAATGACATGTTCAGTTTCATGTGACCACCGACACCCGATATACCATGGCCATCCCTTCGTAGGAGCCGGTTCCTGAGATGTTTTGCCAGCTCTGTTGAGTAGCAGGAGAGGTAATAGCACTGAAACTTTCTGTGAGCTGCAGTGTCAGCTTTCAACGTGGTGTATTATAATAGTGGTGTTCGACAGATGCCTAATTAAGCATCTGTCGAACACCACTGACAACTAGTGTGCACCCTGTCAAATCTGCAGTGAAGAAGTATAACTCTTTGTTTCATAAGAAACATTTCATTGCCTGCAGCTTTAATCTCAGTATGTAAATTTGAGGAATACCTTGACTGACATCTCTTTAGTGAGTTACGCCTGCACAGTCCCGCATGTGTTTTGCAAACAATCACACCTGACAAACCAAATATGTATTATTCAGAGTCATGTGGAGGACGAATAAGAAGTAACTTCTACCTGAGCAGGCTTCTAACTATTAGGCAGAATTAATGTCGTGTATGTCTGACAGTAAACACAAAACACAGATCTGCTTTACTAAACTAGACATGTTTTAAATTCTCACTGAACTGGTAAAATCCATTAGACTCAGGATTGTCATATTTAATGTCAAAATTACTTAATGAGGTGATTCAACAAGAAATGTGCCTACAAAAGATTAAAATAAAACCCAAGTGGAACAGTGTGCCGCATGCTTAATCTGCTCTGGCCTCAGAATATATGGATATCTATTCTTGTTTTGTACATGCAGACGGCACAGCAACCGCTGATATATGGTGAAGGTAGCGGAGGGAACCAGTAAACCAGTGAAGAATATTATTCATTATATACGGATTTATAAAATAAAATGGCTGTTTTAACAAGCTGGCTATAAGAGGGAGCGCTGGGGAACATATTTGCGTAAATGGAGTGAAACATAGGCACTGTAGTAAATATGAGAAAATTACACGACATAGATACAGTTATAATATATTAATATGAGAAATCTCACAGAAGGATCCGTAGCTCTCAATCCCAAAATAAAAAACGCTAAACGTAGTACACTAAACTAGTAAAACGTGACATGGAGTAAATGGAGCTATTTAGTTTAGGTGGCACGTAGAGAGTGTAAAGATTGACTCAGGTTTAGAGTCAATAAGTTGTCTGGAGTTACATGAATATCTTAGAGTTAATGGATAATTGTTGAATCAGTTGTAAATGATAGAGATTCATTAAAGACTTGTTTCAGCCTCCAAGTCAACGTCTTGGATCTTTCACAGGCTGAATTTAATGGATGCTACGTCATCGAATCCTGCCAAAGATTCCTCCGATGTCGAGGATCCTTCGTATAGTCTACCAAGGACTGAGTCCTTTGTTCAGAGGGGGATTTTTGGGGGGGATTTGTGTATCGGGGGTGGAGGGGGGGGGGGGGGTGGGGGTGGTCCCCCCAAGGAAGAGGGTCGCAGGTTCGATTCCAGCTTGCGGCTCTTCTGTGAGGAGTTTGCATGTTCTCCCGTGTAAGCGTGGGTTTTCTCCGGGCACTCCGCCTTCCTCCCACCATCCAAAGACTGCTGTTTAGGTTAATTATACCTATTGCCCGTGGGTGGATGTGAGGTAATGGTTGTTGTCTTTGTTGTCTGTTTCTATGTGCCCTGCGATGGACTGGCGACCTGTCCAGGGTGAACCCTGCCTTCGCCCAATGCCAGCTGGGATCGGCTCCAGCCCCCGCGACCCCAAACGGGGGGAGAGGGGGGAGGAGGGATGGATGGATGGATGGATGGATCTGTGTATCCTCCACACTCGTAAAACACCCACAATCCAAGCCTCATGATACCTTTCCTGTGCCCTGTTTTGGAAACAAGAAAAATACACAAATTACCTCAGTTTTTTTTTCACTTCAGCAGTCTGCCAAAATGTTTCTAAATTTAATTTTAAACAAAATTTGCATGAAATTGGCAAGCCAGTTGCTGAATGTTCGCTCATTATGATTTACAAGGCCCTAATTTCACAGTTTGTTTCGACTTCTGTTGCAACAACAGACTTGTTCAGTGACTAATCCAGCCAGCAACAGTAGAGAGAGACATCGGGTGTGGAGTCGGCATATTTGCACATCTAACTCGGTGAATTAAGGGTTTATTTCAACCAAACCAGATGGTTGGTGATTGTTGGAACAGTGGAAAGACTAAACAAGATGGTTTTGTTTCTGTCAAGTTTGAATTGTGTTTTACATTCAGCTAGGGATGGTAACTTTGAACAGTTGTCTTAACCGATAACCCACCCTTGTTGACATTGCATGCGGTGATGCACCAGCTGCAGTATATGAGTACAAAAGACATTTGAGTCATCAGTTCACCGTCAGGACAGTTACTGTAGCAGCCACGGTGCTGCGTTCACTGTCTCTAGTTCACCGTAGGACAGTTACTGTGCAGCCACGGTGCTGCGTTCACTGTCCCTAGTTCACCGTCAGGAGAGTTACTGTAGCAGCCACGGTGCTGCGTTCACTGTCCCTAGTTCACCGTCAGGAGAGTTACTGTAGCAGCCACGGTGCTGCGTTCACTGTCCCTAGTTCACCGTCAGGAGAGTTACTGTAGCAGCCACGGTGCTGCGTTCACTGTCCCTAGTTCACCGTCAGGACAGTTACTGTAGCAGCCACGGTGCTGCGTTCACTGTCCCTAGTTCACCGTCAGGACAGTTACTGTAGCAGCCACGGTGTTGCCTGCAGTCTCGCGGACATGCAGCCACTTTCCCAATAAAATGACACCACCACTACCACCACACATTTAGTTTAGTTTAGCAGGTTGTCAGCAGTGTGCCTGCCTGGATTAATGATAGTGATTGACAGTGTGTGTGTTTGTGCTACATTACGTAGTGTAACTTCAGTAGCTAGTAGTGCTAGTAGAATAACGTCAACTGAATTTAATGCAGATGTGGGCTATTTACTAATAAGCATAGGGCAAACACAACCTCTTATACATCCATGGTCTGCGGTCTATTGGACGTTGACTTTGGATCGTTGAAATTTGTGTGCTGGAACTTCCATTTATATTCATTGATCAATTCATGCTTCTCTGGGAAGCGGCTGAGCAAAACGTTTAATAAATAATTAAATAGATAATTAAATATTTCTGTCTTTCAACACAGGACATTTTGAACAGGACTTTAAAGTATGACACGACTTTTGTACGGCACTTTGTAGGCAGACGTTTCACTGGTAGTCGCTTTTAGTCCAAAATGGTGGAAGTGTAGCTCTGCTGCTGGGTGCGATGCTGCGATGGAACAAACAATTGACTTTCACTTCATAGCAACATACGGTCTTTGGCAGAGGTTTAATCAGCCAGAATAACTGAGAACACCTCTGTGGGCGTGCAGGGCCTGTGAAAAAAACCCCACTGACTTTACCATTGTAGACATGAACAAATGCCATTGCAAGCAACAGCTATACAGTGCAACAGAGCTTTTTCATGTCAGACATAGCAGGAAAAGCAGTGGTGTAACTGATGGCTCTGTTCTATTTACAGTAAATGTCCCATTAAACCTTGCCAATGAGCCAGGATGCACAACAACAGCGCCCTGGAACTGGAACACCTAAATAGACTGCAGCCATTATAATGTTATCAATCACACCTCTGCTTCTGCCGCTATGACATGTCACAACATCTGCTGTGATAAAGGTCTCTGGAGTCAAGTTGCTATTATACAAGTTATGAATGATGAATTAATCAACTAATTAATTAATTCATAATTAATATTGTAATGGTTGTAGTCAGTTACATCAACAATAGATCTGCTCCATTTCGGTGTCTCAGTAATGGGCTAGCATGGACAATATAAGGACACTGGAAATGGAACACCTAAATAATGACTGCAGCCATTATTATTTTAAAGTTGTATTAATGCTCCTGTATGTCAAACATATCGGCCAATAAAAAAGGCCTGAGATAGTTGTCCTGCTTTAACAGGTGTAACCAAACCAGCTTAACGTTTTGGAGATATGCCAGTCAATCAATCAGTCACTCTCCCCATGTGAAGGCTATATTGGGGCTTAAATTCCCAAAATGTAAAATAACTTTTTATGTTATTGGTTAGTACCTTTTTTTTTTTTCTTGAGCAATTTTTTTTTCCTCATGAAAGGTGGGGTTGAAATGTTAAAGCTCAGTGTGCAATCATCTTCTCAACATATATTTGCAGCATATAAATTTTAGTATGCATTCACCGTAATCCACCACCATAATCCATAATGCTTGTTACAGTAGCAGTCCCTTGCTGTGCAGATATTGATTTTAAAACCTTAATGACTGTTCTCAAATCACTTTTTACACCAGGTTGAATCACCTACAGGCCACTTGCGTTCATGCAGTTCAATATCTCTTCACTGATGAGCAACACACTTTAAATACAGATTGTGTAACACCTTTCCTACACATGACAGAACAGCACACACACACACACTGTAAAAGAGAAATAACAGTCAGTCTGACAGCACTCAGAGCCATTTGGAAGCATCTACAATAAATATTACATGTACCAGCACAATTGTGGACACAGTGGACAACATCCCAAATTTAGGCAGGGTGGCGACTAGTGACATACACCGGTCCATTAATGTAACATTACAAGTGTGTGGAAGGGTAAATAATGAGCACTGTGCTTCGTGGACCTATCGATAATGCTGCAGTTTTCACGCTGTCAATAATACGGTCAATATACTGACCCCCTATTATTACATGTTGCCTCTCAAGTTGTTTTTAATTAATCATGTTGAACTATGAGAGAAGAAAGACTTAGCAGTCATTACTGCAATGGGTCAGAAACAAGTATACAGTATCATAAGTGCTTTTGCAGATATTTTGAATTTAAAGAGGAAGTACGCCCATTTTCAAAATTCATACACGTTCTTCCTACGATCTGAGACAGTCTATAAAATATTAGTAAACATGAACAACTGTCATAAATCCAAACACTAGAGTGCTAAAACTCACTTGTGGTGTCATGTGGTATAAAGCAGGGGCTCCATCAGCATTATGGATGCCCTTAAAGGGCCAGTTGTCATTGTAAGACTATATAAATATATCAACTCTCGATCATATTACAAAATTGCCTCTGCATTTGATTTTTATTACTTTTAGTAATAATCTATTTAATAGCTAGCTCTGAAAGCAGAAGTCTAGGAAAAATAAATGCAAGCAGAAATATTCTACAATTTATTTAAAAAATGAGTTCAGTAGAAAAAAAACACATGCTTGTGTATCAATATATATGCATGCACGTAGACACTTTGTGGTGGGAGTTGAGAGGGGCAGAACTATAGTCCAACAGATCAATGTGCTCTGATCTAACGTTCAGTCTGTGGCGTATAAACTGTTTGTGTTCAACAGCTGATCAGCTGAGATCATGTGGTAGATGACAGTGGTGTGACAGTGTTTTACTGCCTCGTAGCAAAGAAGACATACCGGCTCGTCTCCATTAACCACTAACATGGATTTTCTTTCCGTCTCTCATTAAATTTCCTTCCCTCTGCATCAACTTTTCTTTTCTTGGGCATTTTGGTACTATGCACATTTATTTTACGACCCCATCATTCGGCTAGAGCGCCGCTGCTGGAAACCGGTGGTATTGATGTTTCAGTACACATGTAACAAAATGGAGATGCATTGTGGGACATGTAGTTTAAGGACACCGTACTTCTGCAAAGTGGCATGGAATTGTATGATAAGCATAATATGTTCTTTTCAAGCCCTCGCAGGCCACATAAAGTGAGGTGGCGGGCCTATTTTGGCCCTTGTGGGCCTTGAGTTTGACACATGGTATAAAGTGTGGAGCTGCTCCAAGGAGGATATGGGAACATTTTCTGTCTCACAACTGACAATGCGCAAGAGGGTAAACCCATTTGGGTTTAAAAAAAAGAAAACAAATATTCTGTGGGTCCTTAAAATCAGTCTCTCATTCACTCATTCATTCAGTCTATGGAGCAGCTCCACACTTTATAATTTTGAAACTTACTTCGCTCTGTTTTCAGGCTTTAAAACAATCCAGCCTGTGACGGGAGACTTATTCCTATTGACTGGTCAGTCAACGGAGGCAGCTGTCAATCACTTGTGAACTCACATCAAGTGGTCAAACTAGGCAGCGATTAATTAATATTTTGTTACTGTCATGCCTATTTCTAACATTAGATGTTTTCAGAAACATCTAGTAGTTACTGTTTAGCTGTAAAATGTTTTTTGTAAAGTTTGCTCCAGCTGGTGGGCGGTGCTTGGTATTTCCTCAGCTGATCTCAAAATGGCTGCCAGGTCACAAACTTTCTCATTTTAGAGCTGAACAGTAACTACAAGATGTTTCTGGAGACAACTGAGGAGAGAAATAGTCATCACAGTAACAAAATATTGATTCATATTCGATCAGTGCTGCCTAGTTTGACTGTTTGGAGTCTGTGAGTGATTGACAGCTGCTCAGAGAGGGAAGACTCTTGATTGGTTGTTTTCCTCCGGTCTGTCAAAATCTTGCTGATACAATGAAGGACACAGAAGCACATGATTTTCATCAGATTACTGGCCTCATGCACTACTGTCAGCATATAGTGACCATTTAATCATATTTCCTTTAATTTTGCCCACTGCAGCTTTAAGTGTCTCATGAAGTCATGGCAGTGTGACGGTACACAGGACCCCGAAACTGAAGCCATTATGTAGAATTAAGCCCTTATTAATGTTATTTACATTCATGCAGGTACCCTCTGTTGTGTTTTTCAGTTTACATTTTGTGTATACAATGTTGTAGAGCAATGTGGTATTATAGCACACATATGCATGTAGACATCAATTATTTGTCCCCAATGCAAAGTCTCCTATTGGAAACGTTTCATGAAAAGCTGCAAAATGTGTCGCCAGGCACTGCTCTTTATTTTAGCCATAAATGCATTTATTTTAGCCATAAATGCATTTTTTAGTTCACCTCTCTCACCCTCAGAGACACTAAACTGTTCACATCCACGTTCCCTTCGTTACAAGTCTCAGCAGGAGAGAAACACCTTTTTGATCATTTTTGCTGCAGAGCGTGTGCTTAGTGTGTGCTTATTGTGTGCTTATTGTGTGCTTAGTGTGTGCTTGTGCTTAGTGTGTGTTATGAACAATAATCCTACTGTATATGGTATGCATGTGTTTATGTGATTGTTCTGTTACTGTTACATCTCTGCGGGATGTTTTTCATATAAACAGGCTCTTATTACCTCACCAAACACTGAGGTTGATGAAATTAATGAAAGTGTTTGTGTGTTTGTGTTTGTGTGTTTTGTGTGTGTGTGTGTGTGTGTGTGTGTGTGTGTGTGTGTGTGTGTGTGTGTGTGTGTGTGTGTGTGATGTAGTCTCATTATCCACTTTTGAGAATGATTTGAAAAACTTTTAGTTAATTTACCTTGGTGGTTATTAAACTGAAAACACCCTCCTGCCCTCTCTGGGAACTCTTGTGCTAGTTTGCATGTTTATTGCATGTTTAATGCAAGCTTGCATATGCATGAACATTAAGGCTGTCAATTATTTCAAATGTTTAAGCATGATAACTGCACAGTTGTCTACGATTCACAATTAATCAAACATTTTTTATATGTTCAAAATGTACCTTACAAGAGAGATTTGTATTTAATACAGGAAATCAATTAACAGCACAAAACAATGACAGATATTGTGCAGAAACCCTCACAGGTACTGCATTTAGCATAAAAATTTGCACAAATCATAACATGGCAACATGCTGCAGAGTGTGCTGACTTGCCCCAAACTGCATATGATTATCTTAAAGTGGGCATGTCTGTAAAGGGGGACTCGTGGGTACCCAGAGAACCCATTTCCACTCACATATCATGGAAGTATGACATAGTTGGTACCAGTGGATTCTTTAGGTTTTCTAGTTTCATATGATGCCAGTATCTTCACTCTAGTTTTAAAACTGAGGCCACTACAACCTAAAAGTCACAAGTTAAAGAAATTAGTGGCGTAAAAACAAATTTGTGTTACCATGTTATACTTATGACAGTCCTAATGACTTTATATTGTGTGTATAGGTTAAAGCATTTGCATTACTGTTAAAAAAGATTATAGAAATGTGTGTTTGTATGCTTGAGCACTATATATATGTGTGTGTGTGTGTGTGTGTACATTATTTCCATTTTGCATTCCCTGTGTGTTTTAAGTGAATGGTTTAAGTCTGCTGCTTGTATTTCGAGTGAATGCATGCTTGTGTGAGAGACGGATAAGAGAGATGAATAGAAATGGGAGAGTGAGATGGATAAAAGGATAAAAATGACAAGTGCCAAATGTCTTCATTAAATTCTCATTTCTGGATTGTTTCATTCTGTCTGCCTCTCTAAACTTTTAATGGCATTCAATGAGTCTCTGTATCTCTGCCTCTGTGGCAGCCTCCCTCATTTCCTCCATCTGCGTCTCCAGTGTATTTTTCTCACTTTCTGAACTTTTTCAGTTTGTTTTTCGTTCTTCATGGTCACCAGTAGCGAGCGAGGATTCGTTTCCAGACCCACTTTGTTACCAGAAAAGACTGTAGATACGGATGCTGCAAAAACATTATTTTTCCTTTTTTGATTCCAAACATGCAACCAGTCATGATGATAATGCAGTGATTATGAAATAGTGGTCCAAGGCCATTTAAGCTGTCATCTGACCAGATTGCATGTTATTGTTCATGTAGTGAGACAGAGCTGATTGTATCACTGAGCAACACAAGGTCACATCTGACGCAGGGAAGACAAAGGATAACTCTCGTATTTACGGTGGACCTGCAATTTTTCTACAAATCAGTGTTCTCTGTGTCATTTATGCTGGTGATGGAAATCAAGGCTGTCCAAAAGAAAAACAAAACTATTCAGTCTTCTGCAGATGCCTAAAACGACCTTTGCTTTCAGTACCTCTACTCGCTGTGTGAATTATGACTGTTGTCTGAATGAGGTCGGAACAAGTGGTATCCCACAGGGAGGAGGTCGAGGTAGAAGGATGGGTTTTCTACCCATATCTGTGATTTTCTTTGAACCATGGTCACCATCTTTCCCTAACCTTAACCAAGCAGGCTTATAACCCAAACTATGACTCTTTCTAACATTAACCACATTATTTTTGTACGTAAACCCAACCAAATCTTGGAGGGGATCTACTGGCAGCAAGTATGCTTTTGTTAGCGTTTAATCACCTGAAAATAAGAATTGCATTTTCATTACCTTAGAATGAGCCGTTTACTGTATATCTACATAGGGAGAAACTCAAAGGCAATGACACTGATTATGAAGTAGTGGTCAAAAGCCATTTAAGCTAATCATCTGACCAAATTGCATGTTCTTGTTCATGTACTGAGACAGAACTGATTGTATCACTAAGCAACACAAGGTTATATCTGACGCAGGGAAGAGAAAGGTTGACCCTCGTGTTAACTGTGCTGCTGCAGTTTTTGTACAAATCAAGGCTGTACTAAAAAAATCAGCAGTATTCTGAACACTATACAACACTATTCAGTATCCTGAATTATGACTGTTGACTCACAAATGAAGGCAAAAGTAGCGTTACAACCCGTGGGGAGAAGGTCGAGGTTGATGGATGGGTTTCCGCATTTTCTATCCACAGCTGACATTTTCCTTTAACCATAGTCACAATCTTTCCCTAACCATAACCAAGTAGACTTGTAATCCAAACTGGCTCTTTTCTAACCTTAAAATTGTTTTTGTACATAAACCCAACCAAACTGTACAGGACAAGTATGTACAATAAGGGGGATCTATTGGCTGAAATGGGATATAATATTAATAAGTATGTTTTCTTTAGTGTATAATCACCTGAGAATGAGAATCGTGTTTTCGTGACCTTAGAATGAGCCGTTTAAATGTAAGGGAGAGCGTCCCCTCTCCATGAAGTCCACCATATTGCACTGCCATGTTTCTGCAGTAGCCCAGAATGGACAAACCAAATTGTTTGAGTTTGGGCTGGAGTCGATAACGTTATTCGCTCTTATCGACGCCGCTCTCTCTTGCTTCACCACTCACTTCCCTCACTCACTCAAGGTGCTGACTCTGCTCCAAATGACATACGCTATGAAAACTAGCTCTGGAGAGGGACTCTCATGTTGTCGCTTCAGATACTGTAGTTCTCCTACATGCTTGGTACACAGGAGAGGTTTCAGGTGGTTGCAAACTGCAACCTCACGGCTAAATACCACCAGATTCTACACTCTGCTTTTTTAACTGTATAGTCGGGGTAGATAAAAATGGTTGCAACAGTGATTTCGGGCATTGAGTTGTAATCATTTTGGACAGCACTGACGAACAGTGCTGTTCTTGTAGAAAAGGTTTCTCAGAAAACCAGAAAATGCTCATAGGCAGTGACAAACAAGGTATTTGGTTACTCATGCTGACAGACAAGCCAAGTGAACAACACTGACGAGACATGACTTCCCTGACTAAGTCAATAAACTTAATTATGTCTCCAAAACAAACAACCGACTTACATTTTTAGTTAGGTATTTGAATCATGATCCAAGATCTTGATCCAAATCCAGGTTAACTGAGAAATCAGGCTAAGAACTGAAGTCATTTTCTCTTTGCGCCAGCTCCACATAGCTAAGCAGAGAAAGGCAGGCTGAGAGGGGAAAAACAGGCTAATGTGATATATACTCACCTCCCACTCGTAGATCCAATCAAAGCGTATATTTTAAGGCTGAGCAAAAATCTAAACATATATTTGAGCAATAAGCCACTCAGTGTGATTTAAGAAGAGCTCAGCCTTATTGTAGAGCACACAGAATAAAACTGTAAAAGCTCGTCCTTGAATGGCTTATTGCTCTTAAAATGTCAGCAAAGCACCATGGTTTGAAAACAGAGGGAATATAAATGTTGAATACATGTTTTATTTTTAATGAGAGATATCAAAAAAGGTTGTTAAGCAACACAGTCTGTTTGACATTCCCAGTATGACTGAAAATTTGCCTCTCAATTATTTCTTTGCCTTTTTCTTTTTCTATTTTTCTTTTGTTCTTCAAAAGTGTGATACAATATATGAAGCATCACACTCACTAAGGAACCCGACTGATGATCATTCCCAGTTATTCTTAAACTTTAAATAGTCAAAATGGAACAGAACAAATATTATAAACATCTGAGAAGTAGCTGTAATATCTTTGTGTATAAATCCCTCCGGTTCATGTGAATGAAGTGGTAGAGGAGAGAGAGAATGATGAGGAAGAGCAGTCTTAATGTTGAAGTGTTGCATCATGATCAATGGTATATTAATTACCATATTGCCATTAAGAAAGGCGTTATCAGTCAGTAGAAGCGCTCTAGATGGCGGTCAATAGGACCCTGCTACGCCTATGTTGTAAAAGTGAAACTTGTTCTAACGTGTTGTAGAACTGAATGAAATGTTAAGTTTTGAACACAAACAAAATGGCTTCTTTAGGTTTAGGTAACCAAACTACAGCTTCTTTAGGTTAAGGAAGCAAAACTAAAACTTCTCTAGGTTTAGGCAATAAAACTACAACCTCTGTATGTTTAGGCAGTAAAACTACAACATCTTTAGGTTTCGCCAACAAAACTACAACTTCTTTATGTTTAGGCAATAAAACTACAACCTCTTTAGATTTAGGCAATAAAACTACAACTTCTTTAGGTTTTGCCAACAAAACTACAACTTCTTTAGGTTTCGGCAATAAAACTACAACCTCTTTAGATTTAGGCAATAAAACTACAACTTCTTTAGGTTTAGGCAATAAAACTACAACCTCTTTATGTTTAGGCAGTAAAACTACAACATCTTTAGGTTTCGCCAACAAAACTACAACTTCTTTAGGTTTAGGCAATAAAACTACAACCTCTTTAGATTTAGGCAATAAAACTACAACTTCTTTAGGTTTCGCCAACAAAACTACAACTTCTTTAGGTTTAGGCAATAAAACTACAACCTCTTTAGATTTAGGCAATAAAACTACAACTTCTTTAGGTTTAGGCAATAAAACTACAACCTCTTTAGATTTATGCAATAAAACTACAACTTCTTTAGGTTTAGGCAATGAAACTGCAACTTCTTTAGGTTTATGCAATAAAACTACAATTTCTTTAGGTTCACACAACAAGACTGCAACTTCTTTAGGTTTAGGCAACAAAACTACAACTTCATTAGGTTTATGTAGCAAAACCACTTATTAATTAATTATCCTTAATTATCATTAAGGGAAAAATTTGGCTTAAAATAACTATGTTTCAAAACTGAAAATGAAACGTAAGGCTAACAACAACTACACATAGTTGGTTTCACTCTAGACTTGAACAGTGTCCTGGGTGAAAACCCAGCATTTTGTGTCCCATCCATCACACCCGACCTCCGTCCAATATGGCGTCAATACTACAGAGCCTGACATCCCCTTCTGCTCCTGTCATAATTACTACTGCCACTAGAGCTCGCTGTCATGTTCTTTTATACCTTCTTTTGGTGATCTACTATTTGAATAGATGATAAAACCTACTAGTGGGTATAGTAGGCCCCTATTGACCTACTTCTATGGTGCATATAGCCAATTACAGTATAATGCTTATTTAATAGCGAATCCTTCAATCTGCCTCACTACACATAGGGTTCACTATACGCCCTGTGTTGGTGCTGAACATTGGCGTTGGATGTAAATCATGTGATTGATTGAACTGAATTTGTAGGATACTGGGTGGGTGTTCCCCTGTGGAAACACTGAACGGCTCTTCACCATTCTGATGTATGGGCAACAAGTAAGATGATTCATTAGTTAGTGAGTTAATTAGTTAATTACATTTGAGAGGGTGTAAGTAGAACAAGTATCATCCGCAGTAATTTGTGTATTGATGATATGAATCTACCAGATACGTTTTGCAATTGCAGCAGCTTTGTCTAAACTATCGGTGCTGAATAGATGTTGCACTCAGTATGCGCAGTATTTAGATCTTTTACTGAAGTAAAAGTAGAAATACATATGTATAAAAATGTCTGTTACAAGTAGTCCTGCATTCAGTATCACTTGAGTAAGAATACATAATTATCAGCAAAAAGTACTGAAAGTATCAAAAGTAAAAGTAATTATGCAGAATGAATCCCTTCGAAGTGTTTTATTATTGTGGTATTTTATATTATAGTATTAGACATTAGTACCATTTCCCTCTGAAATGTAGCATACAGTAAAGTAGAAATATTCATGTACATCAAAATTGTACCCAACATTGACATGAGTAATTATTCTTTTATACATTTAACCACTGAGACCTTGTTTGACAATAACACAGTGTTGTGTCGCCTTTCTTTCACAATCACTTATTTTCTCTTTCCATTGCATGAAATTCCAGTTTACAGGCGAAGATCTTGTAAAATCAGCTGCCAGAGAACACTACCATACAAGGAAGTCTTGCTTCAAATGATTTAAAGTACTAATCTGATGCTTTGTTTAGATGACGACGCTGCCATCTCCAGCCTGACAGAGCAGGGGAAGATTTTCAGTCAGAAAATAAGCCCTGCAGGCAAAAATTTCTTCAGAAAATCTGTCAGTGGCTTATTGAGGTTAATTCTTATGTAACCATGCCGTCTAAATGGGTGCAAAGGTAATTTCATGTCACTGATTTGTTTGGTGTTTGGAAGTCCTCCAAAGCAACTTTTTTGGCTGCAGCTCAGCAGGTCCATGGTTTGATCCCAGTGGTGTAAATATCAATATTAGATATTCAACTGGTATGGCATACCAGGGCTCGGAAGCTGTTACGGCCCAAAAATCGCCTTTGTACACCGTGTCCACACTGAATCCGTTATATGGACTTCTAGAAGTCATGTAAACAAACTTGGTAGGCTACCTATCAGCTGTGAGCTCAAGACTGGAGACGTAACCACATATCTTCCTTTGTTTGTTCTTTTTAAACAGAAAACACGTGTTTAATATTGTGATGTATATCTGAAATGACATAATATAGCGACCAGTAGGAACCTTTCAGCTCTCTGGTGACCTCCCTCCAGCCAGTTGCCACCTTATTTAGGTTTTTGCAGTGAAATTAAGGAGGTATTATATAAATAACTCCTCGTCTCAACTTCACCAATCAGCTGCTCCTGGTCCATTGAAGCGATTTCAAGGCGAACAACAGGAATGAATAGAAACATCAGGGTGTCTGACAAAAGTTTAGCTTAAAATGACCAGGACATTACAATAAAAAAGGACATTTGTAGGCAGCGTTGTTAATGCGGAGCTCAAGACCTGTAAGATAAACTTCTAATGGCTTAGTACCGATTTCTTTTTATTATGGAGTGGGATCAGGGATTTAAATGTTTAGCACTGTAATTATTACATCTGATATTTTGGACAATGTGCACCTCCTGAAATCTGTGTCTGTGAGGACATTTGGCTGCAGGGTCCAGGATGTTACATTAATGTTGAAAAATCTGGTGCTCCGGCTGCTGTCCGTGGTGCTGATCTAAGGCTGGTTTGTAGGATGGGAGGAGCATGGTGGGCCTCTCCATGGTGGTATAGCTGTTGTCTGGATTGTGGTTGCATGTTTTAGTGCGTGTATGCTCGTGTTTGGGGTGAGGGCTCAAAAAATATTTTCGACATACTTGCGATGTGAGAATGGAAGGTGTACGTACATTGTTCAGTGTTTTTGCTAAAAGCACGATATAAATGGTCCTTTTTTAACTTTATTGAATGAGTGGCTCCGTTTTCAGTGTTATAGTGAAATATATACTCTTATAGTCCATTTTTTGGTGCTGTGTGCCTCAAAACCACACTCACCAGCACCCTCTTGCACATAACATTAATGCAGACACGCTGCATTCAGACCGCATCACCAGGTCTATTTTTTTATTTGTTCTATGCCAGTCAAATGGAAGTTGTTTATTAGACGTGTCACCCCGTCCGCATAGTCAAACACACAAAAAGTAAACACCTGCGCACGCAGTCCTGCTGACTGACAGACCGTTGTGACAGACACATACTCGCCTCTTTGTCAACGATCAATGCACTAAATTAAACAGCAACCAGAGGATTAAATGCGCCATGCAGGAGAGAGACACACACACACACACACACACACACACACACACACACACACACACACACACACACACACACACACACACACACACACACACACACACACACACCTGCATACATGTGTATGTGAGCTTAACAGTCAGTATTTGGTCAATGTGAGACAGGAGGTGATGTAACAACCAGGAGAGGCTATATCTATTTCAGCTGCAGGCTACACACAGACACACAACGCTGCAATATCATGCAGATGTACACACAGACACACACGAACATGCACGTCTCTATTTTCCCTGTCTTCCAGGCACACACACACACACACACACACACCCACACACACACACACACTCTAATGGCCTAGTTTCAAACTGCTGAATTAAGGACTTTAGTGACTTACAGTCTCTTTGTGTTTTCTGAGAGACAGCTGTGGGAGAGCAGACAATCATCATTCTTCACGCCGCCCAACACACACACACACACACACACACACACACACACACCGTCTCTTCCCTCTCCGTCTGATGGTCCCAGTGTGTTAGATAGAGAGAGAGAAATAAGATCAGACTTATTTTTAACCTCGCTCATATCAAACAAAGCTGCCCTAATTTGGCTTCACACCTTCCAAATGATTTCAGAGAGCGCGAAGACATCCTTTATTTGGTGCGTTTCAGTGTAATTACACCGTAGCTGTGTCTGTGCCGGGATTTAGAGAATTATGTACAATGGGAAAGACGTCTGCAAGATACAAGACCTACTTGATCCATGTGTCAAAAACTTTTTAGTGGATGAGAAAGATTGCATTTTTATCTCTGCTCAGTTTTAAATGAGTGCAAAGGAGGTGGAGGCGGCAGAGCACTTTTCAATGGTGGAAGTGTCGAATACTAGTGGAGTCTATGTCTCGTCATTTTAAGGATGACCTAAGGGCTGAGTGTATCGTGTGCTTGCTGAATGCTTGTGCTCACATACAGAGAGGGTTGAGAAATATGTATTTATACAGTATCTAGCATCAACATCAGTATCTTTATCTTTAGAAGGCTGTTCATTAGCTGATCAAAAGTTTAAGACCATAGCCTTAGAAAGTCAAAATCTGTGCAAAAATCTGACTTTCATGTCAATTTTATTCAGGCATTCACGCTGTCATGACCTCCTGATGGCAAAGGCAGAAAGGCTTTCTGTCTGTGAACGAGGCAGGATTGTTGAGCTGCACAAGCAAGGCCTCTCCCAACACTCCATCGCTGCAGAGGTTGGAAGCAGTAAGATGGTCATTTTATCTTCTTCATCTTCAACCGCTTATCCGGGGTCGGGTCGCGGGGGTCAGCTCCAGCAGGGGATCCCAAACTTCCCTTTCCCGGGCCACATTAACCAGCTCTGACTGGGGGATCCTGAGGCGTTCCCAGGCCAGTGTGGAGATATAATCTCTCCATCTAGTCCTGGGTTGTCCCCGGGGTCTCCTCCCAGCTGGTCGTGCCCGGAACACCTCCCTGGGGAGACGCCCAGGAGGCATCCTTACCAGATGCCCGAACCACCTCAACTGGCTCCTCATCCCCCTGGGATGATGGTCATTTTAAATTTCTTAAAAGTTCCCAAGGGTTATGGGACAAAAACATCAAGTAGTAGACAAAAAAAAATGTCACCTGCGCTGAGCCGGAGGATCCGACGGGCTGTCCAGGAAGACACAGGCTGATCCTTGACCCAAATTAAGGCCGTTGCTGATGCTGACTGCAGCCCAGTAACAGCAGCATCTGAGAGAAAAGGGCTTAAAGAACAAAACACGCCTTCAAAGGCCACGTCCCCTCCCACTCCACATATATGCCTGTTTGGACTTTGCAAGGGAGCACCAAACATGGGCCATTGAAAGGTGGAAGAAAGTTTTATTCTCTGACGAGAAAAAATTTGTCCTGGAGGGTCCTGATGGCTTCCAACGTTAGGGGATGGCGAGGAGATCCCACTGGAGATTTTTTTTGTGCAGCCCAGGGGGGGGGGCCATAATATGAATTAGGTTTCTTTTCCTTTAATGGAAAAATGGAGGTTTAGGTGGTTTAGGGGGTGAAACAGCGGGGGGGGGGGTGGGGAGGTGGCGGCGGCCATCCCTGTGGGTTGGGGGCCTGGGTTGGGGGGGAAGGAGGGGGTTTTCCAAAAGGAGGGGCCCCCCTGATGAACAGCCTGTTTGAGTTTAAATGCAGTTTTCAATAAACTGCCTAGTCTCTATTTTTTGTTTCTTCCTTTTTGCATTTGGAAGCTGTACTTAAAACCTGGTTACAATGCGCCAGTGTAAAATGTGAATTCTTGCCCTATCTCCCCCGGTCTTACGATTTTGTTCAGTGTATTCAGAGTGTATTCATGAGAAAAACAAGAAAAAACAATATTGCAAATTAACTGTGTGAATAAAATGCCCTGTTTTGGAACGGTCTGTACTTAAATTCGACACTGACATACGGTTCAACTACGGCTGCATTTGTTTTAGTTTGGAAATTATCTTTAAAGTCATTACTGGTTTATTTATAACTTCATAGACCGTAATCTTAAGATGGAGATCATTGAAGAACAGGATTCAGATGTTACGGTGAGATCGTGCCTACATGACCTCCACGGTGTCTCCAGATCTGCTGTTAAATCTCTGCAAAACATGTTTCTGTTGGTGTGAAATGGGTAATATTTTCCCCATTTAGACTCATTGGATCTTATTAAATGTCTCTGCCTCTTTTTGGTGTGTTTTGTAGGGGCCTTTGTATTCTGTGCTATTACAGTTTGGTCAAGTGTTTTTCTGAGAGTAGTATTTCTAAAAGTGGCCGCTCTTAATGCACAGTGAAGTGCTTTCTACACTCTGGTGTTTTAATTTGCTGGTTTGTTTATTTGGGCAGATGAAATGGATGTAAGAAGTGTTCCAATGAGGCACCAAATCAACAACTTAATACTAAGATGCCTGAAAATATAGTCATCTTGTGATTTGAAGTAAGAATTTCTCCTAAGAATCCTTAATGTTTAACGTGTTTTACCGATTTTCCTCTGGTCTGATTTTACTTGTTAGTTGTTTTATTGTTTTAATGTCTAATACTTAAAAATTTGCCCTTTAATAAGACTGATTGTTCATTGGTAAAAAAGAAATAAGCAGAATATCTAGCTGTGAAAGCCCAGCATAATCCATAATCCATTCTGTTAAAGATACTGCATTCACATGTTGAATCTGTTGGCAACAGCACTGGAAGCATTGTGGTTTCCATTTTTAGTCCAGGTAATATTGACCAATCATGTTCGAGCAGGCTTTGGTTGAATGCAGGTAAACGGTCCGTGTGGAGAGCGAAACAGGCGGAATGCATTGGTTTGAAATCTACCGGCTATTGACTGACAATGATTTAGCTTTTAGCTTAAATTTGTTTTTAAACTGGCTACTTGTGAAACAGTCCATTCACACACGTCGTCTTTCAACTCCAACTCCAGTCTTGAATCTCAAGTTGCTCATCAGACTGTGAACAATGAGCAGCGCACATAAGTGGCTGGATGTCCGCTGGCTACACCTGAAGCCCAGAAGTATATCTCCGTGCCCCTAGAGGCTTATCCGTCATCAGGCTGGAAGCTAATGGGTTCCAAGTTTGATTCTTATTTTGTTCTTGACTTCCACCAACACCTGAGAGGAGCTCAGTGTCTTGCTGGCCATACGACGTCCACACAGTCCATGTGACATGTCTTTTATAACCCTTTTAAAATGGTGTTGTTTGAAGCTGAACAAGCCAAACATGAGAATTCAACAAAGTAAAAGTGTAATTTCATCCCATCACGTTGCAAACTGGCAGCCACCCACTTCTCCTTTTCCCCGTTTCATGTTCGGTCTTTGATAGAGGGCAGCCGGCAGCGAACGACCCTCTCGGCCTTTCGAATGACACCCTGCAGTGTAACCCTGGAGGAGGCAGAGACCATGATGGATGATGGGAAGCAGCTCTCAGTGATGGATCTGGATCAGGATATGTTGTGACACATTGTGCAGGGCAGCTGACACAGGATTCCCATCCCTTGACATGCACACATATAACATACGCATGGATACACGGAGTGAGGATGACAGAATCAACTCATCGCCTCACCTCTGCTGTGCTTTTTCAAGTATGTCTGCAAGAGAAAGAGAAAGGAGAATAATGTCTGCGTGTGTTTCCCCCACACATATGTACACACCTGCAAACTCATACATGTTTGCTTGTCTCCTGTGTCCAATCTCACGCCATCAGGTTGTAACATCATCCCCCACTTTGGGGAACACAACTGTCAGCTTCACAATAAAAGCCCCCTTTTGCCTTTTTGATTTGTTTGGATGCCGTCTGAGCCTGTTATATAAGGCTCTCCTGGCGTTCTTTCTTTTCAGCCTCTGGCTTTTCAGTCCCGCCTGCAGGTATTTCTGAAGGAGCTTCCTCAAACAAAGAACAATGCCGAATGTAGAGGGAATAACCACATCACAAAGCTTTTGTTTCTGTTTCTTTAAGCAAAAGGAAACAGAAAAAGGGAAGTGAAAAAAAAAAAAAAAAAAAAAACTGTGGGGTAGGTTTACTTCATCTACCTTGTTATCTGCAGTGGGGAGGAGTGCAACAACCCCAAGAGTAAAATCCATCTCTTAGGAAAGATGATTTAAGCAAACCTCCGTTCATCTCTCGAAATCAGCAAAACCTGTTTCAAGCTCAGTTTTCAGTATGTTACAGCTTTTTTTCTAGTTTCAATATGAATGTGAGTATCTATTGATGACTGGCAATTTTCTGTATTTTCTTGTTCATTGTTGTCCAAAAAGTGTTAAAAATGCATCATTGAGCCACATTGTTGAACTGGTGACATTTTCTGTCGTTACCGTGAACACGGGCAGTTCATTTTGAGTCATTCCCAGCATACACTGTTCTGTTGCTGTAAATACTAGTATTGTTAAATCTCTTCTTAAGAGCAAATTTGGGCTTGTTTCCATAAAAGTCGCTTGGGTTTACACTTTTTTGGGTTTTTATAAAAGGGGGGGTTTTTTATGGGGGTATCCTTTTGTCCTCCTGGGGGGGGGCAACACACCCCTCCCCCCCCCCCCCCCCCCACACACACAGGGTGTTAATAAAAAAAACTAAGGAGGGGAAAAAAAAAAGGGGGGGGGATAATAATAAAAAAAATTAAAAAAAAAAAAAAAAAAATAAAAAAATAAAAAAAAAAAAAAAAAAAAAAAAAAAAAGGGAGAGAAGAGGGGGGGGAAAAAGAAGGCCGAAAGGGGGGGGGAGGAGGGGGGGGGGGGGGGGGGGGGGGGGGGATGACAAAAAAACACAAAAAAAAAAAAAAGGGGGGTACTCCGCTGGCGCACCGCTGCGTGAGATGCACAAATCTTGCCAGCTAGCGGTTAAAAATCGTTTACCGAGTGTTGGTTATCGGGTTAGAATTTTTTTTTAAATTAGCATCCCTACCGGGTCGTAAGTGGACGAAATATGTCAAGTACAACAGAGACTGTGAAAAAGAGAGTGGATTGGATTCGTCCACACGTAGGAAACGGTAACAAAAAAATATCAAGTTGCAAACTAAAAATAGATGCAGAAATTTAATTCATGCAGTCCAAAATAAATCCATACATATATTTGAAGTTATAAAGTGGCAGCCTCTCTCTCTCATATTGTGGTAGATAGATGAGGTCG
This sequence comes from Pterois miles, assembly GCA_947000775.1. Lineage (NCBI taxonomy): Eukaryota > Metazoa > Chordata > Actinopteri > Perciformes > Scorpaenidae > Pterois > Pterois miles. The sequence goes on from CAMQGK010000328.1 coordinate 3,814,773, forward strand.
CTGGTTTCGGGCTCTTTGGGGTTTGTTTTTAGAGATCGCTTCGCTTGCATCTCTCCCGAAATCTGACAAACACTGGTGCCGTTTGCTAAAAACATACAGCGTTCAGTTATTTGAGTAGATTACTGAGCCATTTTGGAGAAATATTATACCTTTTTGAAATGTTATGTCTTCAGTGGAAACTTTGGGGCGGCAGTCAGAAAGTTGAGAGATTTTTGTTGACAACAGCAACAAAAAATACTAGAATAACCTAAGCCTCATTCAGCCAACTGAACCTACTGTCATTTCACTGGCCCCTGCAAACACAAAGAGAAAAACAGAGGAGAAAGGTGAAATATGTGGCTGCAACTACACGTATAGCTGGGATTTTCACAGCCTCGCAAAAATATTCTGTGCAAATCTACAGTGTGTTTAGTGTGTATGCCGTGTTACCAATGCCTCTTCACCTCCCTGCAAAGCATGCGGGCCGGATTAAATGGTGCGAGTTTTGCGATGAGATGAAATGTTAATGATCCCCTCGGGCAAAGAACATGGCGAGTGAGAACTGAGAAAATGGAGATTTGAAGTTAATGCAGCAAGTTATTACAACAAGTGCATCCATAATCAATACAGATTCATTGTCTTTGTTAACAGATTGAAAGGTCGACAGGGATTTACAGATGTACAATCTGCAGCATGTTTGCAGGGTTTTGAAAATGTGCTTTGGTGCTATACATATGGGGGAGCATATGGACAGAAATGTGTCCATCTGCAACTGTTTTCCTCACCATCAGAGTGTACACTCCCTCTTTACAGGGTAAACAGTGTCAGCTGAAAATCCCTGTGGATCCCAGAAAATAAGTTTGAAAATACTATTGTGTAATACATGTTATTTTGTTATATTTCAAACCTAGTACATGTAGGAAACATATTTTCTTTTACCATCATTGCATGACTCACAGTGCCAAAATGCCAATACTGGCTCCCTGAAGGTGTAAACTTCTCTGATATACTACATCTTCAAGGGTTGTCTTTTCTTTTCTACAAATCGAACTCTAACAAAGAGCAATGCTGATGTAGAAGCAGCTGTGAGAGCATTCCGACTGGTTTGCAGATGAAAAATCGATCACAGACAAAAGTACGCAATAAGGTGTGGAAAAATTACAAACAAGAAAACAAAGCATCAAAGACCCAGCATTTTGCAAAGCCTGTTTTGGGTGAGATCCCCAATATGCAGTAAAATAGATACTGACATTGAAATCATAATTCTTCTTAATTGAAAATGAACACCTAATATTACAGGATGTCAATAGTAATGTCCTACATATTTGTGAATTTGGATACATTTTATTGAAGGTGGACTTTGCCTTTTTTAGTCAGCAGCACCGGGGACACGGAGGTCACCAGAGACCGCCGGTGACCTCCATGTTGCTGGTGCTGCTGAAGACATGAGTGCTTCATCAAGCATCATGGAAACGGCCTCTGTGCTGTATTCTGTCAGTACAACTGTATTTTATTAAAATATATCGTATCTATAAGCTACATAATCTGCAGACTTTCAGACTAAACCTTTTTATTGTGCCGCTGCTTTGCATGGAGCTGTTGTCACTCTCTCCCATCCCCGGCTCGCTGAAGCTCTGCACCTCGCTGGGTAGCGGTGTTGGTGGTCCCCAGGGACCGCCAGTACAATAACCTTTTATTTTGATGTTAACTAAATACACCCAAATTCAGGAATATGTAGGATGTTACTACTGACATTCCTGTAATAGCATCACAACATCTGCTGTATTATCCATGTGTTTCCTACGTGTTTATTTGCATATATAGCAGGAAAGTGAGATCGGATGACTAGTGGTCACTCATGATGCATTCTAATGCCAGGTGTGAACAGATGTACCGTATTTTCATGACCATAAGGCGCACCGTACTATAAGGCTCAGTCTCAGTTATGTGTGTCATTTCTGTATTTAACACATACATAAGGCACACCGCACTATAGGGCGCGGGTATGGTAAAACACACGGGGAAATCAAGCATACAAGTGTGCGTTTTTAGAAATAGAGCGGGAGCAAAACTGAGTTTGGTTGTGCTTTATTTAAGTATTAATTACAAAGTACTAACATTTTTTAATCATCAATCAAACATCAACAGGCGCGGGCATGGTAAAACACACGGGTAAAACAAGCATACAATTGTGCATATTTAAAAATAGTGCGGGGGCAAAACTGAGTTTGGTACTCACATTTTTTTAATCATCAATCAAACCCATCAAAGTCCTCATCCTCTGTTTCTGAATTGAACAGCTGCGCTAAATCTCCATCAAACATGCCAGGTTCACTTTCTTCACTGTCAGAGTCACTTTCCGTGCCGTGCGGCTCCTCGGAAATGATGCTGGCTTTTACGAAAGCTCGAACAACAGAGCCAGCAGACACGTTAGCCCAAGCATCCACAATCCATTCACAAATTGTGGCGTAACTCGCCCGGCGCTGCCTCCCAGTCTTAGTGAAACTGTGGTCTCCATTTGTCATCCATCGCTCCCACGCCGCTCGCAGCCTTACTCTGAACGGCCGGTTCACCCCGATGTCCAGCGGTTGGAGTTCCTTCGTCAGGCCTCCCAGAATGACAGCAAGCTCAGTGTTCATTTGCTTCACATGTTTTTTCACATCGGCTGTGAGATCCCTTCTTCTCCACAGTGTGACTCACCGGGATGTCAAAAGTGAGCGGCACCTCGTCCATGTTAGTGATAAGGCTGGGCTGGATGTGTTTGTCGGAGATGTGTTTGCTGCAGTAGGAGCGGAAGATGGCCAGCTTTTCATTATAATCCGCTGGAAGTTGCTGCGCTACTGTAGTCCGTGTCCGGATGGAAAAATGGCACAGTTTCATGAAACGAAAGCACCAAGACGGACCTCCTTAGAAATGTTCAATTTTCATTTGTTCTGCTAGCGTTGCTGCTTTTAGTCGAATGGTGACCGTCGAAACGCTTCTCCCACTCGTTCTTTGCTCGGTGATCCACTGCTCGAGTCTTTCCTCCAACTCTGGCCACCTCGCCTTATGTCCGCGGAAACTCAGCTGCATCTTCTTGACCTGTCGGAGCTCGTTTTCCAGCTTCCTCCACTTGCGAACCATCGATTCATTAATCTCAAATTCTCTCGCGGCTGCTCGATTTCCATGTTCCTCCGCGTAGCTGATGGCCTTCAGTTTAAACTGTGCTTCATAAGCGTGTCTCTTTGCCATTTTCAGGGTTGTTAAAACAACAATGTTCTGCATAATGCACATACCTGTTCGTTTATTTACAGTACAATCCACGCCCACACTTCCTACTTTAACGTTCTCATGCTGTCCTCTACTATGTCCGCCTTACAACAACAACAACACACACACACACACACACATAAGGCGCACCGCACTATAGGGCGCACCGCACATTTTGAAGAAAATCTAAGACTTTTAAGTGCGCCTTATAGTCGTGAAAATACGGTACTTAAAGATGTCCACGTGTTCGGATCATTCAGGACACACTAATACCAGATTTCAACAGGTCCTCAGGTGTAAAAATCATGTGTTCTATACACTCACCATCCACCCAGTGCTTGTTAACACAAAGCAAGAACTAAAATCTGAATTTTCTCTCCTCCTTGTTTCTCTCCTCAAAGTTGGGTGACAAAAGCCTCCTCTACTGGCTTGGAGGAGCTAGCTGTTTAAATGAGGAAGGCCTCACCTGTAAATCATGTATTTTCTCTAGTTAAGCTTCAGATAGGGCAGACACTGTACAACAGCGAATTCCTCTGCCTCTAATGATCCCTCAGTGAGGTAGTGTGTAAGACTCAGGGTCACTCAAGCTCTGTAGGCCTGCTGACATTATGAGATGCACCATTCTATCACAAACCCAGACCACAGATGGATGGAAAGCCATCGTTATACAGTATAGAACCGAGCGTTTATTTCATAACGATATCTAACTGAAGTCAATTAATGGTAGTAGATAGTTACAAACCTAATCTTCACTTCCAAGGACTAACAAAGGACACAAAATAATGAAGGTGTCAGTATCAGCCATTGCAATTAGTGTCAAGAAATCCAAGTCCTCAGCCATAACACCATATTTCTGCACACCACAATTCTTTCAAATAAAAGGCAAAAGATAAGATTCCTCAAACTGTATCACTGACAAAATTATTTCAGAATATAAATTACTGTCTTTTTCAAGCTATAAGGCGCACTTAAAATTAATTTTCTCAAAAATCGACAGTGCGCCTTATAAGCCGGCACGCCTTATGTATCAATTCTGGTTGTGCGTACTGACTTTGAACCAATTTTATGTGGTACAGGACGCTCAAAAATCGATCAAAATGTTTTATTACAACTTCGGTAAACTACGAAGCCGCACCGCTGGATGGGTTGTCGGGGCATTACGACAGTGAAGAAAACTAATTGCGAGCTTGCCATCATTTCGGGTGGATTAACTAAAGAACTCCAACCGCTAGATATTGGTGTCAACAGGTCGTTCAAAGTTAAATTGCGAGACGTTTATTGCTAGTGCGCCTTATAATCCGGTGCACCTTATAGTGCAAAAAATACGGTATACCTACGGATTCGTTTTGTCTTTTCCATTGCAGAGTACATAGAAAACTAAGTTATCATACATGCCTTTAAATGCTGATCTATGGCCAAGAGAGGCCAGTATTATTTATTTATTGTAGTTGTTATACCCCAACTCACTGGAGTTCATGTGCCAAACCTGTTTGTGTGTCCTTCTGTATGCATGTCCTCCTGTCTCTGGCTTTGCAAATAGAGGTGAACTTAGCTTTGTGTGACTGTGTGTTTGTGTGAACAAGGTTGTAATTAAATCCAAATCCACTACATTACAGTGGGGAGGGTTTCAGGGGGAATTCAGCTCTGCAAAGGCACCGCTTACACCTCCTCCTTCAATCCTTTTTAATTTGATGTTTATCTGTTTTTTAGATAAATTCCACACAATACATCCCTTGCACAAATCAAAGCTGTAATTAAAATTGACGCTGTGGGTTTTGACTATTGAAGAAGGCATCGTTGTGCGTTTTGCTTCATACGTACCTGATGGCGTGTCCACACAGGGAACGTCAGCAGCATGTGGTGGCTGTGAAACCTGTTTTTTATTCCGGCTGCCACACAGCCAGCGTTAGATGCGTGACTTGGCTGCGTCTCTTCTAGAGATTTGAGGTCTCTACTATTAGTGTCGCAAGCAGCGCAGAGTTCACAGCAGCAACAGGCTTAAAATGATTTTGACAGTATATTGACATACCAGCAACGTTACTACACTTTCAATGTCTATATCTGTAGTTTGTCATTGACATGAAAACTTTATACTTTCATTTCAAAATAAGCCCTCAAAAGTTGTTTTTTTTCTCCTGTGGACAGAATTCCTTCATTTATTTACAAGGGGCTTTTATTCTGAAATATTTTGTTTGTGTAGGACAGTGTGACTTGCAGGGCTCCATGAGTAAATACAGTATGAGGTTTTAATTGCTGACGTTCCCTGTGTGGATAAAGTGTGTGTCATAGTTGACAGAAGACCCTTGTGACGTGGGATTTATCACAAAATATATTTTATTACTTGTCTGACCTTTGTGCATAAATAACCCAGCCAGATTACAATGTATAATTCACAGAAAATGCAATGCTCGGCTTTCAGACCTTTGAATAGGTTTCAACAGTGTAGAGGCGATTAAATGTTGAGTAAACCGTGTAAACCAATTCCAAATAACAATCAGCAATAACAACAACAATAAGTACAGTATATGATACATAACATAAACAAAGTCAATGAGTCAGCAAAAGAAATGTTTCCTTAATGTCCTCCTCGAACCCGATCACACTGAGCTTCAGCTGTGTGCTTTCAACCGAATCAAATGTGATTAATGGCAAAATGTGGTCTCGCTCTCTTTCGCTGTCACTCTTAAAGACAGTAGTTGACATGAAATGTTAGTTCCCCTTCCCACTGTGATCGGGCTTTTAGAGGGTTCACTGGATTATATTTTACATTAACATGAGGAAATGTTGCTATTTAACATATCTGACAAGTCAGAAATGTTAATGACCAAAATGTTCACTGACATACATGTATGCCATTTGTTTTCGACATACTGTACTATGACTTTTTACAGCACACTATTTCAAGACTTTTTCGCCAGACTATCCTATGACCTCTTTTTTTTTTTAACCTTTCATGACTTTTCGACATACTGTACTAATACTTTTTTGGACATATGACTTATTTCAGCACACAATTTTAAAATGTTTTTCGAGACTATACTATGACTTTTTTTTTTTATTATATTATTTTTTTCAACATGCTGTACTATGACTTTTCGATTTACTATGACTTTTTTGAGCACACTATTTCATGACTTTTTTTCGACATACTATACTAGGACTTTTTTCGACATACAATACAATGATTTTTTTTCAGGACACTATTTTAAGACTTTTTTTCGACATAAAATACTATGATTTGTTTCAGCACACTTTTACAATTTTTTTTTGAGACTATACTATGATCTTTTTTCGACGTATGATTTTTTTTTTTTTTAGCTTTTATGATTTTCACATACCATACTATGACTTTTTTCTGACATACTAGACCAGGGGCGTCAAACTCATTTTCATCCCGGGCCACATCAGCATCATGGTTCCCCTCAAAGGGCCGGTTGTAACTGTAAGACTACATAAATATATCTACTCTAGATCATATTATAAAATTGCCTCTGAATTTGATTACTATTAGCTTTAGTAATAATATATTTAATAACTAGCTCTGAAGACAAAAATTTATTTTATTTTAAATTCAGGGCTTGATTCCCAGAATTGTACATTTACATCAGTCAGCGGCGACTTTGTGCAGGCGGGATTCATTCAGTCTGGATGCAGAGGGGTGAACAGCTCTGACTGCAACTAAGAGGGACTGCTGACGAGGACCGGGCCCCCTATGAGAGCTTTGGGACCGGGGAGGGGTCCACGGCAGCACCCGCTGCTCATTGAGAAGAGGAAGAACGATACCTGCTTTCTCCATAACACCAGAAAAACTCGTTAGATTTAGCCCTAATTTCTTTTTTGAAAGACTCGCTAGAGGGGTCTGAGAACTGGCTAAATATAGCGACTAAGTCGCTAAGTAGGCGTCTCAGCGCTGTTGCTGGAAACCGCTGATACTGAGACGCTACAGTGCGCATGTCACAAAATCGAGATGCATTGTGGGATATGCAGTTTAAAGACACAGTACTTCTGTGAAGCGGCATAGAACTGAATGATATGCATTCTATATTCTTTGCAAGCCCTCACGGGCCACATAAAGTGAGGTGGCGGGCCAGACTTGGCCCGCGGGCCTTGAGTTTGACACGTGTAGTAGACGATGACTTTTTTCAACATACTATTTTATAACTTTTTTTTGACATACTATACAATTATTACTATACTATTACCTTTTTTTAACATTTTATTACTTTTCAACGTACTATACTATGACTTTTTTAGACATACTAAACTATGAATTTTTTCTAGATACTAGACTATGAATTTTTTAAGGACACAATTTTAAGACTTTTTTCGACAGACTGTACTTTGACTTTTTTCCACATACTAGACGATGACTTTTTTCGCCAGACTATACTGACTTTTTTTCAGTGCACTATTTAAAAATTTTTTTCGAAGCTATACTATATGACCTTTTTTCAACATGACTTTTTTTTTTAAGCTTTTATAATTTTCACAAACTATACACTCATGACTTTTCGACACATCATACTAGGACTTTTTTTCAACAGACTACACCCAGACCTGTTTTCGGCATTTACAATATGACTTTTACACATACCATACGCTGACCTTATTTCAAACTGTGACTTTTTTCGATACAGCATACCATCAATTTCTTAAAACTTTCGACATACTGTACTGTACTTTTTTCAACTTAATATCCTATAATTTTTTTTTAATATAGGATACCATCAGTTTTTAGTTTTGTTTTTGTTTGTTTTTTCAGTATACTATACTGTGACTTTTTTTCAGATATTCGATACTATGACTTTTTTTGGACATACTATTTTTTTTACTTTTTTCGGTATACTACATTGACTTTTTTGACATGCTATACGATGACTTTTTTCAGCACACTATGTTTCAGACTCTTTTCAACAGACTATACTATGACGTTTCGACATACTAAACTGATTTCCTGACTTTTTTCGACATCGTATACTATGACTTTTTTCAACAGACTACACTCAGACCTGTTTTCGACCTTTTTACTATTTCTTTTTTTTTTTTTTTTGTACATTTTTTCCACATAATATACTGTTACTTTTTTCGATATAGTATACCAGCATTTTTTTTTCTTTTTTAGTATACAATACTGTGACTTTTTTCGACATTCCATACAATGTTTTTTTCATATAGTATGCCATAACTTTTTAAAAACTTTTTTCAGTCTACTATACTATGATCTTTTTTCGACAAACTATAGTTAACCTTTTAACCTGTGATGTTTCAGCACATTACATAATGACATTTTTTTTTAGATATATACTATACTGTGAACTCTTTCTGACTTTTTTGACATACTATACTGTGTCTTTTTTTGACCTACGGTACCATACAAATATCAAAATACAAATACTAGGATTTTTCAACATACCTTGCTGTAACTTTATTTTAATATATTATACAATTATTTGTTTTTCCAACTCTATTTTCCATTCTGACATCATTCCTTACAATGACTTGTTTTAATGAAAATCATGAACATACGATACTATGACATGTTTCATGAAATTCGGTCATCACACTATACTATGACTTGATATGATGAAACTTTAAAATTACTGTAGTATGACTTGTCATGAAAATCATCAATATACTATACGATGACTTGTTTTAATGAACTATTTCGAAAAACTATACAATGATTTTTTTCATGAATCTTTTTCGATATAGTATACTATGACTTTTTTTGTAAAATTTTCCAACATTTCACGAAATGACTTTTTTCCACCATAGAATCATTTTACATGCTATAATACGACCGTTTTCATGATTTTCTTCAACATCACAAAAATTTGACGTTTTCGTCGAAAAATTTCGACATACGTTTTCATCGAAAAATTACGACATACTATACTGTGATGTTTTTTTTGTTGAATTTTCCAACATTTCACGAAATGACTTTTTTCCACCATAGAATCATTTTACATGCCATAATGTGACCGTTTTCATGATTTGTTTCAACATACAAAAAATTGACGTTTTCATCGAAAATTTTCGACATACTATACTATGACGTGTTTTTTGTAAAATTTCCCAACATTTCACGAAATGACTTTTTTCCACCATAGAATCAGTTTACATGCTATAATGTGACCGTTTTCATGATTTGGTTCAACATACAAAAATTGGAGTTTTTTCGTAAAATTTTTGACATATTATACTATGACATTTTTTTGTAAAATTTTCCAACATTTCACGAAATGACTTTTTTCCACCATAGAATCATTTTACATGCTATAATACGACCGTTTTCATGATTTTTTTCAACATCACAAAAATTTGACGTTTTTCATCGAAAAATTTCGACATACGTTTTCATCGAAAAATTACGACATGCTATGGCTTTTTTTTGTAAAATTTTCCAACATTTCACGAAATGACTTTTTTCCACCATAGAATCATTTTACATGCTATAATGCGACCGTTTTCATGATTTTTTTCAACATCACAAAAATTTGACGTTTTCATCGAAAAATTTCGACATACTATACTGTGACGTTTTTTTTGTCGAATTTTCCAACATTTCACGAAATGACTTTTTTCCACCATAGAATCATTTTACATGCTATAATACGACCGTTTTCATGATTTTTTTCAACATCACAAAAATTTGACGTTTTCATCGAAAAATTACGACATACTATACTGTGACGTTTTTTTTGTCGAATTTTCCAACATTTCACGAAATGACTTTTTTCCACCATAGAATCATTTTACATGCTATAATGTGACCATTTTCATGATTTGTTTCAACATACAAAAATTTGAGTTTTTTCGTAAATTTTTTGACATACTATACTATGACGTTTTTTGTAAAATTTCCCAACATTTCACGAAATGAATTTTTTCCACCATAGAATCATTTTACATGCTATAATCCGACCGTTTTTATGATTTTTTTCAACATCACAAAAGTTTGACGTTTTCATCGAAAAATTTCGACATACTATACTGTGACGTTTTTTTTGTAAAATTTTCCCAACATTTCACGAAATGACTTTTTTCCACCATAGAATCAGTTTACATGCTATAATACGACCGTTTTCATGATTTTTTTCAACATACAAAAATTTGATGTTTTCATCGAAAAATTTCGACATACTATACTATGACGTTTTTTTTTTTGTAAAATTTCCCAACATTTCACGAAATGACTTTTTTCCACCATAGAATCATTTTACATGCTACAATGCGACCGTTTTCATGATTTTTCTTCAACATCAAAAAATTTGAGTTTTTTCGTAAATTTTTTGACATACTATACTATGACATTTTTTGTAAAATTTCCCAACATTTCACGAAATGAATTTTTTCCACCATAGAATCATTTTACATGCTTTAATACGACCGATTTCATGATTTTTTTCAACATACAAAAATTTGACGTTTTCATCGAAAAATTTCGACATACTATACTGACGTTTTTTTTTGTAAAATTTTCCAACATTTCACAAAATGACATTTTTCCACCATAGAAACATCTTACATGCTATAATCCGACCATTTTTATGATTTTTTTCAACATCACAAAAGTTTGACGTTTTCATCGAAAAATTTCGACATACTATACTGTGACTTTTTGTAAAATTTTCCCAACATTTCACGAAATGACTTTTTTCCACCATAGAATCAGTTTACAGGCTATAATGTGACCGTTTTCATGATTTGTTTCAACATACAAAAATTGGAGTTTTTTCATCAAATTTTTGACATATTATACTATGACATTTTTTTGTAAAATTTTCCAACATTTCACGTAATGACTTTTTTCCACCATAGAATCATTTTACATGCCATGATTTTTTTCAACATCACAAAAATTTGACGTTTTCATCGAAAAATTACGACATACTATACTATGACATTTTTTGTAAAATTTTCCAACATTTCACGAAATGACTTTTTTCCACCATAGAATCATTTTACATGCTATAATACGACCGTTTTCATGATTTTCTTCAACATCAAAAAATTTGACGTTTTCATCGAAAAATTTCGACATACTATACTGTGACTTTTTTTTGTAAAATTTTCCAACATTTCACGAAATGACTTTTTTCCACCATAGAATCATTTTACATGCTATAATACGACCGTTTTCATGATTTTTTTCAACATCACAAAAATTTGATGTTTTCATCGAAAAATTTCGACATACGTTTTCATCGAAAAATTTCGACATACTATACTATGACGTTTTTTTTGTAAAATTTTCCAACATTTCACAAAATGACTTTTTTCCACCATAGAATCATTTTACATGCTATAATCCGAACGTTTTCATGATTTTTTTTCAACATCAAAAAATTTGACGTTTTCATCGAAAAATTTCGACATACTATACTGACGTTTTTTTGTAAAATTTACCAACATTTCACAAAATGACTTTTTTCCACCATAGAATCATTTTACATGCTATAATACAACCGTTTTCATGATTTTTTCAACATACAAAAATTTGATGTTTTTATCATAAAATTTTCAACATACTATACTGACTTTTGCAAAATTTTCCAACATTTCACGAAATGACTTTTTTCCTCCATAGAATCATTTTACATGCTATAATACGACCGTTTTCATGATTTTTTTCAACATCAAAAAATTTGACGTTTTCATCGAAAAATTTCGACATACTATGACGTTTTTTTTGTAAAATTTTCCAACATTTCACGACATGACTTTTTTCCAACATAGAATCATTTTACATGCTATAATACGAACGTTTTCATGATTTTTTTCAACATCAAAAAATTTGACGTTTTCATCCAAAAATTTCAACATACTATGACGTTTTTTTTGTAAAATTTTCCAACATTTCACGAAATGACTTTTTTCCACCATAGAATCATTTTAAATGCTATAATGTGACCGTTTTCATGATTTGTTTCAACATACAAAAATTGGAGTTTTTTCGTAAAATTTTTGACATATTATACTATGACATTTTTTTATAAAATTTTCCAACATTTCACGTAATGACTTTTTTCCACCATAGAATCATTTTACATGCTATAATACGACCGTTTTCATGATTTTTTTCAACATCACAAAAATTTGACGTTTTCATCGAAAAATTTCGACATACGTTTTCATCGAAAAATTACGACATACTATACTGTGACGTTTTTTTTGTCGAATTTTCCAACATTTCACGAAATGACTTTTTTCCACCATAGAATCATTTTACATGCTATAATGTGACCGTTTTCATGATTTGTTTCAACATACAAAAATTGGAGTTTTTTCGTAAAATTTTTGACATACTATACTATGACATTTTTTGTAAAATTTTCCAACATTTCACGAAATTACTTTTTTCCGCCATAGAGTCATTTTACATGCTATAATACGACCGTTTTCATGATTTTTTCAACATACAAAAATTTGATGTTTTTATCATAAAATTTTCGACATACTATGACGTTTTTTTTGTAAAATTTTCCAACATTTCACGAAATGACTTTTTTCCAACATAGAATCATTTTACATGCTATAATACGAACGTTTTCATGATTTTTTTCAACATAAAAAAATTTGACGTTTTCATCCAAAAATTTCGACATACTATGACGTTTTTTTTTGTAAAATTTTCCAACATTTCACGAAATGACTTTTTTCCACCATAGAATCATTTTACATGCTATAATGTGACCGTTTTCATGATTTGTTTCAACATACAAAAAATTTGACGTTTTCATCGAAAATTTTCAACATACTATACTATGACGTTTTTTTTGTAAAATTTCCCAACATTTCACGAAATGACTTTTTTCCATCATAGAATCATTTTACATGCTATAATACGACCGTTTTCATGATTTGTTTCAACATACAAAAATTTTACGTTTTCATCGAAAAATTTCGACATACTATGACGTTTTTTTTGTAAAATTTTCCAACATTTCACGAAATGACTTTTTTTCACCATAGAATCATTTTAAATGCTATAATGTGACCGTTTTCATGATTTGTTTCAACATACAAAAATTTGCCGTTTTTATCATGATATTTTCAACATACTATACTATGACGTTTTTTTGTAAAATTTCCCAACATTTCATGAAATGACTTTTTTCCACCATAGAATCATTTTACATGCTATAATGTGACCGTTTTCATGATTTGTTTCAACATACAAAAATTTGAGTTTTTTCGTAAAATTTTTGACATACTATACTATGACATTTTTTGTAAAATTTTCCAACATTTCACGAAATGAGTTTTTTCCACCATAGAATCATTTTACATGCTATAATCCGACCGTTTTCATGATTTTTTTCAACATCAAAAAATTTGACGTTTTCATCGAAAAATTTCGTCATACTATACTATGACGTTTTTTTGGAAAATTTTCCAACATTTCACGAAATGACTTTTTTCCACCATAGAATCATTTTACATGCTATAATACGACCGTTTTCATGATTTTTTTCAACATACAAAAATTTGACGTTTTCATCGAAAAATTTCGACATACTATACTATGACGTTTTTTTTGTAAAATTTTCCAACATTTCACAAAATGACTTTTTTCCACCATAGAATCATTTTACATGCTATAATACGAACTTTTTCATGATTTTTTTCAACATACAAAAATTTGACGTTTTATAAAATTTTCGACATACTATACTATGACTTTTTGCAAAATTTTCCAACATTTCACGAAATGACTTTTTTCCTCCATAGAATCATTTTACATGCTATAATCCGACCGTTTTCATGATTTTTTTCAACATCAAAAAATTTGACGTTTTCATCGAAAAATTTCGACATACTATGACGTTTTTTTTGTAAAATTTTCCAACATTTCACGAAATGACTTTTTTCCAACATAGAATCATTTTACATGCTATAATACGAACGTTTTCATGATTTTTTTCAACATCAAAAAATTTGACGTTTTCATCCAAAAATTTCGACATACTATGACGTTTTTTTTGTAAAATTTTCCAACATTTCACGAAATGACTTTTTTCCACCATAGAATCATTTTACATGCTATAGTGTGACCGTTTTCATGATTTGTTTCAACATACAAAAAATTTGACGTTTTCATCGAAAATTTTCGACATACTATACTATGACGTTTTTTTTGTAAAATTTCCCAACATTTCACGAAATGACTTTTTTTCCACCATAGAATCAGTTTACATGCTATAATGTGACCGTTTTCATGATTTGTTTCAACATACAAAAATTTGAGTTTTTTCGTAAAATTTGACATACTATACTGTGACTTTTTTTGTAAAATTTTCCAACATTTCACGAAATGACTTTTTTCCACCATAGAATCATTTTACATGCTATAATATGACCGTTTTCATGATTTTTTTCAACATCACAAAAATTTGACGTTTTCATCGAAAAATTTCGACATCCTATACTATGACGTTTTTTTTGTAAAATTTTCCAACATTTCACGAAATGGCTTTTTTCCACCATAGAATCAGTTTACATGCTATAATGTGACCGTTTTCATGATTTGTTTCAACATACAAAAAATTTGACGTTTTTCATCGAAAATTTTCAACATACTATACTATGACGTTTTTTTTGTAAAATTTCCCAACATTTCACGAAATGACTTTTTTCCACCATAGAATCATTTTACATGCTATAATACGACCGTTTCATTAATTTTTTTCAACATCACAAAAATTTGACGTTTTCATCGAAAAATTTCGACATACTATACTCTGACGTTTTTTTTGTAGAATTTTTCAACATTTCACGAAATGACTTTTTTCCACCATAGAATCATTTTAAATGCTATAATGTGACCGTTTTCATGATTTGTTTCAACATACAAAAATTTGAGTTTTTTCGTAAAATTTTTGACATACTATACTATGACATTTTTTGTAAAATTTTCCAACATTTCACGAAATGAGTTTTTTCCACCATAGAATCAATTTATATGCTATAATCCGACCGTTTTCATGATTTTTTTCAACATCAAAAAATTTGACGTTTTCATCGAAAAATTTCGACATACTATACTATGACGTTTTTTTGTAAAATTTTCCAACATTTCACGAAATGACTTTTTTCCACCATAGAATCATTTTCCATGCTATAATACGACCGTTTTCATGATTTTTTTCAACATACAAAAATTTGACGTTTTCATCGAAAAATTTCGACATACTATACTATGACTTTTTTTTTGTAAAATTTTCCAACATTTCACAAAATGACTTTTTTCCACCATAGAATCATTTTACATGCTATAATACGACCTTTTTCATGATTTTTTCAACATACAAAAATTTGACGTTTTATAAAATTTTCGACATACTATACTATGACTTTTGCAAAATTTTCCAACATTTCACGAAATGACTTTTTTCCTCCATAGAATCATTTTACATGCTATAATCCGACCGTTTTCATGATTTTTTTCAACATCAAAAAATTTGACGTTTTCATCGAAAAATTTCGACATGCTATGACGTTTTTTTTTTGTAAAATTTTCCAACATTTCACGAAATGACTTTTTTCCAACATAGAATCATTTTACATGCTATAATACGAACGTTTTCATGATTTTTTTTCAACATCAAAAAATTTGACGTTTTCATCCAAAAATTTCGACATACTATGACTGTTTTTTTTGTAAAATTTTCCAACATTTCACGAAATGACTTTTTTCCACCATAGAATCATTTTACATGCTATAGTGTGACCGTTTTCATGATTTGTTTCAACATACAAAAAATTTGACGTTTTCATCGAAAATTTTCGACATACTATACTATGACGTTTCTTTTGTAAAATTTCCCAACATTTCACGAAATGACTTTTTTCCACCATAGAATCAGTTTACATGCTATAATGTGACCGTTTTCATGATTTGTTTCAACATACAAAAATTTGAGTTTTTTCGTAAAATTTTTGACATACTATACTGTGACTTTTTTTGTAAAATTTTCCAACATTTCACGAAATGACTTTTTTCCACCATAGAATCATTTTACATGCTATAATATAACCGTTTTCATGATTTTTTTCAACATCACAAAAATTTGACGTTTTCATCGAAAAATTTCGACATCCTATACTATGACGTTTTTTTTGTAAAATTTTCCAACATTTCACGAAATGGCTTTTTTCCACCATAGAATCAGTTTACATGCTATAATGTGACCGTTTTCATGATTTGTTTCAACATACAAAAAATTTGACGTTTTTTCATCGAAAATTTTCAACATACTATACTATGACGTTTTTTTTGTAAAATTTCCCAACATTTCACGAAATGACTTTTTTCCACCATAGAATCATTTTACATGCTATAATACGACCGTTTCATTGATTTTTTTCAACATCACAAAAATTTGACGTTTTCATCGAAAAATTTCGACATACTATACTCTGACGTTTTTTTTGTAGAATTTTTCAACATTTCACGAAATGACTTTTTTCCACCATAGAATCATTTTAAATGCTATAATGTGACCGTTTTCATGATTTGTTTCAACATACAAAAATTTGAGTTTTTTCGTAAAATTTTTGACATACTATACTATGACTTTTTTTTGTAAAATTTTCCAACATTTCACGAAATGAGTTTTTTCCACCATAGAATCATTTTACATGCTATAATCCGACCGTTTTCATGATTTTTTTCAACATCAAAAAATTTGACGTTTTCATCGAAAAATTTCGTCATACTATATACTATGACGTTTTTTTGTAAAATTTTCCAACATTTCACGAAATGACTTTTTTCCACCATAGAATCATTTTACATGCTATAATACGAACGTTTTCATGATTTTTTTCAACATCAAAAAATTTGACGTTTTCATCCAAAAATTTCGACATACTATGACGTTTTTTTTGTAAAATTTTCCAACATTTCACGAAATGACTTTTTTCCACCATAGAATCATTTTACATGCTATAGTGTGACCGTTTTCATGATTTGTTTCAACATACAAAAAATTTGACGTTTTCATCGAAAATTTTCGACATACTATACTATGACGTTTTTTTTGTAAAATTTCCCAACATTTCACGAAATGACTTTTTTCCACCATAGAATCAGTTTACATGCTATAATGTGACCGTTTTCATGATTTGTTTCAACATACAAAAATTTGAGTTTTTTCGTAAAATTTTTGACATACTATACTGTGACTTTTTTTGTAAAATTTTCCAACATTTCACGAAATGACTTTTTTCCACCATAGAATCATTTTACATGCTATAATATGACCGTTTTCATGATTTTTTTCAACATCACAAAAATTTGACGTTTTCATCGAAAAATTTCGACATCCTATACTATGACGTTTTTTTTTGTAAAATTTTCCAACATTTCACGAAATGGCTTTTTTCCACCATAGAATCAGTTTACATGCTATAATGTGACCGTTTTCATGATTTGTTTCAACATACAAAAAATTTGACGTTTTCATCGAAAATTTTCAACATACTATACTATGACGTTTTTTTTGTAAAATTTCCCAACATTTCACGAAATGACTTTTTTCCACCATAGAATCATTTTACATGCTATAATACGACCGTTTTCATTGATTTTTTTCAACATCACAAAAATTTGACGTTTTTCATCGAAAAATTTCGACATACTATACTCTGACGTTTTTTTTGTAGAATTTTTCAACATTTCACGAAATGAGTTTTTTCCACCATAGAATCATTTTACATGCTATAATCCGACCGTTTTCATGATTTGTTTCAACATACAAAAAATTTGACGTTTTCATCGAAAATTTTCAACATACTATACTATGACGTTTTTTTTGTAAAATTTCCCAACATTTCACGAAATGACTTTTTTCCACCATAGAATCATTTTACATGCTATAATACGACCGTTTTCATTGATTTTTTTCAACATCACAAAAATTTGACGTTTTCATCGAAAAATTTCGACATACTATACTCTGACGTTTTTTTTGTAGAATTTTTCAACATTTCACGAAATGACTTTTTTCCACCATAGAATCATTTTAAATGCTATAATGTGACCGTTTTCATGATTTGTTTCAACATACAAAAATTTGAGTTTTTTCGTAAAATTTTTGACATACTATACTGTGACATTTTTTGTAAAATTTTCCAACATTTCACGAAATGAGTTTTTTCCACCATAGAATCATTTTACATGCTATAATCCGACCGTTTTCATGATTTTTTTCAACATCAAAAAATTTGACGTTTTCATCGAAAAATTTCGTCATACTATATACTATGACGTTTTTTTTGTAAAATTTTCCAACATTTCACGAAATGACTTTTTTCCACCATAGAATCATTTTACATGCTATAATACGACCGTTTTCATGATTTTTTTCAACATACAAAAATTTGACGTTTTCATCGAAAAATTTCGACATACTATCCTGTGACTTTTTTTGTAAAATTTTCCAACATTTCACAAAATGACTTTTTTCCACCATAGAATCATTTTACATGCTTTAATACGACCTTTTTCATGATTTTTTTCAACATACAAAAATTTGACGTTATAAAATTTTCGACATACTATACTATGACTTTTTGCAAAATTTTCCAACATTTCACGAAATGACTTTTTTCCTCCATAGAATCATTTTACATGCTATAATCCGACCGTTTTCATGATTTTTTTCAACATCAAAAAATTTGACGTTTTCATCGAAAAATTTCGACATCCTATACTATGACGTTTTTTTTGTAAAATTTTCCAACATTTCACGAAATGACTTTTTTCCACCATAGAATCATTTTACATGCTATAATGTGACCATTTTCATGATTTGTTTCAACATACAAAAATTTGAGTTTTTTCGTAAAATTTTTGACATATTCAATATATTACAACATTTTCCGACATATTTTCACATACTATACTATGACTTTTTTTTTGACATACTGTGACTTTTTTCGACATACTAGACGATGACTTTTTCCACATACTGTACTATGACTTTTTTTGTCTTAGGGGCGGCAGTAGCTCAGTCTGTAGGGAGTTGGCTTGGGAACCGGAGGGTCACCGGTTCAAGTCCCGACATGGACCAAGAACTGAGTGTGAACTGGTAGCTGGAGAGGTGCCAGTTTACCTCTTGGGCACTGCCGAGGTGCCCCTGAGCAAGGCACCAAACCCCCAACTGCTCGGGGCGCTTGTCAGGAGCAGCCCCCTCACTCTGACATCTCTCCATTGTTGCATGTTTGTGCATGTGTGTGTTCGGGTCTGCATGTACCGTGTATAAGTTAACAACAGAGTGAAAAAATTCAATTTCCCCTCGTGGGACTAATAAAGGACTATCTTCTTCTTCTTCTTCTTCTTCTTATACTATGACTTTTTTCAGCATACTATTTCATGACTTTTTTCGACATACTATACTATGATTTGTTTCAGCACACTTTTACAATTTTTTTTGAGACTATACTATGACCTTTTTTCGACGTATGATTTTTTTTTTTTTTAGCTTTTATGATTTTCACATACCATACTATGACTTTTTTCCGACATACTAGACCAGGGGCGTCAAACTCACTTTCATCCCGGGCCACATCAGCATCATGGTTCCCCTCAAAGGGCCGGTTGTAACTGTAAGACTATATAAATATATCTACTCTAGATCATATTATAAAATTGCCTCTGAATTTGATTACTATTAGCTTTCGTAATAATATATTTAATAACTAGCTCTGAAGACAAAAAGTTATTTTTTTTTTTAAATTCAGGGTTTGATTCCCAGAATTGTACATTTACATCAGTCAGCGGCGACTTTGTGCAGGCGGGATTCATTCAGTCTGGATGCAGAGGGGTGAACAGCTCTGACTGCAGCTAAGAGGGACTGCTGACGAGGACCGGGCCCCCTATGAGAGCTTTGGGACCGGGGAGGGGTCCACGGCAGCACCCGCTGCTCATTGAGAAGAGGAAGAACGATACCTGCTTTCTCCATAACACCAGAAAAACTCGTTAGATTTGGCCCTAATTTCTTTTTTGAAAGACTCGCTAGAGGGGTCTGAGAACTGGCTAAATATAGCGACTAAGTCGCTAAGTAGGCGTCTCAGCGCTGTTGCTGGAAATCGCTGATACTGAGACGCTACAGTGCGCATGTCACAAAATCGAGATGCATTGTGGGATATGCAGTTTAAAGACACAGTACTTCTGTGAAGCGGCATAGAACTGAATGATATGCATTCTATATTCTTTGCAAGCCCTCGCGGGCCACATAAAGTGAGGTGGCGGGCCAGACTTCGCCCGCGGGCCTTGAGTTTGACACGTGTAGTAGACGATGACATTTTTCAACATACTATTTTATGACTTTTTTTGACATACTATACAATTATTACTAAACTATTACCTTTTTTTTTTTACGTTTTATTACTTTTCAACATACTATACTGTGACTTTTTTCAACATACTATACTATGACTTATTTTGACAAACTATACTATGACTTCTTTCGACAAACTAGACCATGAATTTTTTCGAGATACTAGACTATGAATTTTTTCAGGACACAATTTTAAGACTTTTTTCGACAGACTGTACTTTGACTTTTTTCCACATACTAGACGATGACTTTTTTCGAGCCTGTACTGTGACTTTTTTTGTCTTACTATACTATGACTTTTTTCAGCACACTATTTCATGACTTTTCGACATACTTTACTGACTTTTTTCAACATACTGTACTATGACTTTTTTCGCCAGACTATACTATGACTTTTTTCAGTACACTATTTAAAAAACTTTTTCGAAATTATACAATGACCTTTTTTCAAGATGACTTTTTTTTAAGCTTTTATAATATTCACAAACTATACACTCATGACTTTTCGACACATCATACTAGGACTTTTTTTCAACAGACTACACTCAGACCTGTTTTCGACCTTTTTACTATTTCTTTTTTTTTTTTTTACATTTTTTTCCACATAATATACTGTTACTTTTTTCAATATAGTATACCTTTTTTTAGATTTTTTTTTTTAGTATACAATACTGTGACTTTTTTTTGACATTCCATACAATTTTTTTTCAACCTTTTTTTCATATAGTATGCCATAACTTTTTAAAAACTTTTTTCAGTCTACTATACTATGATCTTTTTTCGACAAACTATAGTTAACCTTTTAACGTGTGATGTTTCAGCACACTACATAATGACATTTTTTTTAGATATATACTATACTGTGAAATCTTTCTGACTTTTTTAGACATATTATCCAATCACTTTTTTGACATACTATACTGTGTCTTTTTTTGACCTACGGTACTATACAAATATCAAAATACAAATACTAAGATTTTTCAACATACCTTGCTGTAACTTTATTTGAATATATTATACAATGATTTTTTTTTTCCAACACTATTTTGCATTCTGACACACTTTTTGGGAAATTATACTATGATTTTTTCTTCCATTAGTGTTATATGTCTTTTTTTATACTATACTTGACTAATTTGACTTTTCTTCACATACGATATTATGACATTTTTATGGGATATTATTGAATTACATTTTTAATTTTTCTTTGTGTTTACATGACCTAGCACTTGACCTGGAGTCACCACAGAGACACCATCACCGAGACAGCGAGACTTCCTCCATCAGCTTCTCTTCCTTCCAGCCTGTTAAGGATTAATATGGTCTCCAGGATACTTCTGCAGATACACCATTGAGTGTCCCTCCGTGCAGCACCTCCACAGCCACCTGTGTAGAAATAAGACCAGCTTTATGACTTGGGGTCATCCCAACTTAGGACAAAAAAAAAAAAAGAAAAAGAAATCTATTTCTTTAAATGTTTAGCCCTATATTTTAATGCTTAGATTCCTTAGACATACTATACTGTGACTTTATTCATGAAATTTGGTCGACCCACTATACTTGGACTTGTTTTCATGAAATTATTTAAAATACTGTTGTATGACTTGTGTTCATGATAATCATCAATATACTATATGATGACTTTTCATGAAATATTTTGATATACTATACTATGACTTTTTTTTATGAGATTTTTGAAACAAACGATACTATGACTTGTTTTCATTAATCTTTTTCAACATACTATACTATGACTTGTTTTCATGATAATCATCAACATACTATACTATGACTTTTTTTTTCATGGAATATTTCTAAAAAACTATAAAATGACTTGTTTTAATGAAAATCATGAACATACGATACTATGACAGTCGCTCAGTCTGTAAGGACTTGGGTTAGGACGCGGACGTCACAGGTTCAAGACCCCCATGGACCAAGACCAACTGGTTGCTGGAGAGGTGCCAGTTTACCCCTTGGGCACTGCCGAGGTGCCCCTGAACAAGGCACCAAACCCCCAACTGCTCTGGGCGCTTGTCAGGAGCAGCCCCCTCACTCTGACATCTCTCCATTGACGCATGTATATGTACTGTGTGTGAAAAAAACAGAGTGTAAAACTGAATTTCCCCACTGTGGGACTAATAAAGGAATATCTTTCTTTCTTTTTTCTTTCTTTCATGAAATTCGGTCGTCACACTATACTATGACTTGTTATAATGAAACTTTAAAATTACTGTAGCATGACTTGTCATGAAAATCATCAATATACTATACGATGACTTGTTTTCATGAAATAATTTGG
This sequence comes from Pterois miles, assembly GCA_947000775.1. Lineage (NCBI taxonomy): Eukaryota > Metazoa > Chordata > Actinopteri > Perciformes > Scorpaenidae > Pterois > Pterois miles. The sequence continues at coordinate 3,837,651 of CAMQGK010000328.1, forward strand.
ATTTACTATACTATGACTTTTTTAATGAAAAACATCAGCATACTGTACTATGACCTGTTATCATGAAAGTATTTTTGAAATACTATACTATAATTTTTTTTCATGGATTTTTTGACATACTATACTATGACTTGTTTTCATGAAATTATTTAGATACATTATTTTTCATGGAATTTTTTTCAAAATACTATACTAATTTTTTTAGTATTTCCGACATACTATACTGTGACTTGTTTCTATGAAATTACTTAAAAATACTGTGGTATGAAAGGTTTTCATGAAAATCATCAATATACTATACTATGACTTGTTTTCTAGAAAAATTGTTGACATACTATACTATGACTTTTTTCATGGAATTTTTTCAATATACTTTACTATGATATTTTTGATTAAAGTTAATCTACATACTATACTATGATGTTTTTTCATGGGTTTTTTGACATACTATACTATGACTTGATTTAATGAAATTCATCAACATACGATACTATGACATACTTCATGAAAATGTTTTCGACATACTATACTATGACTTGTTTTCATGAAATTATTTAAAATACTGTAGTATGACTTGTTTTTATGATAATCATCAATATACAACACAATGACTTGTTTTCATGAAATTATTTAAAATACTGTAGTATGACTTGTTTTTATGATAATAATCAATATACAACACAATGACTTGTTTTCATGAAATTTTTTCGACATACTATACTATGACTTTTTTCATGAAATTTGGTCGACACACTATACTATGACTTTTTTCATGAAATTTTTTGACATACTACACTATGACTTTTTTCATGAAATTTGGTCGACACACTATACTATGACTTATTTTCATGAAATTATTTAAAATACTGTAGCATGGCTTGTTTTCATGATAATCATCAATATACTATACAATGACTTTTCATGAAATATTTCGATATACTATACTGATTTTTTTCATGAAATTTTGTCGACATACCATACTATGACGTTTACATGAAAAAAGGTTAAGTTTTGTTGACATCTGTTCATGAAAATCATCAACATACTATTTTATTCTGTACTATATTCTTGTACTCACAAAATTATTTTGAAATATTATACTATAACTTTTTTTGACATACTATACGATGCCATTTTTATGAAATTTTTTAAACATACTATACTATGACTTTTTTCATGAAATTATTTAAAATACTGTACTATGAATTGTTTTCATGATAATCATCAATATACTACACGATGACTTGCTTTCATGAAATATTTCGATATACTATACTATGACTTTTTTCATGAAATTTTTTCGACATGGTATAGTATGACTTTTTTATGAAATTATTTAAAAATAGTATACTAAGACTTGTTTTCATGAAAACCATCAATACACGATACAAAGACTTCATTACGACATACTATACTGTGACGTTTACGTGAAAAAAAGGTTCAAAATTTTGTTGACATGATGAAAATCATCAACATACTATATTCTGACTTGTAGTCATGAAATTATTTTGAAATGCTACACTAGGAATTTTTTCAACATACGATACTACGACATTTTTCTTGAAATATTTTCGACATACTGTACTATGACGTTTTCTTTTTAAAATTTTCCAACATTTCACAAAATGACTTTTTTCCTCCATAGAATCATTTACATGCTATAATATGACCGTTTTTATGATTTTTTTCAACATACAAAAATTTTAGTTTTTTTTTCGTAAAATTTTCGATACTATGACTTTTTTTGAAAAATTTTCCAACATTTCACGGAATGACTTTTTTCCAACATAGAATCATTTTACATGCTATAATATGAACGTTTTCATGATTTTTTTCAATATCACAAAAATTTGAGGTTTTCATCGAAAAATTTCGACATACTATACTATGACTTTTTTTTGTAAAATTTTCCAACATTTCACGAAATGACTTTTTTCCACCATAGAATCATTTCACATGCTATAATACGACCGTTTTCATGATTTGTTTCAACATACAAAAATTTGACGTTTTTATCATGAAATTTTCAACATACTATGACGTTTTTTTTGTAAAATTTTCCAACATTTCACAAAATGACTTTTTTCCTCCATAGAATCATTTACATGCTATAATACGAAAGTTTTCATGATTTTTTTCAATATCACAAAAATTTGACGTTTTCATCGAAAAATTTCGTCATACTATACTATGACGTTTTTTTTGTAAAATTTTTCAACATTTCACAAAATGACTTTTTTCCACCATAGAATCATTTTACATGCTATAATACGACCGTTTTTATGATTTTTTTCAACATACAAAAATTTTAGTTTTTTTTTCGTAAAAATTTCAACATACTATACTATGACATTTTTTGTAAAATTTTCCAACATTTCACAAAATGACTAATTTTTTCCACCATAGAATCATTTTACATGCTAAAATACAACCGTCTTCATGATTTTTTTCAACATACAAAAAATTTGACGTTTTTATCATAAAATTTTCAACATACTATACTATGACATTTTTTGAAAAATTTTCCAACATTTCACGGAATGACTTTTTTCCACCATAGAATCATGTTACATGCTATAATACGACCGTTTTCATGATTTTTTTCAACATCAAAAAAATTTGACGTTTTCATCGAAAAATTTCGACATACTATACTATGACGTTTTTTTTGTAAAATTTCCCAACATTTCATGAAATGACTTTTTTCCACCATAGAATCATTTTACATGCTATAATACGACCGTTTTCATGATTTTTTTCAACATACAAAAATTTGACGTTTTTATCATGAAATTTTCAACATACTATACTATGACGTTTTTTTGTAAAATTTCCCAACATTTCATGAAATGACTTTTTTCCACCATAGAATCATTTTACATGCTAAAATACAACCGATTTCATAATTTTTTTCAACATACAAAAATTTGACGTTTTTATCATAAAATTTTCAACATACTATACTATGACATTTTTTAAAAATTGAAAAATGATTTTTTCAACATACAAAAATTTTAGTTTTTTTTCGTAAAAATTTCGACATACTACACTATGACTTTTTTTTTAAAATTTTCCAACATTTCACGGAATGACTTTTTTCCACCATAGAATCATTTTACATGCTATAATATAACCGTTTTCATGATTTTTTTCAACATCAAAAAAATTTGACGTTTTCATCGAAAAATTTCGACATACTATACTATGACGTTTTTTTGTGAAAATTTCCAACATTTCACGAAATGACTTTTTTCCACCATAGAATCATTTTACATGCTATAATACGACCGTTTTCATGATTTGTTTCAACATACAAAAATTTGAGTTTTTATCATAAAATTTGACATACTATACTATGACATTTTTTTGTAAAATTTTTCAACATTTCACAAAATGACTTTTTTCCACCATAGAATCATTTTACATGCTATAATACGACCGTTTTTATGATTTTTTCAACATACAAAAATTTTAGTTTTTTTTCGTAAAAATTTCAACATACTATACTATGACATTTTTTGTAAAATTTTCCAACATTTCACAAAATGACTTTTTCCACCATAGAATCATTTTACATGCTAAAATACAACCGTCTTCATGATTTTTTTCAACATACAAAAAATTTGACGTTTTCATCATAAAATTTTCAACATACTATACTGACATTTTTTGAAAAATTTTCCAACATTTCACGGAATGACTTTTTTCCACCATAGAATCATTTTACATGCTATAATACGACCGTTTTCATGACTTTTTTCAACATCAAAAAAATTTGACGTTTTCATCGAAAAATTTCGACATACTATACTATGACGTTTTTTTTGTAAAATTTCCCAACATTTCATGAAATGACTTTTTTCCACCATAGAATCATTTTACATGCTATAATACGACCGTTTTCATGATTTTTTTCAACATACAAAAATTTGACGTTTTTATCATGAAATTTTCAACATACTATACTATGACGTTTTTTTTGTAAAATTTCCCAACATTTCATGAAATGAATTTTTTCCACCATAGAATCATTTTACATGCTATAATATGACCGATTTCATAATTTTTTTCAACATACAAAAATTTGACGTTTTCATTGAAAAATTTCGACATACTATACTATGACGTTTTTTTTGTAAACTTTTTCAACATTTCACAAAATGACTTTTTTCCACCATAGAATCATTTTACATGCTATATAATATGACTGCTTTCATGATTTTTTTCAACATACAAAAATTTGACATTTTTATCATAAAATTTTCAACATACTATACTATGACATTTTTTGTAAAATTTTCCAACATTTCACAAAATGACTTTTTTCCACCATAGAATCATTTTACATGCTAAAATACAACCGTCTTCATGATTTTTTTCAACATACAAAAAATTTGACGTTTTTATCATAAAATTTTCAACATACTATACTATGACATTTTTTGAAAAATTTTCCAACATTTCACGGAATGACTTTTTTCCACCATAGAATCATTTTACATGCTATAATACGACCGTTTTCATGACTTTTTTCAACATCAAAAAAATTTGACGTTTTCATCGAAAAATTTCGACATACTATACTATGACGTTTTTTTTGTAAAATTTCCCAACATTTCATGAAATGACTTTTTTCCACCATAGAATCATTTTACATGCTATAATACGACCGTTTTCATGATTTTTTTCAACATACAAAAATTTGACGTTTTTATCATGAAATTTTCAACATACTATACTATGACGTTTTTTTTGTAAAATTTCCCAACATTTCATGAAATGACTTTTTTCCACCATAGAATCATTTTACATGCTATAATATGACCGATTTCATAATTTTTTTCAACATACAAAAATTTGACGTTTTCATTGAAAAATTTCGACATACTATACTATGACGTTTTTTTTGTAAACTTTTTCAACATTTCACAAAATGACTTTTTTCCACCATAGAATCATTTTACATGCTATATAATATGACTGCTTTCATGATTTTTTTCAACATACAAAAATTTGACATTTTTATCATAAAATTTTCAACATACTATACTATGACATTTTTTGTAAAATTTTCCAACATTTCACAAAATGACTTTTTTCCACCATAGAATCATTTTACATGCTAAAATACAACCGTCTTCATGATTTTTTTCAACATACAAAAAATTTGACGTTTTTATCATAAAATTTTCAACATACTATACTATGACATTTTTTAAAAATTGAAAAATGATTTTTTCAACATACAAAAATTTTAGTTTTTTTTTGTAAAAATTTCGACATACTATACTATGACTTTTTTTTTAAAAATTTTCCAACATTTCACGGAATGACTTTTTTCCACCATAGAATCATTTTACATGCTATAATACGACCGTTTTCATGATTTTTTTCAACATCAAAAAAATTTGACGTTTTCATCGAAAAATTTCGACAGACTATACCATGACGTTTTTTTGTAAAATTTTCCAACATTTCACGAAATGACTTTTTTCCAACATAGAATCATTTTACATGCTATAATACGACCATTTTCATGATTTGTTTCAACATACAAAAATTTGAGTTTTTATCATAAAATTTTTGACATACTATACTATGACATTTTTTTGTAAAATTTTCCAACATTTCACAAAATGACTTTTTTCTACCATAGAATCATTTTACATGCTATAATACGACCGTTTCATTTTTTTAATTTTTTCATGAAATTTTCAACATACTATACTATGACGTTTTTTTTGTAAAATTTCCCAACATTTCATGAAATGACTTTTTTCCACCATAGAATCATTTTACATGCTATAATACGACCGTTTTCATGATTTTTTTCAACATACAAAAATTTGACGTTTTCATCGAAAAATTTCGACATACTATATGATGTTTTTTTGTAAAATTTTTCAACATTTCACAAAATGACTTTTTTCCACCATAGAATCATTTTACATGCTATAATACGACCATTTTTATGATTTTTTTCAACATACAAAAATTTTAGTTTTTTTTCGTAAAAATTTTGACATACTATACTACGACATTTTTTTGTAAAATTTTTCAACATTCCATAAAATGACTTTTTTCCACCATAGATTCATTTTTCATGCTATATAATATGACTGCTTTCATGATTTTTTTCTACATACAAAAATTTGACATTTTTATCATAAAATTATCAACATACTATACTATGACATTTTTTGTAAAATTTTCCAACATTTCACAAAATGACTTTTTTCCACCATAGAATCATTTTACATGCTAAAATACAACCGTCTTCATGATTTTTTTCAACATACAAAAATTTGACGTTTTTATCATAAAATTTCGATATACTATACTCTGACGTTTTTTTTGTAGAATTTTCCAACATTTCACGAAATGACTTTTTTCCACCATAGAATCATTTTACATGCTATAATACGACCGTTTTCATGATTTGTTTCAACATACAAAAATTTGACATTTTTATCATAAAATTTTTGACATTCTATACTATGACATTTTTTTGTAAAATTTTCCAACATTTCACAAAATGACTTTTTTCCACCATAGAATCATTTTACATGCTATAATACGACCGTTTCATTTTTCATGAAATTTTCAACATACTATACTATGATGTTTTTTTTGTAAAATTTCCCAACATTTCATGAAATGACTTTTTCCACCATAGAATCATTTTACATGCTATACTATGACCGATTTCATAATTTTTTTACACATACAAAAATTTGACGTTTTCATTGAAAAATTTCGACATACTATACTATGACGTTTTTTTTGTAAACTTTTTCAACATTTCACAAAATGACTTTTTTCCACCATAGAATCATTTTACATGCTATATAATATGATTGCTTTCATGATTTTTTTCAACATACATAAATTTGACATTTTTATCATAAAATTTTCAACATACTATACTATGACATTTTTTGTAAAATTTTCCAACATTTCATGAAATGACTTTTTTCCACCATAGAATCATTTTACATGCTATAATATGACCGATTTCATAATTTTTTTCAACATCAAAAAATTTGACGTTTTCATCGAAAAATTTTGACATACTATACTATGACTTTTTTTTTAAGAATTTTCCAACATTTCACAAAATGACTTTTTTCCACCATAGAATCATTTTACATGCTATAATATGACCGTTTCATTGATTTTTTTCAACATCACAAAAATTTGACAGTTTTCATCGAAAAATTTCGACATACTATACTCTGACGTTTTTTTTGCAGAATTTTCCAACATTTCACGAAATGACTTTTTTCCACCATAGAATCATTTTACATGCTATAATACGACCGTTTTCATGATTTTTTTCAACATCAAAAAATTTGACGTTTTTATCGAAAAATTTCGACATACTATGACGTTTTTTTTGTAAAATTTTCCAACATTTCACGAAATGACTTTTTTCCACCATAGAATCATTTTAAATGCTATAATGTGACCGTTTTCATGATTTGTTTCAACATACAAAAATTTGAGTTTTTTTCGTAAAATTTTTGACATACCATACTATGACATTTTTTTGTAGAATTTTCCAACATTTCACGAAATGACTTTTTTCCACCATAGAATCATTTTACATGCTATAATACGAATGTTTTCATGATTTTTTTCAATATCACAAAAATTTGAGGTTTTCATCGAAAAATTTCGACATACTATACTATGACGTTTTTTTGTAAAATTTTCCAACATTTCACGAAATGACTTTTTTCCACCATAGAATCATTTTACATGCTATAATACGACCGTTTTCATGATTTTTTTCAACATACAAAAATTTGACGTTTTTATCATAAAATTTCGACATACTATACTATGACTTTTTTTTTGTAAAATTTCCCAACATTTCATGAAATGACTTTTTTCCACCATAGAATCATTTTACATGCTATAATACGACCGTTTATGATTTTTTTCAACATCAAAAAATTTGACGTTTTCATTGAAAAATTTCGTCATACTATACTATGACGTTTTTATGTAAAATTTTCCAACATTTCACGAAATGACTTTTTTCCACCACAGAATCATTTTACATGCTATAATACGACCGTTTATGATTTTTTTCAATATCACAAAAATTTGAGGTTTTCATCGAAAAATTTCGACATACTATACTCTGACGTTTTTTTTTGTAGAATTTTCCAACATTTCACGAAATGACTTTTTTCCACCATAGAATCATTTTACATGCTATAATACGACCGTTTTCATGATTTTTTTCAACATCAAAAAATTTGACGTTTTTATCGAAAAATTTCGACATACTATGACGTTTTTTTTGTAAAATTTTCCAACATTTCACGAAATGACTTTTTTCCACCATAGAATCATTTTAAATGCTATAATGTGACCGTTTTCATGATTTGTTTCAACATACAAAAATTTGAGTTTTTTCGTAAAATTTTTGACATACCATACTATGACATTTTTTTGTAGAATTTTCCAACATTTCACGAAATGACTTTTTTCCACCATAGAATCATTTTACATGCTATAATACGAACGTTTTCATGATTTTTTTCAATATCACAAAAATTTGAGGTTTTCATCGAAAAATTTCGACATACTATACTATGACGTTTTTTTGTAAAATTTTCCAACATTTCACGAAATGACTTTTTTCCACCATAGAATCATTTTACATGCTATAATACGACCGTTTTCATGATTTTTTTCAACATACAAAAATTTGACGTTTTTATCATAAAATTTCGACATACTATACTATGACTTTTTTTTTGTAAAATTTCCCAACATTTCATGAAATGACTTTTTTCCACCATAGAATCATTTTACTTGCTATAATACGACCGTTTATGATTTTTTTCAACATCAAAAAATTTGACGTTTTCATTGAAAAATTTCGTCATACTATACTATGACGTTTTTATGTAAAATTTTCCAACATTTCACGAAATGACTTTTTTCCACCACAGAATCATTTTACATGCTATAATACGACCGTTTATGATTTTTTTCAATATCACAAAAATTTGAGGTTTTCATCGAAAAATTTCGACATACTATACTATGACGTTTTTTTTTGCAGAATTTTCCAACATTTCACGAAATGACTTTTTTCCACCGTAGAATCATTTTACATGCTATAATACGACCGTTTTCATGATTTTTTTCAACATCAAAAAATTTGACGTTTTTATCAGAAAAATTTCGACATACTATGACGTTTTTTTTGCAAAATTTTCCAACATTTCACGAAATGACTTTTTTCCACCATAGAATCATTTTAAATGCGTATAATGTGACCGTTTTCATGATTTGTTTCAACATACAAAAATTTGAGTTTTTTCGTAAAATTTTTGACATACCATACTATGACATTTTTTTGTAGAATTTTCCAACATTTCACGAAATGACTTTTTTCCACCATAGAATCATTTTACATGCTATAATACGAACGTTTTCATGATTTTTTTCAATATCACAAAAATTTGAGGTTTTCATCAAAAAATTTCGACATACTATGCTATGACTTTTTTTTGTAAAATTTTCCAACATTTCATGAAATGACTTTTTTCCACCATAGAATCATTTTACATGCTATAATACGACCGTTTTCATGATTTTTTTCAACATACAAAAATTTGACGTTTTTATCATAAAATTTTGACATACTATACTATGACTTTTTTTTTGTAAAATTTTCCAACATTTCACGAAATGACTTTTTTCCACCATAGAATCATTTTACATGCTATAATACGACCGTTTATGATTTTTTTCAACATCAAAAAATTTGACGTTTTTATCATAAAATTTCGACCTACTATACTATGACGTTTTTATGTAAAATTTTCCAACATTTCACGAAATGACTTTTTTCCACCACAGAATCATTTTACATGCTATAATACGACCGTTTATGATTTTTTTCAATATCACAAAAATTTGAGGTTTTCATCGAAAAATTTCGACATACTATACTATGACTTTTTTTGTAAAATTTTCCAACATTTCACGAAATGACTTTTTTCCACCATAGAATCATTTCACATGCTATAATATGACCGTTTTCATGATTTTTTCAGCACAGTTTTACGATTTTTTTCGAAAGTATACTATGACCTTTTTTCGACGTATGATTTTTTTTTTAGCTTTTATGATTTTCACATACTATACTATGACTTTTTTCGACATACTAGACTATGAATTTTTTTCGAGATACTAGACTATGAATTTTTTTAGGACACAATTTTAAGAGTTTTTTCGACAGACTGTACTTTGACTTTTTTCCACATACTAGACGATGACTTTTTTCAACATACTGTACTATGACTTTTTTCGCCAGACTATACTATGACTTTTTTTAGTACACTATTTAAAAAACTTTTTCGAAATTATACAATGACCTTTTTTCAACATGACTTTTTTTTAAGCTTTTATAATTTTCACAAACTATACACTCATGACTTTTCGACACATCATACTAGGACTTTTTTTCAACAGACTACACTCAGACCTGTTTTCGACCTTTTTACTATTTCTTTTTTTTTTTTTTTTACATTTTTTTCCACATAATATACTGTTACTTTTTTCAATATAGTATACCAGCATTTTTTTTTTACTTTTTTAGTATACAATACTGTGACTTTTTTTGACATTCCATACAATTTTTTTTCAACCTTTTTTTCATATAGTATGCCATAACTTTTTAAAAACTTTTTTCAGTCTGCTATACTATGATTTTTTTTCATGAAATTTTTTTTGACATACTATATATGACTTTTCTTCATGAAAATCATCAACTTACGATACTATGACATGTTTCATGAAATTTTTTTCGACATACTATACTATGACTTTTTTTCATGATAATCATCAATATAATATACGATGACTTGTTTTCATTAAATATTTTGATATACTGTACTACGATATTTTTTATTCGACATAGTTCATTATGACTTTTTATGAAATTATATAAAAATACTGGACTAAGACTTGTTTTCATGAAAATTATCAAAACACTATACAATGACTTGTTTTCATGAAATTATTTCAATATACTATACTAGGATTTTTTCATGAAATTTTGTCAACACTATACTATGACGTTTGCATGAAAAAAAGTTCTAAGCGTTGTTGACTTCTGTTCATGAAAATCATCAACATACTATATTCTGACTTGTAGTCATGAAATTATTTTGAAATATTATGGCATTTTTCATGAATTTTTTTCAACATACTATGACTTGTTTTCATAAAATTATTTTAAATACTGTAGTATGACTTGTTTTCATGATAATCATCAATATACTACACGATGACTTGTTTTCATGAAATATTTCGATATACTATGATTTTTTTCATGAAATTTTGTCAACATACTATGCTATGACGTTTTCATGAAAAAAAAGTTCGAAATTTTGTTGACATCTGTTCATGAAAATCATCAACATACTATATTCTGACTTGTAGTCATGAAATTATTTTGAAATATTATACTGACTTTTTACGACATACTATACTGACATTTTTTATGAACTTTTTTACACAAATTATACTGACTTGTTTTCATGAAAGTCATCAATATACTACACTGACTTGTTTTCATGATTTTTTTTTCAACATACTAGACTTTTTTCATGAAATTTTGCTCAACATAATATACTAGGTCTTATGATTTTTTTTTTTTAAATACTATGCTATAACTTGTTTTCATGAAATTATTTTGACATACGATACTATGACTGGAGAGCAGAGGAGAATTTTGTTTTAACTGTAAATTGGAAACAACTGAACCTCTTGTGATGGGAGACCAGGCGTCAAGTTTTAAATCTTTGTTAAAGAAGTGTATGATCAGTCCTAAATTAAAAGCCATGAAACATTTGCAGCAGTTTGTCTTGTGAGGAGCTACAGTGGCAGCAGTCTTGCTACACTAACAGAGGAACATCATGATTTGATATTATTATTATTATTATTATTATTATTATTATTTTTATTATTATTATTATTAGTAGTAGTAGTAGTAGTAGTAGCAGTAGGATATTGCATCTTGTCAACTACCTGTCTCCACCTTACTTGGATAAATCAGTGGTAAACTGCTTTTTATTGCATTTCCATTTGCATCTCCATCTGCTTACATCCCGCTGTGGGAATGTATTTCTGAATATTTCAGTCCTCTGCCATAATCCATCTTTAAAACTATTCTCATCCATCTTATTTACATTAGGATGCCATATCTCGTTCAAAAATATAATGCACAAAAGGAAAAAACAAGTAAAAATGCATCACTAACTCAGAGTCTTGTTGAAATGGTTGTGTTTTCTTGTGAACATCTCAGTGGTTATTCATCTTCTTCCATCTACTGTAATCTTTTCTCATTATGCTGCCTGTGGTACTATAAAAACAATATGCCAGATGCTCTCTCTCTCTCTCTCACACACACACACACACACACACACACACACACACCTGGGAAAGTACTCAAAACCAGCTCCTGTGGTACGTCCCGATACAGAGGGTGTCTCCAGGACCCGGTTTGCCATGATGACTCTCTAGAAAGAGAGAAAAGACAGATCTATAATATGAAGGAAGCAGGCATGTCAAGGGTCAACACAAAGGTGATGGAAATTACGCTTCTATTACGCACTGATAGCAGCTTGAAAAGCCTGGATGTTCTATATCCTTTCTATATTTGTACACTTGTTTGTCTTCATATACAGGCATGTCATTGCTCATGCCCACAGATGGTATTTCAGGAAAATGAGCAGTGCTTTGTCTAGTACTGAAAATCTGCTGATGAAATCAGACCAATATATCGAGTAACTGAAAACACAGAAAAGGACGAAAGGGGAGGACGGGTGAATGCACAGTATCGAAGGTCATCTGCACATGTAGAAAAAACAATTTTACTGTGAAAGCACAAGCAAAATGACAAATTAAGATGTTCTCCTTACTGTATGTCACTAAACTATCACAGAATTTTTAAATTGAGACAATCATTTCTTGTGAAAGATAAAAAAAATTACATATTTGCTTTAATGCTTTTAATACTGAATGAACTTTGTTGCTGGTATTAGGTCCAATCTTGTTGACCCAGGTCAAATAAGAAAACTATTTTATTGTCGTTTTAACATTAACAATAGTAAAACATCAATATAAATCATAAACATAAATCAATTAACAATTCGTCCAAATTCTGAGAAATCTGAATTCCTCTGAAAAAAGTAACACCATATTTCAGCCTCGCTGCCGAGAATACTGCAGGATTCATCCTCTGGGCACCAAGGATAGCTGTATCAAATTTAATGGTAAATTCATCCAATAGTTGTTGAGCTATTTCAGTCCTGTGGGGCAGCTGCTAGCGTGGCTAAAAAATATAGTACGAGATAGTGGATCTGTGGTTGGTGTGGGGACATAGCTCATTATTCATGTCTTAATAACTGTTGGAATCAACTGGACACCCATGTACAGAAAATCTAACAATAAGCAGCACATCTATATAGTAATATCTGATGGGAGAAAAAAAAAAAAAAAAAACAGCACAGCTAATCAGGATCAGCACCTCTAAATCTGAGGCGATGGTTCTCACCAGGAAACCGATGGATTGTCTACTCTGGGCAGGGAATGAGTCTTTACAATGGGGACAATGCAACGTGAGATTGGCCGGAGAATCGGAGCAGTGAGGGCTGTGTTGCATTCACTTTACCGCAACATTTTGACGAAAAGAGAGCTGAGCCGAAAGGCAAAGCTCTCGATCTACTGGTCAATCTTCGTTCCTACTCTCACCTATGGTCATGATGGCTGGGTTATGACCAAAAGTACTAGATTGCGCGTACAAGCAGCTAAGATGGGTTTTCTCAGGAGGGTGGCTGGCGTCTCCCTTAGAGACAGGGTGAGAAGCTCAGCCATCCGTGACGGACTTGGAGTAGAGCCACTGCTCCTTCGCGTTGAAAGGAGTCAGTTAAGATTGTTCGGGCATCTGGTAAGGATGCCCCCTGGGCAGTCACAACCACAGATTAAGAAAGAGAGAGAGATTATATCTCCACACTGGCCTGGGAATGCCTCGGGATCCCGCAGTCAGAACTAATTAATGTGGCCCACGAAAGGGAAGTTTGGGGTCCCCTGCTAGAGCTGTTGCCCCCGTGACCCGACCCCGGATAAGAGGTTGACGATGAGCATGAGCCTACTTGTCCTCACCTGTGAAATCAGCATATTGTCCAACTGAATCTCAAACAAACATACTGTACAACTTGTGCTACTGCATGCCCCTTGGGAGGAACAGAAGCAGATTGGGTGCACCTTCACATGGATTTCATTCTTATGATTTCATGTGTATTCATCAATTTCTGAATTTCTATGGATGGGTGAAAGCACAAGGCCATCCACGGTTTGAGATTAAGGGCTCAATTATTGGATTCCAATGCACAAACAGAAAAAATCTGTACTTAAGTCATACATTTACCAGCCAGCAGGGCTCCAAGCGCTAGAAACCAGCAAACAACCACTGCATGTCCTCCTCTAGATGCGCCAGAGGAACAGCCTCAATCAGGATTATGAAGCATCTGATTGCCTCTAGCAGTGGGTCACATGTAGAGTATGTAGCACAAGACTCAATGGATTAAAGGACATTCTGTGTGCTCACTGAGTTTCAGGTCTAAATTAGGACAAAAGCTTTAATTTGTCACAATTTTGACAACTTTTTTTGTCTTTGCTGTACAATGATATCCAACATCACTGAACATAAGATATATCAGTAGGAACATTTCATCACTTGTGCATTTTCAATTTAAGCATAGCATAGCTGTGTGGAAAAAAGCCAAAACTTGCAATAGCAAAAATAACACTTAAAAAAGAAAATGCAACAAAGACTTAAAAACAAACTATGCTACAGTATCCCCTGTGTCTACTCAGCATTTTCTGCAGTCACTTACTGCATGCCCAAAAAAACAAACAACAACAAAAAAAAAAAAATCCAGAATGAAATGAGTTTGGGACTCAAGAAACCCAGCGCTCTAGGATACATACAGTGCAACTGCAATATCCCCATTAGAGCGGAGGATTCTTATTGGATATCAACGCCCTCTTTATCGCCACAGCAGCTGATAAAAACACGGCACTGTATTTCGAAAAGTTTTACAACAGTGATAAACAACAACTACCAGTGCTGGAGCAGCGTTTCACATATTTATCAGATCATGTAAGTTATTCAGTGTTATCAATTGATTGAAAGTACTACATGGCTGTTGACAGAAGGAGGGATGAAGAGTGAGAAGTAGGTCTTATCAGCCTTCTCCAGCAGCTGACTGTCAATCATTTGCACTGATAATCAATGCAGACGTAGGCTAGACAGCGCTCGACAAATACACAAACACACACACACATCCACAATACAGACAGTGTCAAAGAGACAAACTGACAATACTGAATTTCTGTAATACCAAACATGCTTTATCTCTGCATATTCTCTATATAATGTGCAGCTCTGTCCTCAATCTGTAGCTGCTGGTAACAATCATTTTTCCATCCCATAAGGCAAGCTTAAAGGCTGAGGTGATAATTTGAGGAACTTGGGCAATTTAAGTAATATAAGCTCTCAGTTCAAAATCTCTGCCTTTGTTTCATCATGGAAACATTATAAAGGCTAGTGGACATGTGTATGGAGAGTAACCACTGTTGCACCAAGAGTTGATGTTATTTACTGTGGGTGCTGAAAAGTAAAGGGTAAAAACTGAAAATGTGAGACAATAAGTACAAAGAAACCAAAATTTGAAAGTGATCAAACTGCTGCAGTTGTCGCTAGGTTAGGGTTGACTTTAAAGGAACTCAATGTAAGAATCAGAAATTGCTTGTGAACATCAACACCTGCAGCCGTTAATTCAACAACGGTCAGCGTCCTGTTGCTCGCACTTGCGCTACATAGACACGTATGAGTATCTGTCAAAGCAGCGAGGAGACGTGACTGACAGCTAAAACCACAATATCATGATACAGTGTATTTCACATGCTTGGCACTAATGTTAGCTGACCAAATGGAGCTCCAGGTGCTGCCAATCAGGTGCCTGATTGGTAGCAAATCATCTGATGTGAAAATCATGTCAGAGTTTGTTTTGAAACAAAATTTTGAACTGAGCTATGCTGGTTCTGGCAACGCTGACTTTTCAGAATGAACCGGACCACTTTGTGATCCTGTGGTCTGGGCTTGTGGTGCCTGATCGGCACCTGGAGCTCAAAACAAGAGTCAGTACCGACTGGAGAATACACTGTTGAAGACTGGCAGAGAATTTTGGCAAATTTCACTTTGGCGCTACCCACATAATCAGCTGTGCTGCTCGTCCCACAAATGCTGGATGACAATTAGCTTTCTAACAAGGGAGAAATAATTGACTAAACACAAATTTCCAAACTTTTTTCCCTCCAGAGTTTATAAATTAAACACTAAATAGCTTATTTGTTTAGTGTGATATACCTCTGGCTCTAGTTATTGTTCTACTGAATGCAAGTTACGTTCTTATGTTTAATAAATAGAGACAAGTATCCAACTAGTGTAAAATAAAATGACGCCATGGGTTGATTTTCCTCCTGTCCTCCCAGTTTTTAGAGTCACCAGCCGCCACTGGTGCTTAATCCTATAACAGGTAATTACAGCCACGCAAACAGGTGGTTACAGCCTCAGACAGTTACTCTGTGTACATGTACACAGACCATTTTCTGTATTGTTCATTATGTTCATTACAGTTTGGTTTGGCTGTCTATCTATCCATCTAGATGAGTGATATCTGCAGTTATCTAAAAAAAAAAAATGTAATCCCTGAATATAATTTTAAAAATTGTAATTTTAAAGATAGTTTAAGGGGGGGGGAGAAGTGGGAAAAAAAAAAATATATTTAGGGAAAAAAAAAAAAACTAGGGGGGGGTGAACAATAAAAAAAAAAAAAAATAACTTGTGGTTTACCTGCTAGCCCTGCTGACAGTGTTAGGGAATGTTAACAGAGGATTATGGGAGTTCGAAGGGGGACGACATTGGGGAGTTTGGTGCGTGACAAGGCCAAATACTCTACTGCTGTTGTTTGTGTCATTTGCCAAAACATAAAAAAAGATACGATGGCACACACCCCTTTTTAGACACACAACATTCACTTTAATTCTCTTATATATATTTATATATATATATTTAAATATATACACACACACAACACACAAACCACACACACACACACGCACACCACACACAAAGAGAGCAAACTGAGCAAAGTAAACATATGCACATCATTGCACATGTAGTAGTTAACACACACACACACGCACATGCATGCACATGCACGCACACACAAAATCCTCTCTGGCTTGTTTAGAAAACCCACTGCTTTCCAGTAAATCCTGAATAAGCTAATCCAGGAACATCAACAAATGCAATTTTCAGCTTAGCATAAAACACATGCAAATGGAAGGCAACCTCTCTTCGCCCTCAATATGAGAATGCACGGGAGCATTTGGATGCATGTGTTTTTATTACACTACAGGTATAGTCAGGTAGAGATGGAGTATAGTGGTGGAGGTGATTGAGGATAAGGAGGTCAGTTTTGTTAGTTTTAAGCTCGGAAAATAAAGCAGAATGGAGAATAATAATGTGTCTTCAATAACAGATTGATGGCTGGTGCGCTCTCTGTGTTTTGAAATCAATGAGGTCAACACCTCTCAAGCACTGCTAACCTGTTACAAAACTACTCGTGCAAAGGCCATGAACAAGCAAGCAGGCAGATGCTTGGTTGTGAATAGAAATACAAGTAGGGAGTGTTACAAAAAGCCCACTTCAGAGGGGCTGAATCAGAAACATTAAGCGCAGCAGATGATGCTCACATAGTGCTCCACACGGTAGACATACCGAAGGACAATTAAATATGTTTATCTGTTTTAGGCTGAAACCTGGACTCTAGTGTTGACATGTTCTGTTGAAAATCATGGGCTAAGCCCGTGATTGTGTGCACCTCTGTGCCATTAATATATCAATTATCAATATTTATTCATTCCTTTCCAACCTGCCAAGAGCACTGGAGCTTTTCCCAGCAGGCATTCATTGGAGGACAGCCTTGACTGGTTAAGCCATTCGTCACATTGCTAACAATCACAATCCCATAAACATGTACTGGCATCTCTTGTCCACTTCACTTGTCTTTAGTTTGTGGGAGGATACCAAGGTGAACGCAGAAACAAAAAACTCTGTACAGGAATCAAACTGTGTGTGCTGGCTGTGGAGAACCTAATGTGGGAGTACAAAATGTGCAGGATAAACAACCTCCTGCAGCGGCTGCTGGTATAATCAAAGATATTCTAAAATGTGGCGAATAACCTCGGACTTTTTCCTTCTGCAGCGTGTTCTAGCCCACAGTACATCACCAGAGAATGGCTCGGCACGACAGTATTTTTGCATTATGTTCTCAGTCTGGAGTCAGCATTTCGCTCACCAACACAAACTGAATGAAATCACATTTCAGATGGACTCGATTTACTGGATGCTGCAGGTATAAGGGAATGTGTGTATATTTGTGCCCATGAACACGTTTACAGGCTCGGGTATTAGAGTTATGTATGTCTGCCTGGTTTATATCTGCTTGTGATACACAGTAATCACCAAATAAATGCTAATTATTAGCCTCCCCATATGGTGTCACGTTGGATAAAAACACACACACACACCACACACACACACACACACACACACACACACACACACACACACACACACACACACACACACACACACACACACACAGATTGAGTTTCTGTAACACAAATTCCCCTTGCTGCCAGCTTTGGGATCGAGTTTGTCTGCAGATACGCTGCTCCTGCTGCCAACAGTTGTAAACAAGAAAAGGAATAAACTATAGTTGATGTCCCCGGCCCTTTTCCTCACTGAACGCTGTGTTTGCGTTTTCTGCAGCACTCTCTGCGAAGACATTTGACCAATGACTCATGCTTTATGCACATAACTGCAACCTTAAACGTCTTCATACAGTAGCTCCATTTATTATCCACTTAGGAGCACAACTAAATGTATCAGCCACAGCGGTGCCACCACTGATGGTGGATGATGGAGGACTGTAGCTGCTTCTCCTTGGCCACCATTGTGCTGCTGTGCAGAAAAAAACAGTGTAACTGCTGCAGCAATGCATGTTGGAATGACAAATACAGGTAGAAAATAATCAACTCAACTCAAGAACTCAAGTTACTTCTAGTGATTCATCTTTCATTCCCACATAAGGGAGAGACTTCATACAGTACCTCACTGTCAGACTATGGAGCACCAAAGCTCGCAGCAACAGACTGTACATGTACAGTACAGACCAAAAGTTTCGACACACCTTCTCATTCAATGAGTTTCCTTTATTTTCATGACTATTGACATTTCAGATTCACACTGAAGGCATCAAAACTATGAATTAACACGTGGAATTATATACTTAAAAAAGTGTAAAACAAATGAAAAGACGCTTTATATTGTAGTTTCTTCAAAGTAGCCACCTTTTGCTCTGATTACTGCTTCACACACTCTGCATTCTCTTGATGAGCTTCAAGAGGTCGTCACCTGAAATGGTTTTCACTTCACAGGTGTGCCCTGTCAGGTTTAATAAGTGGGATTTCTTGCCTTATAAATGGGGTTGGGACCATCAGTTGTGTTGTGCAGAAGTCAGGTGGATACACAGCTGATAGTCCTACTGAATAGACTGGTAGAATTTGGATTATGGCAGAAAAAAGCAGCTAAGTAAAGAAAAACGAGTGGCCATCATTACTTCAAGAAATGAAGGTCAGTCGGTCCGAAAAATTGGGAAAACTTTGAAAGTGTCCCCAAGTGCAGTCGCAAAAACCATCATCATCAAGAGAATGCAGAGTGTGTGAAGCAGTAATCAGAGCAAAAGGTGGCTACTTTGAAGAAACTACAATATAAAGCGTATTTTCAGTTGTTTTACAATTTTTTGTTAAGTATACAATTCCACATGTGTTAATTCATAGTTCTGATGCCTTCAGTGTGAATCTACAATGTCAATAGTCATGAAAATAAAGAAAACTCTTTGAATGAGAAGGTGTGTCCAAACTTTTGGTCTGTACTGTATAAACATACTGTACATACGAGCACATAAAAGTGGAAGCAAAATCACAATTTTCAAGGGGAGCATTTCAAGTGATTTTTCACGATGCAACTATTTCACATAACAATCGGTGCCGTGCCATCGTTCTGACAGCCCGTTATTGTGACAGTCCAACACGCCAAAAAATGCACCATTTGACCGGAAGCCCATTTATCTCACAGCCTGTTACTCCAAATACAAACACCCATTACTCCAAAATCCTGTTGTTCTGAAAATATTATTATATATTCAGTCTCTCCCTGTACCAGTCTTCATACGTGGGCTTACCGGGGCTCGAGCCCCTGGCCCAACAACATAAAAAGGCCATGAGGCTCTTTATGTTAAGGAAAAAAATTAAATTTTAGTATGTTACTGGATGTGCATAGGGATGCTCTGTATGTAAAGACGCAACGATAGCTGTGTTTTTCACTAAGACACAACCTGCCAGATTTAAGAAAATACATATTTTTTCTAGCAGCTTTATATCTGACTGAGATCTGGGGAAAGACATTCAAAACGCCCGTAGAGGGTCTATAATAATATGAAGGATATTACATTACTGAGTAATATTGAACCCTAACTAATATCACTGCTGCATGGAACGCTATGATGCCAGCCAAGAAGGACTGCTAAATTATGTGTCTGACGCTGGGGTCCGGCAGACTGGGGTTTCACGTTAGCAAAGTAGCTTGAGCCCGGTGTAAGAGCAATGTTGTGTTATTTACAGTTTTTGTATTTGATTCTCATAGCAAAATGACATCATGTTATACCATAGAAAATGTCTGAAATACATTAGAATTAAAGTAGTCATGTTATAGAATAGGCTTTTCAATCCATTTGGACTCCTCCTCTAGTCTGTCCTGCTATTGGACAATTTGGGAGTGTGATTAGTTAGGCTTGAATGAAACAGGACAAATTTCAAATTCAAATTTAATCCCACAGTCCAAAGACATGCAGGTTAACTGATGACTCTAAATTGCCCATATGTGTGAATGTGAGCATCAGTGCTTGTCTGTTTCTATGTGCCCTGCGATACACTGCCAACCTGTCAAGGGCGTACCCCGCCTTCACCCAATGCCAGCTGGGATTGGCTCCAGCCCCCCTGCAAACTCTAATGGGTTAAACGGTTGCAGATGGATGGAATAAACTTGTTTTTACTCACAATACGAGCCTTTTGTTTTGGATATCTGATCAAGGAGAGCGAGTGGAAGGTGGACATGGTAGTCTACATGAGTCAGAACCCTTTACATCCTGCTACAAGTGGCGAGGATGGTTTAGAACAAGCTGCCACACCCTGTAAGCCCATGCATTACAACTGCCGTGCAATGAGTGTATTTTCAGAACAACAGGATTTCGGGACAGTCGGTGGTTGTATTTGGAATAACATGCTGTCGGACTAATAGGCTTTCGGTCCAGTGGTGCATTTTTCAGACTATTAGGCTGTCGGAACAATGGGCAGCCCCCTAACAATCTGGGACAAACATGCATGCAGACAGCCATGAACTATACATACAGCAACAATCACTCTGTCATCCAAACACCCCACTGAGAGCCGAGCCACATAGACGTCACGGCTGCATGTGGAAATCCCCTTCCTCTTGCAGACTTCCAGGAACATCGACCACCACCGACACTGATGGCTCTAAAGTCTGTTTATGAGTTTGTGCTGATGCATGTATGTGATTAAATGTATTTTTCTCTAAATGGCTATGCAGTTGTGTGTGTGTGTGTGTGTGTGTGTGTGTGTGTGTGTGTGTGTGTGTGTGTGTGTGTGTGTGTGACCCAGCCTGTGCCCGAGCCTAGTTAAACAGAAATAGCTACAAGAGCAATAACATCCCCAGCTAAGCGGCAAGGGATTCAATTCCCGAGTCATTTTACAAAAGCGTGGTGTGATTGAGTCGGCCTGCCCATTGAATTCAGTATTTAATTTCCTCAAGGTCCCAAGAGCCGTGTCTGTTTCCAATTTCTCCTCCTCATGAGATCAGGACAGGGGACTAAATGAAGGGCTTTCTCTTTCTTTTCTTCCCTATTTTGGTACATCGTTTTCCTTCATTGTAAAAAGCTGAACGCTCAGGGTTGGATAGGAGGGGACAGGTTAATGAGTGTTCTTGGTGTAGCAACGCTTTCCATTATCGTTATTTCTCTCTCACCTCTTGCTTCTGTTACAGCGTTTTTCAGCTTGAATCCTCGTCTTTCTGTCACCTCATGATGTCGCTCTTTATTCTGTCTCACATTTCCTATAAATCCAGTTTTTTTTTTGTTATATTTGCAGACTATAAAATGCAAACAAAGATGAGACGAAAGTGCAGCCCGGTCACACCGTTCACCGTTCTTGCTTTAGGTGTCATTTGTAGACCGTGTAGTCTATACTGACTGCAGTATCAATGCATCCCTATAAATATGTTATGGTCAGAGTTTGTGATGCGGAATGAAAAGTGATGACGGCTTATGACAGGTGGGAGGGGAGGCGGATGGGTCCAACAAACACAGGACTTCTTGCAAGGTAACCAGTGTTCAAGACTGGTGCTCTGTTTTCTAAGCTATGTTATGTTAGCATGTTAGGGACGTGTTTTCAGAATTTTATGGGATGGCTCATAAAATTCACAGTTTGGTTCATATCACGGTTTGGGAGTCATGGTTTTCGGTACGGTATAGAGGTAAACAGTATTTATGGTACAGCAAGGAGGCCAAGAGAGAGAGAGAAAGAAAGAAGCCAAGAGATGTGATTTTATAGCACAGCTCAAGTACCCGAATCCTATGCTAAAATCCAGCGTCCTCCACGACTGCATAAGGCTGCATAACTTTGGCTATAAACATCCCTGATGCTTCGCTGGTGGATCCTCTACCTGTATTTTATCGTGTCCGCTCGCCATTTCCCTAGCAAAATGACAGCCGTACTCTGCACTTCAGTGTCTCTGCCGGTTTGAGAAGGATCAGGCTGGGTCAACGCATCATATCTTTGGCGGTACAACACATGCACAGTAAAATCAAGTCCACCCTCGCTGAAATTGAGCCAATAAAAGCGCACAGCAGCAGCTTCAGTTAAACTGCGCAGATGTTATACCTCATATTCCTGTCCGCCGTGTCCCAGCCTCTTTCCATAGGCCTTGATTTCTAGTGTGACAATAAACAGGATAAAAATAAAAAAAATGCACAATCAGCCTCATAATCTATTTCAAATGAACTGAACGTTACATATACGACCCAAACTGTAACTAGCGAACTGAACGGTTTGGATTTTTACCAGAACCGTTCCCATCCCTAGTACTTATAGTACATTTCCATATGAATTGTATGCACTTTACATACTTATTTTAAGGCTCACCATGATGTTGTTCCTAAACCTAACTAAGTGGTTACCCCTATTACCCCTTGTTATGGACTCTGGGTTGACCTCATTTTGTTTATCTGTCATGCTTCAGCCCCCCTTTTCTCCACTTTTAGTCTCTGCTGTCCCTCACTTTATCGGGTTACAACGTCACCCACTCCTCTGGAGGGATCCCCTTCAGGTCGTCTTTATACACAAATATAATATTCATGTCTCAGTGAGGCAAAATGTGACACTGACATGCTACCCTCTGATGGACAGGCACATCTATTACATGCTTTGGTGTGATATTGGGTTGGAAAGTGGCCTTTGGGGGGGCTGGGGGAAAAAGGTATGACCACAACACTTACAAACTAAGTTGATATGATGAACTTGTGAGCATTTTGGTTTCTACCAGTTCTTGAGGGAAATGCATGGCTCCGTAGCAGATAAATACTCCTCTGTGTTCACCAGAGTGTTTGTTAGAGTGGCCAGAGTGACCCAAAACAAAAGAGTTGTGTTTGCCAGACAGATAAACAATGACCTGAATCTCACTATAGAGCTATATGATGATTAAACAATCTTAATAGTAGAATGCAACACAAAAAAACATTCAAGATAACTGCTCCTTTAACTCTACACAGAATGAAATAGATTTGTCCAAAGTACACCTTCTGTAGCAAAATTAAATCAAATCACTGTTTGCTCCACCTAGAATTTCTGTGTAATGAAGAGGCATTTTTGGGATCATAGTAGTCACCTCACTGTTTAAAACCCAAACAAGCCACATTTCCCAGCTACATAATTACTAAAACAGAGGATTAGTTCTCATAAAATTACTCAAGCGCATCAAGTGCATTTGAAGAAAGCAGTGATACATTTACTCAAAGCGTTGTCTGGAGTTGATGTAACTACTTAGCAAGATTCTTTGGGAGTGTGTTCCCATTTTCTGTTCATTACTAAAAAGTAAAATAAATAAATAAATAAGGTTATCTTGTTTGTGTTTAAAAATCAAAAACAAACAAATATGAATGGAACACAATTTTGCAAAACTATGTACTCATTAATTGGCTCAAGGCTGCAAAGTCCAGTTGCGAAAACATCTCTTAGGTGGACACTGTCTCTATCATAAAAACATAAAATTGAAAGCATGCTTTACAGGATAAGGGATGCACACAGATAAAGGCAAACACCTCTGTCTTTATTGCAGAGGATGTTCTCTGTGTGTCTGGTCGATCGTATAGACCAAGAGCAAGATGACTTCTAATGAACCAAAAATGAAAACACAAATGGCTATTCAATCACAAGAAGATGTGCTTGAAATGCATCACATACTCTGTTACATAGCCAGCAAAATTGATTCAAACTCCACAGGATATACCTTAAAGTCATTACTCAGCCATACACATGCACAGTTAATTGGTATTCAATTGCAATAGGTGCATAACTGGGTTACAAGTGCCACAGAGCAAATTATAACTGCATTAAAAGCTATGAACAGAGACACAAACAAACCCCATGGAAGGTGAGGGATTGAATAAGAAGACAGTTTTAATATCACCTTTATTCTTCTGCTGCTTTGATGCTTCAGACAAAGGGACTAAACTCCCACAAAATAAAAGGCACCCTGAGGGCTGTTTGCCATTTTGTCTTTTATATGACCTCCTAGAGAGAGAAATGATAAAAGGAGGAGATGTAAAGGTTGGTATCACAATTTAACCTGCCACCACCTGGGGCGAGCCATGGAGCAAGCCCAGCACCAAGTCTTTGTGGTTTTCAAAATGAAAGTGGCAGTTTAGATCATGGTGGACAGATAATTAAATGTTCCTACCAACATGGCATTTTACCAAAAGGGTCGATGGTTTTAGCTAGCTAAATTTGCTTAATGCAACAAAGAATCAAAGCAACATAAAACAACACATCAGCTGCATCCAACTGATGCTAGTGTGCTAATGTTTAGGGAAAAAAAAATATTGGTTTTGTGTGGAATAAGTCAGCAGCATAACATAATTGTGATTGGCCCTAGTGCAAATTTTTTCTCGGGCCCTCGCCCCAAACACAAGCTTGTGTGCACATACACAACATATCCAGACAATTGCTACGCCACCATGGAGAGGCTCACCATGCTCCTCCCATCCTGCAAACCAGCCTTAGATCAGCACCACGGACAGCAGCCGGCGGTTACTTTAATATAATAGGCTGCCTGGACTCAGCGGCCAAATATTATTACGAACACAGATTTCAGTAAGTGTAGATATTCCAACATACTGGACGTAACAATTACAGTGTTAGACTTAACTCCCCGATACCACTCCATAATAACAAAAAGAAACCAATACTAACCCAGTAGAAGTCACAAGAAGTACAGGTCTTGTGCTCTCGCAAAGTCATTAACGGCACTACTTACGAACCATGTACCTTTTTATAGAAATGTCCTGGCTGTGAGCAATGCAGTGCAACATGGCACGCCGTTTTGAGCTGAATTTTTGTTAGACGCCCTGCTGTTTCCATTATTCCTGTCGCTTGCCTTGGAATCGCCTCAATGGACCAGGAGCGGCTGATCAATTCACTACAAAAACCTGAATAAGGTGGCAGCTGGCTAGAGAGAGATCACTAGAGAGCTGAAAGTTTCCTACTACCATTGGCTATATTGTATGCACTTTCTCGTAAATATCACAATATTAAAGGTAGAGTTCGACCGACTTATCTGTTGGCAGAGTAATCGGGCCAGTTTTGTGACATTTTTTCATAATCAGCATCAGCCGATGCCTGAGTATATTAAGCCGATTAGCAAGCAGGTGTATCTGCGGGCAGCCCAGTGTTGTTGCTGTAGAACACGACTCCGCCTCTTGTGTCAGTCAAGTTGCCATCCTACCTGCAGACCTCTGCAGATGAAGCCAAGCGAGTTAACCTTTGCAAGAGTGCGTGAGAAGATCAATGTCCTGACTGGGAGAAACTGTGCAGACACAAAATGTAGATTGGAGGGACAGACCATAAGTGTTGTTCAATAAACGTTTACTTAAGAAATGTGTATGTGTGTCATTTGTTATTATTAAACTGCACTGTTGATATTATATTTACGCTGCTGGAACAAGTTTGTAAGACAAACGACAAATTTTTACATAAATTGCACTGACAGTGATTTAGGGTGATTAATTAGTATCTGACAAATGTTTAACAAGACCCACATAAAGTATATCTGACCTTTACACTAATTACATGACCTGCAGCATCCACCAAATTAATAACAGTAGTTTATATGGACTTTAAACTCAAAAGGTACAAGGTGAACATAAAAATACTAATTGATTATTTGTAAGATCTTAGTCAGGTTGAAGCAGCAGCAGGGGGCGCGACTGGAGCCAATGTGTTTAAAAAAAAAAAAAAGTTGTTTTTATAAAACGGTCACTATATATTGACAGTAGTGCATGAGACAGGTAACCATGTGTCCTCTGATGCTCATCATGGCATCTGCAAGATTTCACAGACCACAAATAACAATGCTGTTTTAAATGTTTATGATAAAGTGGATCATGTTATGTGCGATATGAAATTAAATGTGTGATAAATGTCATTCCACCCTCAAGTTTGTTTTTATAAATCACAACTTTTGCGTGGGAAGTGGTGTCTGTACATTTCAGGCCCTGTTTTGTGCAACAGTAAAAAGTGAGACCCCAGATTATTAAAATTTAACTAAAGCGCAATAAGATTCATATTTTTTAATGCGCAAACGACTCTCAGGCATAGGAATGTACTGACATCAGCTGTCCAGTTTTTCTCTCTATTAGCATTCACAGACATGCTTGGCTTATTACTTTTAGGTTTGTGATTGTTCACCTTTAAAATCAACTCAAGTCTGTGAGATATAAATATATATGAAAAGACAACCATCATTCACAAACACTCCAGTAGTGCATTCTCTCTAGTATCTCCGCTCAGTGCATTTATTTTGTGGTGAAGCTTTAGAGAAACTCCCGCTGTTTTCTCTGATATCTCAGTACTTTTCTGTCAGCATTTTTTATCACCACTAGCAGCTTTTCTGTGACTCATCATTTCCGTAACAGCCACACACGAGCTGGAAGAGGTAACTACTGACTTATGAAAAGCTCTGTTTGGACAGTGATAAAATAAAATGCACATATTAAAAAAAAAAAAAAAGTTTATAGAAAAATACTATCTAATCTGTGAAGCACTTTTGGCTGCTTCTTTGCATAAAGTGTGCTACACAAGTAAAGTCTTCATACAGGATAAGAACATTACTTTATAGCAAATATCTGAGAAGAGTTTCAAAGCAAGGCAGGCATGTAGCATGAAAAAAAAAAACCTAACGAAAGAATCAGTTTCTAATAATTCATAATTATGTGCCAAATATAAAGTAAGCCCAAGTCAGATATGCTTAAGGATGATGGAGAAGTATGAGCCATAAAATACCCCTTAACACAATCTCTTATTATAACGAAACCTCTAACTGATTTATCTTACTAATTACATTTATTTGAATTTTAATATCACTGAAGGAGTAAGTGAAAAAGGATACTCAATTTTTACCACAATCAAAAAAAATAGGTATATACTATAACGGTTTGGGGTCACGGTTTTCGATTCAGTAGATTTATGGTACAGCACAGAGGCCAATTTCAATTTAAACATGCTTTTCACTTATTTGGCAAAATAAGTCAACAACTGTTTGTCTTCACAACAGTAGGAACAAAACACTTCTTCGTTATCACATCTTATGGCTGGACTTCTGATCTAAAAGAAAAGTGCCACTGTGTTATTTAGAAAGAATTAAAAAATAAAAATAAATCATTAAGAAAAAGGTCAGCATCAGGTCAGCCAGCACGAGAGCTTTTTAAACAACAGTAACATCTACTAGGAAAATTGTTAATGTGTGATAACATTGCTCAATATTGCAATGATGATATGACTTTTGATAAATAAACAAAAACTGAAGTTAGTTAACTATATTTATGTCTGGTTGTTCTTTTAAATTCAGAACTGGGTTAGAATTGAATATTTAAAATACAACTAGGACACATGTTTCTAGAGCAGCAACGTCACCACATAAATTATCTCTATATCCGACTGGAAACAATCTAAAATGTTAATAAAATAAATCATACAAAGACTGAAGAACACAAATATCAGGCAGTATTAGAGGTTGACCGATATGGTTATTTTAAGGTCGATGCTGACTTTTTTTATAGAATCAGGACAGCCGATGGCCAATATATGATGCGGGGGGGGGGGGGGGGGGACCGTAGTACTCATTCAGTCAAAGGACGGCCATGAATGTTCACCTATCTGTTAATCATAACTGTGGTCCTTCCCTAACATAAACCATAATGTAATTGTCATGCACAGATGCATGAAGCAAGAACAAACAACAAAGCATTAGATTGGTCATAAAAACTTGTTTTTTGTCTGGCAGTGCTGAGTGAAAACTAAGGTAAGATTAAGGTAAGATTTAAACATGTTTAAATAAGTGTAAAGACTTTTACTGAAAATTCAAACTTTATTCATGAGACAGAACTCAATGTGATGACTAGCAAATTTACCTATGGGTTGTTAAAGTTATATCATCCAATCTACCATCCCAGCCCGTTACTTTAAACACTGCATTGTTGATGTTAAGACATGTTGTTTTTTTTTTCATGCAGGCTTATTTCACAAAGTTCATGAGATCAGGAGGTTCATTTTGTGCCAGCTCAGTGAGTCAAAACACAGACATGAGGAACTTCAAACTCTCTCCATTACAACTCCAGACACCTGACAGCGTATGCAGCACCCAGAGCAGCCATCTCTATGTTATCATTACCTTGCTCCAGTGAAGGTGAGTTTAAAGTGCCACATTATCATGAGAGAGAAGGCGCACAGGAGCTCGCTTCACCTCAGCTGGAGTTGAAGGGAGCCACATTTGGGCTTTGATAGCTGCTAATAACAGGGTTTGAACCTGAGAAAATGATTGCTGGAGTGGTGTGTTTTCATGTGGATTCACAGACTCCAGGATCTGCTTGCATGTGCCAGAGAAATGGGTCTGGGCTAATGGGTCTGCAGAATCCGGGGTGGAAAGGAAAGGTAATTGGATGATATGACTTTGAAAGTAGCTGTAATTGGCTAACATCACAAGTGCAACTCAGGTCATCCAGATTGTAATTGTTAGCTGTGACTTTAGAGGCATGGGCAGGGGGTAGAAACTAATTAGCTTAAGGCACTTTAGAACGCTATAGGTGTGCTCATAACCTGGTCAATTTGATTTCAGAACAGAGATTGGAAAAGAGATTGGAAAGGTTTTTAATTGGCTAAAGTCCTATTCCACTCCAAGTACAGTACGACAATACTTTGTGATGAATGTAGGTGGGAAGC
This sequence comes from Pterois miles, assembly GCA_947000775.1. Classification (NCBI taxonomy): domain Eukaryota; kingdom Metazoa; phylum Chordata; class Actinopteri; order Perciformes; family Scorpaenidae; genus Pterois; species Pterois miles. Next base: position 3,867,447 of record CAMQGK010000328.1, read on the forward strand.
TTTCTTTTCCACATCACATCAATAGCGTGTCCCATTGGACACAACAGGGTTGCCAGTTCCACACAGTCTTAGCTTCAGAGGAAGGTTGTCCTGTCTTTGGCCCAAACTGTGTTTCATCCAAATGCTGAATGAAGTAAACCAACGCCAGTATTACGGCTCAACGAAAGTCAAAATCTTAGTGCTCTCCTTGATTAAAAAGGACACGTTGATGCTAAAGTGTTAAAGTTTACCATATGTCCAGAAAAAAAGTAATGTATTCTGTTATTGTCTGTTTTTAAAAACGAAAGAAATTAGTGAAGTCTGCTTTGCATATTTGTGAAGACATCAAATTATTAGTCAATTGCTGAGACTCGGAACATGGCAATATTGCTAAAAATAAGTTCAACCAGCCAGGAGACACAACGGAGGTCTGTACTACGAAGCAGGATTTGAGGATAGCGAGGTAACATCAGGTTCAAGCCTTGGTTTTCCACCCTCGTCGGTGGTTCACTTCTTATCAGGGTAGATCATCACGGTAACGTATGCTGAACACCTCACCTGCTCCAGAGCAGGTTATGCTCCAGATACAAGATCAAATTGTATAAAAGCACCGCCTACTGACCAATCAGAGCTCAGTGAGCAGATCGTAAGATATTATTACACTAAGACCATGAAGTTTAAATCATAATCCAGGCTAAAAGCAACAGAATTTAAACTAAAACTGCAGGAGGGACAGCTAGATTAATGCTGTAGGTGCTTACCGCTTTATGTATTATGTTTTTATATTTATCTTTTTACTTGCTCTGAAGTCTGTTTCACACCTTCGGAGTCGGGGACACAGCTGAAAAAAAGGCTGAAATAGTCACACACACCACAATCTTGTCAAAGGTCATAATGAAGTGTAATCCATTCATCCATTTTCTGAAAGCTTTTTATAATATCACTGCTCCATCTAGACGACTATTTGATTTTTGAGGCTGTTAAATTAATAAATCTGTTAATTTCACATTCATATATCTGCAATGTTTTCTTTTGCCAGCTTCAGTTGTGTTACTTTTAGCCTGGATTATGTCTTCGTATGGAAAAAAAGATCTCCAGTCTGCCTTGGACCAGACTTCCTCGCCTACTGTATCCCACAATGCAAAGCGCTAGGTAGGTACAGACTACTAATTGCAGCCAAAAACTGCTCCTTTTTTGCATTTTTCATAGCTCTTTCATCACTAATTTTACTTCTGAAAGCTTTTGAGGGGAGAAATTAATATTGAATATTGACAGTTTTACAATATTAGATGGTTTGGTTATTTGCTCCAACGTTTTCAGAGTTTAGAAGCTCCACAAACTGTTGTGACAGCTAACTAGCGCCTGCCAGGGTCGCTACCTCGCCAGCCAGTTGGTCACTCTCACAGACTGCTATAAGCTGGCTGGAGCTCTCTAGAGACCGGTCTGTAGACGAGAGGTTTTTATTTCCTTGTTGATGGATGGCTTGTTTAAATGTCACAACGCAAACATGGATTAGAAAATTAACAGGAACCTGTGATTATCTGCCATCATGGAGTTGAAAGCTCCACAATCGCCTGTGGGCGTAGCTCGCTCGCCAGCCGGTCAGTGATGCTCACAGATCGGCTACGGAGATACCAGCTGAGACAACACCACCCTTTCTAACATTACTCTGACATCTGGAGGGAGATCAGCCCACTGTTTTTGATTCTGTAACTGAAAAAACAGTTTGAGTAAATGTTGTGGATCAATGTTTTATATTAACCGTCTGCCCTCGTTGATGATGCCGTTTGTCTTACTTCACTGTGAGCTGTTAGAATAAATAGTTTAAGGGGTAGAGGAGCTAAACAATGCACTCAAAGTAAACAAACACTGGTCACAAACCACAATAAAAATAATTGCAATAAGATTAAGTTTGTTTGTTTTTTTCCGGTGCTTTAAGAGCATGTTTTAAGGCTTAACCCTTGCCTAGCATACTGCAGAATAAAAGCCTTAACTGCTTCATACTGCATACTACAGAGGAAAGTAGTATATAATGTATACTGCGTTTGTCAGTAGTTTGTAGTAGGCACCCATCACCGTAAACAAACAGTGTTCTGTAATATTTACCCACATGCAGGTGCACGGTGAACCAAAATGGCCAGTGTACCCAGCAGCACAGCCCAGTTATCAACACTAAGCATTTAGAAATATAAACCGCATTAAGACACTTTAGGAGGAGCACAGTTTGGTTCGTCTCACAAAGCTCAAAAATGAATGAATATGCCACAAAGCATCAGCTAAAAGATAACAAAATCTAAACAAGCAGAACTAAGCAGAAGACAGAAAAGAGGGAAAAACACTGAGGGCAAAACAGCAGCAAATTATCCAACAAACTGAACGTACTGAACTGTTTCATCTTATCTCTGCTGTGATCACATCTGCCAAATACTCAGATGCCACCTCACTGGACACCTATACAATACAAGATAGATAGATGATCAGCACAGAAAGAGCATAATAAGGCATAAAACCTACCTCTACAGGTGGCATCTACGCTCTTCTGCAGCACTGTGCTACTGCATTTTACAGCTGGTTCTATTAACACAGAGATAAATAACAGTGGTTTAACACGTATGACGTGCTGCCTTACTGTACAAGTGGAGAAAGTGAGTGTACAACTAACTGACAAATATGTATAAAGTGACAAAAAAAATATGTGTACAAAAAATAAAATGTTATATAGAAAACAACATGTACTGTGAATATTGCAAATTGCACATTGCTGTTGTGGAAAGAAATATATTGCGCATGTATGCACATTCATGGAGTCTCAGCTTTGGGTTGCAAGGGAATGGGGGGGGGGGGGGTATAGTATGATCTGGTGACCGCTCGGTGTTTGTGCACTTGTTTATGGGTGGGTGGTTTATTATGAGATTAAGAGTCGGAGTTTAAACATACCTCCAGTAGGAATCCCGACTCGTTATCTGCCAGCTGAACGCGTTGTGGAGCGCAATGGCGACTACGCATTATTTCTACAGGACATCTTTTCTAATGTGCGTTCTGCGGGGTATTTAAAACGCGCCCGGATGTGACAAACGATTGTTGCGCTGTTGGCGTCTTCCTTATACGGAAGGCTACAGCTACTTAGGGGAGGTGGAGACGTACGGTGGCAGTGACCAGCCAGGTAAAAATTAGCTGGGAAACCTAATGAACCATCAGAGATGCTTGCTGTCATGCGAAAACTTGCCAAAATACGACACAGTTTGCACACGTGCTCAGTTTGATCAGACTGATCCCTGTTGTAGTTATACTGTGCTTCAAATTAATGATTAGGATTTTCTGGATGAGAAAAATAAAAACAAATTGGTTCACCTGACAACATAGTGTACCCACTAAGAATCACCCAACAAGAAATGGAGCTCTCACTATATCACTTCAGTGTTGTGCCTGTGAGCATTACATTTGCTGCTACCACCAGAGTTCAACAGAAAGAGGATAATTTGTTTTCCAGTGTGTCACTGCCTCAGTATTGCAAGCAATATGGGTTGAAATCCAGGATTCTTTGTTCTCTTACATGCCATCAGTTGATGCAACGTAATTACAACAAAACAGACGGAAGAAACGAGAGAAGAAAGTGATATGGAGACAGAAAACAACATTTCAGAGAAGTGCTAATGGATTTTAAGATGTTTTCTGAAATTGTGCCCAAATTTATGACCGACTGTGAGTGAGGTCGTACCAATTTTGAGAAGCAACAACAGCAAACTCAACATCACCCACTGGTTCACAGTGTGGATCTTGGAGTGTAGCTAACAGTCTGTTCTGAGCACTTTGGATTTTTTTATGGCGACAAATTCGGCAACAGAAAATCTCCTGGTATATTCCTTATTTCTCTCTACACAGAGATTAATGGCCCCCATGCCCTGATATTTAACTAGTGAATGAAAGAACCTGTCAATCACACATTGAACACACCGCTCAGGGACAAGCAATATTTCATCTACAGTTTAATAAATGTAACCACTGATGACCAGTGTGCAGGTGATTACAGCTGTGTATCTGGACCAGGAAATTAATACTGGGGAAACTCTGACATTTCAAGATGTTGAAAGCAAGGCCACCAATAGAAGGCAAGGCCCCACGGGTCTGCAGCGGAAAAAAAATTTGAATAATTTAGAAATAAATATAATTCAAAATAAAAAAAAAAATCCTCGGTTGCTGCTTCATTATTTATTATCATCATTATTCTACAATTTAATGTCAGCGGCTGGACAGAATAGTTTTAAAATGGTCTTTTAATTGTGCTCCGCTCGAGAAGCTACGATGTGAGGATGACCCCACAGTCACTATGTCAAGAGCCCCAAGAGGCCCTTTTCACTGCAGCCAGCATGTCATAGCAGAGTAAACTCAGGTGTAACTGATAAAATAAATGATGGTCTCCTTCTGTTTAGTGTGTCACAGCCATGCCAATGAGCCAGCATGCACAATACCAGGGCACTGGCCCGCCTAAATGGAACAAGGCCATAATTGATGTTATTAATTGCATGTGTTTACCCTGCAATGACATGTCAGAATGGCTGCTGTGATAACAACAATGTGCATGAACGAAGCCTTTGGCAATCACAGTGGATTTAAAGGATTTAATGTCAAGTGGGGCTGATTTTTAAAGGAGTTAGGAGCTTTTAAGTTTAAAGCCCCATCAGACTGGAATAATTTGCCCAATTTACTCAGATCAATTACTTCTTTCTGTGATTTCGAGACCTCTTTGCTGGCTTATGTTAAATCTACTTGTTCTTGCTCTTGATTGTATTTGCTTTTGTTTTCAGTGAACTCAGTATTTTGACATGTTCCTTTATTAATATTTTCATCATTATTTTTATGTTAATTATTTTCATGTTGTGTTGATGTGGTTTGACGTTACTATGCTGATTTTGTTGAATTTCTTTAAAAATGTATTATCATTAATATTCATGTGTTTAAATGTTTGTTAACTTCTACGTTTTGTGCCCGAGGATCCCCTTGGTGGTGCATCTCAACGGATTTATCCTCTAATAAATATTGAAATAAAAATAATTAAAATTACCTGCTGCCTCGCTGCCATCTGAATACTGTTGCTGTCATGGGCTTGTAGTTGTCAGAAATTAGTGTTTCTTTCAGAGAAGATACTAACTGCGGTCACCTCAAACAATGTGTATTATTGTCTGCAGCACAAATTTGAAAGTCTGTGTTGTGTGTGGGGACTGTGAGATAGTGAATGCTGCCTGGATGGTTGATAGTGTGATTGGGAGGAATGGACCAGCAGGTGTGGATTTGCCAGAAAAATTCATTTATTCAGACCAGCCACAAAAAGGAGAAACAAACTGTGTCCTTTGGGACCTCTGCAGACAATTAATGGAAAAAATCTGGTACATAAAACACTGGCCTTTCCTAGAGAATAAAAACAGACCAGCCAGATTGCTGTCCTCCATTACCTTTATACCCTGTCACCTGCTGTCTTTGGCCAATCAGGGAGGATCTCTCATGTAACCCAGGTACCTCTCAAGAGCCATAAGCAAAACATAAATGTTGTTAGTAGAGAAACAAGTAAGCATTCCCTCTTTTGCAGCTGACATTACAGCAAGAAAAATATATAAACATTTTACAAAAGACATTTTAAAGGGGAGGCACTCTCCTTTAATGTTCAGGGAATTAAAATCCCATTAAAGTCCCCCTGCAGAAAACCTGTGTGAGCAGAAAGACTAAACATAATGGTCAACAGATGAGGAATGTGCACCTTCCTGTCAGCAAACATGCCACTCAAGGAAATTATATATTTGGAGTGGAGAAAATAGGCTTCATGACACTGTCAAGATGTAAAATTCTGCAATTTTCTGGTTTTGCATCTTTCCAAAGTAGTTGTTGCCTCACCATTCTCACAAGTGCCATATCAGGTTGAGCTGTGAGCTGATCATTTAAAACTAAAATCAGATCCTACATCTGTAAAAGTTTAGGGATCGTTAAATAAATAAAAGTCCATTAAAGCCAAGTTAGTTTGCACCATAGACTGCATGTAAAGATGGATGAAAAAGTGAAGCCAAAACATGGCGATTGTCCCCTGGTGGCTGGCTGCAGTATAGGTCACAAATTCTGCCTCCTCCATGGTAGCGGATCAATGTACACATCAAACAAATGGTTTCTGTCATTTTAGGTAGCTCTTTATGGTATATATGATATATATGTTCAAGTGTTCATTTTTCAGATAAGTTTGGTTTTTATGAAGGATTTGATGGATGAGATGTCATGATTGACAGCTGCTCTGAGTGAAGTAGTCACTCAGCCGTAGACTTGGGAAACTTCCCAGAAGGAATCAATGTAATAGAACATGTGTCACTTTGATCATGAATGTAGTTATAGAGATATTATGGTTAGTTGTGTCAAAACAGCTACCATGGTGCTAACGGTGCAGCTAGGTGGCTCACGCTAGCAAGCTGCGGCCATGCTCGGCTCATGATTGGCTCAGGTGGGTGTGCGTGCAGGACCTCGGTACTGTGGCTCAAGGTAGGAACCCAGAACATAGTCCTGCAAGCTGTTTTCATTTCACTCTCATGCTTTTGATTTGCCATGTACTTTTTTCAGTCCTTGAGTTTTCCAAAAACTTTCTATAAGCAAAACCAGTGCAATGTGTGTGTGTGTGTGTGTGTGTGTGTGTGTGTGTGTGTGAGAGAGAGAGAGAGAGAGAGAGAGAGAGAGAGAGAGAGAGAGCGAGAGCTGGCTAATCCTTTTTCACTTAGCAGCAGAGTGTCATTGACTGTCATTGACAACAGAGCAGATACCCGGGGCCACACTCTTCCCCTGGTGGTACACAACAACTGTAACAACAATAACAGCGACATCAAGCTGCTCTCGCTCTCTGAGCCTGACAAGAACAGCTACTGGGGGCATTCCTGCTGCCAAGGTGACTTCGGTTGGCTGTGTGTATGTGTGTTACAACAGTTGTGGGCTATACAGTATAATGTGGCTTTTGGGAAGCAAGTCTTCCTCTGAGTGTTTTGATAGAGAAGAAGCTCTGTCACTGGGCTACCTCATTCATCCATCCATCCATCCAACCAATCCATCCATCCACCCACCCATCTATCCATCCATCCATCCATCCACCCATCCATCCACCCACCCATCTATCCATCCATCCATCCATCCATCCATCCATCCATCCATCCATTCACCCTGTCTCTAAGGCTGAGCCCCTCACCCTGTCTCTAAGGCTGAGCCCAGCCACCCTGTCTCTAAGACTGAGCCCCTCACCCTGTCTCTAAGGCTGACCCCAGCCACCCTGTCTCTAAGGCTGAGCCCCTCACACTGTCTCTAAGGCTGAGCCCCTCACACTGTCTCTAAGGCTGAGCCCCTCACCCTGTCTCTAAGGCTGAGCCCCTCACCCTGTCTCTAAGGCTGAGCCCCTCACCCTGTCTCTAAGGCTGAGCCCAGCCACCCTGTCTCTAAGGCTGAGCCCCTCACACTGTCTCTAAGGCTGAGCCCCTCACACTGTCTCTAAGGCTGAGCCCCTCACCCTGTCTCTAAGGCTGAGCCCCTCACCCTGTCTCTAAGGCTGAGCCCCTCACCCTGTCTCTAAGGCTGAGCCCAGCCACCCTACGAAGGAAACTCATTTTAACTGCTTGTATCTACAATCTTGTTCTTTCTCATTTTTTCTGCCCCAAGTGAGGCAGTTGAAGTATCTCAAGGTCTTGCTCAACAGTGAGGGTAAAACCAGAGCGGGAGATGCAGTTTGGTGAAGCATTAGCAGTTATGTGGGCGCTGTATGGAAGCATTGTGGCGAGGAAGGAGCTGAGCCAGAAGTCAAAGATCTCGATTTACCAGTCCATCACCGTTCCAACCCTCACCTACGGTCATGAGCTTTGGGTACTTGATACATGATGGCAGCAACGGCAGATAAACCACAACTGTTATGAGATGGCTGCATCAGTTTCCTGTTGAGTTTAATAAAAGCACTACCCACTGTCGAGCATGCCTTTCAGCTTGTGCACGTCTGTGGCTTTGTGGGATTGCATGACAAATTACAACAGAGAGTGATAAGAGCATAGCTTATATTGGTAGAAAAAGAAATTACCTCATCCGTTCCTTGATTTGTTTCATGACTTATTCATTTATGACTCGCTGCAAAACTCCTCTTATTTTTTTTTCCAGCCATCAAGCCCTCGTTCTATTACCGGGTGCATTTTGATAATTGTTGCAGTTAGCCCATCTACCTAAATGTGTCAAACTGCAAGGTTTAGTAGAACTATTGCCACAATCACCAATGACTAATGGGACGACTAATGGCATAAATGGCTTCTTGTTCTCTAAATGTACTGTCAAATAAATGATGGTGCTTGAAGTTAGTAGATTGTGACTGATATCCCTTATGGGGATTCCTTTATTATGTGTCAAACTTCTGCTATTTTCAATCACACAGTGTAACTTTCCCGACCATACAAGCGCTCATTTCATTTTCCGCTGAATTTCCAGAAAAACGGCAGAAGAGATGAACAGTGGTTCTGTGGTCTCATTAAACCACTGCAGAGGAAGAGGGTGCAACAAGATGATGTCATTTCCCACTAAATGTTTTTTTTGAAATGTGCAAACTGAAACTGAAAATGTGCATTAAGACAGGTATATGGAAATGCACTTCTGTCTTTAAATCTTGCTCTGACTTTATTTTGTCTTCGGTTGTGCCTAGTGAAGCTCAAACCTGACTCAAAATCTATTCTGAGACTTCTTCAACTAGAAACAGTAGCATCACTTATTTGTTCAAATGTTTGAGTGACCTTTGTTCAGGGTTGTGATCGTGCCAGTAGTGACTGCAGAAAGCATTACAGAAGACATCAGGCATGGTGGTTTGCCATACAAAGTGTGTGACTTTAGTTAGTTTTTAGTTTTCAATAAGTTTGTGCCATCTCCTACCAATAGTCAAGTCAAGATTCATTGCTTTTGAGCATATAGGTGATGGCTACCACAACCATCACTACAATCCTAATCTTAACCAAGTACTTTGATTAAACTGAATTTTGACTGAAATTTTCCTGAGCTTTCAGCTACATCCCCTGGCCGTCATCTGTTTGCTCATTTGTCATAGAATTGATTTCGCTATTATAGTTGTTAATAGGTCACAGCGAGGTGGCTGTATATGGGTGGGAGACTGCAGCAAGGTGTCATTCTTTAAACTACCACCATGTGGCAATAAATCCAAAAATGTTTGGGAGCTTCACTTGTCACATTAATCTAATGAAGGCTATAGTACCAAAAGCAACAATAACAATCTGCAATGTTTGCCCCAATTTTAAATGTATGGAGGATGGACAAGGGTAAGATAAGAACATCTCTGAGGGATAATGGCGACTGGCAGTGAGGCTGAAGGCTGCAACAACCCAAATTGGCTCCGTAGCAGAGCAGAAGCCTTCTACTCCTCACAGGATGGTTTCTCGGCCTTCTCTCTGGCTAATGAGTACGAATGTCAGATATAGTTTGTCCCTAAGTCCACACCACAGTAGCTTGAACTGCTAACAATGGCAAGCTACGCTAAGGATGCTAACGACTAATTAGCTGAAGCCGAATTCACTGTGCGCATGCGACAGCGCTCACATCTCTGCTGTAGATGTTTCTCTGACTGACTTTTAACAATTTCAGATTTTGAATCAAACATGTCAGAGTATATGTTTAGTGACATTCACTGAAATAAACGAAAGGTCAAGATGTGTTCGGTGGGTCAGATTGTAAGATATCTGCAGTGAATCCTGTTTACATCTCAAATCATTAAAGTATCAGAAAACTATTGATAACACTTTATAATAACCATCATTTATAAATGACAAATTGACAGTTAATTAAACAGTTCTTTTACTGTTAACAGACAATGAAATGATCATTTATGACATTCACTAATTATTAGTAATGGTATTATTTATGTTATTTTATTAGTAGTTTGTGTAATATGACAAGACTAAATTATATACTGTATTATAGCTGATAGGAGATAATAACAAAGTGATTACCAAATTATTTGCAAACCTTTAAGAAATGATTTACCATTGACAAAGTCTGAACTATCTAAGTATTATATTATACTAAGTTTATTGACGCTTTGCAAAAAATTTATATGCTACTTAACAAGGTATTATAATCAGACATTGTAACTTTATAACAGCAATCCAAACCATGTTTATAGTTTAATTATTAACCATTAACCAAGGGTTACAATTATCTATGTAATGTTTCTAGATGTTTTACAAACAATTTCTTTAAAGTTTACGATAATATCTTTGAAATAAAATGTGTGCAACAATAAACTGTTAGAATAACATATTATAGCATTATTAATAATTAGTAAGCATTCTTAATGATCATTTTGTTGTAAAATAATGAAGTTTATTCATCAGTTTATCATTTATAAGATGGTTATTCTATTATTTCACTGCCTAATGATGTTTTTGTTTGTTACGTCAGATGTATTTACTTTGTGTATATCATGAAACTTTGACAGGTCTGACTCGTGAACAGCTAATGTTTTGGGATCATCTCTCTCCTGTGAGCATCAGACACGTCCCATTATCCGTAATGTCCACCGAGATGGAGAATATGACCTTGACAGCACCTCAGATGGTTCATCCAACATAACATCTGACAAGTAGATGTCATCTGTCCACCGAAAGCTCAGCCTGGAAAACGTCAAGCTGCTCCTCAAGATCTCCCTGAGAGCACTTCACAAATTGAATCACGGCGTACTGAAAACCTTGACGTGATCCTGTTAACATGGTCTGTGTCCTGTGAGTCCATGATCCTGCATATTAGTTTGAGTCATTTCAGCCTCCACTCTTATACTCACTGCAACTCAAGGTTTAGCATCCATGACAGATAGAGGCACACTGAAAAGAAACAAACACAGTTATGCTAAAACTGGGTCAATTTTGTAGGTGTCAATTAAAAAAACAACATGACATGTAGCACTTAGCTGCTATTAAATAATTAGAGTGATATGTTATTATTCAATTACATCCAGCTGGTGTTGAATGCAGAACATGCAGTAGACCAGTGTCTAATAACAATTAGGGCGATCTATTGGCAGAAATGAAATATAATATTAATAATTATGTTTTCTTTCGTGTATCATCACCTGAAAATATGAATCGTGTTTTCTTTACCTCAGAAGGAGCTGTTTATAGCTACATAAGGAGTGGGTCCTCTCCACGGAGTCCGCCATGTTTCTACAGTCGTGTCTTGTCCTGCATACACGTAACGCCGTACAATCTGACCAGCAGCGAAACGCTTTCCACCATCAAGCACTGGAGACTGGCGTCACCATTCGTCAGTTTATTGACAGGGAAAGGGCGAAACTGTGAAATGAAACACAATTACTGAAGTTACTTTAATATTGAGATGAGTCACAAACACTATACAATTATAACTGTCTAAAGAAATACAAAGAAATATAACTACACTTGTTTATAGTACTGTGCTGCTGTAACTAACTTAAAAGCTTATTAGCGGTAATTTAACCCAATGTCATGAATAAGTATGTTGAATATCAATCATTGTGATAATAATCAACAGAAATGCAAGAACGGTATGTCAGTAAACATTCAAGACATGAAACGTCAAAGACTGAACTAGATTGAAAAAGGTAAAAAAAAACAAGTCAAGATTGGCTTCCTTACTGAGTCACGTGGTACAAAGGTCACATGATTAAATACATACACTGATGCTGCACAAACCTCTGCCATCAGGGGGAGAAAAACCAAAGAAAACGATATCCTGATGGAGACAGAACAGGTAGCCCTGAACGGCTTGGGCCGGAGACGATAGCGTCATTCGCTCCCATTTTCACGTCGGCCACAGTAACTCTTTTACACACTTGGCACACGGGAGAGGCTTCATTAGTTGTGATCTGCGACCTCACCGCAAGATATCACAAGATCCTACGTAATGCTCCTTTACGTCAGTTTATGTTACAGACTGTAGGCCTCACTGCAAGCCCCCAGGAAGAGCACCGATTTTTGTCGCAGCCAAACGGTGGTAATCCAACTTCTGTGTCCGTCACATGATGCCATTTGGCCAAAAAGACTTAAAGACTTACACTGGGAGAGAGACCTCTGAAACTTGTTTTGAGGTAAATCAACTTCTCAGTATGAACACTTGAGTAGCGCTTATTTAAATCATTAGGTCCTAAAAGTTGTGAGGTGCACTAATAACCAAATCCAGGATTATTTCCCTTCCTTTGTTCATGTGAACGAGACCCAGACCGAGGCTGGAGCGAGGGCTGGGAGGCGGAGTTAGCGAGCCGTGATGACGGCGTGACGGCTGCGACCCGGTGACCGAGTCATGTGACTGAGTCATGTGACTGAGCGGACGCCACTGCGCCCGCTCCATGGACTACTGGACGCGGAAGATCTGGGTACTTCTACACTCGGAAGTCGAAAAAGAGAAATTCAGATCAATGCTTTGATTTAATAAATGCGCAACTCAAACCCACATTTCCATCAATATATAAAGCAAACTTCACAATTCTTTGAATATTTTTTAATAATAACACCCTTCACACAGAGATACAAAACAGTGTTTCACAAAAAGTGATTAAAAACAAAGCAAATAATGACTTTTAGTTTCACATGTGTACCATGGGTAATATATCTATAATATCCAATATCCTGCAAATTAACAAAGGGTCTATAAATAGGTCACAATAAAATATAAAGACACCAGTTTACGAAAGGGCTAACTCATGTAGAAGTTAGACGTTTAAAGACAGATAACTTTAGAATACATCTGAGGATTATTGATATTAAAAAAGAGAAACAAGTGGGCTGGCAGCGCCTCACATTTGAATAGTAACACTGTAGATTTGTATTTAGAGGTCCAGTGTGTGTTGTGAACAGTTGTGGGCTGTATAATGTGGCCTTGGGGAAGGAAGTCTCCCTCTGAGTGCTCTGATACAGCAGAAGCTTCACTGCTGATCTGTTATATATATGATGGTAGCGAAGGCAGATACACCACAACTATCACCGGATGACTGCAGCAGTTTCCTGTCGAGCCTCACATAAGCAGAACCCACTGTCAAGGATTCCTTTTGGTGCTTTGGCTGTTTGTGTGTTTACATGCAAAAGTGGTCTATATCACATTTTAAAAAAAAGGAAGTTGACAGAAAAAAATGAAATATGTGTTGCTGTGTATAACTTGCTAGAGATGTAAAGTACTAGATTCAGAAAATAATATTTCAAGGTTAACTATACAGTGTCTAGGAAATTTCATTAAATAAAACATCTCTCGTATTTTCTTCAAGCGTTGTACTGCAGACTACATCACCAGCAGTGTCAGTGGCAGATTTCAGTTTGTTCACTCAGTTTTATGGGCAACGTTTCAGTAACAATGAGTCTGTGTACACTCTTTTGTCTGGGCACATGATGCCAATTTCATAAAATAATGGAGTCACAAAGCAGACAATGATAATCAGACTTAGTGATAATGTGCCTGGATACATAAAGGAGAGGCTGGACCATGTGTACTTAATACTTTCATTTCTTTTCCTGTTCTTTTTATGTATTGTCCTATCTATTTTATTCCATTACATGATATCTCTACATTTCCGTGACAGAAATCATAATCATAACAATCGAGAAAGTTCCTTTTTATGCATTTCGACCACAGTCGTCTCCATTAGGTTGCCCGTGGTAGCTGAACCAGGGAATAGAGAAAGTCATTTTCACTGTTTTCAGATTGATTTGGTTCAGATTGCACAGTGGGTTCAGTTTGCTCTTTGGGTAGTTGAGCAACAGAGTAAATTAAGTCACATCGTTGACCTGTGACTCTGCTCTCTTCACACGCCCCTCTTGAATTAGCCTCAAACCTGGAAGCTGACTTTAAAGAAACATCATTCAAATAGCTATTACCACTCTGAGCTGCTACTTCGGTGACTTGGTGGCAGGAATAATTAGCATAGAGGCAGTCTGGGTCAGTCTGGTCCTCAGGTCTGATTTCATCATATTCAACATCCTTTAAATAGAAAGAAGAAGAAAAAACAATTAAACTGAGATAAAGATGACCTATTATGCTTATTTTCAGATTCACACTTGTATTTTGAGGTTTCTACGGGAACATATTAACACGCTTTAATGTTCCAAAATGCATTATTTTTCTCTCAGCACTTCTTTTTATCCTCTGTTTAAAACGCTCTGTTTGAGCTCCCGCCCCCCTGAAAAGCCCAGTCTGCTCTGATTGGTTAGCTGGTCCATAAACCAAACTCTTTGCCAGACTAACAGCTATGCAACATGTTACTTGGTGACATCACAAAGTTAGGGAAGAAGAGGCAGAACTTCAACAAGGCGTTTCAGGCGGTTCAGGAACAGTGTTTCTGTAGGGCAGAGTAACTCCCCTCGGCACAGATTTTGGGCTTTGTAATTTTGCAGACCTTTTACATGTACAAAACTCTATATAACACACTATAAAGGAAAGAGAAAACCAACAAAAGCATAACAAGTCCACTTTAAACAAAACTGAAACATGGTGGCACACAGAAAAGTGCTGAACAGTCAATTAAATTGTAAAACTTCCTTAACACCACTAAAACTGGGAGGCAATTGCTCTGGGCGCTTGTCAGGAGCAGCCCCCTCACTCTGACATCTCTCCATTGACATGTATATGTACTATGTACTGTGTACTGTGAACAACAGAGTGTAAAACTGAATTTCCCCACTGTGGGACTAATAAAGGAATATCTTTCTTTCTTTCTTTCTTTCTTTCAATAAAAAAACTAAAATGTTATGTTGGTAAAATAAATCACACACATAACAAATTAAAAGCAACTTGTTATTGATGGTGCAGGTCGGATCTCTTATGAGAGTCCTTCCTGAGACTTTCAGGTAGAACCACGGCCACCCTCATTGCACACCCTTGATGCCATCTTCTTAGCGAAGATGATTTCTGCTGTCTTCTGAAGAGATACTGGAGAAAAGTTTTATCCTGACCTGCAGCGCCGGAGCCGATACCAATACTTCTGATTAGTCTGAATTTAGCTGTGGGTAATTTAGTGACATCCAGTTTTGAATGTCAGAAAGATTGCGTGGGTTATCAATATGGACAGTCTTGCTGAGATCAATAGAAGGACACAGCTGTGTGTCATCGCCATGGCAATAATGTACAGTTAGCAATTTCCAAGTTTGTCACCATAAAGTTGCCTTGAAATGGCAGATCAGTGGCAAACTTGGAAGAAGAAGAAGAAGAGATAATAGATCAGATAATATGACAAAATATTCCTGAGCAGTATCTCCTAAAATTTAGTTTGGGATAGCCTACTGTAACCTTAAGTCTGAGCACTCTGACCTGCTAAAAGTAATGGCTAATGGCTGCTGGTACTCCCAAATTAGCCTTTAAAGTACATGATGAGCATCTAGCTGAAAAGATTTTGTCCACTAGTAGCTTCTGTCTTCATGCCACTGTAGGGAAACAGTAGAAACAATCTTTTTTAAAAACTGTTTTCAAAGAGATTATATTGTAGTTGTTCGTTGTGTTTAGCTCAGCGTTTTCAAGGTGTCCTAAATGGCCTTAAAGAGCTGTAAGAGAAAAGAGCTGCATCTCATTTCCTGATTTTTTTTTTTTTTTGCGCCTCGATCCTCCAGCTTGTGACCCGGAAATCGATCTCAGCGCTCCATCTTGGAGGACATCCCAATTCCTAAAATGCATCTCGAGGAGCGAGGAGGCTTGCCGGAGGAGCACAAGCTTAGGGACTGTATTAGTAAGTACTTCAAGCAAGCTGTTTCTCTGGGATAGGCAACAGAAACCACCCGCCGCCACCGTGGTTTCAGAAATGAAAGAAAACTCACCCCGTGTGTGTTTTCTTGTGGTGTATCAGTACTCGACACAGCTTCTGTAAACATATAGGACAACATACAGTATAGTAATATCTGGTGGAGGTTTTACTGATCGTAGCCACATATATGTAACCTGTGTGCTGGTTTGTGGGTCTTACTCAGTTGTTTCTTGATCGTCTTGTGCATAATCTTCAGTAAGACCATCAGCACGGTTACTATGATGATGACACCTATAATCAAATATGGTATACTTCCTGGACAAAGACAGTGAAAGAGGAAGACAGATGAAAAAAGACAGATGAAGAAAAAATATTGACCATACTAAGCACAACCTGCTTCTCATATCCTCTTTACTATAAATACTTTATAAATACTTTAATATATAAATATTTTAAGAACAACATGGAGCCTGAATGTAGAAAAAAAATTTAAAAATGTCAAGAGATCAAAATGTGACTGAATCATTCCAAGTATCCAAACTAAGGTGTTAATACAATTATCACAACATGCTGGAACTTCAGTTAACACTAAAATATACAGGATATGTGTTTAATATACAGGTATATGGAAGCTCTGATGATATTACCAGCTCTTTGTGCTGCTGATGCAGCAGATGTTGTATTGAGGGTTATGTATGACGTAGGCTTTTCGGTAATAACATCTGAGCTGGTTGAAGAAATACTGGAGCTGTTTGTAACTGCAGATGAGAGAGTGGAACCATCAACAACTGTTTTTGGAGTTGTCTTGGGATGGGAGGACACAGCTGAAAATAACAGACACTATTAATGTATGTGCAGGTTGAACAGTTATTACTTTTTGTCAAAGAAGTGGTATTTTTTTAATTGAAGAGCATAAACTTACCATCTGTAACTTTAAGCTTCACTTTTATATACGAATCAAAACCACTTCTCTCCAGTCCACATATGTATGTCTTAGAGTCTGACTTTTGGAGATTAGTGAAGGTCACAAATAAACCTTCTGCTCTGTTAGTTATCTTTATTTTCTTCTTATATGCAGTCTGTCCAAATGCTGCTTTGACAATGACATGGTTGTCTTTTGAGCATGGATCATTACAAAAGTACTTGACATTAAATGTTTCATCAGTCCAAACGTTCCAGTCTGAGCATGTGAAATTCACATTTCCACCAACATGGCCATTTATGTTGAGAGGCTTCATCTCCACAACACTCAGAGCTACAAGTGGAAATACAAAAAAATGTTGTTGCTATTGTCACAGTGTCAATGTCTAAATTAATTCAATTACACAGATTTCTTTGAATATTGCTGCATTTTATTATTTGTGATGGCAAAAGTTCACATTCTTTCAAAAGGGAAATGACTCATTTAACAAAACAAACAAAAAGCATTATCAGCTAACAGCTCCAGCATTTATACACAGGCTACAACGCAAATACAGAGAAAACAGAAAAGCATGAACTCACCAGAGAGTAGACAAGTGTAAGCATAGAGTTTTAGCATGGTGAAAATGACCAGAACTAAAGAACTAAAGAGCAAGCTTGGGAATCATCAGGTCAGTCAAACGACAGTCTTCACACTTCCACTAAACTTCCTCTTCCTCTCACCCTCACAAAGCTTGCAGCTCCTCCTTTTTCTCTGAACACACACACCTACACTCACACACACTGGCACAATGCGTAAGACTACGTTAGTGCATACAAAACAGCAAACCATACACATAAAACAGGAAACTTTTTGATTTATTTTTATTTTTTTTATTCAGAATTTGAACAGAAAGCAAAGTGTATTATTTAAACTTAAAGAATGTGCATGGGTGTGGATTTGACACTTCTGTAAAAACCACAGTGGCACAAAACTAACTGTGCAGTATTGTGCAAATACAAAAGACAGATATGTCACAAAGTATTTTGGCTGCAGGTTTTAGTTTTATCACATCTAATTCAAACCTAATTCAATTCAAAATATCAGTTCTTAATCCTAAAATGTAGTAAATTACTTTCTAGGGACCAACTCTTTGTCCCCAAGTGTGAGATGAGCCCATAATGTGACTGTTTTAACAGATTTTGTTCATATAACTTGTTTACAAAACATACATGCATACTTGTGTGATAATTTGAATGAATCCAAATCTATGAGCCACTGCTTGTGTCCACTGACGTCGACTCCAGAGCAGCATTCTCGGGAAAATAGAGAAAAGTTTAAAGCTGGAAATAGAAAGAGAGTAATGTGGAAATGCGTGGACGCACATTCAGTGACACTCATCAGACCATCCATCTATCATCTGTAACCACTTATCCTGTTCAGGGTCCCGGGGGGGCTGACTTTGGGCGAAGGCTGACACATAGAGACAGATAACCATTCACGCTCACATTCACACCTACTGGCAAATAAGAGTCAACAAGTAACCTGCATGTCTTTAGGGGGAAGCTGCAGAACATGGAGACACCCCACGCTAACATGGGAAGAACATGCAAACTCCACACAGAAGAGCCCCAAGCTGGACTTGAATCTGCGACCACTGCACAGCGGTAACCAGTGCAGCATTGTGCCACTCCTCCATCAGATTAACATTTAATCAAATAATGTGGGACAGTTTAGACCACTTAGCCAATTAATAAATCAATCAATGTTGTGACATAGCTTTTTGACTGACTGGATGGGTCAGCCTGGTCTCACCAAATGGAGTACGAATGACTCAGAGATTTCTGAGTAATGCAAACGCATCTATGTGAATATGCTACAGTCAGAGCGAGTGATGAGGAGATGGATGGGTCCAACAAACATGGGACTTTCAACCAGGACACCAAGTGCCAACGTTATTTTGAAGTTATCAGACTATCAAATTAAATCAGAAATACATTTAACTGACAATGCATGTGTGCAACATACTATATCCATAAAGGGGCCACATCTCTTTGCAAAGAGAAACTAAATGGCATTGAGGTTAGTAGCTGTAGACCATAGTGGAAAATCTGTTTTTTATCTGTCAGCCTTCTGCCATATGATGCTGGTATAGTTGTTCCTGCTGCAGTGATCATTCAGAGTTGTGACATACTGTCGCTGTGTGGCGTGTTATACCCTTTTCATGGGTGTGAGTGTACTGTAAACTTGGTCTTTATCCATCATCAATGTGTGGAGTGATTGGTAGACTTCATCAGGACCTGCACTCTGTGGGAACATGACCGTTTGATCTGTGTTATTAAAATTTTCCCACCTTAAACAGAGTAAAACAAATAAAATTTCAATGAAACTGAAAGACAATGTATTGATGCAACACGTCTACAAAAGGCACACATTTGGAAAGTGACCTTAAATGGCAATAACGTTAGTGGCAACAAGCCAGAGGTTTTTCTGCTTAATCTGTCAAAATTCTGCAATATGATGATGATGGCATAGTTCCTGCTGTAGTTATCAGTCACAGTTGTGGCATAGCTACATGGTGTGTCATACCATTTTGGTGGGTGTGAGCATGCTGTAGACTTGGTCTTTATCTGTCGTCAGTGTGTGGTGTGATTGGTTGACTTCATCACGACCTGCACTCTGTGGTAACATCACATGTTTGAGTTATGTTAATAGACTGGTCCCACGTTAAACAGAGTTAAACAAAGTGAAACTGAAAGACTACATGTCTAAAGAGGCACACATTTGCAAAGTGACCTAAAATGGCAATAAAGTTAGTAGCTACAAGCCAAAGTGAAAAAGAGAACTGTTGGTAAGACCGTAATGATACGTGGAAATGATCATTTATACAGCAGATGCAACCGCTAGCTCAAGTGTCAACATTAACAAGTTATTTTGTCCACTGCAGAACTCAACATATCATGAATACAGATACTACATGACTAAAAGGTCTTTTAAAACATATTAAAAAAGTATTTATTACAGAATCCATCCAGGTTTACCCTGGACAGGTCGCCAGTCCATCGCAGGGCAAATAGAGACAGTCAAGCATTTACATTCACATTCACACCGAAGACCCCGGAGAAAACCCACGCTAACGTGGGGAGAATGGCTGTGAGGTGACGATGCTAACCACTACACCACTGTGCAGCCCCATTATTACAGACTGTGTTTAGTAATTATAATATTCTAGTTGAATCCATATCTATATGAAGATATGTGAATCAATTAAGTCTTATCTCCTATTGCCTTATCTTCTATTTCTCTTATCTCAAAATACAAACACAATAGTTTCATCGCATCACATTTAGTAGCAAAACATGATGTTTACGCATTTAAACTGAAGGAGAATCTTGAAATTAACAAAACAGAAAGTGCCCCGCAGGTTGAGGATTTACATTTTGAGAGAACAGAGGCTTATAGGAAAGTGTGTGTATGTGTCACTAGGCACACATAGGTCATATGTAGGTCAAAAACACACACACTGTGTGACCTATGAATCTCAAATACAGAGACATCTCTCAGATATATACATTTTCAAGAGTATGTAAACATACATGATCGTCTTCAGTGACGCCTCATATCGTTCACAGTAAAACAGGTTTTGTTACTTTCAGTTTTTGAGCTGAGGGAGTATTTGTGATGAAAAGTGATGCAAATACTGTACAATAACTCCCTATATGTGAGCGTATTAGGGCCACTATCTCCCCCCACAGATAATATTAAGTCAGCAGGACAAAGGGCCTTTTTCCATCATCTCCATCCTGCAATAATCTCCCTATGAACATCCGAAAGTCTGATTATGTCTATTTTCTGTCATAATTTTCTAGTTTGAGTAACTGTTGCTTTTCTATCAGCTCAAACCAGTCTGGTTATGTTCCTCTGACATCTGCTATCAACAGGGCGTTTTCACTCAGAGAACTGCTGCTTACTGGATACTTTCTATATTTCAGACCATTCTTTGTAAACCCGAGAGATGGCTGTGTGAAAATCCCAGCAGATCAGCAGTTTCTGAAATACTCAAAGCAGCCTGTCAGGCACCAACAAACACGCCACATTCAAAGTCACTTAAATCACCTGTCTGTCCGATACTGATGCTTAGCGCCAACTTCAGCGCTCTGTCTTGACCATGACTACATGCCTAAATTCATTGCTGTCACATGATTAGCTCATTAGATATTAATGAGATGTTGAACATAATGTGCATACTGTATATAGACAGTATTTTAGCATGTCTTTGCCTTACAGATGGTTTAAGATTCAAAACTCACCTCTCTTGTGTCTTCTTGTGGGGTGCTAACAGCCACTGAAAAACATACATTTGTTTATCTGACTGGCCACAACAAGTCGTTGGATGATGTGATAGAGGATATACAGTACAGTGGCAGTCCTGGATGTTTTGGTATCCTAGGCCCTGCTCAGACCTAGCATTAGCAAGCGTTCTTCGTGATCTGAACAAAGTGGACAGCTTTAAGTACGTCTGTTCATACCAGGCATTCAAATGCATCTTCACATGCGTCTTGAGTAATGACTTGTGATCTGATCTCACTTCGCCGCTCTACATGCAAATAAACACATAGTAAACACATGGCTAATACAGCAGACACTGTGATATAATATCACATGAATGTCATGTCAGCAGTAATAACCTACATATTCATGAACTGACACATTTCCAACAATGTACTTTGCATACCTAGCCGATAGATGAGATATATTTAAATAAAATACAGCTGTACCGACAGGAAACAGGAGAGCACAGAAGCCATTTCGGCACTGTGAGCCAAATAAGCGCTTGTGTCTTCCTGTTTATTCACATGAGGAGCACAGAGATCCTTAATGTGTCCCGAGACACATTCATATACACACTGCTAAAAGAATGTGGCCATACGCGGCCCAGACCACATCGGAAAGTAGTCTGAAAGGTCCGATCTCAGTGCGTCCTCAATGCATCGTCAGTGCGTTCACACCTGTACTCAGAGCTGTCCACTTGTGAGGCGATCAGTGAGGACTCATGTTAATACCAGGTCTGAACGGAGCCACTCTGAGGTGGTCTGGGCCACACTGTGCCACATTCTTTTAGCAGGTATAAAGTGAAACGTTTGACCATTAATTACAACAAAACCATGTTTTCTGCTTTTCTAATCTTCATCCCTGGTTTCTTCACTTACAGAAGAACTGACCTTAAAATCCTATTACTGCACATCCTGTATGTCATTACTTATTTTAACTGTGTTTTTAATATTTATACCATGAACCACCACTGTACACAGCTGGTGTGTCTTACTCTGGCGTTTCTTCATCATCTTCCTGGTAAGAATCAGTCCGATCGCTACGGTTATTATAAAAATCAAACCTGAAATCAAATATGGCACATATCCTGGCAAAAAGAGAGAGAAGGAGAAAGATTAACAGATTCATCTTACTTTCAGCTGCAGCTTGCTCCTCACATCCTCTTACAGGTAAAAGTCTAAGTGAACACTAATACAATGAAATTAAATTTAAATGTTAAAGTATCGAGGTTTAAGGGCAAACACATGGTTAGTAAAGAGATGCTTTTAGCAGTGGATGAGCTTTTAAACATGGGTTCATTTGATAATTATATCAAAAAAATCAAGACATTTTGCTTTTCATTTAACACCAAAAAGTGATTTGATTACAGTCTTGTAATGTCAGTGCAGTTTAATATAACTATATTCATAGTATTATATTCACTTTCATTCATCACTTAACTGTATGTTTTCCATTTAATGTCGCAACAGCTTGAAGATCATACTGCAGTAGCAGTGGACATATTAATAATACTCTACATGGCAATTTCAGTTATGAGGGAAACGTATGTATCAAATTCAAGTGAATGCACTTCATACCGGCGCCTTGAGGTGCTGATGCAGAAGGTGTTGTTGAATAAAGGGTTGTATATGACATGGACATATCAGTAATAATATCTGAGCTGCTTGAAGACATACTGGGGCTGCTGACGACTGTTCCTGGAGATGTCTTGGGACTGAAAGACTTGTCTGAAAATAACAGACACTGTGTATATATTAAACTATCAACACAGTTATTACTTTTTGTCAAAGAAGTGCTATTTTTTTAATTGAAGAACATAAACTTACCATCTGTAACTTTAAGCTTCACTTTTATATAAGAATCAAAACCACTTCTCTCCAGTCCACAAAAATATGTCTTAGAGTCTGACTTTTGGAGATTAGTGAAGGTCACAAATAAACCTTCTGCTTTGTTAGTTATCTTTATTTTGTTCTGATGTGCAGTCTGTCCAAATGCTGCTTTGACAATGACGTGGTCGTCTTCTGAGCATGGATCATTACAAAAGTACTTGACCATTAAATGTTTCATCAGTCCAAACGTTCCAGTCTGAGCATTTGAAAGTCACATTTCCACCAACATGGCCATTTATGTTGAGAGGATTCATCTCCACAACACTCAGAGCTACAAGTGGAAATAAAGGAAATTGTTTTAGCGTTTTAGCAGTGTCAATGTCTAAATTAATTCAATTACACACACTGAATATTGCTGCATTTCGTCATTTGATGGCAAAACTTCACCTTCTTCCTAAGGGGAAATGACTTAGCAAAACAAACAAAAAGCATTATCAGCTGACAGCTCCAGCATTTAAACACAGGCTACAACGCAAATACAGAGAAAACAGAAAAACATGAACTCACCAGAGAGTAGACAAGTGTAAGCATAGAGTTTTAGCATGGTGAAAATGACCAGAACTAAAGAACTAAAGAGCAAGCGTGGGAATCATCAGGTCAGTCAAACTACAGCGCTCACAGTCTTTGTGACTAACTATTTAAAACCCTTTCCGGTGAGAAGAAGGGGAAGTTAAATACAAGGAACTCTCTAAAGTCAGCCAACATGTTGAGAAGTACTAACTTTAGAAAACAATATATGCCCTGCTGTCAGGTTGTATGATTACTTTCTTTCAAAATAAAAACAGAGGCCCCATTTACACTTGTGAACTCCTGAACAGCATGCTGAGAACAGATTACACAGATCAGTCAGTTAAAGGTGTAGCAGGAGGAGTGACGTAAATGTGTCAGTGTTTCAGACTTTGTCTTGATCCTTCGTGGATGAATCGTGGTGTTTGATGGCCTTTGAAAAAACATTTTATATGATGTATGCAGAGTTATTAGGGCTGTCAAAGTTAATGTGATAATTGTATCACAAGAAACCAGAGAACCTACAGAATCCCTTAGAACCAATCATGTCCAGCTTATCGGGACAGAGGTTAAATAACTCTCCAAACATTTTTGTGAGGAAAAATTGTCATGGCCATCTTCAAACGGGTCTCTTGACCTCTGACCTCCAGATATGTGAATGTAAATGGGTTTTATGGGTACCCACTAGTCTCCCCTTTCCAGACATGCCCACTTTATGATAATCACAGTCAATTTGGATCAAGTCATAGTCAAGTCAGCACTCTGACACACTGACAGCTGTTGTTGCCTGTTGGGCTGCAGTTTGCCATGTTATGATTTGTGCATATTTTTATGCTAAATGCAGAACCTGTGAGGGTTTCTGGACAATTTCTGTCATTGTGTCTGTCATTGTTTCTTGTTGTTAATTTTTAATAATAAATATATACATGCATTTGCAAAAAGACACATACCTGCCCACTCCCATGTTGATCAGTGTATTAAATACTTAACACATCTCAATTTAAGGTACATTTTGAACAGATAAAAAATCTGGGATTCATCACAATTAACTATGGATAACCATGTGATAAACAGCCCTAATAGTTATCAATAGTATGTATGATAATAATACTGATAATTGTATTATCAGCTATCAAACTATAATAAAATATTTTTTTTCCTCTTGTGTAGCATAAAGGGATTACAACTCATATTTTACTGTGCAACCCTGCATTGCAGAATTACAGTAAATGAACCTTGAGATGAAAAGACACATTCATAGTGCAAGATGAGTACATGACGGCTACGTCTATTTAGGAAGTGTAGCAGCAGCGCAGCAATGAAGCAAGAGGTGATTACAAAATTAAAATGTACAATAAGTAACCTCAACATGAGTTACATGAGTCTCTTCTTGGTTGAAGTGAAAAAAGGAAGACAAGAAGCTTGGTAGTAGAAAACAATAAGGCTGAAAGAGAGAATGAAGTATAATACACACCCAGACAAGCCTGAAGTGTTTCCTCGAATAAAACAGCTATGTGCCATATAAAATAGCACGCCTGTATGTGCCATGTTAGTGTAATGTAAGAACTGAAAGGGCTATAGCATCCAAAGGCTGACATTTGGTATAATAAGCCCTATGCACATGCAACAAGCTGAGAGATAAGTATCACTGTGTGCAGCATGTCAGTCTGTCTGCTGAGTTCAGGATGTCATATGGAAAAACATACATGACTACAAAGCACTAGATGACAACTAGATACGGCACACCTTTGCCCAGGATGAACAATCCTCTAAATATGTTGTTTTATTAATGGGACATGTTTAGAAACTGTGAAGGTGCACCGTGCACTATGAAGCAGGATTTAGGGCTAGCGAGGTAACTTCTGGGTTTCCTGTCCGACGACAGCGGTTCACTTCTTACCGGGGTAGATCACCGTGGTAACTATGCTGAACAACTCGTATCATATCAGAGATCAACTCATATAAAAGCACCGCTTACTGACCGATCAGATTCGGATAATATTGCACAAAGATGAAGAAGTTTAAGTCATAACAGCACAGTTTAAACTTACAAATGCAGGAAGGACAGCTGGCTGTATGCTGTGGGTGCTTACCACTTTGAATTATGTTTTTTATATTTTATTTAAGCTCGTTTCACTTCGTCGGTGTCGGGGACGCAGCTGAAAGAAAGTTGAAATAGTCATACACGTCACAACTTTGTCAAAGGTCATAATGAAGTGTAATGAACTCATCCATTACACTTCTGAAAGCTATTTATATTTCACTGCCCCATCTAGACAACTATACCTGACTTTTGTGTATTCGATTAAATTATTGTCTGTTAATTTATACATTCACACATATGCAGATTTTTCTTTTGCCAGCTGTCCGTCCTGTATTCATCAGCTTTAACTGTGTTAATTTTAATGTTTAACTTTTTCATAATTATCTCATTGTTTGCTCTTCCTTTGTAAAATGTGCCGCTCAGCCTGTCTGCTTCCAAGTCTGTAGACTTGTCCATGTTTGTGATTGGTCATATGCTGCAAACACTGCGGCCTTATGTGAATGCACTCACAGCCATATTGAGAAACTCTGGCTGATAACCACCGTCCGTCGTAGGACCGCTTAGCGGGATCACGTTTGTTAGAGTTATTTAAGCTAGATAACGAGACCATAACCTGGATGTGTTGAACTTGCTTCGTAGTACAGGCCTTTGGATCAAGATATGCATTCAGGGTTTTTGCTTTTTTTCAGTTGAATGTGGTAGTTTATGACAAATCAGTTAAAAAAATCTGGTAATATTAAGAAATTTTCTAAGGAAATTCCTGGATAGACATCACAACATTTCCTGGCCCAATATTGTCTGAAACTATACCCTTTTAAAAGTGACTCTCTTACCTCAATGTTGTAACTGTGTTTGTCTTGGTGGCCAAGCCTGTAAAAATAAAAGATGTATAAAAGACTTGTTTTAAAATAACAGACAGACTAATCAGTTACTGTGGAGGAGCAGCAGAAGATTCACAAAGCACCACTGCAGTGAGTCCCATCACAGAGACTGCTGTTCTTTTCCCCCCAAACTGTAGTAGAGTTACATTACTTATACTCGTACATGCCATTTGACCAAATATTTAGACATGCACAGAGTTTAGACGAGTGCACTCCACACCAGCAAATGAGACAGTAAACCAGAGGCTGACTGATGATTCGGGAGCTGTCGAAAGTGAAAATACAACTGACAACAACAGACACTACATTTTATTAACTTAAGTATTTGGTTATTAATCACTTGACAAAAAAACAGATTGGTTGCATGAAACATTTGGCACAAAAGTAAAAACACTTTATAGATTAATAGACTTACTTCTGTAACTTTTAGCTTCATCTCAGTATATGAATCAGCCAAATCCTTCAAATCCACAAAGCTATGTGTTGGAGTCTGATATCTGGAGATTAGTAAAGGTCACAGATAGAGTCTCTCTATTAGCTTCTCCAAATCCTGCTTTGATGATGATGATGCTTATGTCTCATTATGTCTTTGGACCTTCACAGAGCTACTTAACGTAAGGTGTGACATCAGTCTGCCAACCAAGGTACATACTAACCACAACACAACTTCCTCATTCCAGTTAAGATGACACTTCTCTTTCTATTTCATAATCTTTGTGCACCAAGTCCATTTCTTTGATTGAAATTGTGGCACATTTAAAAATAAATTCAGCTTCACGTTGTGTTGATCTCGGTTACACTCAGACACTGAAATTTTTGTCTGTCATTAAAATTTTCAGAAAAAGTTTGATTTTCTGTTTGTTCACATCCATTAAAAGGCAAAAAAAATGTTGTTTGACCACTCAGAGCCGCTGTCCGTGCAAACGTCATTATCCAAAAGGACATGGTAAACGTTCACGCCATGTCCCAGAGCACAAAGCACTTTACAATCAAGAAATAAAAGAATACAGCAGAATTTAAAGATAGATTGTGGCAGGTGATTGCAGAACAGCTTGGAATTGGAGATGGTTGTAAAACAAAGGATCTACAAAATATAGACAGTAGTGATTACGCTCTGGGCAGCTAAACAATAGCTAATGTCACTCATTCATTAGCTCTATTTGGGACCATCCCTATCCACTGCACCCATGAAGTTAATTCAGTTTTGTCTTTTATTGCAAAAGTTTGCAACAAATACAATAATGAAACACATCAGCCTCAGTGTGCAAGGTTTCTGTGCGTAATGTTTTCATCGTATGGTGGATTTAAAAAATAAATACGATAAATACAGATCTGGTGTGCAAAGACCTTTAGATATGATGAATCATCCTTTTAGATGAAAATCAGACAAAAGAAAACAACGATACAACAAACGGTACATGCATGTTATGTTTGGTTATCCTGCTGACTGACAGCGAATGACTGGTGAGCATGGCAGTAACACAGAGAGTGATTTCACTGACTTGTGCTCTGCCCGTTGACTTCCTACTGTATGGGCAACAGCTGACTGTTTTTTCTTTATTGTGTTAAGGCCGTGGCTATAAACTGATTATCACATCAGCACCAGTACAGGACACAGACTGTGACATCTTGCGGATGCAGCAGTGGATCACACGGATCCTCTCCACATCACTGAACTCCCCCAGGACCGTCATACGTCACACTGTACTATCCTCATCTACAAGGCCAGGTTTCTGGAGCCACAACAAGATTATGTTTTTAAGAATTCAGATTTCCATATTTCTGTCTCTGTGTAATCAAACAAAATCAGTGCTCCAGTCGTGTAAACAACATTATTTCTGGAAGACATCTGTTTATGCATTCGTAAACGGATTATGCCTTTTTCCTATTAGTAGCATTATTGTAGTGTTGCATGCCTGCTAACATCAAACATCAAACAAACTAAATCAAACATTAAAATACGCAGAACTGTAACTAAAACTGAGCCGTTGATGCATGCCATTACACACAGAGAACATGGTACGCAGGCTTCGGAAAACTCCTTATAGGTGAAAATAAACAGCCCTTTGGGTAATGTTTGGGGAGCCATACAATCAAGTTTGTCCTTTGCATTTCCGAGACCACGCTGGTAACACTTTTCCTTAATCTCTTAGGTTGGCCAGTTTGTACTCCTGAGACCGTCAGTATGCTCTAGCAGGTTGGCATATTTATGAAGGATTAGAGAAGCTGATTGAAGCGGACATGACTGACGCCAGCCCTGACAACACTTGCTGATAATTCAGTCCTCCCTCTTCAACCTATTTCACAACTGTGCCTCTGGTTATGAAATGCCAAAAAAAAAAAAATGAGTTGGCCATTCATGGAAACAGAGCACCTTATCTCACCTCCACCTCTCCACCATCATTTGTCCTCTTTCCATTTTCACCTGCTCTTCCCTCCTTTCTCATCTCACATGGAGTGATTAACCAAACCATTCTCCTCTCCTCAGTAATGTGTCTCAACAAGCAAGGAGGAAATGAGAGAATATTATCTCTGTCCTGTGCTGGCTTTGACGGCGCTCGTCATTCAAATACACACTTTTCATCATCCGTTGACAATACTGTGTGTGTGTGTGTGTGTGTGTGTGTGTGTGTGTTGTGTGTGCAGTAGTGTCATAGATAAGGAAAGGTTTGTCAGGGCAGCTCATGTGAATGCTGCCATTTGACACTGCAACACAATGAGTCAACCACTGTCATACTCTCTTACAAGTAAAAGGAAAATGCACCTACAGTATTTATCAATAGTGTCTCATTTGTATTGTATATCCTCTACACTCACACGTAATGCAGTAAAATCAGCACATTTATTTTCTGATAAAGCTCAGCGACCAGACTCTGAAAAAGTGGCAACAGCTCAGGCCGCTTGTGGTCAAGCACCAGCCAATCAGAGCTCTGTGCTACCTTGTTTCATGAGGGGTAATTTTACCTGGCAGAAGGAAAATGGATTGGAACTTAATCTTAAGCGACTCAACATCCCCATTCTCTCTGCTCTCTACATATCTGATGACTGTACTTACACTCTCCCATCTTACTATAATACTGTTTGATGGCTGTCAACAGCATGGAGAGTGTCCGGTTTGGGGCCCTCAGAAATGCATCTCTGCTCTTTGCAGATGATGTGGTTCTGTTCGTGTCATCAGAGTGTGACCTTCAGCACACACTGAGGCAGTTTGCAGCTGAGTGTGAAGCAGTTGGGATTAGAGTCAGTACCTCCAAGTCTGAGGCCATGGTTCTCTGCCAGAAAACGGTGGATTGTGCCCTCCGGGTGGTGAGTGAGTCTTTGCCCCAAGCGAGGGAGTTAAAGTATCTCAGGGTCTTGCTCATGAGTGAGGATAAAATGGAGCAGGAGATGGACAGCAGTTCGTTGCAGCGTCTATAGTTATAAGGGCATTGTACCAAACCACTGTGGTGAAGAAGGAGCTGAGTTGGAAGGCAAAGCTCTTGATTTACCAGTCTATCTATGCTCCAATCCTCACATACGGTCATGAGCTTCGCATAGTGACTGAAAGAATGAGATTGCAGATACAAGCAGTCAAAATGAGTTTCCTTTATAGGGTGGGGCTCAGCCCTCGAGATCCGGCGAGGAGCTCAGACATCCGGAGGGAGCTCGGATTAGAGCCGCTGCTCCTTCACCTCTAAAGGGGCCAGCAGAGGTGGTTCGAGCATCTGATCAGGATGCCTCCTGGATGCCTTCTGGGTAAGAGCCTCTAGGGTAGACCCAGAACACAATGGAGAGATTAGATATCTCCTCTGGTTGGGGAATGCCTCGGGGTCCCTCAGGATGAACTAGAAAACGATGCTAGGGAAAGGGTGTCTGGAATTCCCTGTAACCCCCGCAACCTGGCCTCAGATATAATGGCTGGGGAAATGTCTTCTGCTTCCTTACAGATTAGTCATCTGTCAATATTTGCTTATTTTTGCTTGGATTAAATTTTTTTTTCCCCCCTGCTTTATTCTGGATGAGTCAGTCTGACTGTTCTTAGTCATATATTGTACTACAGCTTCCCTCTAGTCCTGGCTCCTTATTCTGTTGGCTCCGGGTCTGCCCACCTCCTTCAAATTCACTTTCATGCTCAGAGTTGATTTCCATATTATCGTCCTCTTCTGACAGGTCCTTCTCTTCCACCACTCTCGCTGTCTCAACCTCTTGTATTATTCGCTGGGAGGTTCTCTGAGCAATCAGGCAGTTGCTCACATTGCTGGACTCCAGTGACAATGTGTGAGTGTGAAGACGATGCTGGTGGCCAGTGAAGAAGAGTAATGAGTGTCACAAAAGATTTCATCACATTGCTGTATTTCTTTTTGTGACAGAAAAAAAAAAGACGTTAAAAATAATCTTAGCAATTTAAAAAATATGGCGCTGGTGAGTGGGCTGTTAAAGAAGCTCCTGCTCATTTAGAGTTTTTTTTTTAAAAATTTTTATCCTTTCCTTTATTTCAGGATATTTTTATTCAAAGTTTTGGGGGGAAAGGGGGGTTGGGGGAATTTTTTTTTATTTTTTGGGGGGGGGGGGGGGGGTTGGGGGGGGGGGGGGGGGGGGGGGGGGTGGGGGGGGGGGGGGGGGGGGGGGGGGTTGGGGGGGGGGGGGGGGGGGGGGGGTTTTTTGAGGAGGGGGGGGGGGGGGTGGGGGGGGGGGGGCGCGGTGGGGGGGGGGGGGGGGGGGGGGGGGGGGGGGGGAAGGGGGGGGGGGGGGGGCGGGAGGGGGGGGGCCGCGGGGGGGGGGGTGTCCGGGGGGTCCCGATGGGTGAGCACAGCCGGCGGCGGGCCGCCCCCCCGGGGGACGGAAGGCGGCGAGGCGGGGGCGGGGGGGGAGGGGAGGGGGAGGGGGGGGAGGCGAAGGGGGGGCTGGGCTGGGAGGGAGGGGGGGGTTTGGACGAGGTGGGTTAGGCCGGGAGAGGGGGAGGGGGGGGGGAGAGGGGAAGGAGGAAGGGAGGGAGAGAGGAGGAAGTGGAGGAGGAGAGAAGGGGGGAAAGGTAGGGCAGGGGGGGGGGGGGATGTTGACTCTAAGTTTGGTCCTCACCCCCCCCCGGCCGCCCCGCGCGCCCCCCCCTAGGGCCCCCCCCCCCCCGAATGCCCTGGAGCTCCCGGCGGCCCGAAGCACCCCGCTCCCTCACAACTCTCCCCCCCCCCGCCCTGAAAGCCCGCCGGCAAAGGGAGAGTGAGTGGGGGAGTGGGCGTGGTACAGGTGAGCGGGGGGGGGACAAGGGAGTGAGGAGGCAAGGGAGCGCGTGGGGCCAGAGGCGGAGGGGGTATGTGAGGGGGGCCGGCCAAACCGGTGCCTGGCCTGGTAGGTTGGGGTGGTGTGGTCCTCGGGCCGGGGGGAGGCGGGTTGTTCGCGTGCCCGGTTTGGGGGAAAGGGCTGAGGGGGTCCGGGGCTCAAACGCGGGGGGGTTTAGCCGTGGTTGAGTGTGGGGCGAGGGACGGTTCTGGCTCCGTTCCTCTTCCGTCTCCTGCGCTTCACTTCACCCGCCGGGCCTGATGATTGCTCGCGTTCCTGTGGGGCGAGGGGAGGCTTTCCCAGGCTTGTGGCTGGTGCCTGGGCCCCAGTAAGGGGGAAAATAAGGCTGGTGGTGGTTTCCGAGGATCTCACAGGGTCGGGAGATGGTGGTTAAATCTGGGTGTAGATACTGGACTGGACCGCCTAAGGCGGGGTGTTCTGCTAGGGCTGAGGTCTGGGTGAGGGGCCTGAATGGGGTGGTCGCTATTTGGGTGGTGTGGGGGAGAAGTGAGAAGGAGGGTGGTAAGATTTTAAAGGGCCGCTCTGTCCTGGGTGCTCTCTGGCTAGTGAGGTGGTGGGGAGAGGGGATGCGGTGTGTTCATGATGGAGAAGGCTCCCCCCATGGGCCTCAGGTCTGGAGGCTCTTAGTGCAGGCTGCTCCAGTGTCGAGGGGTTAGAAGGTCCTTCCTGCCTGCAGTGTTGCTAGCGCTCGTCTCGGTGTGATGGGTTTTTGTGTGGCATCTGTCTTTCTTTTTTCTTCTTTTTCTTGTTTTTTTTTGTGGGGTTCCCCGTGGGCATAAAGGAATTCTTTCTTTCTTATCTTTCTTATCATAACTTAAAATCTAGACTTGGTCATTTTGACAGACAGTGTAGTATATCAGATGTTAAACACATGACAAAACATAAACCCTTAAAGTGACACAATTAACTTAGCGGTCCTTATGCTAGCATCCATTTGATAGTAAACTTACGCTTCACATGCACCATTGAAGCTGTTTCTAACGAATGTGATGGGAATACGGAAAACCCACATGCCAATTTTCCACATGACATCTATGCAGAACCAGTTAGAGTGTAAATTATTAATAACTAATTAATAATAATTAATTATCTGCGTTATTGTAATCCATTTTCGCCAAATGAGTTTACTAATAAACAGAGAATATCTAAGGGGTTAACATTACCTGCACAATACAAAACTAATCAGACCCCAAATGTGATGCTAACGCTAGCTGTTGTGGTTAGCCCTGTTCCATGACCAACATATACCATTTACAAGTGCATATTTGGTAACGTTTCATTACCATCGTCATTGTATCCCAAATGCTGGGCCATATATTGTCCTTTATTTAGTTGTTGAGGTAACGTTAGTTGTCGCTGTGTTTGTTGTACATGATTGGATGTTGAGAGGGGGAGGACCCATTGTTATCGCTAAACACCAATAGTCTGAAAAATGTACCATTCTGGACCGAAAAAAAGCCCATTTGTCCGACAGTCTGTTACCCCAAAAAACAAACATCCAACAAATTATTATGCAGAATTACTGTGATCAGTTGGCACAAAGGATTTCAATGGTCAAACATCATTTCTACAGGCGGAAATCCGCTGAAATCGAGATTCGTCCAAATATTTTGCCCCCACATGTATGTTCTGACGGGGTGTGCAAGCATTCATAAGAACCCACAAAATAATTTTTTTTAAAATAAATTTCCATGCAAATTTTTCTGATAAAAATCCATGTCTGTTGTGAAATGGCTTTTACGCGTACATATATTTGTCAGGTTTTACAGTAAAATCTGTCACTTAAGCTACTGTTGTTATTGTACTAGGAACAGCTCTCTCTACGGGCCCCCACCCACAAGCCCCTGTGCAATCGTACTGCCTGCAATATTTCCACCCCTGACTCTCCCTTTCCAAGCATGTAAAGCCATTATCTGGTTTGTCCATTTTGGGCTACTGTAGAAACTTGGCAGAGCAACATGGCGGACTCAGTGGAGAGGACCTGCTCCCTAGATATAGGGATAGATATGAAGGGCTGATTATGACCTAAAAAAACATGACTCTTAGTTTCAGGTGATTATACACTAATGAAAACGTATTTATGAGTATTATATTCCATTTCTGCTGATAGATCCCCAAAATGTTAAACACTGTTCCTTACCAAGCGAACGCTTAGTATTAAAGAATCTAGTAAAATACTGAAGGAAATCTTTTCTATTATATTTTGGACTCATTTATGTTTCCAGCACCTTAGCTAAGATTTCGACAGGTGGAGCGGTTGTTCATCCTGCGTTACACTCTGTTCCTTTAACATAACCACGTAGATGTCAAATTCGCTGAAGTAGGGCACATCCACCAAGTGGGTGTTGCTCTGTATTAGCCTGTGATCGATTGGCTGAGTCAAAGTTGTACTTTTATTGCCTAAACCTAAAGAAGCTGTAGTTTTTTTGCCTAAACTTCAAGTTGCAGCTTGTTGCCTAAACCTGAAGAAATTCTAGTTTTGTTCCCTAAACCTGAAGAAATGATAGTTTTGGTGCCTAAACCTAAAGAACACACTGTTCCTTTCACATAACTACCAAGGGCAATACAGGAAATACCATAAAGAGAAGGAAAGCTACTGTAATGAGTCATCCCACTTTTTTTCTGTTATGCAGCTGAATTCTCACTACCAACCTTCCTGCCACTCACTTAGCTTTTAACATACGATTTGATTCAGAAGGTTTAGGAGTTCTCATATGTTAATAAACCATTACAGCTTCATTGTCCACCTACGTAGCTAACCAAGAAATTCAATTCAGTTTCATTTATTTGAGCTGATGTGATGAATGAGCTCTCTGTGGGTTTAGCAGCAAAAACCTCTAAGCTATTACAAATGGATGCTGTGTTTCTTATCAAATTTGCCAATTCATTGGTTTTAAAATTTACAAGATTGAATGTGCAAATTAGTGCGCCTCTATATTGCAAGGACAATTCACTGGGTTTTAGTTCATGTCATGTCAGTAGACAAGACTGACTTTTGGTCACGACTGAAAAAGAAGCTGCAAAACCAGAACTACATATGAGTGTGAGTCAAATCCCTGTTGTTTATCTGTGGATTTTGAATGATGATGAGTACATTTCTTCGCACAGTCCACAAATATGGATGTCAAGTTTGCTGAAGTATCTAATTTGCCCACAGGCATGTCCACCAAGTGGGTGTTGTTCTGTTTTAGCCTGTGATCGATTGGCTGTGTCGATTTCTGTCTCTGCCCGATAAAGCTTTTTCACAGCCGACATTTTGACTTGTCAGTGAGGATAACTTGGTTTTATTCAAACGTCCCAGTAAGCCATGTTGTATTATTTACACCCATGCTTTTCTCTTCTGTGACATGTCAAAATATCTCCCCTTATATATGTTCACCCCTAACGATGACACTGAGGTTGGTCAAGAACGTAAATAAATCAGATTAAGTCAGCGTTAGAATAATCATAATGAGGCCTACGATATAGTTTTACTACTGCTGCATCTCTGAATATTTGTCTTGGGGACACAAGTGAAAATCTATTCAAACTCAGACAGACGGTGAGATATTGTGTATTTTGTCACTCAGGATGTCATTACTGTCTTAACGCAGGATGTAACTGCATATTTTGTTTGATAATTTGATGAACACTGATGCTACTGGTGTCAGGCTATTACACAGACATTATCAGTCGCTATAAATCCTATAGATGTGGATTAGGGGCCTACTACACATACGAGAAGGTTTTATCATCTATTCACATGGTAGATCACTGATCTACCACTGATCAGCGACCTCTAGTAAGGCGCTAGACAACTTTAAATGAGTGGTGGAGGTCGGCGATGATGCAAAGTTCCCAAAACACAGAGTTTAACTAGGAGACCTGAGTTGTCATCCTGTCTGAAACCAACAGCATGGATTTGTCTTTGTGTTTATAGTTACTTAAACCCAAAATGGTGTTTTTTCCTAAACTTAACCAAGTGTTTTTTTGCATAAACCTTAACAAGTTATATTTTTGTTGTTTAGATCTAAAGTTGTAGTTTTGTTGCCTAAATCTAAAGAAGTTGTAGTTGTATTGCCTAAACCTGTTTTTTTTTTTTTTTTTTTGCCTAAACCTAAAGAACTTGTTTGGGGGAGTCATTTTAAATGACAATAAAACAAAGTGATTTGCACTGCATCTTGATAGGAAAGCATGCACTTGCTTGCATGTATTTTGCTTTATCCCTGTGTATGTGCATGTCTAAAAGATGTTCCATTCATGTTTGATTCCTGAGCATGCAATACTTCATATCAATTCAAAACTGCAACTTAAAACCAGTGACGAGAGACAGGAGAGAGAAAAATAGAGGCATTCATGTTAGAGAAGAATGAGGGGGTGAAAGACTTAACATGCACATAAAGGCTTTTTTAAACGCAGGAAAAGCTGTTAAAAAATAGGGGACAGAGTTTTTACGTCCAACGTCACGAACGTACCAGAAGACAGGGTTAGTAAAAAGTGGAAATCAGCATGGAGGCCAATGACAACATTACTGTGGTTACTTCTTTTTGATATCAGTTATATTCTTGTTCGGTCTCTCCTCAAACTCAGTGCTGACTAATTTATGATGTCCAAGAGCTGCTTGGATGGAGACAGAATTTGTGGCTGACATGACAAAGAAAATCAGTGTATCCACTGGGCGTCATGTTTCCATTACTGCCGATCAAAGCTGGAGCCAATAAAGATCCATGACTACAGTCATTTGTTGCAGGAATGAACACCGATTGCAACCTTTTCCACTAAAACAAGAAACAGATGTTAGTGGTTTTTTTTGTCCAGTGTGAAAGGGGCTATAGAGACAGAATGAAGGAGGAGAAAACATGCCAAATTAACATAACGAAGTGATTAAGGGAGATGAATAATATCTAAACCTCCTCCCCTTAAAGAAAATGTAATTGCTGTAATAAATTAAATGATAATCACTAGTGGATAATAGGGGATATCAAAAAAAAGAAAGAAGGGAGGAAAGGAAAAGTCATGTGAGGTCAAGATTGCTGCGACCCAAAATAACAACATAACCATTATCTGAGCTGAAGCCTGTTATTAAGAGTACCTTAATCAGAATAAACTGGCCTATTCACAGAGCGATATTACTGTATAAGGGAGTTGGATAACCCTTGTATAAACTCATCATGTTAACAAAGACAAAGACATTTGATCTCTTCCATTTTTGGCCATGTGAGATTTGTTATGATGGGTCTGTGTGTGCACTCTGGATTTTTTTTTAGGGGCAGATTATTGTTTATCATTGGTACAATAGTTGTTGGAGTTTTGTGTTTGTGGAGCAGCTGATACATGTGTTATAGCTGACTGTATAGGAAGCAATTAAGAAAGGAAGTAAAGAAAAGGCAAGGGCTAATAAGGCATGGCAGAAATGAGTGTCGGGTGGTGACTGATAATGTTATCAAGTGAAATTTGAGGGACTGTCACAGTCTGTCATTGTATCAATCATCCCCGTCATCCTGAAATTATGTCTCAATTTTGCTACAGCGACATTTTCTATCAACATAATGAGGAAACATTTTGAACGAATTCGTCTGCCAAGTTGCAAAATGTTGATACTGAACATGTCAGTTCATGTTCATGTTCATTGACAATGTACGTCATGTGCTCCCTGCAGTATTTATCCTGTAATACAGTATCTTCTCAAACAGCTACAACATGGTGGACAGTATTAATGGTTCAAGCCTTTAAAATATTTGATTAAAGTTTGGTAAAAATTGTGGTCCTGGTTAAATATTGAAAACTCATCACTGCCTTGAGGCAAGAGTCAACATCTCTTTAGTAAGAGTTTAAAAACGTTCACCAAATTGCTTTTGTTGCCTAAACCCAACCATGCGCTGGATTCAGGATGCAAACTCTCTCTGATGTCAACGTCCTGTGTGTTGTGTCCGATATCCACCCCAGCGATGTGCTATTAGAACATATCACTTCTTTCATTGAAAAAAAACAGCAATCCCGGTGCTGAAATTTCCAAAATTATTAATTAATTGTGAAGACACCTTCGTTAATGATCTAAATGTTATACCCAGAATTTGGAGAACAGTGAAGATGGTTTCTACAACTTTAAACGTTTAATGTGTCTGAAAGAATAACAAAGTATTTCCCAACAAAATCAATATTTACCAAACTTAGGACAAAATAAATGACTAATGCTTAACAACTTAAAGACCTTTATAATATTGAATAAATAAATCCAAATGATATTACTGCCTCACCAACTCCTAAAACAAATCTAAATGATTTTGTGCTTACTTGGGTAGCCTGAAGTGCTCTTCCTCCTTTTTGGACTCCTCTTCTAAGAAGCCCCTCAGTGCCCCCCTTGTGGCATGCTGTTTTCTGGGTGGGGAACAGGTGGAGGCGGATGGCTCATCATCCAGCTATGTAGTGCCGCTGCTCTGGCCACAAATAGCGGCCTCAGCTCCAGATGACGGGCCACTGGGGGCCACGTCAGCCCCCTGACACGAGTCATCAGGACTGGGGGCTCAACAGAGCGAACGTAGTCTCTCCCTCATTGGTCTATCCCTCCTGTTGGTGTGTTTTTCAGCTCCTGGAAGGTATCAAACAAGGGATTTATCAGGTAGATGTAGACAAACTAAGAACACTACAATGTGATGCATCATGGGAAATAACAAATTGCAAACGCTTATGGAAATTAACTAAGCAGCTCATAAGAAATACAATATTTCACCATATATTTTGTCTTTAAGTTGTCCTACTTTTTGGACACGTGTGTGGAGGTGAGGTGTTCCTGGAGACTCCTGAGCCTTATGATTTCCCTGTGGAGTATAATAATAATAAATAAATGTCAACGTATTGCTTCCCTGATCCCAGATACAACATTGTTCTGTTCAATATTAACAAAAAGGCATCTCTCATTAACGTGACAATACCCGATCTTATTCAGCTGTGGAGAGGGAAGAGCCTAAGTGTGACTACTTATAATAAGAAAAATACATAATAAATAGAGCATACACTTAATAGGCACATGGACAGTTGTGATAACGTGACATTGTATTGATAATAATAAAATACAGAGAAATAGGTCATTACCTCACCCAGGGCTTCTTAGCGAGTGCCTCTTCCCTGTGAAGAGGTGGTCATTTTTCAGACCTGTGCTTTATTCATTTTTTTGTGTCTTCGTCTATCCTAGACGTTAAATGAGTCATATTTCATACATGTCAGAGAAGGGAAAAACATTAAGCAACGATATGAAGGATAATTACTGGTTATTTCTTGAAAAGAGCAGCGTATCTGCCATGTGAACGCTGGTGGCGTTACTTTTGTTCTGGCGTAACACACTTTTCTAGCAAAGTTCATTTGAATAAACAGACGCTCTACAATACACATTAGGATGCGCTGTCATGGCATAACTAAACGGGTTGTGGATGAAATAAATGTAAAGACATGTTGCATGATTATCACATTATTTCATAAAATAAGGATAAAATAACATCAAATACCAAACACTTACACTTGTGCTGTTTTCCCACCATCTGGTTTAAATCCCTGGCAGATCTAACTGGAGGTGGAGTTGGCGGAGTACATCAGCTTTTCAGCTGCATGACCTCCATGAAGGCTGCTCTCGTATATCCCCGCTCATGGCTCCTCAGAGATCCCTCCTCGCTCCTCCATGCAGAAATAAAAGCTTTGGGACGAGCTTCATGATGGTGCACCAGAACAACTTCCGGTTCAAGTGAGGAGCGAGGAGTGAGGAAATGACAAATGAGAGACTTGGGATATACCCAAAGACTGTAGCTGTAGTTTCCTGCACCAATGTATGCCTCAAGTAACAACTTTTACTTTGCCAGTGGAGCAACTGCCTCCCTAAAACTACACAAAGATCTGGGAGAACGGTGCCATAAAATGATTAGAACGGCTTTGATCTGATTCTGTTAGTTCTTGTCGAGGTCGTGGCCATGCTCCGGCTTGTTTCCCGTTGTGTCTTGTGTCTTCCCCTCCGCTGTGTTTCCAGCTTTCCCCTGTCCGTCTCTCTCTTTCTCCTTTTCTCTCGGTTGTGGTGTGCAGTTGGACTTAGTTGGTGAGGTAGGTGAAGGTAAGAAGGTTTATTTAAGGAACCGAGGGGGACGAGTGCAGACCAGGCACCCAGACAAAGGTGAGGTTGCACAGGTGAAAATAAGATCTGGCGATGAGTGTACGGAGAACTCGGGTGGAGTTGAGGAGTTGATGGGAAGCAGCTGTGCAGACTGGACAGGTGAGGTGAATGAGCAGTAATCAGAAGGAAGCCACGCCCACGGCAACACACAGGGATGGAGAGAGACGGACAGAAACAAGAGACACCTGGAAACAAGCCACAGCACTGACATGGCCGTGACAGTTCTCCTCGTATTTTTTTGTATATTTCATGACTGTGTGGAGGAGGACACTGAGCCACTAGCAGCCAAAAGGCTCACAGAAGTAGGATTGGTGTCCAGATTTGTAAATACAATAATAATTGTTATAGTTAAAGCTAATTCTACTGGATAATTAGATTTTTTTTCTCTGTAAATTACACACCTCTAAAACCAACAAAATATTAAAAAAACAAATGAAATCATATGAAATACTGAGGAGCTGTTGGAAACATTTAAAGTTATTGTAAGGTTTCACCAGGGAACACAGAATCGTAAAAGCGATAATTACAAATTTGACATCACTTAAGACTCCAGAGGTTCTCTTCAAAAACAATATTATTTTATTTTGTATTTTATTGGTATTGTTATATACATGGCATAATTTGTGCTTTTTTATTATCAAGAATAAAACCATAAGGGAACACATCTGAAAATGAAACTTTAAACCAGGATTGAATTGTTCTTTTTTTCAGCTGGATATACTGAGAGTTCTACAAAACCAGGAGAGAAGGGGAAGAAAAAGACAGGAAACTAAATCGATAGATAGGTAGATTGATAAATATATAGTTTTTCCAGAGACACTTGCAGATGGTCCACTGAGGGTAGTGTGAACGTTCAGACTGTGATGTGCTTTTACCAACAGCAGCAAAGGCACCTGTGTATCACTTTGTTTAAAAAAAAAAAAGAAAGCACGCCTCAGGGCCTTAATCCAGTTGAATTCATACACATACAACCGAAGCCATCCACAGTTTCTTCCAGGGGGATTTCTGACACACAAATCTGCTGATTTCCAGCCATTGCAGAGGTTGGGTGCTAAGTTAGCCAGCTCGAGGCCATTCACTCTGATCCCCCCATCTGAGACTGATTGAAAATATCAAAAATAACCCCCTAAATAATATTTTGGACCTATTCTTGTTTAGGTTACAGAACTTTTGAAGGGGGCATAGTGGAAGAGTGAAGGGACATTTTTCCTGATATTTGAGTTTGGAATGGCCAAAGGACTTTAAAGGTGCAACACGTAAAACCAAGCTACCTGCTCAGTTACATAAAAAATAGCCAACTAGTAACTAACAGTAGGCAAGAATGTAAAAATCAACCAAACTGCTGAAACACTATTATGTTATAATCTTCATGTGTGGCGTTGACCTGCCGTTTGCGTTAGCCATCTGTGTGTTTAGTGTGTCCTGTGACACTAACCTGTGTAATGATATGCTCGGGTCCGGAGTATCAGAAACGAGGGAGCAACTAGTGTTTATTTTTAGTCCTCCTCGCTAACGGGGTCTGCTTCCATGAGTGTAGCATGCAGCGACTTGGATTCGGCTGATGAAACCCGCAGCGCCAGGAGTGACGGCGGTCTGGTGGAGCGCTGGGTCTAAGCTGTGTAATGGCAGACATAGAGAGTTTGCTGACCAGGTGGGCAGTCGAGGCAGTTCCCCAGGATCAGCACCCCTGTGCTGGGGTTTGCACTAGCTGAATTTGAGCTAACTGCTAATGCAAGCTCTGTTCTTCGTCCACAGCCGCAACATACTGCAGGCTGCTCCCGGCGAAGCAGCCTCCCGGCGGCGGTGAGGATGAGGTGAGGGTGTCAGTCGTTTTCTCATTTCTGCCACTTTGAATTTAATCCAATAAACAAACGATGAAGCGCACAAGGAGCATGGATGTATTTTTGACAAGCTCTCGGGGCGGCTCAACTTCTTATCCTCTGGACTGAGGACAGACGGATGTTACAGTGATTCACCATTGCCTCTCAAGGAACAAGTGGTATTACAAGAAAGCACAGGCCAGGGCTAGTCAGTTAGCGTGCTAATTTCTGTAGATATCTCTGCAACACAATACATGTCCTACGACATACCTTCAACACCATAACCATGGATGGTTAAAGACAACAGGATACAGCGTTGGAGGCATCTCATTCCCATGAGAGTGGCTCAGTGGTGCATGAGGCCCAAAGTACTCGGCTCATCCGGCCATCTTCAGCATCCATCGGGCCCAGTAGTGTTTCCTTTAACTCCACCTCCCAGCCCTCAGTCTGGGACTCATTCAACACAGGAAGGGAAAAAAAAAACTCTTATATTCAGCTATTAGTGCATTTTAGGACTTAATGATTTAAATAAAGGCTATTAGTGTTCATACAAAGTTATCTGCTGTGTTACAGACATTTCTTTCCCAATGTAAGTCTATGGAAAAAAAAGTATTTTTGAGCTCAATGGCATCATGTGACAGACAAAGGTTGTAGTACCACCTTTTGGCCACTACGAAAATTTGCGTCAAACCCCGGCGCACTTCCTGGAGGCTTAACTGTAACCTCGTCACTGTTGATAATGTCTTTTTAATAATCTATCTCACACATTGCACCTTTAAAGAGTGAAGACATAACAAATAAGATCTGAAGACAAATCATTCGGTGAGTGATGGGTAAGAGATGAAAGACAGGAGAAAAAGATGGCACAATATTCAGATATGTAACAGTGAAAATGGAGGAGAGGAGAGAGGAAAAAATGCAAAAAGAGAAACTGAGGAAGGAACAAAAGGAGCGAGAGCAAAGAGCAGAGAGGTTTCTCAGTGACACTGAAAACCGACATGACTGAGGAGGAAGAGAGCTTGACAAGAAGAGCAGAAAGGTCATGCAAAAAGAGTGAGGACAAGTCAAGGAAAGGATGAAGATGTATAATGCTTCATAACAAGACAGAAATTGGTTTGGCCGTCGCCTGACTGCTGCCTGCCAGGTCTGGCCCCCGTACCATAAAATGGTGGGTTTGCTGTAGCACCTACCGCCTAGTATTTAACGTAAGACTTAACTCACTTTCCTCTTCTTACTCCATTTGCTTTCTGCCTCTGATGAGAAAACAACTCCAGAGAGTCTGTGGGGACGGAGCGTGAGGGGGAGAAACCCAACATCTGGTACTGATGGTTAATACAAATGTTTTTTTAACCAGTCCAGTGGAAGAAAGCAGATATAACAATGTTTTATGTTTTTTTTTTTTTTTTTTTTTTTACCCAGATGAGTGGAAAAGAATGGATAAGCAGGATGATGTTTTCTTTACCAGTCCAGTGCATGTAGATGCATAGACAGAAGACAATAACTAGAGCATGGAGGAAGGATAACGGAGAGCAGCAGCAAAATATGGAAAGACAAAAGGATTATAAGGATGTTGAAGGGGAAAACAACAGGATTCAAAGAGATAACAAGTAAAATATTAGATCAGAAGAAATGAGATTTAAAATAAAAGAAAATGTGAAAAAAATAGAAAATATATGATGAAAAAGCTTGTGAATGCAAGGTCGAAGCACAATTATTTGCATTAGTTATCCTATAAAAAGTGGGGTCGGAGAGCATATTCATTATCAGGTGCAGATTAATGCAGAAGGGTCACACGTGGGGTGAAAGACTAGAGGGGGGAGGGGGAAGGCCTTTCTGGTATAGATTGGTCCGTTAGCTAGCCTTAGCTTCCCACTAGACTAAAACGTTGTCTGATTTATTCGTTAGCCACCCGCAGGGCTAAACGAAAGCCCACACTGATGTCTGTCAGCCAACTGAGTCCTTGTCCATGTCCCTGCTGGCCTGGTTGCAGTCCCTCATTGTATCGGTTCATCCTGACAAAGACAGGAGCATGTTTTCCAGGATGTTTTGGTCTTAGTGAACACACAACTCACTTTAATTGTAAGCGAGTTTGCCATCCTCAGGAAACCCCCAAATATAATCCTTGTGATTTCAGAAACTGTCATGGCAGCAATTCAGCAATGGCAAAGACAGCCAACGAGAGCCCCAGAGTGAGACTGTCCGTCCACGTCCATGAGTAGCATCACACCCACCAGCTAACCTTGGCTTTTGCTTCCCACCAAGTCGTCCATCCTCTTGACTGGCATGAGCAACTGACCAATCCATATTAATTTGGTCGGTGAGCCGGCAATAGCTTCTCACCAAGCTCTAGTCCATATTGATTCAGGCATTAGCTTCACTCCAAGCCACAGTCCATGTTAATTTGGTCCGTTAGCTAGCGTTAGCTTCCTGCCAAGCTGTAATCCATATTATTTGATTGGTTAACAGACAGGAACTTCTTGCCATGCTACAATCCATATTGATTCAGTCTGTTAGCTGGCATTAGCTTTCCACCAAGCCATAATCCACAATGACTCAGTCAGTTGGCTAGCATTAGCTTCAAACTCTAATAGTCCACATGTCCCGAGTGTCTGTCGACCTCCCACTTTCAGCTCCAGAGACAAAAGTTACTGGTGGTTTGGCAAGTAGAGCCTTTCTCAGCCGGGGACAGGTAGAGCTTACCATTAGCGCAGGCACAAAGCTCGTACACAGTCTGTTTGGTGTAGGTGGTACCTGCTGGCGCCCCCTCCAGGGGGTCAACAGCACTGCCGAGGGGAATGTTGCCCAGCTTGATGGTGTTGGCGTCTAAAAAGATCTGTGGACATAAAAGAGAAAAGATTTGAAAGCAATGGATGGAAAACAAAAGAAAGAACAAACAAAGAAAGGAAAGAAAGACAATAAATAATAAAATTATACGTAAAACATGGATACACAGAAGTTGATGTTACTGTTGTGGGACTGAGCTCATATGGATTTTCTTGGTGCCTAAAATAACACACAGAGAAACAGAAGGGGAAAAGTTCTGTTTTCAGAAAAGAAATGAATAGAAACCGGGGTTGTGGATACAGAGGAGAGAGAGCACATTGCCGTAGGGGATGACTATACTCTCTGTGGTCGA
Source organism: Pterois miles (assembly GCA_947000775.1). Classification (NCBI taxonomy): domain Eukaryota; kingdom Metazoa; phylum Chordata; class Actinopteri; order Perciformes; family Scorpaenidae; genus Pterois; species Pterois miles. Next base: position 3,912,092 of record CAMQGK010000328.1, read on the forward strand.
CTGGGGTTGTCATCAAGAAAGATCTACGGAGACAGAGAGGGAATTTTCTATTTAGATCGGGTCTCTTCTGATGAAGAGGCAGAGTGGGAGTGAACGAGGCAGAGGGCAAGATAGGTGAAGAGAAAAGCTAGGGAATCAGCGGGAGAGGAGTGAGGGGATGACAAAGAGCCGGGGAAAGGCAGACACAAGGGATAGCATGCAGCAAGAAAAAACACTCTGCAAACAGAGCCAACTTCTACACCAGCTAATTTCCTGCAATCTCATATTTATTATCATTGCGTTTTCCTCCAAAACCAGTAAAAAAAAACTTCATGAGGTCACTCAACACTTTTGGATAAGCTGTTTACATTTTTTGGGATATTTACCAAGAAACAAGTGGCTATATTTAAGAAAAAGCAAGAAGATGAAATCGAGCAGCTTATTAGTATCTGGACAAAACTTTTGCTATAAGACATACAAGTACAGCTTTCACAGATGGTGCTAAAATATTGGGGAAAAACTTGCAAAGGGTTTTCTTAAATGATTTCCAATGCAACTACACCTTCACTTGGAGGTGTTTCAATCAGTTTGGGTCAAGGGCTTTGCTCGTTGGTGGAGGCAAATGGATTTAACAGATCATGTGCCCAGTCAAGTTTATCTTAAATCATTCCAAGAAAAACACCTGCAATGCACAAACCATGGTAAAAGGTCATTCTCTGAAGAAGCCAGAACAAACTATCTTACCCTAACTTTGTTATAATAAGGACAGATTGGAAGACGCAAGGCTGGATTACCAACCCGGATCCCAGATCTTGATTACTGGTTTACTGTGTCAGATGGTTTGTGATGCTCTGACTAAATGTGATTTAGTTTGGGAGTAGATCCCATTAAATCACAATGTTGTCTGAAGTGCCTTAATGTGGTGGTATTTATGTAATCTTCAGCTTTATACATTATGTCAATGAATCATTTTACAACCTTTCCATACATTCAGATTATATTGTAACTAAATACATTTGAATTTAATCACATTACCACAAAGAAATCTGACATATTATAAACCTGGGGTTGGGTGGTATTCCAAGCAGAGTATCACTGGTTGATGCCTGAGTCCAGGTAAAATATAATAAAGCTGGCATGTCTCCTGTGTGCACTGTACTCGATAGACGCACAAAGGCAACTTTTCTTTTTAAATTTTAACATTACTTATCTACATTATGTCTTTTAGACCAGGCCAAAATGGCAGAGGAAGGTCAGTGGGGGCCACAGCTAATCAACCGTCTGTTGATTAATTAGTTTTAATCCAGTCATGGGAAGATGAGAAGCATTCAGAAGAGAAAGAATATGAGAGACGCAGAGGAACATACAGTACATCTGTTTCAGCACAGTTACTTTTTAACACTGAGACAACTGTCAGAATAAGAGACTGTCCAACGATAAGATGGACGGCTAAAAAATGGAAGAAAGAGAAGGACAGAGACCCTGGGAGACAGACGCCGGGAAATCACCATATCAGAAATTTAGCAGTTGATGCCAATACCAGAGAAATCCCATGACTCTCGAAATCCAATTTGATACCACCGTAAAAAAACAAAAACAAAAAACAAACAAACAGGAAGGAATATAAGAAGTTAAACAAGTCCTTACTCACTCCCTATTATCGGTTTTAAATTGCTGTGAAAACATGTCCTCCAAACAACAGAGGTCTGAACTCCAAAGCAGGATTTGGGGTTAGCGAGGTAACTTCAGGGTTTTTCCGTCCTACGATGGTGGTTCGCTTCTTACCGGGGTAGATCGCCATGGTAACTCATGCTAAACACCCAACCTGCTCCAGAGCAGGTTATGTTCCAGATAAAAGATCAGCTCAAACAAAAGCACTGCCAACTGACCAATCAGAGCTTGCAGATCGTATGTTAATATTACATAAAGATGGAGAAGTTTAAGTCATAATCCAGACTAAAATCAACTGAATAAAACTGAGAAATGCAGGAAGGACAGCTGGCTGTACGCTGTGGGTGCTTACTGCTTTGAATTATGGTTTTATATTTACTTCACTTTTAAGTCTGATCCACACCACTGGAGACGGGGATGCAGCTGAAGGAAGGATGAAACAGTCACACACCACAATTTTGTTAAATGCCACAATGTGATAAATGTAATCTAGTTATCAAGTGTATTCTGAAAGCTGTTTATAATATCACTGGCCCATCTAGATGAATATATCTGACTTTTGAGTATTGTGTTACATTAATAAAGCACTTTTCTTTTTTTTTTTTGATAGCTGTGTTTCCTGCATTTGGCAGCTTCAGCTGTGTTACTTTTGTCTGGATTATGTGTTTAACTTCTTTGTATTTGTCTAAGATTACAGTTTAGTCTTCCTTTGCAAAATGTGCTACTCTGCTGACAGTAGACTTGTCCAGTCACATGTTTTGCTGGAAATTCTGCAAACACCAACCCTTCATGTGGACACGCTCATAGCCAGATTGAGAAACCCTGGGTTGATTCACAGAGTTGATAACCACCATCGAATGACCACTTAGGATCTTGTTTGTTAGGGTTAGTTAAGCCAGATAACGTGGAGATACCCTGGGCATGTTGAACCCGCTTCGTAGTCCAGGCCTCTGGATTTATTCAAGTTTCTCACCAAAACTTCATTTTACTACATTACATCTGAACACATCATGATAGCATGATAATTTACCTTCCCCTAATACTCATTTTTATTGAATAGAGCTTGGATGTATCATAATGAAATGCAATGTTAGCTATTAGCTATGAGCAGGACTGCGCTGCCCATCGGCTAACAGCTAACATTAACTAGCTTTCCTCCTGCCACAGATTTATTGTTCACAATGTGAAGCTTATCAGAGAAAAAACAGAGGGTGTTGATGGTGAGTTTACTGTGTCCTTTCGAGTTTTAGACACCATTAATCTCGAGCTGCCCTGGTACTTATGGTATCTGTGGTACTGTAGAAAAGTACTACCACATTTTCAGAATTTTTCCTTGAAGTACTGGTTCTCACATCCCTGGATAGAAGTGACTGCCTTGTTCTTCAAAGACTTGTACTTCTCTTTCCTCTCACTCCTAATCATCTCTTCCCCTACTTCTACCCTCAACCCCCTCCGGCCACCATCCTTCCTGACCCTTCCTTCAGTCCACTCCTCTCATCTTCAGACTGCTACAAGCTGAGATTCAAACGGGAATCATTAAACAATCTTAGTTTCTATTGACTGCTATGCCTGCTTATTTATTTACTCTGCAATCTCCAATGTTCAAGGAAGCACTGCTCTCTTGCTTTCCATCTCTCTCGCACTCACACACCCTAAGGCTGGCCGATAATCTCAGCAGACATTTCTATCCCCGTTATTCATGTTCTTCATTTTAGAAATGAGGAGAAGGGGAAGTGAGAAAGCGTCCGGAAATATCGCTATGAGTGCAAAAAAGACAGAGGAAAAAGAGAATGAGAGGGAGTCAGATGAAAGGATGACAGAGGGAAAATGTCGCATCAGAAGTGGCTGGAAGAGGATGGGGGACATAAAGAGAGAGAGAGATAAGATGAATGGAAGAAAAAAGGGGAGAAGAGGAATGAGGGATTTGGATACCCCAACAGCTAGGAACCAATTAGTATAACTAATGATTTCACATTGGCTGACGGGGCACATCTCGATCTGTATAAACAACATCCACACATACAGCCACACACACACACACACACACACACACACACACACACACACACACACACACACACACACACACACACACACACACACACACACACTGTACATCTATTAGCCATTAACCTGGAGACAGATAGGCAAGTAACAGAGCGGGGTAACCTTAAAGATGTAGCCATCCCTATCAGCCTGGAGGTCTTCCTTTGGTGAGTTATTCAAACTCTACAAGATCACCTGTATTACTGATTCCCATTCTCCTACCTAAAGGGCTTTTGGTGTTTTAAATATACTAGATGTGAGACACTTAGTCAATTCATTCATTGGCTGATTGATGTAAATTAACTGATATAGTTTTGATGATCAGGAAAAGGGTCACTCAGCACTTATCTTAGCTGTTTATTAAAGGAGGATTTGTACTGTACAACTGAAAAGTTTGACATAGGGGGTGACAGCAGGTGCTAATCCTGTGTTTTGATTTATGGTATTTACCTACTGTATGAGGACGCAGCACTGAAATCACTCAACCTCACCTAAGTAAATCCTGTTCAAAGCATCTTCTGCACATAACTACATTTTTATTGGTGGTCAGCATAATAGCTCTATCGGAAAAAAATGAAACAAAAACATTTTTAAAAAATCTTGTTTTTATCATTTCAGTAAATTTTACTGTATTTTCAACTAATGCACTGACAAAACTTCTGACTTTCAGCAGGATGGGTGAAATGATTGATATATAATTGTGGTTTATTTGGAGGTCAATGCTACTTGCCCCGATTTACGTTGTTTTGCCATATTTCCTGAATCTCAGCACCAGAGATGGTAGGTGCTAATTTATTATGACCAATAGTCAGTTTGGCCACAATTACAAATAAGAACAAGAACCAGGTTGAAAAATGTTGAAATTCTCCTTATATTTGTTTTACAGTATTTGCCATATGTCACTGTGCAGGGCAACATCTCCACATACATCATAGGAAACAACATGGTTAGGGTTAGGAAAAGATTGTGGTTTGGGTTAAAATAACTACAGAAGTGGTGCAACTTTAGTACGGAAGTGAGACCACAAATAACTCAATACTGACTTCTGGATTCAGATGGGACAGGAACACAGGCCTCCTGGGTGAAATCAGGTGTTTTTTCCCCCCATCCATCCACCTCAACCTCCTCACTAGATATCACTTGTTCTTCTTTCTGTTTACTTCCTGGTTCTGGATTACATGGATTAAATATGCATTGATTTCGTGAAAACAAAAGTTGTAAGAGAAAAGCCTGTGCAGGGATCAGGATGGGGCAGACAATCCAAAAGGCAGGTAAACATATTAATATGGACAGTAAAACCAAACATGACACATGAGGGCAAAAACCCAAGACCATGACACCATACCCTTTACCCTACAAATGAATGATTCATCCCAGACAAAAAACAATAAGTTAATATCCTTTGATAACTAATAATCCTTTAGTCGTTATAGGAACATTAGAATGACTCTGTCACTGAGCTCATGCTCATCTACATATAAGAAAGTGCTTTATCCATTATCTTCATAATAGTCCTGTTTCCATACAAGACTTGAGAAAATGTTTTGTTTCAGGTCTTCAGTCTAGATAAATAAAAGAAAAGCAGAACAGTGAGCCTCTTTGCAGCTTCTGTGTACAGCTATCTCATTAGCCTGCCATGAACATTGGTTTTAAAAAGCCATAGTAACAATGACAACAAGACTCCTAAAGAGCGAGTGAAAAAACGAATATGTGCACTGATCTCCCCATGGGCTGGGCAAAGGAAAATACCACACCACATCTCTAAATGTCAAGGTATGCCTTTAACAGGTCCCCAGTACACACCTGTCATCTTCCCATTGGCTCCCCAATAAAAACTGCCAAGGTTCATATTCTCACGGAGGAAAGGACTCAGTCACGGTTGGCAACATAACCCAAATCTAATTCCAACAGCCTGCTTGCCATAGCAATGAAAACCTAAAATGAACTTGGGCATAGCAGCAGGGACAGGAGAATGAGGAGAGGTAGGTGCATGCTTATGTGAGGAAATGCCAATGAAATTACTGGTTTCTCTTCCATAACATTGGAAGCACAGCGACAACAAACAGTGGGGATGGGAACAGAGGACTGGGGAGGTAGAGTAAAGATGGGAGTCGAGTAAAGACGGAGGACGAGGAGGTGGAGAGCGGGGATAGATGGAGAGACAAAGGGAGGGAGGGAGGGAGAGGATGCTTATTATGAGATTGAAAAAAGGAGAAGGCGATTAGTTGGTGGAGATGAGAGACTAACAAGGCGGGGTGGAGCGAGGAAGGAAGGAAAGGAGCCGAGAGGTGAGAGGTACGAGGAAGGTGGGTGGAACGATAGGAAATAAGGACAGTAGAGGAGAGGTGGCGGACGGACAGATGGATGGAAAAAGGGAAGGGAAGAAGAGTGGAAGTCATTTGTTGTGGCTTAAGGTCGGATTAGTGCTGACATTCATCCCAAATGAAAGTGTCAGTAAGTATGAGGTCGGCCTGTTGTTAGCAGTGTGTGAGGGTATTACATGAGCCTGTGTGTAAGGACAGGTGTGTGTGTGAATATAACAGCCTTTGTTAACAGGTATGGAGGAGTGCTTGTTGTTGAGTGCATTGTTCTACACATATTGAGTGACATGACTGCAATTTACATGCATGTGTGCATGCATGTGTTGGCAGGATAACACTGATGCACCTATGTTCTCCGATATCTCTCAACTGTGTGAGCAAATCAGAGGACGGAGAGGGCTCTACTGTTGCCTTCATATTAAGTCTCTTCAAATCCTTTATGGTGCTTCCAGCCAGGAGTAAACATCCCCTGAATTCATGTATGATGTGAGCACTTACAAATGTTCTTCTTATACTTTTCCTTTTATTAAATCATCAGCAGCAGTCCACTCGGCCTGAGCATGTTAACCAGATGTCAGTGTCTGGTATCAGTGATTATATTGACATTAACCCCATGCCTCAATCAACGTTCAAAGCCATAACAACAAATTATTAATAAATTAAATCAATAAAACAGATTTTTTTAGGTCAATATAGTCATTGATGTTTACCGGAAACCTGATAAACACACGTTGAGGCCTTTGTATGTGAGGGGGCATGTCAAATAGACAACACAAAAATCTGAAAAAAGACGCAACTAAATTAATCTGATTCGTTGATGGCTGTATTCACGGTGCAAATCTCAGAAAATCGACCTTGTTCCCCCCCCAAAAAAATCAAAATGAAACCTAATAATCATTCCTTTTGTTGATGATTTTCATTTGACCTGTGTATGTATGCCCATGCCTTATTTTGATCTATCTTTTATGTTAGTGTAAATGTGCATAACAATGTGTCCATGCACATTTACAGAGGTACAGACAGTGTTAGAAATAATAGGAAAACCTGACCTCATCATGGAGTTGAATCTAAACTATAAAGACACTTTACTGCAGGGATATGGAGGTGTTTCCTCCGCTCTTTGCAGACATATATAATGTGGAAGTGTGTGTGTCTGCCTGTGTCTGATATGTCTGTCTTTATGTGTCCCTTATGTGTACGTTGAATAAATATACAAGTCTAGGCGTGTGCATGCAGCATTCAGAGTGTATGTATGCCTGAGCCCATCTCTCTCCGACATCAGTTTAGTAAGCACGCAGCTCCGGCGTCAAGGAGATGGGAAACATGCGGGAAGCAGCAATTACGGAGGGTCAAAACATTTTTCATGGATGACTTCCCCTGGCATAGCTGAGGAACAGGTGAAAGAGGGTGGGAGGCAAATGTGCTGCGAGGGAGGAGGGGAAGGACGAGCTTTTCCTGGGATGAAAGGGAGGAGAGGAAAAGGAGGGAGGACAGCAGAGGAGATACGAGGGTTAAAGTGTCTTCAATGTCAGTGTTCAGTGTCTTGGGGGGGGGGGGGGGGTGTTGAGGAGGAAGTAGGGAGTGTTGTCTGGGTGACAGGAAGAGAGGTGAATGAAGGATAAAGGGATGCAAAAAATGCAATTGAAAAACTATGGAGGACACAAAGCTATTTTTATGCTTCAGTTAGTCTGCTGTAACATAAGTAAAGTCATCAAGTTTCAAACTTTTTAGTCATATTTCATTAGTGACAAATACCCTCAAACACACATTTTACTACATCGTTCCTGTATATGACAGTAGCACTGTACAAACGAGTCCTGGGTCAGTACATGTTGACATGGGTTTGGTACCAGTATAACCAAAGCTCACTCTTTCATGCCTGTGTAGCGCCAGTCAAATTATATTGTATGCTGTTAAATGAATGGATCACTTTGTGGATTGTAGAACTGAACCATTCTCAGCTTGCATTCAGTGTCTCACACAATTACTATTTCAAAGGAGAAAAACAGGCAACAAGACAACCAAGCACCTGGATTCAAGCCTGACTCAACCTGATAAGAACACACAGTTTGCTGATGCACTGCCTTGTATGTGTTCAGACCTGCGTTAGCTCACCTATCTTATCGGTTTGATTAGAAGCTGACTGGCTGTTAAATCTTGGGTGATCTTGGGAAGCTAACAACAGTATGCTAGATAATTTTTTAAAAAAATGATCCAAGTGAAAAATCCCAGCCCAAACTCTTATCCAGTGAAAGCAGCTAGCAGCACATTATCATTTTGAACATCTAATGAACGTGAACGGCGATCATGGCTATTATAGCACTCATAGCTTTCGAGCTAGCATCTTGTGGAAGATTCTGGTGACGCATAATGAGAGTGCCGGCAGAATAGGCAGATAGACAGGCAGGTAGGCTGGTAGACCATTCAGGACGGGTTTATTACAGTCCTGCGACAGCCACAGGATTTATATATGGAGTATTTTTTTTGTGTTGGGGGGAGAATTTATTTTTTGATTACTGTTGGGATAATGAAAAACGGAGGGGTTCACCCTTGACAGGTCACCAGTTCATCACAGGGCTGACACATAGAGGGAGAAAACCATTCACACTCACATTCACACCTACGAGAACCCGGAGAAAACGCTAACACGCTAACACGAGGAGAACATGAAAAGTCCACACAGAAGGGCCCCAAGCCGGATTTGAACCTGCGACCCTCTTGCTGTGAGGCGACAGTGCAGCCCCTGATGAAATCATAGCCCAAATAAAAAGCTCTCAATCACAATATTAAACATGATAAAACCACATTCAGGCTGCTTCGCTGTGATTGTCCGACAAAGACTGTAGCCCTGTTGCTCATGCTATCAGACTCTTGTTCAGGGTCAAATCAAAACTTCGCACAGACTCGCAGCAGTTTAACCTAAACTGATGTGTCTTTGACTGAGAGGGTGGAGGAGTGGAGGAGTGAAGGGGGAGAGGTGTGACAGAGGTTGAAAGGACAACAACAGTACAATTTCAACAGCACACACACACTCGGTAACACACACTCACTTTGCCTCCTGCTCTTTCCTGTCTCTCTCCTGCTCCCCCCTGCACTGATACAAATGCACAATACACAAACACACACATCTCCAACAGCACAGATAGGTGGGAGGTGGTGGAGCTATCTGAGTGTATTACACAGACCATTAGGCGTGTGGAATGGACAGATGCTGGAATGGGAGCTGACAATGGACTAAATGACAGAGGCTGGAGAGAGACTGAGAGTATAGTAACCCAGATGTAGCGGCGACATAAAGCAACATCAGTCTGCTCTACTGTACCACACACACACACACACAACTGTACATACAGACAAATGCATTCAAGCAGACATCCACAGGAACAGAGGCTGTATCTGTAACACACTTATACACACAGCAACACACAGGGAAGCAGTCGCAGAATAACACAAACACACGCTGTGATAGACGGTAACACAAATAATAGAGAGAGAAAAACAGATAAAACTCCCACACACACCACGAAACACTGAGATGGAGTTACATCAGACTGATGAAATCACAAAAACACACACACACACACACACACACACGTCTATGATGACCGCCTTGGGCACTGTGAAGTATAGGCTAATGAATTTTCCGACGTTAATCGCACCTTTTGAAAAACATGCACTTCTCCCAGCTATTGGCAGGTATCTGTTAATCTGTTATCACTTTCTTATAAACACCACACACACGTGCACACACACACACACACACACACACACACACACACACACACACACACACACACACACACACACACACACACACACACACACACACACACACACACACACACGCGCACGCGCACGCACTCTCAAATAGACTCTCAGAGAGTGGAGTTGGATGATGAAAACAAGTTTTGGAGGTAAACACCGAGACTCCAGAGACTGCAGGAGGAGGGGAGTGTGTGTGTGTGTGTGTGTGTGTGTGTGTGTGTGTGTGTGTGTGTGTGTGTGCGCCTATGTGTGTTTTCTAGTGTCATGTTTGCATTTTTAGGTGTTGGTTGAGTTGGATGCTATGTATACGTATGGTGTATACATCCAGTGTATTGCATACATTTGTTTTAATGCGTGCATTTTGAGTCCTTATTTTGTGTATGTGTGTGTTTATATACTTGTGTGGCTTCTACAGCATCAGTGTGTACAGTACGACAGGGAGTTACCTCCTGCCAGCATTCTAATTCACTCACCATTCTGCCTTACCCGCAGGTAAAACAACAAGCAGAGAGGAAAAAAAAAAAAAAAAAAAAGACAGTCCCAGTGTATCAGCCCAATAACACCTCCAGGCTACAGCGTCTTAATAAACCCCAGCATTGTGTCAACAAACAATATGACTCCATGGTAACCTAACTTTGTTAAAAGTTTCTGCAGTTAACCCGATTTTACCTCGCCACAGTCAGCAGCAGAGTGAGGCAAACTCAAATTAGTACTTTTGTGCATATCATGAACGCAACGATGCAAATTCAGAGCATTCAGCGTGTTTTTACGTTTGGAGTGTGTTTGAGGGATACATATCAGCTTCCAGCCCCATGAAGGATATACTACTGTCCTGTATTCCAACATACACATCTAACAAACACTGCATTATATTTAGACTCACTTCTTTGATTGGCACAACCTGACTACATACCATCCACTCTTCTTTTGTGAAGTTTATTGGTCTTCCTCTGTTGTTTCTCAGGTGAGAAAATACCTGAACCTCTTCACTACAAACTGCACGTCAAGAACAGATGGTATTATTAACAGAGACATTGTCTGTTAAGTCTGGAGAGGCTGGCTCCTCAGGTCAGTAGTCAAGTGAAATATATCTCAAACTAGATTTACCGCCTCACTGTTGTATTCCTCCACCATCCAGTCAAGTTTACATCTATGTCTGTCCAAAATGTCACCACTTCATCATTTTAACCTGTTTGACATTTGTGTGAAACTGTCAAAATTAGCAGATGATTTTTTAAGTTAAGTGTTTTGTGAGGTCATGGTGACTTTTGACCACCAAGTTCTAACCAGTTCATCCTCAAGTCCAAGTGGACATTTTAGCCAAATTTGAAGAAACTCCCACCTGGCATTCATGAGAATGGGACTGACGGACGGACAAATTGAGAATATAATGCCTCCGGTCACAGCTGTCGCCGGCACGGAGGCATAAAAACACATGAGGCCACAACAGCAATCACATATATGTGCTGCATACAGCATATCGATACTGGATGTAACTCCGTTGATGATGTGCGCCATTTTCTGAGCTTCACATATAAATGTGTCATCTTCACTTCTGTGTTTGTTCTTCTTACTGTATGAACTAGGGATGCACCGATCCGGCTTTTTCAGTCCCGACACTGATAGCGATACCTGGGCTTTGGTATCAGTCGACACCGAGTACTGATCCGATACCAGTGTTTAATTAATAAGCTGTATGCCGATAAAACAAAATGTAACAAATAAATACACATATATAAACTTAGTGAATTGTTATTTATTATCCAAATAATAAATCCTATACATACAGTACATGATCGGTCCCATTGTCACCGATACCTTGTCCAGCTATTTGAGTCACTATTGACCTGATATCTGATCCGGTATCGGTGCATCTCTAGTATGAACTCCCATGCATGAGCATCTGCACATATAGCTTTTGTGAAACAGGCCCCTTATTAACACCTAGCACCTAGAGGCAAAAGTCACCAATAAATCTGCACATTTAGGGAGAATACAGGTTTGTGACTGGATATAGCTCAGTCAGCAGTGGATTTCGCCACCACTGACAAGTACTGTCATCAGAAAGTGACAGAATCCTATCTGGCCTGCATAAATACTCCCTGATTTACATTCACATGCAGCAGCTTCCCAGTGAAACCACAGACTACTACTGCTGGAGCTTATGTGCCCTACTCGAGGGCATTTAGACAGTATTTGCTGAGTGTGTTGTAGTATCACTCCCTGGAGAGCACTTCTGCATTGTCTGCTTCTCAACAAACAGCAAACAAACATCTTAACGTAACCATTTTGCACACTAATTGGTGCTCCAGTATATTCCACTGCACCAGACCTTTTCTGCTTGACTGCATATGTTGACTGTCTGACACTATAAGTGTATTAAGATGGAGAATTTTAGATCTCTAACCCTATGACAAGGATCCTGTTTAATAATAAGGCTGTAATCCAACAGACACCCTGAGCCATCCGTGGAAAGAAAGTTAACTTTACCGACTTTAGTCAGCCAACTTATGCAATTCTTTAAATCCAGTTTCTCTGGCTTTCTATAGCTGATAACTGGCAAAGATAGAAGCATGACTCATTTTCAGCAAATGTAGGTTCCATGCTCCAGTTTGTGAAGGCATCTATTCTCTAAGGAGTTGTCTTTTAAAATGAACGGCGAGTGAGGTGCAACAACCAGATAGAGGATGAGAATGAGTGATGCACAAAAGTTGCTGACAAGAGCTGTGGATGCATAAAGTGCATATCATGAGACGAGTAGAAGAAGGGATAGATTGATGGAAGGTTAACATAGAAATAATCAACAAAGAGATGAGCGCAGAGGGGGGGGGGGGGGTTGAACAAACTTGAGGAGAGAAGAAAATGGATGGACAAGAAAGAAAGACTGACAGTGAATTAATGTGGAGGAGAAAGAGATGAGAGAGAAAGAGAGGAAGGGAGCTGATAGAAAAAAAAAAGCCAGGAGGACTGCAGGAATCCTGAGAGGATCTGTCAGCTCTCGTTGGCTTTGATTTTAATGGAAGCCAGCGCTCCCCTACCTCTAACCCATTTGGCCCTAATTCCAGCGCTGCTTTCCAAACTTTTTAAACTTTAATGGCCCCTTCTTAAGTGCCAGCTGCTGACAACATTGATTTGGCTTTAAGCCTCGCCGTCCTGCACGCCTTTATTTTCTCCTGCAAAATCGACAGAAACATCTATTTTCTGCCATCCTCCTCCACCTCCTACTCGTCCGATCCTCCTCTTATCCTCCCTTCATCCGCTCTCCTCTGTTCAGTTGATGGTGTCAGCGGTCGGGGGAAAGCTCGTATGAGAATGGATGAAAAGGACCGCTATTTGGATAAGCTGTTCTTTTTAGGGGTGTATGCAGTTATTTTTTGCAGCTTACTTCAATCAGGCTGGGTTGGAAAACGGAGAGGAGATACTTCCTTTGCAGACAGTGGGTGGGATGTTTTTTGATGACACATGAATGCAGTGACGTGGTTTTGTGGTGTTGCTGCCCAACGTTCAGAGGGGTATGTTAGGAAGTTTACAAGTGAGCAGGATGTCATCTGGAACTCCCTCATTTTTGTAGCTCAGTTAAACTTTGTTACTAAGGCTGCATTCACACCAGATACGGTGGTGCGGTAAAAATACATGTCCTCTCCAGGCTGCAGGGAGTGCCAGAAAGAAACGCTGCAATGATAAAGTAAGAACAAACTCAACTTTTGGAAAAACGCAACTTGACGTCTCGCTGTGCTGTCGAGTCGCCTAACGGCAGAGCCAGAGCTGTACAGCCCAGCTATGAGGGATCAAAACACGTTTATTGTCGAACAGTCAATAAGCCATTAAAGTCACTCTCCCACAGCGCAGCACATGTTGAACTATGTTGCATCGCCGTAACTCCTGACCTGGTGTGAATGCAGGCTGTTCTGCAGGCCGCAGTGTTCATTGTTATGCTGACTTGTTGCACTTTGTAAATATAACATCCAATCTAAACAGGAAAGGCATCCCATCACATCTGTATCTCTGGATTTTCATATAATCACACAGTAAAAAAAGAAAATATAAAAGAACACATCATTTTATGGTATTTATGACCAACCAATACATGCTGTACACCCGCCGGCTGATCAACAAAGACAAGCATCACTGGACATTCCCAGGTTCACAGTCTTGGACAGCAGACACAACAGATGTAATAAATAATCCATTTGAGCTGGACAGGTAAGCCGGATGATGCTCTAGACTGTAGAATGATCAGTCGATAGTTTTAACACCTTTACCAGCTGGAAATGCTGTTATTTTGGATTTCAGAGAAGTTGCTGCTGCTATATTATCTTTCAAAATATGAACACATGACCTCTAACATCTGGAAATTGGACAATCACAGAACTGCTTTGCCAGTTAAACATATTTCATTATGTTATGCATTAGCAAAACATAATTGTGCAGTGAAAGTGACTAAGTGATGCATGCTGGTCTGAACAATAAGTAACCGTGGGCTACTCTAGCTATTGAAGGTATAGTTGAGACAAATCTTTATGTTAACAGAGGGGAGAGGAGGGGATGCAACATGCAAATCTTTCTTGAACTATTGTATCTGTAATGAACATAGACTGTATATAAGAAGCGGACGTAGTCATCGTGACATCACCTGTTGGTTTGTGGACTGCAGTTTTGAAACCCTGAGTTTAGCATTTTGGCCGTCGCCATCTTGTTTTTGTTGCAACCAAAAGTGACACAAGAAGTTGGAAACAAGTACAACAGAATGTTGAATAAGACATTTTTAGGTGACCAAAAGGAAAACATTTAACTTTCATGACGTGAAAATACACTTTTCAGACCTGGAGGTTTGCCACTGGGAATGAATCATGGATGTGTGGCATCAGCAGTGAAAGGCTATCAAAATGATATGTAAAAACATATATAAATTCATCACAGTTTATTATAATTACTTTTATAAATGTCAGAAAAACTGGCTGTGGAGTTGAATATCTGTCACCTCGACAGCAATCAAATGCGTCTCTAAGCTCAAGGATAAAACATGTCCTCATATAAAATGAACTTTAATAAAATGGATTGCCTGACTGTGCAAGTCATTGTGTCATTGGGCAATACTGTCATTAAATAGTTTCGGGGTACAGAGTGATCTCTGGAAGACAGCCAGCACAGGACCGGAGCATGTAAACGGATGGAAGAAAAAAACAACATAGTAGAAACATAACAGAATAGCTGTGATGTCCTCTATACAGTATGTACTCTGCCTGTGTGCCGATTTCTATTTCTTGCCCTTCAGTTTGTTTCTCTTCCTGTCTCTTTGTGTCTATTTGTATAAGTCTGTCTCTTCACCTGTCAGACTGTGTTTGACTTTCTGTCCCCATACAGTATCTAAAAAGATGTCCACTCAGTACAATCAGCTTTTCAAACGAAGTGTTATTGTTTTACAGACATAAGGAAGCACTTTTTAGGATAACAACCTGCACCCAAAGAGCACAATTACATGCATAACCATAAAATGCAAATACTGTAACCTGGAGCTGCGCTTTGTGTGGTCACAGCATATTTGGGGTATTTTAGAATTCAACTATATACCCATGAATAAGCATATGAATAATGGTTACAGGGGGAATCAAGGGAACACGCTGTTTTGACAGAAATTAATGAAAACAAAACCCTGAAACCTAATGCAAAGTATGAAATATAAAAGTAAATATTGCATTTGAGGGTGTGTTTTTTAGAGAAGTGAAGGAGGAAAAGTTGTTAAAAGAGTGTGTGGCCCTCCTGAGGACAACTTTCAGCTAATTTGGTCAGATATGGTTATAAAAAAGGTGAGATGCTTATTCATCTGCAATGCAAATATAATATTACGACATCAGATATTGTCTATTTCTATCTGATGGCAAACTGACAAACTTCTGCATTGGAGCAATATGATCTTTAAAGCAGAGGATCTCAGTCTTTTTTCAGACCCCTTACAGGATAGATAAAATACTGGGGACTCCCTAATGTATGTCTCCGGAGTAAGTAAAGCCTGGGTCAGACCAGCCACCTGAGGAGAGCATGGCAGCTGCGTTACGTGTCAATGGACTATGAAGCCTTTTAAGAAAGAAATATATGAATTATATCATGATAATTTAAACCAATGAAGTTTTCACGGCCCCCCTGGCAGAGTGCCACGGACATCTGGGGGTCCCTGGACCCCACTTTGAGAATCACTGCTTTAAAAGGCTAAGAGAAGATGTTCGGGTTAAATTTTTAAATTATTATATTAATTATTGTTTTAACACATGCATATCTTTTAATACAAGTTTTGAGTAGTGGGGCAACCAGCTGGCAATGATCAACTAGATTGTTTTTACTGGTTGATGCAGCTTGACAGAGCTCAGCTCAGTTTCACATCAAGTCTTAATCGAATTTGACAGTTTGATTGTATTAGTTAATCACATCGATGGGAGTCTCCAGGTCACACATACATTTCCTGCAGGACACTCTCATTATTTGGAGCCTTTCTGAACACATTTACACATACTGATAAGGCCTCCTGTAGCACTTATTACAGTAAGCTGTACCTTAATGAGCAGAGGTATCTGGCAAACGGGTGCCATAAGGCTGACAACACTGGTCCTTCATTTTCTCAAGCCCTGCCAAAGGCCCTCATCGCAATCCTTGTTACACCCTGCTTCATGCTATTGTTCACCATCAATAAGGAGACATCTATTTATGCAGGGATGACAGAGAGAGAGAGAGAGAGCGAGAGAGGGAGCGAGAGAGAGGGAAAATGGATGAACAAAGACTAGAACAAGACAAAAGAATATATGAAACAGAGAGAGAAAGAGAAAGAAATAGAAAAGAGGTAAAAATTATAATCCCCCCTTCCCTTTTCCCCAGGAAGTGACAGCCACAGTGATGTATAACCGTGGCAGTGGAAAGTTAATTAGATAGGCTGGGTTACTTAAAGATGAAGGACTGAGAAAGAGGAGGGAGGCGGAGGATGAGAAGAAGATGTAGAAGAAGAGGAAAAAAGAACAAAAGAAAGGAATAGAAAGGGGGATGGTGAGAGGAGTGAGATGAGTCGGGGAAGAAAGCAGAAAACGAGGGGACGGGGGAGAGAGATGTGACAAGAAGAGAGGGAATAGAGAGTGTGAGAGATGGAGTGACATGGCGAAGAGGTAGAGGTTTAAATAAGAGGCAAAGGGCCTTGTTAAAATATTTTTTTGCCTTGACACTCAAATACAGCCGTAACAATGATAGACACGCGCCGCAATTCAAGAAGGTTACCGTGGAGTACGATCCACAACATAAATTATTACAACAGTCTCTGACAATGGCACCCCTTGTGCTTGGCTCAAGGACACACTTTAAGATGTCATGTGCACTGCTGAGCGGGTGATTGCATGTCTGCCCTCCATCAGGGAAGTGCACGACATAGACCAAAAGAACAGGGTCAAAACAAACGCCATCACACCTGCATACCCGAGTACTTCTACTTACTACTACTACTTCTACTCTATCCAACTACTGGTAATCCTGGTGTCAGGAGGAGAATGACACAAATCAGTTTTAAATCTCAGCGTTTAAAGCTTTAAATGATAAATTCATCAACTTATTCATTTTATTACAGCTTATCTTATTCAGGGTTGCAGTGAGTAGGAGTCTACCGCAGGATGAAGCATTACAAATCAGTTCTTGCAAATTGCTAAATTGTGCGCTTAAATACTTATTTTATTCTATTAATTTAGTCATTTTTCCTTCAAAATTGCTCTCACAAATTAAACTTTTATTCCCTTTGTCACTGCCCCTGATAGACTGCTTTGACTGCAGTTATATTTTGACGTCGGACTGAGATATGCCGACATCCTTCGACCTCACGGATGTCTTTCACATCCCTCGAATGTATTTTACAGGATAAAAAATTGTTTTGCTGTAAAAACCTTGGCACTATGGACATCATGTGGTTCATAAACACATAGCTGCAAGGTTCCCCAGTACTTTATGGCTAAAGATGGATGTGAAAAAAAAAAAACAGATCTTGTTACTGTTTCAGTAGTCTGTCAGTACTGAAGTCACTCAGTGCTCAAGAGATAAGAAGGTTTTGCAAAAATCTAACAATCTGTGTGACATATTATTTGTCAGCTGGTTGGAGCTTTTTCAATAATATGCATTAAAATGCTTTGACTTGAGGAGGACATCATTGTACTCTTTTAAGGCCTGATTTACATATAGTGATTCATTTGTCTGAAAAGTCACACCTTGAAAAGTACAAAATTAAGTATTGAAATACACCAAAAGTAAAAGTACTATTATGCAGAATGGCCCATTTCAGAGTAATATATATATATATATTATTGGATTATAGCCAGTGATGCATTAATGTGTTCATCACTTTAATGTTGCAGCTGGTACAGGCGAAGCTCATTTTAATGAGGTTAGTTTAATCTATAACAATATGTGTGTAATTTATTAGTCAATTATATTTTGTATTAATACGCTGCCAGATAAATGTAGTGAAGAGAAAAAATGGAAATACTCAAATAAAGTACAAGTACCTCAACATTGTACTTAAATACATTACTTGAGTGAATGTACTTAGTTGTGTAAGGCTCATAATGTCTATGCTCTCTACACACCACTCTGTACGCCACTCTGCCTGGCTGCACTTATTAATTATATATTGGAAAAGTCCACCATCTATTCTGACATTCTGTCTTATTATTTTGTTACCAAAATGCCAGAGCTGTCCCAGGAGTTTGGTGACCTCTGTGAGCTTAATTTAACTCAGACCGCCTGGTGTCTGGTCATATGGATGAAGTCGCGTACTTTCAAATGTAAAGCCGAGAGGACGGAAACAAGATGAGGAAATGAGAGGGAGGAAGACGAGAACAGCGGGAGGACTGTTGTTTTCAGAGACTTCTGTTATCTGTGTGTGTGTGTGTGTAGTGGGCTGTGTGTAGGAATGTGAGAGAGTGTGTATTTGTGTGTATGTGTGTGTGTTTGTGAGTGTGACTGACAATGACAGTGAGTGCGACGAACGAGAGGAGGCCATTCTTCTGTTAATTACTGAGTTAATGACACACTATGCTCCAGCGGACATGCAACATGGCAGGCTGATGCACACGCACGCACGCACGTACGCCACACACACACACACACACACACACACACACACACACACACACACACACGGGAAATGGCTAAGTCTACTTCTGTGCTCACGCAACGTGGCAGGCTGCTATATGCAAAGAGCTTGACAGTGAGATGGCAGGCTAACAATGCACACACACACACACACACACACACACACACACACACACACACACACACACACACACACACACACACACACACACACACACATACAGCAGCAGCAACTGACAGGGAACCTCATCAAACCAGCTTTAATGAAGTCACTTCTCCCAAACAGAAGAGGGGAAGAAAGGAGGGATGAGAGGAGGAGGGCAGAAAAGGAGGACAAGGTCGCCTGGATTGATGACGCTCATTAGCCTAATAAGGTACTTTAATGAAGCGGGCCCAACACTATAAAGTGCCAGACAGTCTAAAGACACACACACACACACACGCACACACACACACCTACCTCACTAGTTTGTGTTGTTTCTTGTATTTACACATGAACACAGCTATTTTTGTCAATTTCTCTCATAAAAAACACAAACAGCACGGACACATATATGAGCTGTGGTCTCTGAAAATACTCATCACTTCATTCTCTCATGCATTTTCACACACAAGCTAAGTGGCAGACAGAAACACACTCACCTCTCCTTCTGAGGACTGCAGGAGGAGGTCTTTCCTACAGGACGCTGTAAAGTCTCCCACCCCAGCATTGACCTCCACCCCTCTGGGAGCCTCCAGGGTCAGGGTCCGAGTCGGCGACTCCAGCCTGAGAACCATAAACACACTAAAGTCATGCTGGAAGCTGTGGAGAAACCCACCTGCAGAGACATACATTATGTAGAGCAGCCTGACGCTTCAGCAACCATTAGAGGATCAATAATGAGTTGACTGCGAACAAGGTTCTCAATCCCCCAGCTGCTTAATCAAAAGCAGCACAAGACTGTGGTTGTACTGGTAAAGCTAATATAACAAAGGAAAAAAATCAAGACTCCCTAATTCAATGTTTAGTCTTGACTAAAGACCGCCACGGAGTACAATCCCCTGCAGTTACATGACGTTTAACATTAAAAACCTTGCTGTCTCTTGAATACCCAACTTGAACCCGAAGAGCAGATTTGTAAGTGCTGTTCTTTGGCTGAAAGGTGAATTTTTTTCTGATCATACTATATCTAGTATTTGGGCACACTGGACTGAGATTTTTGCAATAGACTTTTAAGAAAATACAGTAAGCCCAAAGACTAGATATAATATGATCAGAAACTACAAAGAGCACAATGAAATATTTAGTTTCCATGAACTCATAACAAGTTAAATATCAAAGATATGCATACATACGTGGTGTAAAAAAATAGTATTTGCAATTTTCCTAATTTTTCATAAATCCTGACAATTTCAAGACTAGTCAGAACGAATGTTGTGGCATTTTCCTTATGATAGTAAATACAGTCTTAATAGGTTAAAATGACATACATATATACAGTATATAATCAGGCAATTATGATTTTGGATAAAAAAATAAAAGTTCTTATCAAATTAAATAAGTTTTGATTACTTTATTAAACATATTGGTATTAAACTTACGAGTCTTAAGGTGCTCAGTGACGTTTCAGTGTTTCTGGCTCAGCAACATAAAGTCATTTGCTGAATTGTTTGTGGCTGTTTGAAAAAAATCAGCTACATACACCACTTTAGCTCACTGTAGAGTGAACTGCTGTGTTTTTTGTTTCTTTTTGTTTAGTTTCTCGTTTAACTGCATACTAACTCTTTACTTTGCCTTTGATAAAACCTACAAGAATGAATATGAAGAATTGTTCTACTGCACTGCTCCAGTGTGCTCTGGCCATGGTTGGCGTCGCTCCCCTTGGAGCGTACGGGGTCACTAGCTAAGTCTGCGACTCCAAGTTGAAAACAATATGAGATGATTAAACAGCTTGGTGGTGTTAGATAAGCACAGTGCTTCGCTCAAGGGCACATTGGCAAGTGAAATTAAATACGGCACTTTCCGCAAAGCAGACAGAATTACAATTTATGAAGTGCGAGTATAACACATTAAACAACACTCTCACAACAAAGATCAAATAAGAAAGAAATAAAAAAGCTTTGCTGTAAGGGCACTTTTCCAGACAGGCTTGGCTCAAGGGTACCTCAGAAGGTTGGTTTCCCAATCCCTCCTGGAAGGTTGAAGGGATAAAGGGTTTAAGCCAAAGGGTAGATTAACTGAATTTATGACGTGCGTCCAGTCTGTGGCCAAACTACACCGAGGCTAAAGCCACTTTCGCTGGGAGGCGATCGCTGGTGTCCTTCACTTCGCTGGAGTCCCCGGGATGGAGAAAATATATATCCGTCATGGTCCCTCATTTCTAGTGTTTCAGCTGTTTACCCCTCCTTGTGTTTCTTGTTGGTTCCCTGTTTGCTCTCTCTCTCTTTTGGTCTGATAGAGACCATTTGTCTGGGCATGGCGCTCGCTCACACATACTGCCAATCCACCTGCACACCTGTGATCATCCTCTCATCAGGCTCCTGCAGTACAATCACCCCGCTTTACACTCCAGTCTTATCGTCTAATCGTTCCGATGGCCAACATGGTACTAACACGATGGCCGAGCTTCAAGGATCAGCGTGTAACAGATAGAGGAATCTACTTGCAGAAATGGGATATACTATTAATCTTTTACTGCTAGCTGTTTATATCTACAAAGGGAGGGGTTCTCTGTCCATGGAGTGCCCCATGTGCCACCACCATGTTTCTACAGTAGCCCAGAACGGACAAACCAAACACTGTTAACTTTTCCTGCTTGGGCCGGAGGCGATAACTTTATTTACACCCATCTTTGCCACTCTCTCTCTCTTGCTTCACCACTCACTTCCCAAGTAAACACACACTATAGGCACTGGCTCTGCTCCAGATTGCTCTAGAGAGCGCCATTCACATTTCGATACCGCCAGATCTACACACTTCTCGTTTAAGCTTAATTTCTAGTCTAAACCATAGACTGTATGTAAAGATGGATGACATGACAGCCTCCCAAAAGTGAAGCCAAATCATCTTGATCGGCTCCTGGTGGCTGGCTGCAGTCTAGCTCATATACCCCACCTCCTCCATGTTAGTGTATGCGACATGGGCCAGATTAAAAACTTAAAGTACAGATCAAATAAATTTTTCTCAAGATGGATTCTGTCATTTTAGGTAGTTCTTATTACACTGATTTTGGTTTTACTTAGATGTCATGATTGACACCTGTGAGTGTGCTGCGAGTTGAGCTGTGACCGTCCTCGACCTCGGACTGGTTTGGGAAGGTGAACTCAATAACGCGGCCTCACCGCCTGATCACTACAGTGCAGACTCTGGCTCCAGATGACAACAAAATCTCAAGACGGCAGCTCCTGTATCTGGGATATTTTGGCCTCACTTCTGTACAGTGGAGGGAGGTGGAGGTGGTCCATCTTTAATCTATGGGCTAAACCTGCGCCTCAGGTTAATTACCTCGCCAGTCTGCCCTCCAGCCGACGGCCCCGCTGCACCCTAAAACTAAACTACGCTCTCAAAACCTCATCTCAAGTACAAAACTGCACTGCAGAGTTGTCTGGGCTCAACATTAACGCAGCCCAACATACAGTATATATATATATATAGTTGTACATTTCAGGGTTTCAATCTAAAGATCCAAACATTAGCAGACAGAAAAACGCTCCCTTGTCAGTGGTTTTCTGTGTTTGGTTGCTCCCACGCAATGAACACGCACTTTAAAAGATATTTCTATCTCAGCATCACTCCTATCACGATGCTTTCATTTTAAGGGTGTTTGTGCTTCATTAGTTGGTTGTTTTATTCTATTGCAAAAACGATTCACCTTACAGAAGCCATTTAGTTGAGTGCTGCATCTTTTAAATACGTCTTTTAAGAGAAAATAAAAACATCAACCGAGTTAATTCTATTAATTCGAAATGCAGATTTGTTGGATGTTACACATTTCCTTCATTGAGCTGCAACCAGCTGAAGTAGAGCACATTACTAGTGTCGACATAATGCCACCTGATTTAAGAAAATGCTTGAAGCAGGCTGGTTTGCATCAGAATGAAGTCATCTCACCCCACTAGTTTGCTGCTCTTTTTTAAATGAAGATGGGAGTTTATTAGTCCGTATCAGACTAAATGACTCACAATGTGCTGTGCACTATGCTTGGTGTAATGGAAAGACCTTTACAAATCAAACCGTTTCCTCCGTCAGCATGTGTGAGTTTGCTGTTTGTCAGCGCTAACCGTGGTATTTATTCTGGGATGAAGGTAAAGGTACTGGAAGTGTAGTGGAGTCGTGAGGTGGATTAAAGGTGAGGGGAGGTTCGCTGCTGTGCTGTGCTGAGCATCTGAGTGGTATAATAAGTGTTGGAAGCCGACACTTCACGTTGGGTCTGTGAAAACAGAGTGTATGCTACAGCAGTCAGAGGTTAAGAAGAAGAGAAACAAAGAGAGAGAGACAGACAGACAAGAGATTAAAATCGAGTTTGAGGGAATGAAAACAGGAAAATGCATCCTATTACTCATTATCCTTTGCATGAGAGAGAGAGAGAGAGGGAGAGAGAGAGAGAGAGAGAGAGAGAGAGAGAGAGAGAGAGAGAGAGAGAGAGAGAGAGAGAGAGAGAGAGAGAGAGCTTGCTGACCTAGTCAACATCAGTGATGTTAGGATCTTCGGCTGGTTTGACAGTTGAGGCAATTACAGTGACGCTGCTGCAGGCTGAAACCAGCTCTGATGGGCAGGCACACACATCCATACTGACTACCTATCACTCTATGTCTCCGTCCTCTCTCTCCATCTCAAAGTCGCACTCCCTACTCTGGCTTTCACCTGTTTTAACTCACCTACTTTCTTTACGTCAGTTTCCCCTCGTTTTTAAATTGCCCATATGGCTACATAACGTAGCATATCTGTAGATTTGTCAGGTGGGACACTCCCATCTCCACGATGTCAACTGTTCGGTTAAACAGTTTGACCACCACAAACTTTTACTTTTTTTTTTAAGTTGGCATAAAGAGGCTTTTGGCACTCAAGGAGAAATGTAATGAGGAGCCGGAGGGAAACGGCGGATGAAAGTGTCCGAGTGGGAGATTCTGTAACTTGTATGATAATGTGTTCAATTCTTAAACCGCAAGAACAAATCAATTCTGTCACTGTCAGTAGTTGGCAACAGAAAACCCCAGAAAAAACGCTGCTGCGTGATGCATTACAGCGGGTATGACCAGGATGAATGGGTTTCATAATAAAATTGCCATGAACATCGATTAAGAGTTGAAAAATTGGGTTTGAGGTTTCAACTTGATTAACTTTGGATAATTTATGTGTTAGATGATAGTCTGGAGGCCAGTGTTAATGCTGTGTATTTTATTACTGTTCTGTGAATGATGATGCTCTTAATTTATGAATGTGTCTTGTTCTCATGTACTTGAGGCATCAGCATTCTCATATGGGCCTCCAAATTACTTGTTAAGTTGTGAATTTGAGGAAAGTAATGTCTTAAAATTGTTTACACAAAGAATGGATAGCCCCATCTGCACTCTGTGTGTTTGTGTTTAGTTCTAATTAGCGAATGTTAGCATGCCAACTATGGATGTGTGCAATTAGTCAGCTGATTAGACATTGCTACCCTCACTAGTCGGCGCCAGAAATACTAGTCAGTTAGATGTATTATAGTACTGATTTATTAATGTACACATTAATATTACATATTGACAGATCCTGTCTCAGCTGTTCTCCCCGTTGTGTTCTCCCGGTTGCCGCCTGCCCCCATCTCCTGTTTTCAAAATGGCGACTGGGTGAAACAGTCAGTTCTCATTTGTTTTACGTTTCAAGATTTGATTGAGGTTTTCAACTGAACCTCTCAATGGCTGTCATCATATTTTATGATATAAGCACCCTAAAAAAATGTTATGTAAATATGATTTTGTCTTATCGTGGTCATAGAAATGTAATCTACAGTGCTGAAAAAAGTTGTTTTTGCCAACAAACATGGATTGAAGCAAATATTTAATCTATTCATCTTTTGAATTGTGTAAATTAAATTCAATTTTGACTTTTGGACTGAGGACGCTGCGACAATTAACATTACAGAGAACTGACGGCTCAGCGGTGCATCGCTCGCTGTGTGTGTTTGAGAGAAAAAGAAGGCGAGAGAAGGTGGAAGGTAATAAAAGTTGCACTCTAATGGCGGCCTATAAGCAATGCCAAAGCATGACTCCTCTTAGACCACAGTCCCCGCTGGCAACTCATCAAATATTACACCACACACCAGGTTCGTGAGGAGCATTCCCAACCGGGCGGCCAGAGTGGACACTGGGGACATATTGATTTCAGCAGCGCTGGAAATATAATTTGGTGACTGAAAAAGGTGATTAACATTTTCAAATGGCTCTTATACACAATGTTAAAACCTTGTACATTAAATTGTGATCCATATGACTGTTTTCTTACTTTTGGACGACTATTCTGTTTAAAGTTCAATTTAAACGTCAGAGAAACAAGCTGTTAGAAACATCCCTCATGAAAACCTGCTCAACTGAGACAGTGCACATTATAAATGCTAAACATCAGTATGTTAGCATTGTCATTGTCAACATGTTGCTACGCTCACATTAGCATTGAGCTAATGAGAGCTCTCTACTCACTATCCAGGGAGGTCTGTGTCAAGGACTATAGTGAGCTCATCAGCAAAATGAAAGAATAAAACAAAAAAACAAACACTTTTGGACACTGCTCGGGTCATTTTCTCGTCACTGTTAATTACGTTATTGCTTCCGCGAAATGAAAACATGCCAGATCAATGTCTGCTGTTAGTACTGCACTGTGAAAGGTAGGAATTAAACGCCATTGTGAATGTGGGGGCAATAAGCACATTGTTTCCCAAATTAATCAATACACAGTACATTGTAGTCATTTGTGTTGTAATGCTGCTCTGCTCACATTAAATATGTTATTTTCACACCACAGCTCGTGAATTTCTCTCAGTCGTGCTGCTCTCGTCTGCCATTTTTCCTTCAACACAATGCATGATGGTATATAGCGCTCGGTTAGTGATCATTGTTCTCCACAACTTTTCACGATGCATAGTGGAATACAGCGAGCCCACTGTATAGGGCTGGGGTGGGCCATTATTTTTCCTGGAGGGTCCAGATTGTTGCCGGGGGCCAAACAAATACTCTCAGAGGTAACCTCTATTTTATCACTATAGAAAACATACTGGCCACATATTTTTCAGCATTTATTAAACTGAAAATCACTCCAAACAGCAGATAAAGACTTTGAACCGTACAGGACTGACTGTTGTGGGTAGTAATATTTCCATTTACAAAACTTAACATTTGACTCAACATTAACACTTACATTTAACATTAACACTTAAACTTAACATTTCCTTCTTTGGTTCATGCAGCTTTGTTAAAAGTCGTTGCTGCTTTAGTATCTTAGCTAGCAGGATGAATCCTAACGACTATGGTGATCCACTAATGTTTCCTCTAGGACCACCATGAAGTCCACGTTTGTGGTTTCAAGTCAAATGTCTCTATAACTATTGGATGCACTGTCATGAAATGTGGAGACAATCTCGTCCCCCTCATGGTGAATTTGAGTTTGGTGATCTCCCTACTTTTCATCTAGCGCCACCATCTGCTCCAAATCTAATTAGTCCAAAACTTTAGTTTACCAGATACTTGCAGAACTAACGTCCCATCAGCCCAGCTGTACTTTGTCTTTAGTGCCAAGTCACAAACGAGACCATGCTAAACTAAGATGGTGAACACTGTAAACATTACACTTGCACACACCAGTAGTTTAACATTCACTTTGAATGTTAGCATGCTGACATTAGCATTTAGCTCAAAGTGGAACTCCACGGAGCTGCTAGAATTGCTGTAGACTCTTGTTTGGTTTAGAAAATGTCACAAAATTATGAAATTTGATCAGTGTTTCCTGAAGCCCAAGACAACATCCTCAAATGTAAGATATTCAGTTAACTGTCTTAAAGGAGTAAAGAAACCAGAAAATATCCACATTTAAGAAGCTGGAATCAGAGGATTTCAACTTTTCTTTCTGAAAGGAATCAAACCGATTAGATTATCAAAATAGTTGGCAACTAATTTGATAGTAGACAACTAACAGATTAATCAATCAGTCATTGCAGCTTTAACGGTGTCCTTACTTCATGGCATTATACTGTATCTTTGACTATGAAATATCAAAGTAAAACACATGAAGTACTGTTTCTCAGACAAGTGCTCAGTCTCACGTCTACAGTCTCTCTATGAGTGACACTCATAACACACACACACACACACACACACACACACACACACACATAAAGTTTCTGGTCAGGCCTCTGCGTGAATGTGTTTTTTCATGGTGCAGATAGCAGGAGTCTGCAGCGAAGCCGTTATCTTTGAAATTCATTATTATTAGAGAAAACTATCTTCCCTCCCTCTCTGCTTCCAGTTCTTATTTCTCTCTCTCCCTCACCCCTCACCGTCCCTCGCCCCTCCTCTCTCCCATAGATCTGTTTTGACCTTCAGGTGTGACAAGGCCATTTTATACGGCACCATATTTGTCCAACCTGACAAGATAAGCAGGACAGAAATACATCAATATGAAATGGTTTTTATCTTAATTCATTTCTAGGGAAAAACAGAGGAAGAGAGGGGAGGGGAGGGTCTCAGATATTCAAAAAGAATAAAACAAGCCAGAAGCGAAGAGAAGAGACTAATTTCAGCACATTTTAAGAGGCACGTTATCTAAGAATCCTCAGATATGCATCTGTCAGAAATATAAATAGGGAGCTACGGTACAATCGGAAATCCCATTTGTATATTTTCATGTTAACATTTTATATCTCAGTTTGATCTTCACTCCAATTTTGTCCTATCTCTACTGCCTATATTCACTCAATGTGTTCCTAATTTCCATTATGTTTAAATACCGACTCTGTCTTGGCTGCGAGGCATGGCGGTATTTGCAACACTGAACAGGGCATCTGGGGTCAGTTCGTAGAGCTCAAATAATTACGGTGTTCAACTGACACTTGGCCCTGACATTGGACCTAATCTCAGGTAAACCTATTTAGATTTTGTCAGTAACTTCTGCTTCAGTATGAATAATTAATGTTGAATATGTAAATATCTAAGGATTGCTTAGGACTGACTTCTGCTTATGCCACGGTGCCTCATAGAGCCAGCTCTCCAAGCTCAGGCTACCAAAGGCCCTTTTCACTGCAGACATTTTAACTCATCATAGCAGGAAAAGCAGGTGTTACTAATAATAATAAAGATGGCTCCGTTCTTTCCAAGTGTCCCTGTGAGCTGCAACAACGAGCCAGCCTGCCCAACACAGCACTGAAACGAGGCAGCTAAACAGAAGTCAGCCATCACTCATCTTATTATTTACACTTGTGCTTTTCCTGCTGCATACGAAATCAGTCATTTTTAGTTACTTTTTTGCATCCTGGGCTCTCACATAATTCAAACAATGTCACAAGAGTTTGAAGGAACATTTTGCAAACCACATTTTAAAGCCCTTTTGTATTTGAAGTGCTACTTTGTGGTTCCCTTCGTGGCATTTTGCCTGTAAAGGCCAAACATGAATTTTGAAAATAGTGGCTTGTGACATTTTAATGATCAAAACATCAGCTCGTTCCTTGTGGTTTCAAAGTCAGCTTTATAGTAGTAGTTATATTTGTCTTACCTCAGCGTCCTCATTCTTCACTTTCAGTCTGTTGAAGTGAAACCCAACTGTTTAATTTCGAGGCACTATTGTGGTTTTGTATATTAGCTATTGCCTTAAAGCAGGGGTAGGCAAAATATTTTTTGGTATCAAGAGAAAAAAATACATAACAACCTTTCAGCATATTGTAATTCAAGTGTTCTGCGAGAAAACTTCACTTCTGCACCTCCTTGGCTGAAACCATAAGGTTGGGCTTCGAACCTCGGTTCCTACAGTCTGCATGTTGAAGTGAAATGCTTCGCAGCTTCCTAGCGTCTCAGATCATAGTATATCATCATAAAGGGCTTTATAGATTACGTTTGCAAAGAAAACATGACGGTAATTCTCATAGAAGAAGAAGAAGAAGATATTCCTTTATTAGTCCCACGAGGGGAAATTCAATTTTTTCACTCTGTTGTTAACTTATACACAGTACATGCAGACCCGAACACACACATGCACAAATATGTAGCAATGGAGAGATGTCAGAGTGATGGGGCTGCTCCTGACAAGCGCCCCGAGCAGTTGGGGGTTTGGTGCCTTGCTCAGGGGCACCTCGGCAGTGCCCAAGAGGTAAACCGGCACCTCTCCAGCTACCAGTTCACACTCAGTTCTTGGTCCATGTCGGGACTTGAACCGGTGACCCTCCGGTTCCCAAGCCAACTCCCTACAGACTGAGCTACTGCCGCCCCCGAGAAGTGCCGCTATATGACGGCATCGGGATCACAATCACGATCGGGATGATGTTTGAAATTAATAGTACTCGTTCAGGTTACTGTATGCGTATTCATACACCCATGCTCACCTATAGAGTTCATAATTAGTAAATGTGGAAAAAAAAAGGGAGAGAAAACTTCCCAGAATTGCCCTTTAGGTCTCCTACAAGCTCTGCCCTCTTGCTGTCGGATGAACCTGCACTCTCTCAAGAGAAATTACTTCATTTGGTGTATTTTTGAAAGCACTGTGGGAAGCTGTGAAAAAAAAAAAAAATCTAGCTGGAAATGTAGAAATCGGGGCTTTTTAGTGTGATTTATATTTCCCAGAAGACTTGGCTGACATTCATCCTGCCCTTTCCCTCTTCAGAACCACTGAAAGCCACACCACCTTATCGCCACCTTGCCATTTGGGACGCAAACCTTTAACCTTTTCACGCTAAATGCTCCGTCACCTGCCTCGGCGCTCCTGCTGCCACGTCCAACGCCATCCGAGAGGCACTTTAAAAACTTTTTAAATTTCAAAAAAAGTGGTGCTGAGTGACGCACTGAAACAAGACTAAAGACAGGAAAAAAAAAAAAAAAAAAAAAACGACAGCCTTTGACTTTTAGAGAGTTAAATCGAGACAGAAGGCATAGAGAGGCCTATGGCATTTCTAAAGCCTCCTGACTTTTGCAGTGAGCCCGTGTCGGGGTGAGGGAGGGTGATGCAGTGTGTTTAAATAGCCCCATGAATCCTGCAGGTGTAAAAGAGAAAAAAACAAAGGGAAAAGAGAAAGCCTTGGGCTGTTTTAAAAAGTTATAAAAGTCCCTACTGAGTCACTGAGGTGGGACAGGAGAGAGTCAAGGTACATTAGAGGTTTGTCTTTGTGGAAAGAGTGTGTGTGCATGTTTGTGTGTGCCAGAAAGACAGAGACAGAAGTGTGTGTGTTGTGTGTTCAGGTGTGCAGGTGTTAAAGATGAGGTTATGACCACTGAAGAGTAAATGTTGTACCTCAGCAACTCTCAGTGCTTAAATCTGAATTTCAACGCAGAAATCTGTGTGTGTGCATATGACTGGACCTGTGTGTAAGGACGAGTGTGTGCACACAGATTTAGGCTTGGATATTAAAATATCTATTTTCAGATAGTATGTTCATTCACTTTACTGCACACTTCTTTACAGTTTGTGTGCTGGTGTGTCTGCATGACATTCAGTGTCCCGTGCATCTGTTCACCTATACACAACACACTGCTTGACAAATCCTTGAGTTACTCCAGAACGACGCTGTCCTCCTCGCTGTGAAATGTAGCCGAGGAAATGGCTAATGGCAGAGTGCGTACGGAGAAAAAATGTCAAGCAATTTCATGCCTTTGTGCCTCCGATGGGGCGCCAAGCTGATAATTTAATCAGTAGTGAAAGACTAGCTTCACTCCTCCACAACTGCAGCCATTTCAGCTATTGATCATTGACTTGTTTTTTAGCTAGAGAAGAGACAAAGTTTGAGACAACAATTTACATAGAGGAGAAAGAAAGGGACGGGTAGAGAACGGAGGGGTGAGAGGAAAACATAAAAGTTCACTGGTGATTTAGATTAGCGGGAATTTTAAAGGTACCTGCAGCTGAGGGACTGTTAGAAGAAAGAGATAAAAAGAGATGCCTCCGTTGAAGTCAATGGTGTGATTCAGATTATAGTCAGTTCATACAAAAGAGCAAAAATTGAAATATACCTGCACTGTTTCAGACTCTGATGGCAACTAAATATATAAATGAAAGATGCGAGTTTAACACAAACATTTCGGGAGGACTGGGAAAACAAGTAGAAAATACATCACACTTCCACCAATTCACAGATATGGAGGGAAAACTGTAATTAGATTTTTCATCATGCTGAAGGTCAAGAGTGGAGCTCTAGATGCTCATCCCTCTCATATCATTTAGAAATGTCCCAAAATAGTAGTTTTAGAAGGTGGTACACAACCAAGATACCAGGATATGATATCACTATGAGTTACATGAACCTCTGAGTAATTTGTATAGATGGAAATGTGCAAATAAGTGATAGATATCTGGTCAAAATATTGTCAATAGCTAGTAAGAAAGCGCCACTTGCTAGTAGCAAAACAAGCTAAAACAAAACTAAGCACAACTAAATAAGTGGAGTATGACAAAGAATTATATGATGTATATTAATATGTCACCTGAACCCTTGATGAGGGTTAATATTTTTTTGATATGATGTTTTTCTTGTGTAGTTGTTACCGTCCTAAATGTGCATCTTGAAGGCCATAAACTAATTTGCCTCATGAGAAAAATGTTATATGACTGAACTATTTCAACGAGACACAGAGTTACTTGCTGCAAAACTGAAGAAAAGAAAGGTAAAAGATCCAAATAACAAAACCAAAAAAAGAAATCCTGTTTTTCTTGATGGTTTAACACATGAACAAATGCAGGCAAACAGAGAGCAGTATAGACAGTATGTGCACTAACTTTGCTCCCAGTTGCAGATACGAGGTCAGAAAAACAGCAGGACAGTCGATGCTTTGCTTCATTAGCATTGTCTCAGAAACAGAAACAGAAACAGAAAACCATCTGAGCTGAGGAACATTAGAGCTCCCTCACAAAGACAATAAAAAGAAATCAGTGCATTTAGTCGGTGCAGTGTGTGTGTTCGTCTTTACCCATCACACCTTCTGTAATGCAACACAGCTTTTTTTAATGATGTGATGAGGAGCAGGCGCTCTCCAGAAAGCTGAAAAACTAACCTTTTTTCAGGTGTAAGAAGTCAGATATAAAGATATGAATTTCACAGGAATAATATCAAGCTAGCTCAAAAATAAGTGCAGTTGCTTGCCTAGCGATCAATCACGGCGGCAGACTTGACGCTCAGTGACACTGGAAAGAGACATCATCTTAAGAAAGCCTCCGCTGCATTAATCACATCTGTAACAACTGTATTACACTCCTTGTTATTTAATATGCCTTGCAAATGGTGCTCTTGTGCTCTTGGTGATCTTGTATTTCTCTAAAGATTGGATGAAACTTTAATGATCCCTGTGGGGAAGACGGGTATTTGCAGCAGCAGAGAGAAGGATATAGATAAGAATAGTACAAACACAGTACTGAAGATAATTCGATAAGTAATTGCCACAGCAGAACACAGCGGGATTAACACAACAGATAAAAAATAAGAAGACGGTGTGTCCTTGCACAGAGATTTACAGGTTAGAGGCGTATCTGCAAGTGTGCAACTTTAGCTGTTCACGTTATTGGTAATATACAGATGCAGGAACATATGTTGGGAAATGAGACTATGAATGTCAGTCTGCTCCCATAAAACTGATAAAGTGCCCCTGGGAGAGGCACCTAACCCCACTGTTCCAACTTAATGTACAGAAAGCACTGCCTCGACTGCATTTTGTGCTGATAATATGAAAAAAGCTTGTCGCACAAAGTATAAAAAAAACAAGAAAACATAAGGCAACATGAATCAAGAACAGGTAGTGTAAACAGAAGACAAATAGAGTGAATGTACTGCATGTTGCATTCAGCACTTAAAGGTATTTTACGGGTGTTTTTCCTTTTGTATTTCCTATTTATTTAATTATTTTGTAACAAAGGCATATAATTCACCTTGCCAGGGCTTTTTCCATTATTTGTGGCCTTGAATACATGAAACCTCAACTCCTCTTGGTGCCAGTTAGTCAGTACAATTTGAAAATGAAAAAGCTGCAATTTTAACTTTACAAAGAACTCGCATTTGCCTAAAGATAAAAACAAAACAAAACAAAAAAAAAAAAAAAACATTTGCTTTGCTTAAAGCAGTAACTTATAAATGACTCAGCATTGGCTTTTAGGGTTGCCACTTTAAAAGAGGACATATCATGCTCATTTCCAGGTTAATACTTGTAATTTGGGCTTTTACAAGAAACGTTTACATGCTTTAAGGTTTAAAAAAATGCATTTGTTTTCTCATGCTGTCTGTCTGAATATACCTGTAATCAGCCTCTGTCTCTTTAAGCCCCCCTCCTGAAAAGCCTGGTTTAAGCTTGCTGTAGTAAAACTGGCGTGAGGTGCACATGCCAGAATATTATGTCATCGTGGCTTACATGTGGTGTGTGCAAGTTGTCACAGTGCTCGAACGTGCACCTCTGAATTTTTGTAACTACACGTCCACTGCGTGCTGCACCTTTCATTTCAACATGGATGCCTTCGAGGGAAGACTGGCCAAGCAGGCAAAGAGCATAGCTGGTCCGCCGGTACAGACACTATGACTGTTCATTGAGACCACACGGACAGTCGCATGACATTAAATACTTGGAAAGAAATAGGCAACACACTGAAAGAAGAGGCTTTTTGCTGTAGGCTGAGAAAGAATATGAGATACCGTTTTGTAAAAACTAAAAAAGGTCTCATGGAGAGTATCACTTGTTGACTTGCTTATCCACAGAATATTTTGTTTCTACTCTCTCTGGCGTTTCAACAATACACCTCTGTGCATGCTCGTTGTGCATGCAGCATCTATGAAGGCCTGCGCCACGGTGTTACGCGAGAGTATAAACAAAGCTTAAAAGCCCAGTCTGCTCAGATTGGCTACAGAGAAAAATATGGTGCACCTTTGCAAAGGTAGTTATCATCTAAAGAGCTGACATGTGCCAGAGTCAAATCTGAAAGACAGGCAGCCCACAAAAAACTGATATATTTCACAGTTTGTGGGTTGGTAGGCACTCCAGATACCCAAATGAATGTGCACAAAGTGCAAAAAATATGTATGTCCCCTTTAAACAAGAACACTATATGTTGTCACCTGCCCAAATAATGCAGGCATAATTTGTTAATAAAACAAAAATATAACAGTTGTTATATATAAATATAACAGTACGACTGTTTGCATTGCCTGTATGTAACTACACAACCGTCATTTGAGCTAAAGGCTAATTTTAAGTCCAACAATGCAAATGTATTCGTGAGCAAAGTAGTTTAGTTTCTGCTCTTTGGACCGTGTATCAGCGGAAGAGCATGCAAAGGAATAAATCAGATTTTTTTTTAAGGGCAAGTGAGTACAGGCTCAAGTTTAATTAGTGAGGAAAGAGTGCATTTCAAGAAACTTCATCTCATACATTTTTCAAACTGGAGGTGCAGGGAGATGTGACTTGTTCAATTAACTGTAGTGAATACCAGTGCAAAGATGCATCGTTCTTTTAGGTTTTATTCAGACCTGATCAAAGAAAAATATAATGCGTGATGACACAGATGAATCCACATTCCTGAAACGTGTACGCAGAGCCTACGGTGCACGTTTCAGGAATGTGGATTCTTCATTAAAAGAAAGCGAACAATAGGTACAGTAGATACAAAGATGCCGTCCCCTAGCGGACGCACAGAGAAGAGAGGAAAGAGAACTAATGAAGCGACAGAACAGCAGATCGGGAAAAAACTGGGAAGTGAGAGTGGAGGAAGAAAGAAATAATAATAATAATAAGATCAACTCTGCTTTTCTCTCTTTCTCTGCCTCATTGCCTGCCCTCCTACAGTCATCCTATCAGTGTCTCCCCTTCCTCCCCTCGTCCCTCACCTCCCGGCTGGATGTTGGCTGTGACTGCTCTCTCTCTCTCTCTCTCTCTCTCTCTCTCTCTCTCTCTCTCGCTCTCTCTCTCTCTCTCTTTATCACCCTCTCCTCTTCTTTTAAATTTCTGTTTTCCTTTTCACCTCACCTCCTTTCAGTCTCTCTCCTCATTCCCTGCCATATTTGACTAGAGCTATTTCTCAGTCTACTTCCCTCCATTTCACTCTCTCTTTAGCTCTCTCCACTACATACTGTAAATATGACCTTTGATGAGGTTAGTTTAATACTGAGTTGCAGAGATTAACTAAATGAAGGTTCAATATCAGCTAAGAGTAGACGACAGTCATCTATCCAAACTCAAATCAGCTTTTTCATAAATTTTAAACAAAGTCATAAGAAATGAAAGGTATGTATGTATGAATGTACTTGTGTGACTGCTCTATTCTGTTAACAAAACCTAATCTTATGATACTACCAAATCTTACGTAATTGAAATTTATGATAAATGAAACCCACAAGAATCCAAGGAAACACAGTGAGATCTGTGCTCAGTAATAAAAAGACACTGAGAAATTGTCTGTCTACCCATCACCGACTGAAAACACACCTCCAGCGTGACGAAAGGGGGCAACGTAACATTGTTTGCGGACGTAATGGCGTGTTACTCAGTGCCATGGCGTCATGTAACAGAACGCGACGGGATGTCAGGTGACCTTATGTCAGTAGACCAGGCTGCATCACTGGAGACATCTGTAATCTGAATGTTGAGTTAAAATCCTATTCTATTTGTTTGCTGTTTTGCAGCTTTCATTCAAAGTCAGTTTCAAAATATTAGAAAAATGATCATTAATAATTATTATTAATTACAAATTCACACTAGTAGGCCACAAAGGGCCTGATCCAAATTGTTTACCCGATCTACAGTATTACCCCTGAGACAGCAGGTACAAAACTCCTGTATCTTTGTAGAACAGTACTGTGCCTTTATTAGTAGTAGCAGGACCAGTAAAACCCGAGCCGGGCCAGACCAGACAGGTGAGGAGCGTGTGGCGGCTGCGTTATGTGTTGTTTTTTATTTTACAGGTTCGAGCGGCCACACCGCCGGCATGAGATGCATCTCAGCTGCGTCTCTTCTACAATTCGAGGTCTCGCCTATTTTTGACGAGAGTGGCACGCGGTTCACAGCAGCAACAAACAGTGGAAGTGATCGTTTGACTGTATATTGACGTCATACCAGCAACATAAGAACAGTTTCAGACATGTTCGATGTCGAGTTATCTGTAAAAAATGTCACGGACATGAAAAAAAGTAAAGATTTAAATCAGCACTTCCTGCTTTCATTTCGAAACAAAACCCAAGTGTTTTTATTCTGCGGCCACAACTCCTTCATTTGTTAACATGAGGCTTTTATTCTGAAATATTTGCAGGACAGCGTTGTAGGACATGCAGTGACTTGCAGGGCTACATGAATGAATATAGTATGGGATTTTGTTTGTAGGTTGTTATTATTATTATGATAATGAAATAAAATGGCCATTATGAGAGTCAAACTCTGTGTAGAAAGAGCAGCAGCAGCAGAAACATCCCTTGCAGCTGGTGTGAGCAAGGGATGCATGAATCAAGCAGCCGTGAGGTAAAACAGCCGCCATGCCCTCGTGACCCGGCGGGTCTGGCCCAGGCTTTAAAACGATTTATTACCAACTAGAAAAGTGCACTGAGTAGAGTGCAGATCTCCGCTGGGTGTGTCTCCCTCTGTCCTCTATCTCTCTCAGATGTCCCTCCTGGCTCCCTGACAGTCAAGATGGTCATGAAGTCAATAAACACAGGAGTGTATTCTTCTTGTATCATGCCTAACTTCAATGGAATATAATATATTGGGTATGGAATCACTCTGATGATGCTCCGGTTCAAAACAAGACCAAACGTTTCTATGGATGTCACTTTTTGAACCGCGACAAACGCCAAAACGTGGCCTGCAACAGACGGGTAAGGCTTGTTTTTAGCCTAGCCGATTCCTGGAGCGGTTAGTCAAGCGGTCGTTGTGGCTATTTAGGAGAGAGAAGTCAGGCGGAAATGCCGGTCCAAACAGTCAATCAAATAGGTTTTTAAAAATTGTGAATCGCTGCAACCATGAGAGGTCCTAGAGCATTCGGTTATGCACAAAAAATATCAGGCTGACGGTCCAGCAGTAGATTAG
The DNA here is from genome assembly GCA_947000775.1 of Pterois miles. NCBI lineage: Eukaryota > Metazoa > Chordata > Actinopteri > Perciformes > Scorpaenidae > Pterois > Pterois miles. The sequence continues at coordinate 3,949,183 of CAMQGK010000328.1, forward strand.
CAGCAGATAGACAGAAATGGATGCACGATCCCCTCCAGGTTTATGCCTGGCGGAGATAATAACAAGTTGTGTAACAGCCATCAGTCAGAGGTAAATTTTCTCTTTCCAAATGTAATAAAAGAGTGATGTTGCAACCCCGAGGCTGGTCTGAATATGTTTGACTGCATATTCTCCATGTTTCTTTCTACTTCCCTGCCTTGATTGTCTACCTCTAAGTCAGATTTTCATTCTCATAACACTCTGAGACACAATACAGCTGCTTGTTGCTATGTTTGGATTTGTTAACGTGTGCATGCGTGCACACGAGGCGTTTGAATATCTGAGTGTGTCTGTGTAGCTGTATGTGTGTGTGTGTGTGTGTGTGTGTGTGTGTGTGTGTGTGTGTGTGAGATCTTTGTTCTCTAATGTTATTTATCTGCTGTGATTTCAGTGTCTCGCCAAAACAGCCTCTAGCCATTTGTAATAGTCTTTATCCACAGTGGAACATTTGGCTCTGTCGCAAAATCTGATATTAACAGCCGTCTATCTTTACAGCCCACACACAGCTGAGCTCCACACACACACACACACACACACACACACACACACACACACACACACACACACACACACACACACACACACACAAGGAACAGATGCGTGGCAATATGGCAAGACTGTTGAATATTAACTGGGTGTTGTTGTTTTCACATATTCCCCCTCAAGATGTGTACAACAGCACCCAATGATAAACAGAAGCTGATAAACAAAAACTAACACAGACAAACAACAATAAACAAAGGCAAACAATGACAGAACAACAATGTATACGGTTCACTGAGGCATTGCTCCAAAGCTCTGTGAACGAAATAAAAAAATCACCCTAATCACACAATGACCTGGAGAAGTGGGATCAGTTTGTGACAGGAAAAGAGAAAGGAGGCGTCTACAGTAACACGGTGAGCGCTGCACATGTTTACAGAAAGCTTTGTGTTGCACAGTATACCAAAACTAGAAAGTGCTGCAGCTGTTAAAAATCGTCCGATACCCCGTATAGCACCGGTACTTTAAGAATGCCAGAGTCTTAAAAGGAGCTGTGAGCTGCACTGATGTGCCACCGAGGCCGGGTGTGTGTGCAGAGCTCTGCTGTAGAGGACAACATCAGGACTGGGATCCCGCGGGAGCAGGCGGGCAAAAATAAACTGTAGTGATAACCAGAAGGATGGAGTCAACAAGTGAAGTTGAAAAGAAGATTAAAGCAGGTCATGAACCGCTCACCAGCTGCTTCGTCCCGCTCCGAGCTGGTGTCTCCATCAGCAGAACTCCCTTCAAAAATACAAGGAAATAACAGCGCCGCTCTAATTACCGACTAAATGTACCGATAACATTAGACTCACTATTGTTTCTGAATCTGTCCAAGCATCTCCTGTAATAATCCTCCAAAGAGCATGTGTTTAAGTATTATTTTACCATGTGTCTCTGTAATGTGAAACGGATGGAGGGGAAAAGCAGTCCGGTGAGAGCGACGCTTCTCTCTTCACACCATTTCAACACACTACAGACAGACGCCTGGTCAGTGGCCCTAAGCTCCAAAATATGACGCTGTAGTCACCCTCTAGCGTCCGTTTCTGCTGGTTACATAAATGGTGTATTTTCAAAATAAACTTCCGACATAGGTTTACTTAGTTTTAAGGTTTACCTGGTTGGGTTTAGGCATCAAAAGTACTTGATTCGACTTAGGAAAAGATCGTAGTTAGGGTCAAAATAAGTGTATTTGTTAAGTACAAGAAATATGTTTGTTGCATAACTTGCACACACAGTGTTAGTTAACTACATACGCCACATAACAAAAGTAAGGAAAAATAAGTCAACGTTGATTTGGTTTCATATTGGACATGAATAGTGGTTTCCTGGGTGAAAGTCCTGTGTTTGTTTGACCCAATCATCCAACCCGACCTCCTCCTGAGAAGTGGACTTTCTCGCTCTTGATACTACATCAGTTCCTCTGATAAAGGTGTGGGTGAGTTTACATTGGAGATAGTTAAACCGTGTGTTTCAAACAGATGCCAAAGGGTGCCTTGGTGTGTTGTATTAGATGCCGAGACCCACTGACCAAGTATCGGTATTTGATGAGTTTGGAGTGAGAACGGGTTGAATATCTGCAGGCTATGCAGATATCACATTGCCAAGAATATTGTAGCTCAGTGTGGGTTTTCTCCTGGTGCTTCGGCTTCCTCCCACAGTCCAAAGACATGCAGGTAAATTGATGACTCAACATCTACTTTAGTACTACTAAAAAGTACTAATTTGTACAACATGGCAATCTAACAAATACACAAAAACACACAGAAATTCAGATACACTATAGATTGTTCCCATAACCGAGCTTGCTTGTTATTCGGCTTGCCTTCCCTCTCTTTCTTTGTTCTCAATGATTTCCCAGTGTGTCTAATCAATAAGAGACAGAACAGAGCGGGGCAGGGCTGATTGTCCTTGTTCTACCAAGGAAAAGGGAAGTGTTCGATGCATCCAAAATCCAATTGCGCAATTGCAGGACAGCAAATTGTAAGACAGTTAATGTGTTTTTTTTAAGGAGATCAGATGTGGTTTGGTTTACCTGATTGGGGACAACTCCACAGTTTGATAGAAAAGACGTAAGTATATTGAGTAGAGAGTGAATTTAGCTGTTGCGTAAGGCTTTCGGTCTACAATCAGCATCACAATCGACGGAGACAAATAGTACTCTCTGAATCTCTAAGACAGCACTGCTTGAGGTGATCCCTGTCGAAAACATGAAAGGAATGAAGAGGAGAGAGATAAAAGATGAAAACCAGCCATAAAGTTTTTTTTTTCTCTACCAAACTTGCAATCAATCCCTGTATGAAGTTGACCCTAAGCATAAAAAACAGGCATTGTTCAAAAACCATAATGCAAGTGAACTGCTATTGTTTAATGGGAACTCTAGTGTGAAGAGGAGCTTTTCCCAGAGGCACGGTTCAAAGAGAATGTGGCTCTTTCTAAATTTTAATGATTTCCAATTACTTTGACACAAACCCCAACTTTTTAATCAAAAAACAGCTAGGGGCGGGCTCACTCTCTGAGTTTTTGTGGAGCTAATTAGGTGGTGTATGTTGCCATCCCACACCATACTCCATCCATCTGGCTGCTTCACAGGGAAACCTGGTTAAATCAACTCTGCTCCGAGACGCCTTCCATATTTGCGTGGGAAGTGTGCCTAATTCGGATCACATTGTTGTTTCTACAAGGCACTGGAGGATTGTAACCTCAATTTAAATGCACATGCGAAGTATACTTCTCTAATGTGAAGGTTCAGGGCACTGTGGATTATTGGTGAAACCTCTGACTTTGGGCCATTTAAATATTCAAGATAATAAGCGAGCCGTGTGCTTAGAATACAAGCTCTTCACTGTTCTTGTCTGTATCCACGGGTCTTTAGTCCTTTCAGGCAGAAATGCTATCAAATATTTTTCATATTAACAAGACAATTAAGTGATTTAAGATATCTTCTGACCCCAACATCAGCTTTAGTTGTTTGGGCACTCATTCAGAGTTGAGTGAGGTGTTGGATGTCTGGTTGAGGGATGAGGGGAAAACGCAGACCACAGGGTGAATCATTTCCCAAATCCCTACTTCAAGGACTCATAAAATGTTACAGTCTGTAATTGGGTTAAATTGGAAGTACCCCTAGGACCCAGGGCCATTAAGTCAGATTACCACTCTTGTCATTTAGGGACCTACTACAGAGAAACATGTAAAACAACTTCTGGTCCCAACTTAGGATCAGAAAAGCACAGCTTGTATTCATTACATAGCGGGTTAGGACGAAGAACTAAGTAACGGATGAAGCAAAGGCAGAATAAGAGCATGGTTCTTTCTAAATGTTTTAATCTACACATAGAGGTCAGTCTTTTACTTGGTGGGACGGAGAGATGAATGGCAGAAAGGAGGACAGAGCAGGATGCCTTTTTGTTGAAAGCATGGGATCTCTCTCCCTGTGCTCAGGACTCTGAGCCCTGCTGCCGATATTCTTCATTCAGCTGCTGTTTTATACCTGGAACACACTATGACAAACCAGCAGCTCTCCTGAGGACCGGGGTTAAAAACCACTGGATTAGACGAGAGACGGACAGAATAAAGGGACAAAGACAGACCGACCAAAGCTTGTTTCAGGGGCTGACCTCACCATGGGATCTGTTTAATTTAAATTGGACAGAAAAATACTGTAGAAGGACGGACACAAGAACAAATTCACCTTTGACTCTGTGAGGGTTTGATCTCCAGATGCAAAGCATTTTGAGGACATATGGCAAGAAAGAAAGCTACAAGAGTATAAAATAAAAACGGGAAACAAATTCTCATTAAGAGTAACACCTTGAGGGAGTAGCTGTTGATGGGAGGGAGGGTTAAGCGCATTCCCCAGTCTTATAAATTGCTCTGTGTTGGGGGTTTTCCACTTGGGAAAGGATGGATGGATAAAGCAGTCCTCCCCAGCCAGTTATCAGGGTTGATCTAGTGGTGGACAGACTGGGGCTTAGGGATCCTCAGTGCTTCAATTGAGGATCCCTAAACCCCAACGACATTAGAAACTCTTGTCACTAATATTTTAAAGTAAAACAGGTTTGCTATGTTACGGACTTTCCTTGTAGAAATCCATGAAACATTTGAGAAGGTTGAGAAGCATATAACTCCATATTAAAACAGGGTGTATGGCTCAAAAAAAAACTGAATTTCCCCACTGTGGGGATAATAAAGGAATATCTTTCTTTCTTTCTTTTCTTTCATAAAAATAAGACTGTGTTTTACAAAACATCACTTCTGTCCTGAAGCTGTCGTCACATTTATTTGGTGGTGTTGTAACCAAAAGCAGGGGTGTACAGGGCACGTCATAGGCAGCAGCAGCATCCTGTCTACATGGATTATTTCACAGTGCATACATCCATCTTCAACAGCTTATCCCATTAAGGGTTGGGGGGGGGGGGGGGGGGCACTACTGTGGGGGGGGGGTTCACCGTGGACAGGTCGCCCGTTCATCGCACGGCACATAGAGACAGACAACCATTCACACTCACATTCACATATTTGGGCTATTTAGAGTCATCAATTAACCTGCATGTCTTTGGACTGTGGGAAAACCCGGAGAACCCGGAGAAAACCCACGCTAACATGCAAAAACCACAGAGAAGGGCCCAAAGCTGGATTTGAACCTGCGACCCTCTTGATGTGAGGCGACAGCGCTGTCCATAATGCAGCCATGTCAAAGTTTAATCAGACTGCAATCTGGAGCAAACGGAGGGGGGGGTCAATTGTATTTTGCACTGTTCCAGGTTGAAATGAATGGGATGCAAATTTGTATCAGTCACATCTTCAACATCTTCAGCATTAGCATCGCCAGCTCTTATGTATCACAACAATAACATAGTTATTTGAACTCTATTCAGACATAATAAGACACTAAAGTGAACCGATGCTCCAAATTAAATGTAAAGAGAGCTGAGACTTTTTTCTGTCTGAGACTCTGTCGTATACCTCATTGTTTTAGATATTTTTTTGTTCACAACTCTCAGTTCCATAATTACCCAACAAACTTGTAGAAAACATCCCGTTGTCAGTTTTCTGTCAAATATCATGAAGTGATCTTATGAAATGAAAAAGTCAATTTAATGGATTCCTGTGTCATTGTCTGTGTGTAAAAATGTGTCTTAGAAATGCTCTGTTGACAAACATTTGATTTGGGAAAAAAAGATCACTCTCAGAAACTGTAAAAATGTCAATTACTCCTGTTTCTTCAGATTTTTGTTGTTTTGTTTGAACTTTACTGCTACACTTACTGTATATTTTTACATGTGAAATATTTTGAACACTAATATCTAAAATATGCTGGTGATTTTTGTCATGGTAATATTTTTATCTATTGTTTGTCCCTTGGGTGTGTTTTTTTAATATAAGCCAATATATGTTTCTACCACACCCTCACATGCAATTTACATTCCCTTCATGTGAATTACATTTTACTGTCTTTTATATGTGGGAAACAAATAAATAAATCATGTACGTAGACTCTGCACTTTGATTTTAATAATGACCTTTTGTGTATAAAATTGTGTGACTGTGTTTTTTTTTTTTCTTGTATAAAGACAAATTTTACATCTGGCTTTGTATCTGAGGAACTTAATGTCCTGACCTCTCTTTTAAACCATTACCCTACAGTATTCAACCCTTTCTAAATAAAATCCTTTCCCATGCCCTTGAGTCTGACAGGGCTCTGAGTTCCTTTGCAGTCCTCTTCAACTTTCTTGGATGGAAGGATAGATAGATAGATAGATAAATACATGGAAATAGACTGAGGGATAAGAGGAGGGGGCACGGAGCACGAATCCTTCTTCGATGCCCTTGCCTGTGTTAGGCTATCTCTCTCCGGGGAGCCTCCTCATGACCCCTGGACTTGGATAGAGGAGAAGAAGGCACCAGGGGAGGGATAAGAGGATGAAAGGATGGAGAGAAACAGGGAGGTATTGACTGTGCATCAGCTTGCTTCTCTCTGCTGTGGAGCCGAGCATCAGATGAAGTTAGAGACCTGAGGTAACCCAATGTCCGCTAGCGTGTGTGCTGATGTTGCTGTGTAAGACCCCTCAAACTTTTCGGGTCAGTTCATTGTTGAATGATTTTTGCTGCCTATATGATGCAGGTGCAGACTAGAGTCGTCTGCTGGATTATGTTATGTTGTCTAAATGCTGCACTATAAAGACTCAGGAACACCAGTGTAATAATCATGCTGTTTACTGGCATCTTGATCTGCCACACCTGTCAGCTGGATGGATTACTTCTGCTCACTAAGGGCCTGTGTCCATTCAGTGCCTTTTTCTGGCAGAAAGGTGGACTCAGGGAACTGCGGAGCTCTTCATCCCAGCGTTTCATAGAAAAAACACAGTTTTATAATATCTATTTGGACTACTATCTATTAGTCTGACTCCTCTACTTTCTACAGGCAGTAAAGCACTATATGGACACAGGTCCTATCATGGATTTAAGCAAATTTGTAAACTTTTGCGTGCACAGAAAAAGTCTTAGATCTTTTATTCCTTTATTTTAAGCAAAAACAAAAGTATTGTTTATGTTATGTTGCCCCAGAAGATGGTCCCTTACTCCGTGGTCTCCCAAAAGACATCTCCAGATCCTAAAACAGCACCAAAACACCTCCAGCTTAACACCAAAGACAGGCAACAAAACACAGAACCTTGAGGATTAGGACCTAGAACTAAAATAGGATTTAAATTAAAAGTATACAGATTACAGCTCCATCAAGGCTGTCTGTCTGCCTGACTGCCAATCTAGCTTTCCAGCCACTCATCTGTTTAGCTGTCCTTTCTGCTTTTACAGGCTCGTTGAAGTTCTCCCCTCTTTAAAGCAATCTCTGTCTACACCTTTGGCAGCTTGCTGTCAATGTTTACTGGGTGATTTCAAGACTCGTCACTCGTTTTGCCAAAACTATTACTTGTATTTTCCTTTTCTTACCACAGCTCAGGTGTAGTTCAGAGTGACATTGTGCCACGTCTCTCCTCTCTCTCGTCTCAACATTTGGGGAAAAGAACAGACGTCCACCCCAATAACAAAGATAAGAACAACAGCAACAAAAACAAAGTCTGACGTTGTCATTTTGTCATCAAAATAAGTCACATCCAAGTGAAATGTGGGCAAAGCGTCGGATATGATCGAACAGGCAGAGGTGGAAAGAAGGTGAAACAACTGATATGTGCTTTATCAAAAAATAATTGCCAGTGAAGTTGGTCAATCAATCATGAGTGAGTTGCATCACAGAGAAGCAAAGGTGGTTAAAAAGCAAATGTGTTCGGAGAGGGAGAGAGACAAAGTAACTATTTGAAAACAAGAATTGTGAGGAAACTCAAGAAACAACAGGAATCAAGGTCTAGGCCTCTGAGTTACGACTATAAATACTGAAGAAAGTCTGAAGTTGTAGCATCAAATCACAGTTGATACGTGTTACTCAACAATCAAAGGTTATGCAGTAGCTCAAAGCTAATAGGAAGCGTGTTTGAAGGTCTCTTTATGGATTCATTTGTCTTTGATTTGGTCAAAATGCACAAGATGGTTTTGGTTTTGATTGATGTGCCTCAGGCCTGAGCTTTGGTTTGATTAAAGTAGCAGCGGGATGGAAGTGAATGTGATCAGACAAAGAGCTTGTGATGCCTGTTTTTTTCATAGTCGTATCACCCCAACCTGTAGAAGCAGGGTGGGGTTTTCTCGCACAACTTCACCTACTGCCAAGGGGCATTGAAAGGGAGAAAAATAGTCGTATGGCAATAAAACACAACACTCACCAGTAACATTCAGTGTCCACAGATCTGCTCCCACAAGTGGACTTTTCGGTCTTTGTTATGATCGCGTCTGTCTGACATACAGTATGAATCATCTGAGAATTTGTACAACACAAGCAAGGATCTCTTTGCTTTTAATATGTCCAGTAAATATTATCACATTTGCATGAGGGAGCGTTTTTGTCTACCTACGGCTGCATTCACACGGTTGTGGCTTTTGTAGTTTTGCTGCCTCAGCCACAAGTTGTACTGATAATGAAAAGCAGTTTTGTTATCACAGTGACTCGCTGGAGTTGCTGCTTCTATCAGTAAACTGTACCAACTACAAAAGCCAATGTGCTCCAGACAGAAACATCCACGACCAACTTTTCTACAGCTACTTCCTCCATTTTCAGTCTGTTTGTTGTTGTTGTTGGCTGCCTGCGTTTTGTCAATCCCCGCTTCTTTTTTCATGTTGTTTAGTCAGTGACTGTCATGAATGCTCCTCTAAGATGTTGAGGTACGCTGCTTAGAAAGATGCCAGGCACAGCACTTTATCCAAAGCGGCTGCTTTCTGTCTGCCTCCCGGCCACTCCCTGTACACTTTAAAGTGGAAAAGCAGTTTGAAATAGTGTGAACGAGGCTTACAGTGGCGATCACACTGGAGGCTTTGAAAACGAACGGCATAGCGTTCCTGGAGTGTTCTCTGGAAAGCACGCTGCTGAACATGTTGTTTCTGTGCTACTAGCATTACCCGGATCTAACGCCTCTTTAGCTTCATTCACATCAGCAAAACTCCTGAAGCCATTTAAATGACACCGATAGAAATCTTCACTGCATCCCTCCATGGTCACTGACTGGCACTTTACACAATTTGCAGCCTGCTATAGCCACTTTGGCTGAGAGGGACTGTAACTACAAATGCTTTAATGTATGTTTTTGCTGCCGTTTGTGGTCGTGCACGTGCCCTTAGTTGTATTTTTAAGGTTGTGGCATTGGACTATACAGGATTGGAGAAGTGTTTGACTCTTTAACTTGTCAAGTGTCCGATCCACTCTTTCATCTACTCTTTTCAGCCTGTTGCATTGTTCATTTGCAGCCCTGTCTCTCACATTCCCACACAACTGAACTGCATTCTCAATTACCTTTATCGAGAAGTGTATTTTGTCGGGGATTGTGTTTGTCATCAACGTATCACAAATCCGTCTGTAATGTCTGCGGAGAGAAATTGCCGTAGTACAATGATTTTGATGTTTGTTTTACTAAAGCTAGCCAAGTAGTTTTGTTGCCTAAACGTACCCAAGTAGGCAAATTACTTACAAATGATTGTACAACAGTAAAATATGCTTTAAAAAGTGCAGTGCAGCATACAAGATTCAGACTGACCTATGCTTTATCTTTCCTCATAGGGATTTCTTGACCTGTACTTTATCACAAAAAGGGTGTTCCATCTATCTTTCTGTGTTTCCCTCTTTTCCCCTCTCCCTCGCTCACTGTTAAACTGTAAGATAGATCATTAGCTTTAAATGGACTTCAATCCGCTCATTACATGTCCCATTTACCTTCACTGCATAACGCTCTACTTTTCATAACGAGACGGAAAAAGAGGGGGAGACAGAGGCAGAAAGAGGGAAGATCTAGACAGAATGAGAACGACAAAAGACAGAAGTGTGAATAAGAGAGTTAGTCAACAAGAGAGTTGGGAAGCGGAGAGATGAGGACAAAGATATGAAGAAGAAAAGGAGACAGATAGAAAGATAGAGCGTTCCCACCAGAAAGGGATTAAAATATTGGGTGAGAAGAAAAGAGAACCTGTACTTCATCTGACATACTAATACAATCTCTACTAGTAGTGTGAAATATTTATTCATATAAAATACACCTCAATCAAAAACAGGAAAAAAACCCCTCCTGATAATGATTACGCTTCAGTCCGTTACGGCTTTCCCTCCCATTTAACAGCTAATGACTGATGACAGAGAGAGGGAAGTATCTGAAGCATGTAATCGCCTTTTTATCAGTATTATTTTTCTATGGTTTTCATTAACCCTGCAGCAGGTGATGCAGTGGAGAGGTCAGTGCAATGTGTGTGAGTGTGGGAAAGTCTCATTTTATGCCTGCTACATGCTGCTGTTGATGTGTTCAAACTGTTGCACTGATAAATGGTTTGACATCATGCACACAATAAATTGTGTTTCAATGTGTTTTTAAGCCATAAATTCTTTGTTTGTGTGTTTTTGTGCACTTTAATGGGTTAGTTGTATTTAATGCATAAGCTATACTAAGTGTCAGTATGTTGGGGTTTCAACAGCTGGTTTGAAATGTTTTTATAAGTTTTAAAACAGCAGTATGTAGAAATGGAGCAAATATGATTAAAAAACAACATATCCCAAAAACAGTGCATGAGACAGGTAATCTAAAAAAAAAAAAAAAAAAAAAAAAATCATGTGCCTATGTGTCTTCCGGTGCTCCTATTGGTATCCATAAGAGTTCACAGACTGGAGGAAAACAACCAATCAGAGCCGAGCTGGAGTCTATGGTCTCTGAGCAGCTGTCAATCACTCTCAAACTCCGCTCAAACGGTCAAACTAGGCAGCGCTGATCAAATATGAATCAATACTCTGTTATTGTAATGACTCTTTCTCTACTCTGTTTTCAGAAACATCTTTTCAGTGAGCAGTTTTACTGTAAAATGAGAAAGTTTGTAACCCAGCAGCCATGTTGAGATCAGCTGAGGAAATACCAAGCACCGTCCACCAGCTGGAGCACAGCCAATAGGAGCGCTCTCTTTTTAAATATGACCTGTGATTGGCCAAAGTCTCCCATTACGGGCTAGATTCTTTAAAGCCTGAAAACAGAGCCATGAGGACTAGTCTAGTTTTCTCTCAGTTACAATATGCTGAAAGGTTATTTTTTGCCCAGTGATGCCAAAAATATTCTGCCTGCTGCCACTGTAAGTGAGGAAGTCTTGTCTGTGATGACCACAAACGGATGCATTGAGTGCTTTTTAACAGCAATAATTTGTTTTATATAACTCAACAGAAGAGTTTATGACTAGCTGTGTTAAACCTGATGAAAAATATGTTTATAACCACAGTCACTGTAGTGCTTCCCTTTTTCTTTCTTCGTCTTCACCGCAGGTTTCCTCGTCTTGCTTTTCTGCACTGACCTGGCCATTGAACCAGTGTTCTTGCTCCTCCTCCTCCTCCCTGCATCCTTCCATCACCACCTAACTCTATCACTTCTCACTTTCCTTCAACTAATCTAACTCCTCCTAGTTCACCCACTGCTCAAGATGCCTCCTCTCTCCTTTCCTTGGATCCCTCGGTCCTTGGATCCCTCGGATCCAAGGACCCCTCATACAGTGAAAAGAGAAAGGAGAATACGGGGGAAAGAGAGAGAATGAAGGCATTTGACAAATGTCTCATGCTGGATTCAAACCCAGGATATGGCAGTCACATGTCTGGGATCACTGAGTGACTGAGGCACCCCTTGGGCCACAGACGTACTTGCTTTGCAACTAAGCTTTTGTGTCATGGAATGTGTCACGTCAATTTCGGAGGGCGTACAAAACCGCAGGATACGCGAGGCAGCGTCATAATGTCGTAATGTGGTTTAAAGTCTAAGTCTTACTTTTCATACCTTTGTTGGACTCTTCATTGAGCCAGCTGCATACGAAACATGGGGAATAAGATTCAAGGTAGTTGAATACATACAAACTAAAAGAATGGCACAGATGGGGGGAAGTAGCCTTGGATCAGACAATGTATAAAAAAATAAAGTCAAACAACCACTTGAGTGAATTCAGCATCAACTTGAGCAGACAATTTAATCTGTGTGATAAAGTGAAAGGACTCATTTCAACAGGGACTCTCTATTAAGTTGCCTGGAAATGTTTTAGAGAGGAATAAGCCATTGATGGTGCAGGTGCCAAGCTTGATGGAAGCTGATTACATGCATGATTGAATAAAGAAATTAAATGCTTAAATGGAGTATTAGGCAACCAGCATTGTCTTACAATTCCTCAAAGTTAAAAAAGTCATAATGGCCGACATGTCATGTTGTGTTCAGCCCACCAAAACATTGTCTCCCCAAATTATCTGCTTCTTTTTAAAGCCAGTAAGTAGAAAACACACAAATCATACAGCCTTTTTTAGTTGACAACTGGTCCTATACTTTGGTTCAATATCTTAAACTCCAATTTTTCCCCACAAAAGAAATGAACTGTGGCTATTTTACACACCCTGAATGCCCTCATATTTTTGCTGTATCCCATTATGTGGTGCTGGTAGGACTCAATCTCCCTGCAGGAGCCAGTTCGATTTAATCTATTCTTCTATACACTAACTTCCATCCCCTCCTGGTGAACTCTTTCCCTCTGTCACCCTCCTCTGCCCCCTGTCTTCTCTTTTCTATCGTTGATTGTCCTCTTCATCACCCCTACCCCAGGCGTGTTTCCTCTCCCTATATCCAGTCAATTATATGTCTTCCTCCCTGCTTCACTTTTTTCCACCTTGTACAGTGCATTCCATGCATCTACGTTTCCACCTCATCACTTCTCCACCTTTCTCTCCTCCCCTTTCTCCCTCTCTGTTGGTGATTTCCTCCTTTAGCCAAAAGCCACTTCAGCTGTATCCTGCCTGACGATGCCTGAATGAAGCTGAGACATCAGTAATGAAGGAACCACACCAGTTGGCTACATCCACTTCTGAAAGGTGAAGCCCAACGTGAAAGTGCTTTAAACTTGCATTCTTTCCAATAGCCAGCAGGAGGCGACTCCGCTGGTGGCAAAAACGATGCTTTTATAGTCTGATCGTCTCACTTATTGACATTAATATTGTAAATATGAGTTTATGGTCTCAATCGCTAATTTCAAGTCTTCTTCAATACAGCATGATGTTCGTTTGGTAAATTCTGGACCCATTTAGAGTCAAATAGACCATAAAGCAGGATAAGCTTTAGGGCGGGGCTACCTTGTGATTGAATGGTCACTACTAGTGTTGTTGCTAATAATTTTGACCAAATACCTCAGTATTGATATTGCGATATTGTAGGGTTGGCCATTCTTGCTTTTACAAAATATTTATATAATGAGATTTTTGACAAATAATCATCAGTAATGGATTTAATGACTACGGGCAAAGTCAAATAGCGGCTAGAAAAACATCTGCCTCTTGTCTGCTTCTCGACAAAAATTGCAGCCTTTAAAAGCAGGAAAAGGCTTATAGTATATTAGGATATTACAACATCTAGTCTCATGTCATAATATCAATATAATATTGATATACTGCCCAGCCCTAGTCACTACCACGGCATTGTCTCATCTGGGTGTCCGTGTTTTCGTCTAACAACTGTATCCCTTTCAAAGTGTGTTGTCTGTTCATGAAAGTTTATATTTTGGTTGCCTAAAAATATCATATCATCAGTGTTGTGTTGTACTTAGCACCACCTTCTCACGTCACTTATGGTTACAAAAAACCAAGATGGTGTCGGCCAAAAACCAAGATAGTGACGGCACAAAATGCCAAACTTGAGGCCTCAAAATGTCAGTCCACGAACCAATGGGTGACGTCACAGTGATTACGTCCACTTCTGTTATACGGAAGCACACATGTGCCTTAAATACACCCAAAATGTGCTTTGGGAGAGGGGATGAGGAAAAAAATACATACATTTAACTGATATGTTTCGTTCTAAAGCAGAGCTATTCCTATTGTAATCAACTTTACATCAGAGTGAGCTGAGCCTGCGTTACGTCAGCATTATTGAGGAGCCGCCTGTCTCTTTTTCTAACCGATTTGTATGAATAAAAATAAACCAAAACGTTCCATCAGTTATCAGCTTGGCAAGACCTCACCCTCATTAGCTCACATCAGTTTGAAACAGCTTGGTCTGATTCAAACTGTGTCTTCACAGAACTGAAGTACCTGCTAAAAATGTGACAAACTCTACTAGTACATTAGAGAAGCTGAACATACACCGTGCACGGCGTGTGCTCATGTGGATGTATCAGTGGATGGCTACACTGGGTAACAGCCTGACCCTTGTACACTGCAGCCCAGAAGGCGTTTGTTGCCTGTCAGACTGCCAATCACCAGCTCACCTCTCTCTGCAGGGAGCTGATTAGAAGTCATGCGCACGCTGTACAACAGGACCGGCTGGTTGGCGAACTCAGCAGCTTACATTTCTACATAACATCTTTATTTCCTAAACTTGTTATTTGTGGTGTTACTATCTTAGTAATTATTCACAAAAACACACACTTCATAAATATTCAGCCACAACTAAAATATTAACAACAAGGGGAACTTGTAAAGTGAGCCACACATATATGCACAAACTGATTTAGCATACTCACTTCAGGTCCTGGAAGGGTTCTGCCCGTACATGTGATGTCTCTACAGAATGGCTGAACACCACGCCTTCGTTCCCTGTGGAGAGGATAAGAGCGGATGAAAGGCAGGACAAGAAAACACTGAAAGCCTGCAAGCTATTGCATCATACCTCTATTCTTGGAGCTGAGGCAGGTGCTTATAATGCAGGGCACAGTGCAACATGTCTCATACAAATTATGTTCAAATATGACACTATTTCCAGTAGCAATACATGCCATTTACCCGATGATGTATGTATGTATGAAGGGGCAGTGCTTAAAGTGGAAAAAAGATGAGTGCCACTACTCCCCTAATTCACATGTTGACGTGTGTATCAGCAATCTCTTACGACTTCCTATCAGTATTTCTTTGAACGTGTTGTGTCAGTCATAATCATTTGGGATTTTATTGTTATTATTTTACTTGGGTTATGCATCTTCTATTACAACTAGAACATTATTGGGTCAAGGTGGTGTGTTTGTATATTTACCCACAGTGTTAACACTTAAAGTGCTCTCCTGTGTTATTTGTAGTATCGCCCTATAATATGTTATAGGATGTCTGTAGGCGGGAATCCAGACAGAGCTGAGGTGTGTGAGCTTTTCATTCAGGTGTTAGGAGCAGCGTTACAGTCAGGATGCTCCTACATATTAAACAGAGACACATTCTGAATTTATACAGTGGATAAACTATACTAGGAGATATTGGGTTTGGGCGTCCTCCTTCAAGAAAATTTGATGTTTTTTGAATTAAAATGGTGCAATTTGACATCATTTTGGACCATTATTACTACTAGTTAAATGAATATTTTTATTATTTATCACAGCCTTCATCTGAGCATTCAATTCTTTTGAAAATGTTTGTCCTGTAAAATAATTTTCTAAAAATCCAAAGAGCAAATTCACAAAATTCATGATATGTTTCATTAATTATATTTAGTATATTATATAGTATATATTTAATATATACAGTTCACTAACTCTTTTACAAAAAGGACATGGACATTGCAGCACGGTGGTGCAGTGATTAGCGTTGTCGCCTCACAGCAAGAGGGTCGCAGGTTCGAATCTAGCTTGGGGCTCTTCTACATGTTCTCCCTGTGTTAGCGTGGGTTTTCTCCAAGTTCTCCGGCTTCCTCCCACAGTCCAAAGACAGTTAATCGATGACTCTACATTGCCTGTAGGTGTGAATGTGAGTGTGAATGGTTGTCTGTCTCTATGTGCCCTGAGATGGACTGGTGACCTGTCCAGGCTGAACCCCTCCTTCATCAGCCCTTCTCCAGCCCCCCAGAGACCCTTATAGGGAAAAGCGGCTGAAGATGGATGGACAAGGACACTGCACTGGTAAATGACAGCATACAGTAGAATAAATTACCCTCCTTCTCAACCCCCCTCCTTATGCCGTACATTCTCTCTACATTATTTTTATGTTCATATGGCTTGTGAGGCGCAGCGTAAATATGCTGGCACTGTGTTGTAAGATTATGACTCTCTCAGAGAACCTGATATGGAGGGGGTAGAGGAGAGTACCGGCAGCTTCGGAGAAGTTTTGTTATGTGAGAAAAAGTCACGGTACGCCAAGGAGTAAAATGTAGACATGCTGGTACTGTATACTGGAGAACCGGCCCACTTCAAGCACTGAGATGGGGAGGATGGAGAGCTGAGTTGTGTTTGACTTCAGTCACTTTGCCTTCAACGGTGACTTGATTTTAAAAAATAATTATTCAAAGGCATAATCTTAACTTAATTCAAAACTTAACAAAGTTGTTTAAAGTCGTTAACCAATTCTCATAGGTGGCGTTACATTTTTCCCAAAAAACACATTCAACTAATGCAAAACGGTATGCAGAATGCAGGAACATAATGGGTCTTGGAAAGGTTGGCTCTGACATAATGCAGTGTTTAACCCCCTCTGTGTGCAGCAAGCACCTCTGCTTTAGCCTGCAGCCCTGAACAGATGCTTGGGGGGAAGCACTGGTCATGGCTCCTGCTGAGACCGTAGAAAGCATGTTGGAAACTCAGCACTGCTGCAAATTTAATACTGCACGAGGCAGCTTTGCCCATTGGCAGGATCAAAGGTGTGGTTGTACCTCCGAAAGGACCAAGACTTGGAGGGTATGGTTGCTTTTTTTTTCTGAGGCATATTCCAAGACTCACTGAACGCCACATAAATATGCTTCTGTGCAACAGCCAACAGAAAGAAACAGGAAAAGAGAACATGCTCCCACTTCCCTCGACAACGTTAGGGAAGACAGTGTGCTGATGTTTGATTTCTACTCTGTACAACGGGATTTTCTCACTTTGGCGACCGCAGGCCGTGTTCGTTCCAGCCTCTGACTGCGTTACTTTCGGTTTCACTCCTATATTTACAATTGTTAGCTACTCTCCTGAGCATGATATGTTTAGGAGCTTGTTATGAGCCTTTTGGGTGACACCTGTCCTGGTGGTACACGATCCCCATGAACTGTTTTCAAAGCAGAGCCAACACATTGGAAAGCAACACAATTCACACTGGGGTTACATTTTCACAAATGGAAATCAAGAGCAAGCCCGCTAGTGTCACAGCTCACCGGCTGCCATGGCACTGGCTCGCATTGGCTGATTCTCAGGAGCAACAGGCTCACGTGCAACCTTCCAAATTACTGTAGCTAGGCAGTCTTTGCTGTACACCTCTCGTCACTGCAGAGGGCAGCAATGTGTGGAAACACTGCTCATCTTAAATCAACAAAAAAATTACCGGTCTACAAATCTAAATAATGCATGAATAAACAGTGGCATACATGGCTCCAATGGACATCAGTGCATGAGCTGAATGGATGTGTTCATAATTGCATTCTTTCCGCTGTTCAGTTTTTTTTTATCTCTGACCTCAATCAAACAGTAGATGACAGCGACATACTTTCAGAGTGCCTCTAATGGACACATCTCTCCAATTACCCAGGCCTGTGTGCGTTTGTGTAGTTTGCCTTGAAAGTTTGTGTGTTTATGTAAATGTGTATTTTATGAGTTCCTGGGAAATAAAACAAAAGAATTACTGACACATTCAAACATGCAGGCAGACTGAGATGTGCACACACATACACACACCTGATTTGCTCCTTCACATTTAATGAGAGAGAATGAGTAAATGAGAGGAAGGCAGATATCGTAGTGCACCAAAGGGACATTTTCCTCTCTCATTTCTTTCATTTTATTTAAATTGCTTTGTCTCTTCTTTTCCTCTACAATTACACTCACCTGGCTTTGCTCAGACATCTCATCCGTTTGTCTCTTTTTCACTTCCTTCCTTTCTGTCTCTCTCTCTCTTTCTGTTGCTACTCTATCGCTCTCTCCTTTTTTTAGATTCAGCAAAAACTGCTCTGCTTGCTGACCCAAGTCTTGTTTGGCTGCACTCGTCAAGAGCACTCTGTTTAACAGCTTACAGTGTGTATGTACTGTAAGTCCTCAAGTAACCTTGTTACATAAATTAGTCTGAGCCCACTGTTCGCCCATCGCTGCATCTGGCCCTTCAAAAATCATGAAAAAAAATCAGTTCCTCATGAACGCAGGAAATTTATGTCAAAGCTGTGACCTCTACAATGATCTATACTGTATATGTCTGTGGAATGATTTGCACTCATCTATAGATTTACCATGATGCCCTATTTTAAACTGATGTGATTGATACTGTTTTAATTACAATTAAGACAGCAATAAGTCATGATGATGTCGTTATTATGATTATATATCAGATATCTGGATGCAAAATTAATTTCAGTTTGGTAGAGCATTCTGGGTGTCAGACAATGGACCTGTCTCACTCCGCCTTACGAAACTCCCACAAAATTAATTTGTACTGCAAAACATGTTGGAATCATGAAAACTGTCTAAATTAAAGATACCCAATATTAAAGGTGCCCTGTGGAGTTTTCTTATAAGCAAACAAAAGGTATGTTTATTAGTGTTACTGTTAAGGTCTAACAAAAGTGTTACATGCATTACCTTACTCATAAAATATTTAAAGGTCCTTAAAACGGGATTGGAAGCCTTTCTATTGCCTCAACATGGTATCGGCTGGAAGCTGGGTGGCTGGCTGACAGTGCTAACAGTGCAAACAACAGCGAAAGTGCTGACAGAGCTAACAGTGTTGAACTGAAGGGACACCTGAGGAACCGGAGGAACCAGAGGGTGGGAGCTACTCTTCTGTGACGATGCCATCGGTCTGGACGTTGTAATCAGCTATAACTGCCGTACGAAAGCAGTGCAGAGCAGCGGCCTCGAGCTAGCCGGAGGGGCACACACGGACATGCGCTAACAGCAGATGCGACCGGCCCGACTACATCAACATCGCATATAGAAGCTCAGATTACAATGCACACAGAGGGAGAGCGGCTTCATTCTCTGCTCAGGTCCACATTACTCCACCATATCATTACAGCAAATAGTTGTTTGCTGCTATATTAATGCTGTGAATATCAAATTTAGCACATTAATCCTCTGATTCTCTGCCTTTGCTGGCACATTGCAGCATGTCTTAGGTTACCACCACCTGTGGATCAGTGGAGTTGTGTGACACCAAATGGCTGGGCTGAGTAATCTATCACCAAGGAGTATATGCGTTATCGAGCGTGTCCATGGGATTAACAAAACCGTGGCCCACTCATACACCGTTGGGGGCCACGAATTCCACAGGGACCCTTTTAAGAAAAATAGCTGTACTTGGGTCATGTTGTGTACATTATAGTATGGTATGTGTTGTACTTTACCTGTGACTCTAAGTTTCTCGGTGCCGATGCTGATCTCCTCTTCATCTGCGGAGAACAGAACTCTCTCGCCATCTGCACTCCTCACCTCAAACCTCTGACACTGAGCCTCTACCATTTCTGAACCTAAGGAAGAGAGAGAGAGAAAGAGACTTTTATCAGAGGAACATTCAAGACCCATAAACCGGTCCGTCTGCTCGATGTTTCTATCCAAAGCTCCTTACAGAACCATTAGTGCATGAAGGTTTATCCTGAATGACCACAGAGGGACATGATCTCTGAAATCCAGCATCTCTAAGTGTTGTCTTGCTGCAACACCAGTGCAATATCAGTACAGATGTTGGGACCTAACATGATCCACGCTGTTGTGATACTGTACGTAATCAGTAGGGAGATATAGAAAAATAATTATGCCTGGAACAATGTCCCAGTTATGGTGCCTTCAATTAAAACTTATGAGCTTGTATTTACAAGATGAGAAGTCGTGAACACAATATGTGTTGCGTTCAAGTGGCTAAGTTGTGAGAACACTGTTGCTAGGTAACGGCAATATTGACATTCCTGTCCGAGTGTAGAAGCCACAGAGGCTAATAATTTACCAAGCTAGCAAGTGGGGAACATAATGAAGGAAATATAAAGGCATAATGACAGAGGAGAAAGACGAGGCCTTTGGGAATATAAAAAATTTCCTCAGACATTACAATGTATGACTAAAATTATAATATATTAACTTATTATGTACAGAAAAATGAACTTCCAAGGCCATTTCTGACATCAACAAACATGTCACAGCTCGTGAACTCTGAGATTTCAGAAACTTTCCAACTTCCAAAAGAGGGGGGCGTTCATATAGACTCAACTTGGTAAACACGACTCCATTTGAAGGCACCATTTGTCTGGATAATCCACAGATTGTTGGAACTACTTTCTCCTGAAGAAACAGTCAACATGGAAACTGTTGACAGCGTGCTCTGTGGATTATTCAAAGTGAAGGAGGATGGTTGCTGTAAAGGGCATTTTTAGCATTTACTCTTTTATTCTGAGCATGCTTAGTTGAAGTGGCCCTTTTAAGCAGCTTTCGTGAACTGGTTATGTAAAATCACTTTGCATCAGCCATTGATCGGTAAAAGGACTTTAAATAATATGAAAACATTGCAGTTATTCCTTAGATTGTTGCAGAATCTGTGAAAGCAAGACAGCGTGCAGGTAGGTGGTGTGATCCAGGTAGCATCACAGCACAGGTGAACCGTAAGCTGGGACCTCACAGGTGAAGTGATACAAACAAAAGTCAACAGTCAGACAGGACTCACTTGTGTTTGGAGTCCCTGTAAAACTTGAGAATTATAACATTACATTTCCCTTTATGACAAAAACATCATTTAAAGAGAGTTGCTGGGTGTGACAAAGAAAATATATAAATCATACGTTGAAGATAATATTTTGGACACATTACACATTGTCTACCTCATGAGGAAGAACTCATTATTTTGGCTGCCAAGTTTGTCAAAAGGAAATGACCTTTTAACAGTAATAAACATATTTCCATTCAATCTGCACATAGTCAAAAAAAGTGAAAAATGTGTGTATATACCATACATGCTGTAGACACTGAAAATAAATCAAAAAAAGGAAGGAATTGACCGCATTAAAGAAAAAACAATGTGCTTTCAAACCTCTTCCTCTTTAAAAACAGATGAAGAGAATTCGGCTCTCTTCAGGATATTTTCGTGCACTGGGAGAGGTGCTTACCACGACCATCACATTAACATTAAATTTCTCCAAGAACTCCAGCTGATATGATTTAGTTGATAGTTAAGTCACAATACTAAAAGATTAAATCAACAGTAAATTTATTTGGCATTATTTCCACACTTAGGGGAACAAAACATATTGTTTACATGCACAATACATTATTACAAAAAAGATAATATTCCGACTAATCCGTTTACATGGGTGATGAAGAATAATATTCCACTAATATTCCCATATACTGTACATGCAGCCATGCATACGGACTTGTTGGACCGTGCAAACACAGCCCCCCTTCTTTCTTTCAACCACCTTCTTGAAAGGTTGGTGTTGCGATGTTTGCACATATCCAAAAAAATGTTCAGATCATAATGTTTAACAGTGTGGGCTTTTCTTTTGTGCATGCATCTCTGCAAACTGTCAGCTTCTTGGTTTGTGATGCGCAGAGCTGGCCGCAAACAGGCAAGAAATGTCAGGCTGGGTGTCGCAAACTACTGTAAAAACCCCAATTGAGACGTCAAATACGCTGTGTAAATGTCCAAAACATGCTCAATGCTTCTAAAATCAATAATATCAGCACATTTCACATGTCTTAATCAGAAAATGCACCAATCAGAATAAGGCCTAATTCAGACTATCCAAAAAGTTTACATGATGTCAAATTCAGACATTGTCATATATGAAATATTAGTGTGCATGTAAATGTGGTCACTGTAGATTCGTTGCTGCTGTCTTTTCAAGAAAACATTGGCCATGAGATTTGAGACTTGAGACCAAATCACCAACAGTGGTCACAGCAGCAGTTTTCCTTTTGTTCATTTTGTGATTTGGACTGTGATGTGCTGCCATGCCAACCCAGCTGAGCCCAAAGGAAACTCTCTCTCTCCCCTTTCTGCACTGTCTGGTCTCCCAGGCTATTACAAGTGTCAATTAGAAACCCAGAGTGCCTTGTCAGTAATAATCAAACTTTATTAGCAGCCATCAATCTGGGATTAGGCTCCTTTTCTCATCTCCCTCTCTCTCTTTCTATCACTGTCTTTATCCTGTCTATCTCTCCCTCCTTAAGCCTCTCTCCCCCACCGACTGTTTGAAAAAGCGATTGAGATCTGTGTTGTGGAAGGTTCACCCTAAAGCAAGGTGTGTGTATGTGTGTTACAAATCTATGCAAAGATGGAGGGGATGGATGGGGGGTGGTTGCCAGTTAGAGATGGGGGAAGTATGTGGGGATTGAGAGAGGGAAAGAAAGAAGAGGGTTTAAGAAGGAACGATAAAGGGAAAGTGAAGCTGGTTTAAATTGGAGATGTGCTGTGCTGGTTGCTGTCTCAGACACAGTTCTCTTTGGCTGTTCAGCTCTTGTCCTATAATACGTAGTGCAGATTTCCAGCATGGTTGCAAGTCAGCATATTTCCAAAGATTTGTGTTTTATTCACTTTTTTTGTTCTTTTCGTCTTCTTAGTAAGGGTGTATAAAAGATTTTGAAGATAGGCAGCTTTAGTGATAGTGGAAACTTGGAAAAACTGAGTGAAATGAGGTAAAGTTGTTGTGTATCGGACCAGGGCTGTAACTAACCATTACTGTCACTGTTGATTATCTCTCGCTTATTTTCTCCATTAACTGATTTGGTCTATAAAATATCAGAAAATGGTGAAAAATGTTCAGTGTTCAAGCCCAAGACGATGTCCTAAAACGTTTTGTTTTGTCCACAACTCAAATACAGTTTATCCAGTTTACTGTCATTGAGGAGTAAAGAAACCAGCAAATATTCACATTTAAGAAGCTGGAATGATTATTCGATTAGAAAAATATTAATTTATTTGGTAGTTGACAACTAATCAAGTAATTGTTGCAGCTCTATATCGGCCGCATTTACTATACAGCAGGCGTGGACAGTTATTTTTCCTGAGGGGCCACATGAGAAACCCAGATTGTTGCTGGCAGCCAAACAAATACTGTCAGAAGTAACCTCTATTTTATCACTATAGATAACATACTCGGCACTTATTTTTCAGCATTTAATATACTGAAAGTCACTCCAAACAGCACATTATTAAGAAAATTACATCATATACAGGAGTCTTTGAAACGCACAGGGCTGACTGTTTAGGGTGGTAATGTTTCCATTAACAAAACTTAACATTTAATTTAACATTTACACTTACGTTTAACATTTAACTCAACATTCACACTTACGTTTAACATTTAACTCAACATTCAATTCGATAACCAACATTCACACTTACGTTTAACATTTAACTCAACATTCACACTTACGTTTAACATTTAACTCAACATTCACACTTACGTTTAACATTTAACTCAACATTCACACTTACGTTTAACATTTAACTTAACATTCACACTTGCTTTGTAAAAACTCCTCTCTGCTTTAGTATCTCAGCTAGCAGCCCCTCGGCTGTCCTCTCCTTCTCATCTCCAGACAGGTTTCTGAATTTTTCTGCATGTTTTGTCTCAAAGTGACGGTTCTAGTTGTATTCTTTGAATACAGCCATGTTTGTTGCAAACTAAGCACACAGCTTTACCGTCAACGTCCTTGGAAAAACACTTAGTAGTCCATTACTTATTATAGATGTGCCGCCTCAGCAGGTGACGCTACTTCAAAAATCACTCACATCAATTTACATCAGTGTCAAGTGTGAGAGGAAGAAGCACTAATAATACACAAGCTTCGTAGGTATAATTGTGTGGTTTTCCTGAGACCTCCCGGGCCGGGCAGAACCATCTAGAGGGCCGGTTCCAGCCCGCGGACTGGTCTGCTGTAGAGGAAGAGCAGTAGCATCACACAACGAGGTAACAGACGACCATATGTCACCGTCTATAATGTGATGCCTATTTACAGATAGGAGACAACGGCTGATAAAACGATATGCTCTTTAACTACAGTATTACGACTCAATCTTCTCCTTGCACTGGGGCTGTAATATGTGATTACATAAGAATTGTGCCTCTGGCTTTAATGGTAAATTGAAATGAACCCGGGAAGAAAAAAAAAAAATGCTTATGGAATGAACAAAAAGCAATTTGGTGCTCTATATGTGTGCAGCAGCGGCAGCACGTTGAAACAAAGTGGCCGGAAGTTATTTGTTTGAAATGATCGCTTCGAGGAAAGGACTGACAGAGAGTGGAGCGATGGCTGGCGGTAACATCTCGGCTGAGCAGTTTAACTTTATGCAAATGACTGTTGATGCGCTGTAGCAATGGGGAATTAAACGGTAGCTGTGTTCACTTTATGCTTTTTTAATGCCGCAAAACTTCTTTGAGTTTAGTTCTAATTGATGTGTCAGTCAGTAATCCTCTAAGTGTGAGATGGAAAAAAAAGGGTTTTTATAGCTGTAGTCACTCACAAATGTTTGTTCTGCATGTCTGTTAACAGTGACAACAGTGAAAAGAATAAATCATAAAAAGCGTGAAATATCAAGGCTCTCCACAGCAGACCTAATGAAACTCAGACACTTTGTAATAACATTACTCCATTGCGTCAAATGTCTCCTGTCATTGTGCACATTCAGTTGTCGGCAACATGAACTTGTCCAACAATAACTATCTGATCTTTTTGGTTTCATCTTGTTAGCAATTTGCAGGTAGCTAGTGTTAATACTGTGTGAATTAAGTGCTTTTGGTCAATTATTTTGCGAATGTCTCTCCCATTGATACCACCAAAGTAATTCTGCTGTCACCAATAACAACAGGACTCCTCGTTAGGCAGACGTGTTAATTGATGCGCTGATTTAAATAATCACTTCCTGACAAGATCGCCTCTGTTGTCACAAGTGCCTTCCTCAGCAGGATCCTTCGGTAATAATAAAGCTTTTACAATATCTCACTGACGACTAGTAGTGCTAGAGAACAAAAAAAAAGAGGCATTACAGTCCAGCGCATGTGACTGAAGTCCTGAGTCAGATCTGAACTTCCTAACAGGTCAAGCGTGTGACATGAGCCTTGGTCTGCTGAGCCATTAGGGGGCCCTGCAGAAATCACAGCCATTTAAATGCTTAAACCACGGTGCTGGAGCTCTGCGTTCAGTTTATTACCACTTTCAAACACAAACACTGCATTTCATTTGGGATAATGAATGCATGCTCCACTCACTTTTGCCTATTCATACCAGCCTGCTGTCACATGTTAATTTCTGGTTGTCATGGTTCACACAGATTCCCCGCTGGCAACTACAGCTCCCCACACATCCCTGCTCAACAATACGCTCACACCAGAGCACATTAGTTGACGAGGTCATTAACAGCAGGTTCTGCACTATTTGCACTGATGTATGACAGTGTGTGAAACTAATTTTCTTTATTTCGGTCATCTTATTAGAGCTGAAGTGGGTGGAAATGGAGCAAATATGATTTAAAAAAGTTATTTTGATAAAACGATCACTATATCCTGACAGTAGTGTATGAGACCGGTAAATAATCATGTTCCTCTGTGTCCTCTGGTGCTCCCAATGGCATCTACAAGCCTTCACAGACTGGGGGTAAACAACCAATCAGAGTCAATCACTCGCAAACTAACAGTCAAACTAGGCAGCACTGATCAAATATGAATCAATATTCTGGACTATTTCTCACCTCAAATGTTTTCAGAAAGTGTGTGACCCAGCAGCCATGTTGTGATCAGTAGAGGAAATACCAAGCACCGCCCACCAGCTGGAGCACAGCCAGTAGGAACTCTGTCTTCACCGAAATGACCTGTGATTGGCCAAAGTCTTCAGTCACGGGATAGTTTTTTTTAAAGCCTGAAAACAGCCACGAGGAGGTCCAGGCGTCTAGTTTCCTGTCAGAACACTTGAATCACAATATGCTGAAAGGTTATTATGGAAGTTTAGTCCAGTGATTCAAAAAACTTGCTGCCTATTTCAGTTTTAATACAAAAAACAATATTTTACAATCTGATTTTATCTGAAATAGATAAGAAAAAAGAAAGTCATGCCTTAAGACTATCAAAACTTCATCACAGTACAAAAACTACTGTCTCCAAAGTGTGGTCTTCTTTGAGCAGCTTTAAAAGAAGGTGTATTATTATGAAAATCTCACTTTGCCTGTGAGTTTTCATGTCATTTTTGAAAAACATGCAAACCACTTACTTTGGCTCCTTTGTGCTGCAGGGACTCAATTCCCTCTGGTAGAGACAATTTAAAAAAAAAAAGATGTCCATTCCTGCTCATCACCTCTACATTGATTTATTTAAAGAGTCCATGTTTCGGTCACAGGGACCGTTCTCAAAGCAGTCATAAAGTAACACAGCCCATTAGTGCATGATAGTCCACAGTTGTGATTTGTACGTCTCCGTCCTCACCTCACATAAATAAAGAACAAGAGGGATATCAAAACTCTGATTAATAAATTAATCAACTTGCTGTTTCACCCAGTCGTCATTTACTTACTAAATGAGTTTGTTAAGAAGTGCACTGGGATGTGAAGTTTGTGTATGCGAGCGAAGCTCCTAACTGGTACGGTGAGAAGCAAACAGGACATTTGTTAAGAAGAAAATGTCACTAACCAATACTTGATTGCTGTCAATCAATTAAACATACTTAATGGTGTTTAATTGCACTTTATCACACATTATTTATCTGCTCAAAATGTCCCTTAAAGGGAGATTTGACAACTATTAAATACACCTATCAGCATGGGAGTGGCCGATATTCTTGATTTAGGCAAATGTATTTATTATTGGAAATGACAAATACTGTCCATAAACTCTCACAGGTACTGCATTTAATATAAAAAATATCATCAAATGTATTTATAGGGTCCTTTCATCACAATTTTCAATTAACTCTGTCTCTGTTAGATCCTCCTCTTGTTCTTTCACTTCAAAAATAATCTATTAAACTTTTCACACACTCCAATGTGATTCAGAGTTCTCCAATTTGTATTCTGTAATTAATGAAAAGAGGAC
The DNA here is from genome assembly GCA_947000775.1 of Pterois miles. Lineage (NCBI taxonomy): Eukaryota > Metazoa > Chordata > Actinopteri > Perciformes > Scorpaenidae > Pterois > Pterois miles. The sequence continues at coordinate 3,976,278 of CAMQGK010000328.1, forward strand.
ATTAAATTGGTGATTGTGGAACCTTTTTACTATTGTACATTAAAGCATTGAGGCCATAATAAAGTGGCTGTATTTTTAATTCAAGGCTTTAAATTAGGGCTTCTAGCAATGATGGGATATGACGCAATAAGAAGAGTGCGGCCAAGCCAAGTAAACACTGCATGCATGGCTGGTTTTCCCAAACAGGTCAGGATGAATTTTAATTAAAATCAGCTTCAATGCGCTTTTTGATTATTCCTCCCCTCCACCCTCACCTTTCTTTCCCTACTCTGGAGATGAGAGATCACACGAGTGGGTGAAACAGTATGTGACATTCATGTAAATATTTGTTCATTACCTTCGTTATTCGTCCTGCCCTGAACCGTTTTTGCATACATGCCATCCCTGGCCATGCTTATTTGCATATAAGAATGTGCTAATATATTCTCCAGCCAAGAAATACTAAAATCACCCAGTTTTTGTCCTTTGGCTGTGCAGAGAGACTCAAGCATATTTTGTGTCATTTAAATCACTCTATGGTTTTCCTTAGGTCAAAACTGGCAATATGCTAAATGTAGCATTAAGGCTTTTAAGTAAAAGATGATGCTATATAACTCAAACTTTAGCGTCCTTGCACTGTTAGATGTGGATTTTATGACTGTTTTTTAAGATTTCTCTGGCTGCTTTTACGCTTGGCTGGGTCTGGCCATTGGCTAAATCACTTTTCACCTTTTATGAATTGGAGTGCAGCCTGGGATCTCCAGGCAGGGCCCATTCAACAGCCACTCAGTCAGAGTAGACAAAAAAAGGTTAGAGGGTCTTGAGGCCTCTTCAGCAAGAGCATCTGAAAAATCTGCTGGAACCATAATAGCTGGCATTTTTATGGCTTTCCCTTTACCTCTGTAAAAATGTGACAGGTTGGGGTTTTACATTGTACTGGTCACTGCTCTACCTCGTGGGTATTCCTAGGCATAACTGTCACATATGGTTATTACAGTCAATATGAATCTATGTTTTTCTATTCGGATTAATCACATTTAATCAATCACAACGCCTGGATAGCTGCAGGGTGTCTGCAGCGTCAGAACAATCTTTTAAGTTCCTAAGATTTCCAAATATTGCACTTTCTTGACATGTTTTTCTAGTGAGAAATTATCTTCATCATACATACCGATATGGTCCAAATTCATACATTTATGCTTATGCAACTTATGAACTAGCTATAAAGACTTTGTCTTTGAATATGCAAGTTGCGTTGGAAAATAAAGACAGAAGATTTAACCAGCAGTACACAGTAGAGCAAAAATATCATCATAACCTTTCAGCATATTATAATTCAAGTGTTCAGGCTTTAAAAACTCTACCCTGTGACGGGAGACTTTGGCCAATCACAGGTCATTTCAGAATAGCTGTCAATCACTCACAAACTCCGATCAAACGGTCAAACTAGGCAGCACTGAACAGAATACTGATTCATATTCGATCAGCGCTGCCTAGTTTGACCGTTTGATCGGAGTTTGTGAGTGATTGACAGCTGCTCAGAGAGCAGGCTCCAGCTTGGCTCTGATTGGTTGTTTTCCTCCAGTCTGTGAAATCCTGCAGATGCACACAGAGGTGCATGATGTTTTTCAGATTGTCTCATGCACTACTGTCAGGATACAGACACAGTTTTATAGAAATAAATTAATCATATTCACTCCACTTCCTCTCACTGCTGCTTTAAGTATTTTTCTGTTATGTGTTTACAGTATGTGAGGTTATGGAGCTGGAGCGCAAAATGTGTTGTGAGCTATGGGAATTAATCACCAGCCAGTTTAACAGATGCTGCGCTACAGTATCTAGAGATGCAGCCTGGGGTGTGAGTGCCTCGGTGTCTGTTCCCACACATTCACACTAGCAGACAAATACACAACAATGACAGCTGGAGATTTATGGTCTCTTAATAACATCTCTCTCTCTGACATGTACATGTTACCTGACACCAAAATCCACCAAGTCAAACACTGAAAGACTTCAGACAGGCACGAATCTGTGTTTGCTTCCTCGGGAGGAACGTTTGCTAGCAGTGCTTTTAAAATTTCCATCAACTCGACACAAGCAGCAAACTCTCCCTTAGATTATATTGGCATTAAGCCTCTCTCGGCTACGCTCCAATGATCATCAACCCGTGCACACACATACGAACACACTTGCCAAATTGCCTCTCCTCCTTAGTGATGTAACCACAAGGTCGGTTTCTTATTCATGTATGCAAACTATCAAATGTGTATATGCATTTCTGTGTGTGTGCAAGTCTGGGTGTTTATTAATAATCACGCAGACAAAGCAATGAAGCAGTGCAAGAAGAAACAGCTATGATTTCAGGGTTGGACAGAAAACAAGAGACAGTGCTGAGTCCTTTATGTATATAATTTTTACAGAGTGATTGCAATATATGGACACGGATTGAACAGTGGAGAAATCTAATTTCTGACCTTTGGTTTTATATCTACAGCTAAAATGTACAAAACAATGTAAAATAAGTTTCTATGTCAGGTGAAAAGTGTTGGCTTTGACTGGATTTCACTCCCTAAACTTCCTGATTAGTGATTCAAACATGACGAAGCTTATCAGTGGATTAAGATGAGCATTCTGTTGAGTGAGTCAGGCTGATATGCTTGTCGGTTCCCCTCCTGTCTAGAATGTCAAATTTAATGAATATTCAAAAGCTCTGTTGGTTCTTTTGTGTGTTCTGCAAGGGAAAATGCCCCTAAGGGGAGTGTGTGCAAACCACATTACGCAAGGCATGGCACACGCGTAGAAATATTTAACGAAATGTCGAGTAAAAGGTTTCTCGTCCTCTTTTTGGAAACAACAATGCATTTCCCACTGAGCAAACGTTTGGGTTCATTTAGTTCCACATTAGCAAGTGAGCCCTTGTTTTTATTTAGTTATTTAACCTTTATTTTACCGGGAGCACAGACTCATTGAAATTAAAAAAATATATTTTTTCAAGAGCATCCTGGCCAAGATGGGCAGGAGCATGGCGACAGGGTTGCAGACATATAAGAAAAAAGTAATTTAAAATAAAGACAAAGAGGAAATTACAGAAATATAATTCAGCATTCAAAACATTTTTTAAGACATTCGGTGAGATTAGATCTCTAAGATTTAGTTCATTTTGTAGTTGATTCCAAGAAGAGGGAGCTGCATACTTGCATACTTCCCAGTTTAGTACAGACTTTGGGGACAGTTAATGGGATTAAGTCCTGAGAGCTAAAACAGTAACGTCTCTACGTTTTTGATATGATATGAGATTATGATTTGATATGAGATCTGTGATTCTGAGCAAAGAAACAAGGGATCATCCCTATTCAACTCTCAACCATTCTAATCAACTCTCAGCTCTGAGCATGAGCAAAAAAGTATATTGTAATCCCTGACAGCAGGTTTAATTTACTCCACATAAATCATGTTTAGTACCAGAGCTTTGATTTTGCTTGAAGCTGAGACTCATCATTTCCCTACAAACTCCCAACTACCAACATAGTGCAGTTTCATACTGTCAGTGGAGGAGAAAGAGCCTTTTTCAGCCACATCACGTTTTTAAAAGTGTTAATTCAAGTAAGCTCATACACCAGATTTATAAACCACCTACAGTATATTGTATACTCTGTACAGCGAGCTGCAGAAATGAGTCCTAAAACCTGGAAATGAGCTAGCATTTTGCACTTCTGGTTATTTGAGGGTTTTTTGTATGAGTTTTTAGTGAGATGCCTGAAATAAGCTGCATAAGCTCATGGTATTGTAAGGTTTGCTTAACAACATAATATATGTCAGTAAATGCCCCAATCATGAATTTTGAAGCATTTATGTGTCTTAAAATAGAAAGTTGCAACAAGTGGCTAAATGAGACTATAAAAATCATCATGTTGAACACACCACTCCACCTTTATCTGAGTGGTGATGACATTGAAGTCAGGAGACTGCGCATTAACATGAGCCTTTTACTTCTGGCGATCAGCTCACTTGTGACGATTATCTTGCTGAACAAAATGCGTAATTATCATAAACGTGAGTTTATTTTCTGCAATAATCCAAAATCCAGTGGAAGAATCCCATTCCTGTTTTGTTGAGGGAAGCAGCGTGATGCTAACTTCTGGGTTGGTTTGCAAAAATGCATCATCCCTGTAGCACAATATGAACCTCTATGCTACCAGGACGTCCCACATTACTGTGTTTATGAAAAAATGTGCAGTGCAAACCTACAACACAAAAGCAAAACATTTCCACTTTTTGCTTTTACAGTTCCAACAAAACATACAGAGTACTGTAAATACACTAAACAGCAGCAGTACCACTGTACTTGTTGCAACACAAGCTTACAGTATCTCTGGGACTTGTTTTATGAGCTAGAGATCACTTGATGAGCCACACTGCAGTTCCCTCAAAGTGTCTTTGCTGGCATTTTTTGTCACTTTAAGTCCCATCTGATTAAATGTTACTGCTATTCAGCTGAGTAGCGCATCACATTATCTCTTTCTCTTAATGACACTGCAGAGGAGCCAGGAAATATCTGCTTTTCATTCCTTCTTAAGGTACAAGGTAAGTTGACTTTGCTTTTATTTGATAATGTGTTCCTTCTTCAGTGCATCTTTTGAAATTCATCTTCTGAGGACTTATAGTGTCTTTCGTTAAATGCTTACCCTGTGATCATTCATACAGTCAGTTACTGTACAGTATAGTACAAGAGCACTACTACAGTATACATCCTTAAGGTCATAATGCTCCGTCGTGTTGACCCTAAAAGGTGTTGATTCAGGCTCGCGTTAGTAGTGGTGTACTGAATTGCACTACATTGAGTTGTTTCTGTTAAGCTGGGCATAGACAGCCCGTTTCTGGTTTCTGGCTTTTTCAGCCGCACAACTCACTTTTCAGTTGGACCAAATTTCACCTCCGTCCGGCATCGTTTGCCGTGCGCAATGAACTGACATGTCAGAAACTGGTCGGTTATCCACAGGCTCTTGAAGCAGAGCCATGAGCCAATTCCTCAATGTCAAAGTGTAGCTATCAAGATAACAATGTACATTAGATAGCCAGCTTACCTCCAGTTTTCTCTGCAAAATGGGCAAGCCGTACTGTCGTCTTCCTAGCCACCTGCCAGTCCATACAGACCGGCGGCTCTTTTTTATTTCGACTTTAGATCAAGGCAACACCTTTCTGCCAGTGTGAGCACTCAGGTCGTGGCTGATGATCAGACTGTATAGTGTGAGCATGTAAATTGTGAGCTTTGGCTTTACATCGCAAAAACAATCGACTTGTACTGTTGAGGATAGTATAGCCCAGCTCGAGGGCCAGTAAAATGTCTGGACTTCTTTTTCAACATTATGTCTTTACCCTTAACTTGAAAGTGTTAAAGTATCAAAGTATTCAAATGTCAGGCTCAAGTTAGCCGTCGCAGCATAACTAACCAGAGACAAAGAAAATGTACTTCTTCTATACAGTATATTCTTCCTTTCCTTATCTATCCTACCGTCCAATCACACCTTGTATAACTTTGTTTCCGCCCCCCTCTGTTTCTATTTCTGCCCAAATCTCATTAAATTTTGCCTCCAAGGCCCTCTCTTTGTACCCTGGTATATTTTTGGCCTCAAACGCCTTATCTGCTGACAAATTTACAACTCTGACCTCATCTGGATAGTCTGAAGGCTTCTTCTCTGCTAAGTCTGTCGTCCAGAAAACAACAGGCGGTCCTCCCCTCGCTCTATAGGGATACCCTGGCACTTATCTATTCATGTGTGTGTCTTCTAATGAATCAGGTAATTCATTTATGTAAAATTAACATTAGCTAACATTAGCCTATATTTTTATCAGAAAAACATCTCTTATAACATTTTTTTCCCTCAACAGTACAGTAGCAGTAGGAAGAACACAACATTTTAAAAATTGTACCGTGTATGCGTCGCTTTACTTTTCCCCCTTGTTTCTTTAAAGGGGATCGACAAAGAAATAATACAGTCCAACAATATCACCACCAACGACAGCTTAAAAAATATCTTTAGTCAAAAGACATGGCAGACACTGAAAAAGACGAGAGTGGCCCATCGTCCTTGTCGGAAGCTCAACAACCCTCCTTCCTCAAGCATTGGAAACACCAGAGAGCCACAGTTAAAGGCTCAAAATGAGTTGACAGGAGTTGAACGTGAGCACCTGTAAGTTTTTAGAGATAAGTGCTACATGGCACTCTTCTAGGAGCAAGACAATAATAGAGGCAGTGAAGAAGGCAAAAGAGAAAGCAATTATTTTGGCTCTTTGAAAGTAAACAGCATGTAATATGGCCATGATGCAACGGTAAGAAACAAAAGGGTCACCGCATTGTTGTGTTTCTAGCCGTCAAAGAGAGAGACGGGCCTCTGCAGCACACCTTTAATCTCTTCAAGGTGTCTCTCAAAAGAAACAGACAAGGATAAACGAGGAATAGGCTGTGAAATACTGAGGAGAAAGGAAGAAACTGCATTGCAATGCACTTTTTAATTCAACTTTTGAATCTGCCACAGGTGGGAGGGTGAGATTTGTTCACTGAGGGACACAAATTATTTATTTAGAGTTGATTACAGTCATTAATATAGTAAGGGAGGAGAGGAAGAGACAGAGGGAGAGATAAATGAGTGCTGTTTGTCATCTGCATTAATCAACCTGATCTCTGGAGCCGCGGCTGTGGGATGGTGGGAAGATGAAATGGTAGGAGGTGTAGATGAAAAGAAGGCAAAGGTTGTGGCGTGCCTCTCTACATATTCATACAGAACCTCAAGCCCCAAACACAACCAAGCAACCACTGTCGGCGTTAACACAATTAGTGATATTGCTAGCTTAGGGCCCACTTTCAATGAAAACCTTATTCGGTTAACTACATTTCATTTCATTTAATTATCTTTCCCTGCTTTTTATACATCAACTATTTTATTACACTTTTCCTTAAAGGGAATCCTAATAAAACAGTTGAAGCAACTCAAATCAGTCTTGCATTACATAATTAAAATGTCGTCCCTCTCTTTCTCCTCCTCGTCTTGGTTATTTGTTCCTTCATCAAGATGATGATGATGTGCAGCAGCCATCACAGTGAATATCGTTGTGGTTGTGATCAGGTTTCTGGTGTATTATGTGCATGTGTTTGCTCATGCAAAAATAATATCCTGCTGAGAAGAAACCAAGAAAATCCTCATCCTAGCTTTCATACCATTTTGTGAAAGGTAGTAAAACAAATTGATGTTTTTGAAAGGAGGGGCGTCATGAGCAGAGCTCATTACCAAAAGTCTGAAATTGTCTCAACAACTCAGGGCTAATGTGATTAGACTAAATTAAGTCTGATCAATGAATTCACAATGAAGGAGGTGGCAGAAGAAGAAGAAAGCAATCCCAATGGATATATATAAAAATCTGATTTGATACCAAATCACAGCATGACTTTTTTTATAGTCTTCCTCAAGGTCTTAGTGTCTTAATGTGGTATTTTGGAGGGATTATTGATCATTTCTAGAAATTCGCAAGTGGTAAAATATAATTAAATTTAATACAAAATCTGTGTAACAACCCAAACACTGTGAGACATAATAGAGCATGGGGATGACCATCATATACCTCTGTTCTAATGTTCTACACCCTTGTACACATTTTACTTATTTTTATACATATTTCTCAATTTAATTCATTCGTTCATGATTATTTCTGATATTTGACTAGAACAGCTTGACATGCAGTGCTGAGCTGCACCTCAACTTATTTTTCAGGTTCCCAGCTTTCAAATGATGTTCACCACCTCTGTGTGACATCTACTGCTGACCTGCTATCTCCCCGTAAAGACCCCCGTACCCCCTGACATAGAGAAAAATGGATCTACTGTGAATCCCAGAGCGTTAAATATATGGCATGAAGAATAAAATATTAAACTGAAAGCCAACAAAAACATAAGCAAAGTCAAGGAGAAACTTTGTCAGCGACTCCCAGGGTACGGTATACTGAGTTCGACACAGGTCGAGGTGATCCCCATGCTGCATGGATTCCCCTGTTACATGCTACTCTGGTTTTTGTAGGGCTCACCTTCAAATCATGTCATCTTGGGTTCAAGTATGTTAACAGTGTCTTTAAAACTGAAGCAGGAATGCTGGACTTTGGCCTGGTGTTGGTCTGAGGTCTGTATTCTACGTTTCTTCTACACCAACCTACTTTATCTTGATAACTGTGATATGAGCTGCAGTTGATGTGTACATTACCGTAGACAAATATGACGGACTCCTAATGAAGGACCACTAGAAAGAAATATGTACAGTGTAATGTCATGCCAACAAAGCCATTTAAATAGTATTAAAATATGGAGGACATGTTGCATTGATTTGCTAGATCGTAACGCTGGCCAGCAAAGCTTGAGGTGAAGCTATAGGCCTGAAAACAACCTGGCGAGGATCAGGCTCGTCTGTACGGATGCATGGTAACTTAAAAGCGAACACCAGCCAAATTAAGAATTTCAATATGTTTTTTCCATGGCCTGTAAAGTAATAATAAACAAATAATAAACAAATAAACTAATAAAGGAACTAATAAAGGAATATCTTATCTTATCTTATCTTAGATTTGTCGCTAATTTCTTATTTGAAAGACTCGCTCGAGGGGTCTGAAAACTGGCTAAATATAGCGACTAAGTCGCTAAATTGGCAACACAGCGCTGCTGCTGGAAACCGCTGAGACTGAGACGCTACAGTGCATATGTCAAAAAATCGAGATGCATTGTGGGACATGCAGTTTAAGGACACTACTTCTGTGAACCGGCATAGAATTGAATGATATGCATTCTATATTCTTTGCAAGCCCTCGCGGGCCTCATAAATTGAGGTGGCGGGCCTTGAGTTTGACACATGTGTCATAGGGTATAAAGTCTGGAGCTGCTCCATAGATAATGAATGAGAAACTGACTTTATGGACCCACAGTGTTTGTTTTCATTTTAATACTCAAATGAGTTTTATTCTTTGTTCACAATTGTGAAACAGTAAATGTTCCCATATACTCAGAGCAATCCAAGGGGTGCTCTCAGTGTCATCTAGAGGCTCTCTCCCAATTCACTGTCTCTTCATGGTCTATACCCTGAGACTTGTGTCAAACTCCAGGCCTGTGGGCCAAGTTAGGCCTGGCATGTCATTTTATGAATATATTATGCTTATCATACAATTCTATGCTGCTTTACCGAAGTACATTGTCCTTAAACTACATTTCCACAGTGAATCTCGATTTTGTTACCTGCGCACTGAAGCGTCTCAGTATCACCAGTTTCCTGCAGTGGCGCTCTAGCCAAGTGATGGGATTGTAAAAAAGAACATGAATAGTACCAAAATGTCTAAGAAAAGAAAAGTTGATGCAGAGGGAAGGACATTTAATGAGACACAGGAAGCGACAACAGGTTTGTGTTTAATGGAGACAAGCCGGTGTGTCGTCTTTGCTACGAGGCAGTGCCCAAGAAATACAATTTACGGCGGCACTTCGACACCAAACACTGAGCTGAGTATGTCACACCACTGTCATCTACCACATGATCTGAGCACATCAGCTGTTGTAACACAAACAGTTTATACACCACAGACTGAACGTTAGATCAGAGCACATTGATCTGTTGGATTATAGCTCTGCCCCTCTCAACTCCCGCCACAAAGTTAAACTAACTATTAATAATCAAATGCGGGGGCCATTTTGTAATATGATCAAGAGTAGATATATTTATATAGTCTTTCAATTACAACCGGCCCTTTGAGAGCAACCATAACGCTGATGTGGCCCGGGATGACATTGCCCTGCCCTATGACATCACAAGTTTGAGTTTTAGCACTGTGGTTTGTGGTAAGTATAACTGACAAACTGACTGCTGGCCTGAAACAAGTGAAAAGAAGCTTTGCCACTTGTCAGTTTTTGTCTTTAATAAAATATGATTGGATAACTGAATGAAAACAGTTGCTGGGCTGGCAATTTTCAAAGTTTGCAGGGCAAGTGATGCACATCACTCATGGGGCAACATGGCTGTCCTTGGGATCAGAATGAACATGTTCCTCGTTCACTTTCCAAGTCAGACTTTGTGCCTCCCAAACCTTTAGGCAAACCTCGGTCCCAGACCCAATCATCCTGTTCTATCACAACTTAGGAACAAGACCAAAAAAATGTTCCCATTTACATGAGAGAATCTGGAGTTGTTTCCCTTGTTGGAAAAGTGTCAAACTTGTGGTCGACGGTATATCTGATCTGTAAGGCTTTGTAGTGACTTACATGCCTCTGTGAACATAATTACATTAATATCCTGAAGTCATGGAAAATTCAAGCTGCAAGAGATACAAATCTTGCATTTAAATATGAGCTAGTGAGCCTCAACAGACAGTTTATTAACTGACCTTTTACATTTGCAATAAAAGCCTAGTGTCAACTTATAGTACCTGCTTTTAGGCAGCGTGGTGCTCACATTAAATGGTTTTCACAGAGCACAGATGATGTCCGCCTTAAATTACTACACAACTGTTCCTTGCACTTGCATTGTGCAACTCACAATTACAAGGATTGATTTAGCATATTCCACTATTTTCAGTTGTTGAAAGCCCCCGTGGATATCAGCTTGGTGCTTACAGTGTAAATGCAACATGGAAATAGTGCCTAAAGGGATGTGGTGGTGTACAAAATGGAATGCAAGTCCAGAGAGGAGCTGGGGCATTCAATCCTTTTATCTAAAATGCACACAGTTATAAATGTTTGCTTTCATGAGTCATTGCTCTGACCTTGTGGCAGATTTTTCAACCGTGGTGCACTCTGTATTATTTATGTGTTTCACACAGACAATGCAGAAAAAGAAAAATGCTATTTGATATTATTAGTGTGGCCCACAGAAAACATTAGCTGGCACTATTGTGTCTTAAAAACTGTTAACTTTACACTTCAACACATCTATGAAATACTAACCAGTAACCTTTTTGACTGGCATCAGGTCCAAGTCGGTTGGTTCGGTTGGGTGGTTGCAAATTTAAGAATAACGTGAACAAGGAACGACTGCATTTCTTACTTCCTGGCAATGTGATTTTGTGCAGATGTGAGGCTGAGTGGTTCGGGAGACTGACAGTACAATGCTGCTTTATGGCAAACACTAAAAGGGACGTTTTCTGCTATCCTTGCAATAAACATCCTATGCTCATAAAGACACATAAAGTCTAGCCCAAAGGTGGCGGTGCTTTTATTTGACTTGCGTCACTGAGCAGCATTTCCCTGATGTTTTAATGTCCTTTTATTAAAACACAGAAAAAACAGATGGTTACTGCACAGTCATATAACTCCTTCCAATGCATAAACAGCATAACATCATCTTGTAGCTTTTACAATGTTCACTTAGGACATACTTTATCAACAGATAAAACATTTCCCAGTACCCATAATGCTTACAGATGCAAACTGTGGACAAAATAAAAGGTACGCTTTACTTAATAATGCAATCCAATAAAACACCACCACATCCAAATCGAATAAATCCCTCGAGGACAAAGCCTAAAGGAAAACTAAACACTATGAGCTACTACATTCAGTTTCCCTATATTGTCATATTTTTTCTCTTATTTTGTCCATGACTCAACTGGATTGTAAGAAGAGTGGGGATATCTTGAGTGCACTTCCAATGATGGATGCTTGTAATGCTTTTGAAAGTGGTTTGATTACTAAGCTGCTTTATGAAAAGGAAAAAAAGCAATAGAAATGCTTTCTACCTTCTGCATGGCCAGAGGCATGGAGAGCCCTTCCATGCCTGAAGTACTATATATCTGTCATTTCACTATTGTGTCCAACCACCAGCCAACAGTGTGAAGCCTATCGTTCACTGGTGCAGACGGATGACTTCGTATGGTCCATCAAATCCATTCCTTACGGCAAACACCCACACATATGAAGAAGCGATGGAAACAATGTTTGTCATAATGCAGCCAAAACAGCATGCAGACAATTAGCCTTTATGCAATTAAAGTGCAATCATAAGGACAACTAACAATGGCAGTAAATCCATGCCTTTATTGAGTCCTTGATGACCCCTTAAGCGTATACCCCAGTTTGCTAATGCTCAGCTCTATGTATTTTTAATTGCCTCATTAAAACCATTGATTTGATCATAGAGAGGCAGTATAAAATGAGGAAGATGAGCTGTCTGAACTTCGCTGATTGGATGAGGGAGGGAGATAAAATTAGACTACTTCTCAGTGTTCCTCAGCCAGACAAATCAAGCCAGAAAGATCTCACTCTAGCTGAAAATGTGATCACTGTGAAATATGATTGTTATGTACATCATTTGTTTCTCAGAGGGGGATTTGCAAAGATGTAGATTCATAATTAGACTGTGTGTAATGGAACAATTGAATTTTATGCAAAGGCTTTGAAAGTGCTCATTCTGCACACTAATCAGACACCAATTTTAGCCGACATTCAACCGTTTAACTGCTACAGCAACGCTGCGTTTTTGATGAGTGACAAGAAAATATGATTAAATTGTGTATATTTCTACATTTCCACAGCTGAAAATCCACAAATCCACCCAAAAATAGAATTAAGAAAAACAACACATGACTAGGACTGGGCATCATTTAAACAATTACAATACCAGTAACCTTAAAGTAATACCAGTATCAATAGAGTACTACATTTAATACCTTTTTCCCTACTTCATTTGGTATCCATTGTGTAAATGGAAGCAGTCAGTTGCATAAAGTGCCACCACCACTCCTCCCCAACCAAACGTTTTTTTACATGTGTACCCAGTTTTGTGAAATAATCTGTCCACGTTTCATGCATTCATTTTTATCAGACACCACAGGTGTGTAAAATGGACATACTGAATGTTTTGGTGGAATCTTGGCATGCCTAACTGTAAACTCTGTGAAATACACTGTGCTCAAGAAAGAAAAATAATTGCAAACAGAAATATTGTACAATTTATTTTCAAAATGAGTTCAGTAACAAATACCGACTGGTCTCCTTTAAGCACAGACATGTTGTCGCTTCCTGTCTGTCATTAAACTTCCTCCCCTCTGCATCAACTTCTCTTTTCTTGGACATTTTGGTACTATTCATATTTGTTTTTACGACCCCATCACTCGGCTAGAGCGCCGCTACAGGAAACGGGTGGTACTGAGACACCTCAGTGCGCATGTAACAAAGTCGAGATGCAAGCCCTCGTGGGCCTAATTTGGCCCACGGGCCTTGAGTTTGACACATGTGCCTTACAAGTATCAAGTACCGGTACCCAGCCCAACACATGACAGACTTTCTCTTGGAGAATCCACCCTACTTTTACCTCAAATCATTAACCATCTATTACTCTGTAGGGTCTTTACCTTTCAGTCCCCTAATTTCACTGCTTTGATAATCCACTTTTTGAGCTGCATCAGCCAAATGCCAGAGGAAATGAGGGGACTGATTCCACCTAGATAAAAGGGAACATAATTAGTGAAAGTAGGTAAAGATAATGAAGTGATAAATGTAAAGCCTGAGTTTAGGAAAAGGTAACAAGGTCAGCGGGGAATTCATTGGTTTAATGAGAGATGAGGTCCGTGCATGATTAAAAAAGGGGGAGTGAAAGGTAAAAATGACAACAGAATAAAGGAAGACAGGATGAGAAAAGCGAGCAAAGACAAGATATAAGGATGAGGACAAGAGAAAGAGGGGAAAGTGTGTGAGTGTGTTGAATGAGCGATCAGAAAGAGCGGGAAAGGCTGAGTGCTGAAAGTCACTTTAAAAGTTGGAAGATGTTGCTTTTATACCGGGTACTGTATGAGTGAGTGACCGTCCGTCTCTCACTTTCCAAAATTAAACTTTTCAAACACACATGCGGATACACCCACAAGCTCTTGTCCTTTCTCTTCCCAAAATGCATTTGGCTTCTGGAGCTACACTTAAAAAAAACAAAAAACAAAACAAAGCAAAAAAAAAGTGTCCCCATAAAATAGCACACGCTCATACACAAGGGTAATGAGTGCTACCAATACCTCTCCTGCCAGGGGAGAAAGAGCATTCATTATCAGCACCGTGCACTTAGAAAAATGAAAAGTCAATAAGACAGCTGCAACACAAACACTCGCTCAGCCAGTCTGTAATGACTGCCAGCTTTGCCAAGAGACGGACACACAGGTAGGTGATGAGAAACAAACAGTGAACACTAATTGAGCTGGCCAGTTTAAACACTTGTCAATATCATGCTCAGTGGCATTCTGAGCGCACCGCTTTCCTCATGTTTACATATCTAACATAAAACTGTGTTCACTGGCATTTACTGCTTTACAAACACACATTTAAGTAAATTCATTTTAATGCCACTAATTCCTTTAACACATTAATGCAACTTGAGATTTTTAGCTTGTAGCGGGCGTAGTTTTAAAGCTAGAGTGAAGATACATACATACATTTGTGAGGGTTTCTGGTCAACATTTGTCATTGCTTTATGTTATTAATTGATTTATATTAATATATGCAAACATGTATTTGAATAAAGCAGGCATATTCTCCCATGTTAAATACTTGACAAATCTACCTTTACGTACATTTTGAACAGATAAAAAATGTGTGATTAATTTGTGATTCATTGCAATTAACCATGCAGTTTATCACCATTACATATTTTAATCAACAGCTCTAGTGTTCTGTATATACTGTAGATTTGTTCTCTGATAATTTCAAATATTTTAAGATCTAGGATAAGGTAAGATAAGGTCTCAGATGTCTTAGACCAACACAGCTGCAATCAGAGCTGTATGGACTTTTTAAAGAGTGGTAAAAGAAGCAGCAGTTTGCCTTGTGATCCTACTGTAAGTTTTGTTTTATTTATATCAGTATGTCACTTTTCTTTTTCAAAGTTTGACCAGCCAACCAGAACTGAATGAAGGACATATCTGTTCCTGTCGTGATGATAATCCGGCGGGATTCTGCGTTTTCCTACCACTGCACTGCCTCTAATGCTGAGGCATCATCAGCGAGGCGGGTTAAAGGGTATGGCTTCAAAACTCCCAGGTTCACTCATCATCTTTATGGTCAGCCATTCAGAAGACAGAGATGACAGGTTCTCACTCACATTAACGAGCTGACAGCTAAGGAGAGGATGGAGAGGAAGAGAAGGGATGGGAGGATGACGAGAGAGAGAGAGAGAGAGAGAGAGAGAGAGAGAGAGAGAGAGAGAGAGAGAGTAATAAAACCGAGATGGGAGGCCCAAGGCCAACCCATGCAGGCTACTCAGGCCCTCTTTGGAAAGATGGGCCCTGAGGGGGACTCAAGGCAAATATACAGGATCACATGTGTGTGCTTCTCCATCTGTCTTCTGACATGTAGCTGAGTATGGAAAGGTGTGACACATTCCCTAAACAAGTCATTTTAATCATCACAATGGAGAGCATCACCCTGCAGGAATTCCAGCCATGAAAGTACTAAAAAAAATTCAACATCCATCAGCAGGGTTGGACATTTTTTCTTCTCCTGCCACCGATGCAGGCTGTTCTCATTCACCATTCATAGCTATACCTGTGAAGACTACCGCACTATAATTCATGTACATATCTCATGAAGTTAATTCACATGTAATCCACGTAATTGTGAACCATGAAGTATAAAGACTGACAAACGCCAAGTAGGGAGGTAGTTGGGTGGATGGCTGGGTCAAAAAACACCAGACTTTTGCCCAGGACACTGGTGTTCATGAAGCCAGAAGTCAGATTAATTATTGAAAGTTGAATGAAAAAACTGTTACTTTTTTTGTTACTTTTGTTAATTAGGGTGCTTTATTTTTTTGTTATGTTATTGTTGTCAAAACTGTAATAAACATTTGAAAATTTGGCCTGAAGTTCACATATACATGTGTGGTTGATGTACATATATTACATTTCCAACAAAAATAAAACTCAAACAAAACTACAAAAATAGCTTTGTTGCCTAAACCTTACTAAGTAGTTTTGTTACCTAAGCCTAACCAAGTTGAACTTTTCTTAAACCTAACAAAGTCATTTTGTTGCCTAAACCTAAGTTGTCTTATTGTCAAGCCAAGTTGATCTTTTCCTAAACCTAACAAAGTAGTTTTATTGCCTAAACTTAACCAAGTCAATATTTCCCTAAACATAAGTAAGTGGTTTTGTTGTCTAAGCCTAACAAAATATTTTGTTGTCTAAACCTAAGTAGTTTTGTTGCCTGAGCCTAACCATGTCTATCTTTTCTTAAAACTAACCAAGGCATGTTGTTGCCTAAACCTACGTAGTTTTATTGCCTAAGCTTGGCCAAGTTGATCTTTTTCTAAAGCTAGCAATGTTTTATTGCCTAAACTTAAATAAGTCACTTTGTTGCCTAAGCCTGACTAAAACGATCGTTTCCTAAACTTCACGAAGTTGTTTCCTGTGCAGAAGGAAGTTTATATTGAAAAGACTATGCAGGTAACAAGTGGAATTTGACACATATTGCTGGACATTTGTGAGGAATATATTTTCTAAGCTATCCTACGAATGAGGATGGTTGGACTGCGGCAGGTCATTGAACATTTCCATCGGCCAGTCAATCTTTTTGTCTACCACTTCTGAAATCTATGAAGAACGATTTAGAAACGTCAACACTGAGTCAGTGGTACCAGACAGTAGAAAAAAAAAAAAAATTAAAACAGGCTTTGCTTTTTAAAAATATCATTTCTTAATATAAGGGAAACCTACCTGTCATGGTGGCAGGTGACCTGAAATGTTCAGCCAACATTTACGCTGCAGGTAGCAAGTGCTAATTTCATTCCCTGTCCATCAGTTACCTTTTGATGCTGTCATGAAAAAGAAATGTCAAGCACCTAACAAGAAGAGCAATTAGGACCAACGTTCCCTCCAAGCTGATATTTTAGTGACCTCTGTCATATAATGCACATTGACCCATAAATCATCACAAACTTTAGTGTTGTATCTTGACAGTTTTTTTTTTCATTATGTCCTCGGATGCGAGCTTAAAGCCTTGAGTTAGTACCGACACAATCCACTATGTAATAAGGTGTCAGTACAACCTGCGTGTTGGTATTGTATGTAAACGTATAGTTCAAACAGGCGTTCCACCTTTCCAAACCGCTGGCCGTGACGATCCTGTAGCTCCGGTACCAGCTACAGTACAAGCTGTTCCTCTGGTGAGCTTCAGTGGTGAATACTAATGTGGGGTTTCACTGACGTGGAACTTTTCTGCTTCCGATGTGGCAAGTGTCTTACTTTCAGGATTTCTGAGTATCCCCATGAGGACACTGAAGAAAGAGAGTGTGTGTGTTTTGTTGGCATGTGTGTTAAATGTGCTACTGAGTCAGCACGGAGGCAACAGGAGGCAGCGGCAGGAGGCCGAGGGATTTCCGGAGCCGATAGAAGAAGCTCCTCCGGAGGATTCATTCTGTCCCACTCCATCCCATCAGCCAGCCGCTGAGGTCTTTAGTGTGTGTGTGTGTGTGTGTTTGTATGTCCCAAAGTGGTTATTGATGAAACTCCTACTTGCTTGGCAGGTTTCCCTGTGTCTGAGGAATCTCAACGGGAGTGTGTGACGGTACGGGTTTGTGTGTGATTTGTGTTTATGTGCACGAGAGTGTGACACAAAGGGAATATCAGCAAGAGAATTCAGTATTTATGTGCAAGTGCAACTCCAACACGTGTGCAGTCACTAGAGCATGACTCGGTGTATCACTGCACAAGTGAGGTCACACACTACACTCCTCATGTCATCCTGCAGCAGGCCGACAAAGTCGGCTGCATTAGGCTGTCTGGCTGTCGAGCTTTAAAACATACTGAATCTGCTGACTGCGAGGCAGGCAAGCAGACACGTACTCACTCAGACACATATAAGCATTAAAGTGCTTTTCTTGGTGAGGAAAGCAGCTTTAGGGAGTTTTAACAGCAGGAGGTGAGCTGTCAGGGATTTCCAACCTTCAACGTGTCAGAGGGGGAAAGACTATGTATTTGCATATATATATATATATATATATATATATATATATATATATATATATATATAAGAGAAAGACAGTGTAGAGAAGCCTCTGAACATACCATTCACCTCACCTGTCAGCTTGTAAATGCTACTTGGCGATAATCTTCTACAGACCCTTTTATAGCCAACGTCATGATTACATCATCGTGTTAGCTGGAGGCAAAACAAAGGAAAGACTGGAGGCAAACACAAATCTCCTCCGAACAGTGGGCTAAAGTTACAGATTAGACGTAACATCTTGCTGTGTTGTTGGGTGCCAGAATCGACGTCGCAGTGGGTGAGTTGCTGTGACGTGGGACACATAAGCTGCAGTGGTTGCAGGTCTTCCTCAAGCAAATAAAAGTACATAAAATTATTGGCCAACACAAGCCAAAGGAAATGTCTGATGTCCAGTCATAGATTAGGGTGGTGGAATCTTCAAACATGAAGCACCCTGTGTGAAGACCAGCCTCCGGTCTCAGTGACATAGTGTTCAGACAAACTTCATTTTAAAGTTATAAAATCTTTATGGATAAAACAATTCAGCTATTAAATATACTTACTATATATTTCTTAAGTTTAAATTCTTATTACTTACATACTTATATATTCCATTGTCCCACATTAGGAAGTGTGGTTTTAAAAAGTGGGACAGCATGGATGGTGCAATAACAATAGTTATTTACAGGGTTTTAGCCTTTTAATGCATTATTAAGTTATTTAAGGTAAAGTGTCTATACCTGTTACGCTGGTATGCATTCCCTATATAGTGAAATAGAAATATTTTAATGGTTTTGGTTTAACTTTGCAATTCACAGCAGATTCATGAATTTTTAGCTGAACATTTAACTATACTTTTTTTGCATAACGACTACAATAATATAGGCAATTTATTATTCATAATGTATTATTATTATTTTATATTAAAGGCTTAAAAAGTATTATAGTCTATTGTTTATTTGATGTTGCTTTAATTGTGACATCCACACCTATAAGCCTTGAATTAGTAACAAGAATAACATTGTTAAGTGGTAAAATTATTGAACAGGGGATTGCACATTTAGCCTTGAGTGTTTCCTGTATTAATTAAGGTGATTTAGGCCTTTTAACAGACTTTTCAGTGTCCCACATTTCATACATGGCTGTCCCACATCAGGAAATACAGATTTGTCAGAGGACGGTGAGCAGAAAGCTAAACTATTATTAACATTTTCCTCTCCATCTCTGAAACGTTTTCAGCCATTATTAGAAAAACAAGCCAACATAACTTGTGGGTCAGTGTTAGCCAGAGAATTACTCCACCTTCGCTCCGCCCACAGAAATACGTCCTCGTCTACTGTATATCTGAAACATGCTGAATTCAGACGTCACCACCAAACACATAATGTCACGTCTATAAGTGATGCTACTTTTATTTCTAACAAAACCAAAAGAACAAATTAGTTTGCTAATTTTATGATGGCAACATATGAAGATCAAATCACTGATTTGTTTTACTGTTTTCTATTGTTGATTCACTGTCTTTTAGTTTAGTAACATACACGTCTGCTTCCTTTAGTATTCAATGAGTCATGTGGGAAGCAAATAATTAATTCTAAAGATGAAAATGCTTTCAGTAAGAAAGTGGTGAAAGGCTAAAATATGCTGAGAGGTAATTTGAAGCATGTCACAATCTCCAGGTGCAACCACACATTTCACTGGCCAGTCACACACTGGCAGCATTTTACAGCTCGTCAAATCACATCTGAAAATGTTTGAGTGCATCAATAAGCAGCCAGATCTTTACAGCAGCTTCATTCAAACTAAAATGAAGGATGACTAACTAATTGATTTGTTTTTAGGGGATTAAAAATACCACAAGTGCGTGTAAAGATATTGTAAAGACAACAACGACACAAAATATAATGAAGGCAAATAACTCATGATATAAGACTAAAGCTCTGGGCTGTTACCGTGTCTGGTTTCCTTGAAGACATGAACTTAGATGTAACATCACCAAGTGAAAGTGTGTGTAGTGTGAAAAAGCTGATCAGAAGTCATTAAAGCTGACAGACGTTATCAATGTGTTTGCAAGTTAACAGTTAAAATCACAGATGGAGGAGCTGTTGATGCTGCTTTCTATGATTATGAGGATACAGAGAATCCCTCATAGAGCATGCAAATATACCAATACCGCTCCAATCCAGAGTTAATACAGGAGCAAGACATGATTGATCACTGCAATTGCTTTCCCAAACTACATGCATGTTCAGCTGAAATTGCACCAGTCCAGTCATATTTTGAGGGAGTTAATGAAATTGCAGCATGGCTACTTCGAGATCCTCCCTGTAAAACACGAGACCCTAAAACAAATCTAACCCTGAGGAAATGTTCAGGAGCTTAGTGCTGATCGGTGGCTACTGAAGTTATAATAAAAAGGTTAAAAAAGAGACATTATTAAATCCCAACAGGGCGGGAACAAAGGTTCACAGCTAACTCCATTTTATATTTAACCTGCTCTGAACTCCCAGCCATTGCCATCGTAATCTTGGGTCCCCTTTGTCTCTCCAACTCGCCTCACCGAGAGGCACCAACGATGCCACTGCTCAGTTTTTAGCACAAACAATCGTTACATCTGTACCCATCCTCTGTACAGTCCGTCATTCTAACTTGCTTTCTAGCAGCACTATGCGTCTTAACTTTGGTTTTATCAGATCAATGTCACGGTAACACCTAAATCCTTCATTGTGTTAAGGTCAAACATAATTTTTGTGTTTTATTACATTGTGAAAGCTCACAAAAATTGGACAACTGACTTAATAGCTCATATAGGAACCAAAAGATTCTGCAACAAATGAAACATGAAGCACAAATGGCACTCCATTGACAACTTACTAAAATTACTAAAATACTGTTAACAGTAGAGATGGTAATTCTGACCAACACTCATTAAGTGATCATTAACCGTTAACCAACATTAGTCTCTTGCATTCAGGGTTGCTGTACGGTTGTAGTGCCTAAGAAACCACCAAGCTGCAATGATAACCAGTGCACAAGCAGGTTAAATGCATCATTTATTGCCAGCTGCAGAGTATGTGCAAAACAGACTACTGAGTTCCCAGATCACCGGACCGGGAGAGTTACTGTAGCAGCCATGATGCTGCATGCATTGCCATGGACACATGCAGCCACTTTCTAGCATACTTGGTCAGGGTGTCCATCAGTGTATTGCAAGCCTGGCGTAACGTTACTGAGTGTCCAGTCAAGAGACAGAGCATGTGTGTGACAGTGATTATGAAGTTATCGGTATCGTTATAGCTGTGAATGTAGCAGTGCAGTGTGTGTACAGCTTATTGTCTGTGAAAAAATGCTCAATGCTCAACCCAAGTTCCTGCGTCTTGCCGGCCACCTGCTGGTTAAAGTGAAGGCAGTTAGCCATGATGATAGCAACAACTCCAGCCCAAGCTCTATTTAAATCCATATTTATCACATAAATTTAACTTTAACTGCTATCAGAGGCAGCATTGTTGGTGTTGGGGTCAGATCAGTCTTAGTATTCACAAATGCACACAGAAGGATTCACAAATGTATTCTGTGATTGATATATAAATGACTCTCACAAAAATAGTTATGTTTCTCTGATGAACACCAGGGTTTCAAATAATAGTTTCATTACTACTGAGTCAGACCTGTTTCTGCTGTCCTTGTTTGGCTTGTCTGAACTCTGGTTACTGAAGTGCATGTAAACACACTGCACATTTACTGTATGTTACCACTTGGTGGCATTATCATCAACTATGGTGCTCATTTTAGTATAACGCTAATGCAGTTAAACTGTATGTGTCAATTCAGCGAGGGAGCCCTACAGCCGTTTAGACTTTACCTCTCTGATGTCAGTTTTCCTGAACACTGATGACTACTGGGCCAAAACACTGCTGTGGTAGTCTCTATTCTACCTCACTTTCCTCACTGATTCTTCACAATTTACACACATTTTACAGTAACGGATTAGCTAAAAATCTTTTTATTCACATTCTTAAAGCGGACATATCAAGAAAAACTCACTTTTTCAGTACTTGCATACATACATTTGGGTATCTGGAGTGCCTACCGAGCCACAGTGTGGGCTGTCTAGATCAGAAAACATGATTCTCCCAGCCTCTTGGGCACTGCCGAGGTGCCCCTGAGCAAGGCACCAAACCCCCAACTGCTCGGGGCGCTTGTCAGGAGCAGCCCCCTCACTCTGACATCTCTCCATTACTGCATGTGTGTGTGTTTGTGTGCATGTACCATGTATAAGTTAAACAGAGTGTAAATTGAATTTCCCCATTGTGGGACTAATAAAGGTTGATCTTCTTCTTCTTCTTCTCTTCATTCAGATTTGACTCCCCTTCATATGTCACATACAGGCTCATTAGAATTATATTATATTATTATTATATTATATTTTTCTCTCAAGCCAATCAGAGCAGACAGGAGCTAAAACGCAGCAGTTCAAACAGGGTGAATACAGGTATATTCAGCTTTTTTTTTTGCTTTTTTTGAACAATAAAGCATGTGAACACAAACCCAAAATATGAGTATGCATCTGAAAATGAGCATATGTCCCCTTTAAACTTTTTGTTCTGGTTACTGAGCCCTATAAGAATATGTTATATTATATATGTAATATATCTTTGGAGTGACGTCTTCCATAAGACACAGGGCCCTCACTAATCCAATGAGAAATTCATGAAAAAAAATGATTTAGTTGAGAAAACAGCACGGCTGTCAGCCACAGTGAGATACACTAATGGAAAAAGATAGCATTTTGTTTGGTAAACAGAAGGAGGTAAAACACATTTAGGAATTCAAGCACAGTCAAAGCAATATACTGAAACTGACTGTCTTGGAGAAATGATGTTGGAGGTTGTTTTGAAAGAAAATGTTTGCTGTCAGTGTATTATGTGTGGATATGTCTTTGTATGGGTGTGTGTGTGTGTGTGTGTGTGTGTGTGTGTGTGTGTGTGTGTCTTACCCACGGTTAGCTGACCGGTCAGTTGTCCCTGATCATTCCTCGCATTGACAGTCACATTTCTGTCTGACTGGAGGATCAGTGGACTGTCCTAAAGAGAGAGGAGGAGGGAGGGAGGTGGTTAAGATAACAGTAAGTTATCTCACAAACAAAAGCGAGCAAAATCCAGGTATATACTGATATACCTTCAGTTTCCACACCCACACACATGCAGCCCCTACCTCACCAAGCCTGCATTAATAAATAACCCTGGGCTTCAAACCTTCGGAGGACAGGGCCCCTTTACAGAGGAAAGTATTATATATTATTATATTATTATTATGATTAAACATTTGCTTACCACCATTTGTACACTTACTGTAGATGCCATTGGAACAAACGAACTTTTCAACGTAAACATTTCAGACCTGCTTCATAGTGATAAAGCTCCTTTATTAGGTCAACTGGCAGCAGTCACAGCCTACATTTCAAGGTACTGACTTTAAAAGCTTTCAGAAAATTAACAGTAAAAAGACTGAAATAGTCCTAATAAATCTGGACATTTTTTTTAACTTAACCAGTCTAAAGCTGACTTTTCAGGTTCAAGTGATTCAGCTTTAAAAAATAATGCAATTATTTCTGCATGCCACGACAAATCAGAGTTTCTATTGGCCCAAAGATAACGTGGGTGGACAATTTGCTTGTTTTATTGCCGCAAGGGATCACCATATGTAGATATGCACTTTATAATACAGCACTATTCTACAGAATAATTGATATAAACCCTGACAGAGTGTCGCGGACCCCTGGGGGTACCTGAACCCCACTTTGAGAATCCCTGGTATGGCCAATCCTGCCTTAGCCTGTATCCACCATCACAGTTCACTCTTGACTCCGTCTCTCCTGCCAGCTTGACATACTCTGCATCTAATTTGCATAATCTATTCAAGACAGCATCCTGTCTGTGAGTGTGTTTGCTTGTTTCCACTTGTGTGTCTCTGGGCGATTATTCTCAACATGAATGAGCTAAATGCAAGTGACCCTGTCCCTGACCTCTGCCACATGCTGCTCACATTGGCTTACAATCAGTGGATGTGCGCTGCAATGAATGCAAACAGCATGTCTGCCATTTTCATGAAGTCCCAAAGTCAATCGAACATCTCTGTCCCTCACCTTCCTCCCCGTGTGCCAAACTGTCCTACTCACAATCTTAGCCAACTTTTCTTTCTGTTCTTCCCTCTTACATTACATCTCTACACTTACATCATTTTCTTTTTACTCTCTTCTCTCTCTCTCCTTTAAATTGCTTATTTGTTTTGGCGGCGTGAAATGAATGGCTCACAGGTGACCCAATTTCTCTGTTGATTTCCCCAAATTAATATCTTGCTGCATTCCGATCTGAAATCCAAATGAGAATTGTGTTAAAATCGGAAAGTCGTCGAGCCGTTGAAATGGAAAAATCCTTTTTTTCCTCCCCTCTTCCTCCCTCTTCACTCTCAATCTCCGTCTCTCACACCGTCTCTCTCATTGTTTTGCAGGCTGCTTTCGTGGGTCGAGACCAAATTTGTTATATGTCACACCTGTCTGTGTTGGATTTTAGAGCATCCGGGGACGAGGCGATCACAAACACAACGAGGACCACCGCAGAGCGACAGAGGGACACACAGGAAACAAACACAAGGAGCATACACAACTAGTGTGACTACATATAGGTAAAATGAACACACAAACACTAACTCAGGTGCAAGATCATACACATTGTGTGCACATGCACACCGACGCACACCGCCGGCTCATACAGAGTCAGGTAACAAATTTGCCAAACAACGGACGGTTTATTGTGCATTGCCTCACTCATCTGCTTCCTAACGCGTGCATGCCGGATGAATCTTTGTCAACGGGCCGTGTGATAGGCTTCACTATATTATCTTTCCACTCTGTTAAAGGCAACGGTCGCTTTGTAAAGCACGGCAGATGTAATGTGCTTCGAATCATTCCAGCTCAATGGGCAGTGTGCATGAACAGACCTCATCCCATTCACTTAGTGCAGGACTCTGTCATTTGGAAGTGCAACCATAGATGGAGAAGCTTATTTGATTAAGCACTCATATGCAAATGCATGGGAATAAGGGCTGTAAATTAATTGCTGCATATTAAACAGCTGCTAATGTCTATTTATACAACAGCTGACTGAAGACAAACAATCAGACTGGTGGTGCTTCAGTGAAACGTTGGAGCAGGTAACAATGATGGCTTGTCCTTCTTGATGAGAAAATTGTTAATTGTAGCTGGAGGGAATCGACAATAATCACAGTTCAAACCATCAAGTGCAAAACACACCACACCTTGGTGACCGATTTGCATATATGATGCCTTCAAATGGAGTCGTGTTTTACCATGTTCATGAGCGGAGTCCATATGAACACCCCCCCTTTTCCGGTATTGGCAACCTCATAGGCTGAAAGTTTCAGAACGTTCCTGGTTGTGACGAGTTTGTTGATGTTGAGGTAGAAACCTGCAGCCTCGAAGCAAAAGCTTGACCAGAGAGGCCAGACACCTGACAGTAAAGATCAGAGTAAGGCCGCTACACATATTGACCATCATCTTTTCTTGTAAATGTCCGGTGTAATCTGTAACGCCGGTGTTGTCACAAGTTTATTAACCGGTGGGAAAAGTTCCTCACTGTCACATAATTTGAAGGCACTGAAATACACAGCATATTGCATCCAGAACTTAAAATATAACACACCACACTAAACCACTGAGGGCAGTCTGTGCTTGCTCACGTTCATGCTGGCAGCCTGATGGAATCCATTAAGACATGCTGTTGGTAACAGTTGTAAAATCCACCATCCTCAAGTGTGCAGTCGTCACTATGATGTGATGCGTCAATCAACTGTGCACAAATGTGCTGGGTGCTACAGTATGGCATTAGTTCAGGACATGTTCACACAGTCTGAAGAACGGGCCACAGACAGGCTTAATACATCAAAACCGATGAGTGCATCGACAGTTCAGAAACACAGTGAAAACTAACTTGTAAAGAGCTGCTGCTTATAAATACCTATTGAGTTAGATTGTGACATTGAAGGTTCATTTCTCGCCAGCAAAGCTCTTATCTTCAGTGAGATTCGCATTATGTTTGATGGTGGTTTGATATTTTAACATTAGTTTGATGTTCATCCTTTTGGAGTTATACTGAAAAGTTTTTTGCACTGCAGAATGGTACCGTAATCTTTCATGTCTTATAGGCATGAAACCATCAGATGATGCACACACCATCTTTAACAGTGTTTGATGTTAGAAATCCAACCAGCGATGGAATTATATAACAGTCTGAAGTGTGTGTGTGTGTGTGTGGGCAAAGTTTTTACTTCACATCTAGTTTTCTTGCTATTTGCATTGGAACTGACATACGCTGATACATGACGATAAGACACTTCTTCATGCCAGCCGCAGACGACAGCTGCAGTCCGCCCTATGTGATGAACACGTACACATTCACACACTCTTAAACTGACTGCCAACAAGTCTTGCTGTGGCCAACTCGTGGCAGGCTAACAGTGGCTACAGATAAATCCACCTCAGATAAGCCTCAACACCATCCAACACAACACTGGCTCACACACAATAATTATGCATAAGCACACCAATTAAACAATACAGTATGAAAGCGCCCTACAGCGTTTCCACATAAAACACGTCCCACATTTCAACATCATCTAGTCTATGTTATATGCATCATAGTGATATATTTCTAATTCTGTCTGCAGACAGAAATATCTGACGGGCAGCCGCAGGGAGACAATTAAAACAAGCCCTTTAAGATATTTAAAATAAACAATTTAAAGTTTAACAATGGAATAACAATGAGCAACGGCAAACTGGTGGATATTCAAAACTACATCCAAATTCAGTCCAAAGTATTTATTTTCAAACACAGGTTAATTTGTCAAGTTAAGTGATACTGTTTGTTTAGATTAGATTAGAAGGCCAAACTGGAAACTGCAAAATCAAGTTTTAATGTGATTAAGACAGGAGCATACTCAAAAACAATTAGTTTGTAGGACATGAAGAAAAAAGGTGTTTACAGCTGTTCTGAAAGATGAAAAGCTGTCTGTCATTGAGAAAGGAGAAACACACTGCGGTTGTTTAGCAGCAGCGTTCTCACGACTTAACCACTTGAACCCCAAGCAGCTTGTCACGGTGGTCAGTGTTGCCAGTATTACACGGTGGATGGGCACACACCGTAAAATGTAGGGCTGTCAATCGATTACAATATTTAATCAGGATTAATTGCATGATCACAAAACAATGGCAAATATTGTCCAGGAACCCTCACAGGTACTGTCTTTAGTATAAAAAATATACTAAAATCATAACATAACAAACTGCAGCCCAACAGGCAACAACAGCTGTCAGTGTGTCAGAGTGCTGACTTGACTATGACTTGATCCAGACTGACTGGGACTATCATAAAGTGGGCATGTCTGTAAAGGGGAAACTGGTGGGGACCCAGAGAACCATTTACATTCCCATTTACATTCAACATTCAGCGTTCTTTGGCCTCCTTTGCAACACGCTGGTATGACATGGTTGGTACCAATGGATACTTTTCTACTAGCTAGGTACTACTACTGTCGGTACCACAAATTAGTGGTGTTAGAATACATTTTGTTATTGCATTAACTTTGTCAGCCCTAGTAAAATGCATATAGTTACGAACAGTGGTACCGGAAGTGCCGATGGATAACTATTAAAGAAAAGTCAAACATTTCCTCCCATGTACCATTCATCATTCGTGCTGTTTACTGCTCTGTTTATCTCCGTCTCCCACTCTCTGCATTGTCCGTCTGGCTTTTGTGTTCAGAGTCTTGCTCATAAATCGCCTCTGATCGTGAGGTTCAAATAAATACACTAAAGGCACACGCATCACACTGTTTCCTGTGAGCTGACACAATATACAGCACGGCAGCATTAATTCAGTTAATAGTTTAATTTCACTTTGATTATAAATACAGGCGCGGAGCTGCCAGCCTGAGGTAGCCAGTGTAATTAGTCAGGTAATAATAAGCTTTGGACTGGTGGCTCGTCATCACAGCCTCCAGCCACCAGTACAGATGGGTTCTAATAACAGCTTTCGACTCACCTGTCTCACTGGCTGTCTCACTAGCTGGCCGTCTGTCTGTCTGTCAGCCAACACAGGTCTGGACTGAAGGTTCAGAAGTGATCTGATTGGTTATTTGTGTTTAGTCATCACTCTAATAACAGCTTTCAGCTCTCCTGTCTCACTGGCTGTCGAACTTCATGTTCTCAACAGTAATGTGCTCAAGCCTCATACAAGATACATTTAATTGATTCATCTTCACCATCAGCCTAATAACTGCTTTTAGCTCGGCCGTGATTGCCCGTCTCACTGACTGTCTGTCTGTCTCTATCTAAAAGGCACAGACAGGCTTAACAGGAGATACTTTCAGCTGTCATTTTAACAAAAAGCTTTCAGCTCTCCTGTCTCTGGTCTGTCTTCTCCTGCCACCACCTCCTCTGTCTACCTGTCTGTCGGCCGCTCAGTCAGGTAGAGGCGATGAATCGACAGACAATGTTTAGAAATTAAAATCAATTTTCACTTTAACTAAATGAACCGCCTGCCACCGCGTCCCTGAGCTCCTGTAGTTCATAGTAAACCAGAGTTTTCTTCAGACACAAGTATAATATCCACACGGCAGCATGCGCTAATAAAAACTAATTTATTCCTCACATTTTAAAATGCTACAAGGCATGCACAATAACATGTGTTCAGTTCAGTTTACAAAAGTGATTTATCTTCAGGGGGACAATACAGAGACATCTTTTATTTATTTTAAAAATGTGAAGTTGGTGAAAGTTAATAATTCATTTTTCTTTTTTAGGCCTAGTTTTTTTTTTTTAATGGTAAAAAAGTGTAAATTGGGTGTGATGTGAAAAAAATCTGGTGATTTTATTTTCAAGACGTATCGCAGTTCAGTCAGTTCAGAAATGAAAATGCCACTTCTTATAATTATGACTGGGTTGCGAGCACTGCCAACCCCGGCCCAAACCAACCTCTGTGATTGCTTACGTATCTCTGCATAGTTTTTAGCCTACGATGACATGTTTTATCCTCTTAGAAGCAGCGTTTTAAGATGATATGCCAAACTGGATCATTTACATATCCAGCAGTTATGGAGCAACGTTATCATTCATGGCAAATATAAGTCCAATTTCATATTGTCTCATTGTTTTCATGTTGTCATTTAATGCACATTATTAAATATTTATTATACCTATTTTAAATAAAGTGCTGTGATGTGAAGTATTTGCCCGCTTCCTAATTTCTTGTATTTTTGCATATTTGTCACACTTAAATGTTTCAGTTCATCAAACAAATTTTAATATCAGACAAAGATAAGCCAATTAAATACAAAATGCAGTTTTTAAATAATGATTTAATTTATTAAGGGAAAAAAGCTATCCAAACCACAGCACTGTACATTTTCATACAGTGCAAATCTAAAGAGGAACCACTGGCTATCTCAAAAGAGGGAAATCTAGACTTTGTAGACACAAATTTTACGCTGTAAAATGTTGCACTGACTTCAGTAAGAGACCACTGTTGTGATTCAACTGACATTTAAACCGGTGGCTCTTTGAGAGATGATTAAATCTTAATTTCAGTGAACAGAAGACCTTTGGCTGTCGACCTATATACGTGACCGTGTTCAGTCATGTCTTTATGTGCTAATCCGTGAAGAGTCCCAGCGTTATAGATATTTCTCTGATACAAGGAATGTGCTGTGAATGATAATGGAAAGACAGGGGCGATGGAGTGATAGTGATGAGAAATGTACAGGAAAGTTTGGAGAGAGTCATAGAGTGAGGGCGATAAGACAGACAGAGGGAGTTGTTTAAACGCATCAGTAAAGGCAAGCACACCGTCCTAGCTAAGACGGAGTACCAATCAAACAGTTTGTGATAAAGTGCCTGCGGCGTCCCTCCATTCCTCTTTCCACTTTAATTCAGCTAATTAGCAACAACTATTAAATAAGTGATGTGTTTGTTAGTGAGAAGTGCTAATTTGTTGTTTTCAGTCCCCACGGCCATGTAACAACAGAAAATAAACCAGTTGAGTTGCTCACAATCTTACTCTGTGGGTACTTGGATTTAATGTGTTCAAGGGTCTTTGTGTTCACTCGGGGGGCTTCACCATCTATTTAACGTGTCGTCTGTGTCCTGAACAAGCCTCGTGTCAACAGTTCTGAGATCAATTATATCCATTTAAATCTCAAAGTGACGGCTGACATGAGACTGAGCTGGACAAAACATGTGTGTGTGTGTGTGTGTGAGTGTGTGTGTGTGTGAGTGTGAGTGTGTGTGAGCGTGTGTGTGTGTGTGTGTGTAAATTTCAAGGCCCGAGCATGACTGAGGTCAGGGCTCTGCATAAATTACTGCATTTATTTGAAACCTCTTTGTCAGAAACAATAAACACCAGCCACAGTACTGCTTGATTATCTGTAGTAAAACACAGACGACTCTCATCATTGCACTGACGTGACAGTTTTGTAGATGTAGCTTCAACTGCTGCTTTACACATGTCAGCAAGGTCGAATAGTCTTTTTCCCCATTCTTTAATAAACATTTTTGACAGCTAGCTGCAGAAACATTGATAATTGGGATATTTTCCTCTAGACTGGCTAAGTGGGCAACTCCTAGCCAATTCAGGAAGTGCCTTAAACTTGCATTCTTATAGTCAACGAGGTCGACTCCTCCGGTTTCCAAAAAGAAGTCTGACTGTATAGAAGTCAATGAGAAAATGAGCCTACTTCTCACTTGATTTATTACCTCAGTAAACATTGTAAATGTGAGTTTATGGTCTCAATCACTTGTTTCAAGTCTTCTTCAGTACAACATGATGTTCATTTAGTAGATTATGGTCCCATTTAGAGTCAAATAGACCATAAAGCAGGAGATGCTTCAGGGCGGGGCTACCTTGTGATTGACAGGTTGCTGTCACAGCATTGTCCTCTCAGTACTTATGCTTACTCTCAGGTGCATACTTGTATTTTGGGTTTCTACCAGTGTCACTTCTGGTTGCAAAAAACAAGATGTCGACGGCAAAAATACCAAAGTCAAGGTTTCAAAACAGCACTACGTAAACCAATGGGTGACGTCACAGTAACTACCCCCAGTTCTTATATACAGTCTGTGGGCTGGCTACAAGGTTAGGCACTGGCCTTCAAAACCCGTCAATAGGCATATCCAAGTTCAACTCAAACATTAGTCAGATTATTTTTCTTGTGACACAGTTATCACACCGACTCGTCAGTTGCACACAGCGGTTTCAATCAAACACTAATGTAGACCACCAACAGCGCTCTGCACGAGACACAGCAAACTGTTACTGGAGGTGCGTCTATTGCCTCTGAAAAACAGATTCAGCGGAAAGCCAGCCTCCTGAAATACCAAAAATCTAACTTCTTTGTGGATACATCATGTCAGCAACAGCCTACTGTGCTGTGTATTTGTCTTGCTTTTGTGTGAGGACATCATTTGTTTTTGTTTTGTTTCTCAGCAACTTCAAGCATTCGTTGGCTTGTGTGTGCCGTGTGCATTTCTGCCGACACACGCTTTTGCTTTTTATATTTACATATACAGCACAGTAAGCTTCTATTTCATCACAACAAGCACAGGTGTGTGCTATTTGCAAGTCTCCAGACACCGACATAAAACAATTGAAACCATTAATCCGGCTCTCCCGCCAGACGAGAAATAATTTGCTGTCTTTTCACGTTTCAAGCCAAGATTCATAGACTTGCACTGTGGCATTGTGAAATGCAGAAAACTGCAGAAACATGCTATTTTTTTCTGTAATCCAACAGCATTTCCAATAAAGTATAAATTGCACTTTTGTTCCTACTCTTGAAAAGTTTATCAAGTGGAGATACAGGTTTTTGGCAAGACAAATCTATTTAATGGCTGTTGTTGTAGCATTTTTTTTCGGGGTCCACCAAGCCCCATGGCTCTTTCTGCCAGACTGATACCCAAAGAATGGACTGTTCTTTATCAGCAGGGGAAACGTGGAAATTGATAGGAAAAAGGCTGAAGAGGTGAGAGTGATTGAGCGGTGGGGTTGGGGTAAAAAGAGGCTAAATGAGCGGAAGAACAGGGGCCGAAACAGGAAGAGAGAGTTGGAGGGCGGGAACGAGAAGCTGAGGTAAGCAGGGACCTCCCAGCTTCAGGGTTGCAGGGTGATAAATCTTAAAGCGACGAGAGAGGAAAGAAGGAGGGAGATAGAGATGCAAGGCGGAGGAGGGTAAACCGCAGAACATTTGTTTTAGAGATAGACACACCAAATAGATCTATAAACAGAAGCGGTTACGTCAGCCCTCTACTTTCTGCTTCACTGCGATAATGTATGGTGCTTAAGGGACCAGTCAACAAAGTCACACAGCTCGAGGAAAAAAAAAGCCAGCTGGAAAGAAATACTAGAGACTGAAGTTAGATGAACCACCTTTGTTATATTGCACCACAAATTAGAGGCTATTCATGTCAGGTATTTATTACTATGCGTAATTCAGGTTGTCCTGAAAAAATATAGACAAAACATACATATACCTTCACTGCTCATTGCTAAATGTGTGATTTGTGCATGTTTGCCAGCAGGTGGCTGCTCTAACCACATTATTTGACTGTCCTTTTTTCTGATAAATCTAAATGTACGCATATTAATATACTCTTTAAAGGCATCTAATCTGTGATGAAATGAGCATTTTGATCTGCTTTCTACTTTCTACCCATGCATTTCACATTCACAAATGATACCTTCCAACCTGAGGGCTTTGAGATAAAACACATCTGACGGATTTCTACATAACATTTCAGATTACCGCTTGGGAATACATTTTCATATAATGGTCTTAAACTCACAATCTGAGGTTAGTCAGTTAGTCCTGTTTTGGCATTAGTCAAATATATATATATATATTTTTTTGCGCAAGTTTCTGCCGAGGTTGAGCAATCCTGTCAGGACATAATAAGATGAGAAACAGCGGATAAAAAGAGAGAGGACTATGTGGATGCTAGCAGCTGCATGCAACTTTGGTCGTGTTTGTTCTGTTGTTTACTGTCCTGCCGTCTCTGACTCAATTCTGGGTTCTGCTGTCCACAAATAATACACAGAAAGACACCTGCAGTGTTTGATGGGATTTTGTTTTATACCAAACCCAAAATCTAACACTAAACTTAGAAAATGTTATTATCTTTTCAGTCTTGTGATGACAATTTGTGCTCATTAAAACAGAGGAACAGTAGGCAAAGGTTAGGGCATGCACAGATAACCTAGTAAAATATAAGGGTGTTAATAATATAAACTTAAACAGGACCTGTTTTGCTTTTGTGCTTTTTCCCTTTCCTTCAGTGTGTTATACAGTTTTGTTAGCATGTAAGAGGTCTGCAAAGTTACAAAAGCCAGATCAAATCGTGTGAACTGGGGATGCTAATTTTGAAAAAAAAATTTGATAACCGACCCTCGTAAACTGATTATTAATCATTAACAGACAAGATTTGTGCCTCTTCACCGCATGTTTAGTTTAGTTTAGCAGGTTGTCAGCTGCTGTCGTATGTTGTAGCGTTGCTGGTTGCTTCGTGCTCACTACTGTCACACACATCCTGTCTGTCAGCACGGCGTAGCTTTAGTGAGTGTCCGACAGTGTGTGTGTGGCGGCGGTGAGTGTGGGGTTGTCATTGGTGTAGCTGTAGCAAAGTGGGCACATTTGTTTATTGGTCGGCGAATAAATGCTACGAGGCTACAACTCCTTCGCTCCGCTCAAGACCCGAGCCAACTTCCTGTATCTGCAACTTCAGCTCAGGTGGGCTCTTAAGGTGGACCAGCTTTTCTCCTCTCCTCTGAGTTTTATTCAGCTTTTAAAATAATTATTGATATAACCCCTTAACTGATAGCATAAACCAGCTAAAATGCTTAATGTTGGTTAATGGTTAAACGGTTAACATCCCTAATGTAAACATGTATGCACCTTTAAATATTTTTAAAATGGTATTTCCAGAGCCAAGTGCATATTACAAATATTGATAAACACCACCCATCTATTCATATTCTCCTGTTATTATCCTCTCATTCTATGCAGGGCTGGGAGGTGGGGGTAAATGTTTTACATTTCACCAGTTCATCACAGGCTTAAAGGACAACACATTCACACTTATGAACAGTTTTTATTTATGGGCAGTTCTGCAACCGGAAAAAAACAAAACAAAACAAAAGCTGAAGACACAGGGGAACCACGCACACTTGAAGGGATCCAGCTGACTTCAGCCCTTTCTCGCTGTGAGGCGACGGTGCTCCCCACTGAGCCACTGACCCGCCAACTTAACAAACATATTATGTCAAAACATCGTCAGTAAAGTCGTTCTGTTTTCAGATTTAGGAAGGCAGCTTCAGTGCTCGTATGAGGGGACTTCCATCTGCATCAGCAACAGCTTTAGTATGCATACTTTGTTGAAGCTTATCCTCTAGTGTGCATGCACATACTCAGAGCAGTGCATGTATGTGACTCTGTTGCACTTCATGAACATCATGTATCATGTCTGCTTTAAACTTGCATGGAGTGAAATCAGGTGTTGTTTAAGCAATGAAACAGTGAGGTGTTGAATCATAATCCTGCACTGTGGAACTATGCCGTATAAACCATCAGCTCTAATTCTTGATGTAAAATTAAAGCATGTACACTCAACCCACTAGTCTGCAGAACACATACAAGGTGATACTCAAGGTCATCGTACTGAGAACATACATTATTATGAAGCATGCAGCCTGTGTTCAAACAGATATCTCATTTAAGCACCCGCATGCACAGCAACATGGCGAAACGGCGCTGGCTACATCATGGAAATATTTGTCTCTACAGAAGCATATTCGCTGTGTCCTGTGGCATGGTTGAGGAGAGGAGAGGAGACAAGATAAGTGGAGAGGACGGAGGAGGAGAGCAGAGCAGAGCAGATAAAGTAGCAATGCTCCATTTGCCATGAAATATTCCCCGTGGTACAAATACTTGAGGTGAAAGAAGAATAAGTTAACTCTGGAAAAGTTTGTGTGCTTGTGTGAAAGAGAGAGTGAGACTTTGTGTGAGGAGAACGCCTCCTTTGTGTCAAGCAAAATATTTTATGTAACGTCGGTGTACATTACAAATGTGACAATAGCTGACCTTGTTCATCCGTATGTGTCTAAATGTGTGCTTGTGTGTGTTTGTGGGTATTTACGCCTGCCCACGCGGTCATGCCTCGCTGCTTAATAGATTATTGATCAAGGTCAGTTTCCGAGACCTGTACTGGTTGACACACACACACACACACACACACACACACACACACACACACACACACACACACACACACACTGACTTGCAGTCTTATGAATACTTTTATTGAAAACAACTTGAGACAACTACTCCTAAAATTAGTTTTTGATTCTTTCTTTCTCACTCATCACTCCAGCACTACTTGTTGCTTTCATTGGCACACTGGCTTTGAGGCGGCTGCTGCAGAGGAAATAGGAATGATATTGTGTATTTCAAAATTCATTTAAAATCTGATACATCTTTATATATGTGCTTTATTGCTCTGGTATCCCTCTTTCTTCCTCTAATGTCCCTGCTGTCTCTGTTCCAGCCAATTCCCCAGGGGATCATAACAGATCCTTTTCCATTTGTACTGAACCCAGGCCTATATGGGTGCTAGTGTGTGTGTATATGTGCGTTTAAAGCCCATTTTTCCTTTAATGGCTACACAGGCTGTTCTTTTTAACCCTGCCACCTCTACAAAGTCAGGACAATCCATCCCATCAAAGCAAGACAGATCAGATAGCCATCATACGTAGCAGAGGTAAATAACACTTACATTACTGGTCTATTACTACCGCCTACAGGCCGCAGCTTCCAGAGCTAATCTAGATCACAGTTATCATTGCTAGGGGAAATACAACATGGGAATGCACGCGCTTATCTTTCGCCTCAAGGTTATTGGTTTCAAACCTGATCTACTGTACATCACACACAGTGCAGCCGCGGTTAAAAGAAATGGCACAAAACCAGACAAAAGAGAGGAGAAAATGACACCGGGCTTGACGAGGATAATAGCTTTCACCACGAAGCGTTTCGTTTTAGAAGCGTACAGAGGAGACGGAGTAAAAACGCATGTTGTGATCCTAAATGACCAGTCAATTAAATAGATCTCTCCTCTCAACACTTACTGACGTGACTTTTATCCAGCTCAGCCTCGCCGGCTTGTTATCCCATAGTCATAGCGATTGAATAATGTATGCTGGGTCTCTCTCTCTCCCCCCATACGAGCAATGCTGGAGCAGATATAGCTGCTTCAAACTGAATACTGTGATTCAATGGGGGGTCTTGAGGCTGGTGGGAGTTTTCATGTTGGTACTTTCTATAAGGAACCAATCCTGTTAAATAGTACAAGAAATTAAAAAGCTAAACAATGTTTGTCTGCTTAGAGACACTTAGTAGATGGAATTGGGCAGATGTTTCCAAACTTTTTCAGACGGACTAAAAGTTTCAGTGTTTGTCATACAGGATTCTTGAGAAAGCATGCTATGCCAAAAACCAGTCAAGTGCACCAATTCTCTTTGTTGTGAAATGATAAATCACTAAGCTTGTTTAGCTGTGCAAAGTTTGTGCAATTTTAATTATCAGTCGGCATGAAGACAATCAAGGGAGGAAAATAATTGTGTTTTAAATCTCTAACGTGTTTTAGCGGGACAACCTTTGTGTTTGCATTTGGTTGCAGAATTGAGACTCAAAGGTCCTCTGGGCTTTTTGGCTCATTTTGCAGCAGTTCGGTATATATCTCGTGATTTGTTAGTGTCTCCTCGGTGTGACTGGGATTTCCTGATGTTGGCATCTCTGCTGAGCTCTCAGCCATGCGATGAAACCCCCAGTCGAGTAGCTACCTCCATAATTACTGGGGATGGTTTACAAGGACGGGGCATGAGAGAGATGAAGTGGATTCTCTTGATGGGGGAGCATTGCATAAAATGGGACAAGGCAACGGTTGACAGAGATGAGAGGAGAGCGTGAAAGAGAACACTGGGAATAGATGTGAGGGATAAGACATGATGGAGGTAGATGGAGCAGAGGATGGTTCCAACCCATGAAGCTAAATGGACCTGTTGGAACGCATTCATTTTTTACAATATGCAGTGAACATGGTGTCATTATGTGTTACCATGAAAGTGTTAGACATGACTGGGTTTCTGTTTGGCATCGCACATCAACAGCCGAGGGACTGGAGAGATGAGAGAGATGACTCTGTCGGTTTAAGTGAGATGAGAAAGACATGGGAATGATAGAAACCAGGTCCTCCGTCTGCACACGCACATAGTGAAACGCAGCTAAAGTGCCTCAGTAATCTGCAAGATTTCGATTGTGAATCCAAATGGAAAGGTAGAACTTAATGGAAATAGTTCACCAAAAAAGAGAATAAGAAGAGGCCTTGGAATGAGTTCTTCAAATGATGCTTGAGACACGGATGACAAGAATGGGACAAGATAGACAAGAGAGACACGCGAGAAGGCTAGAATTGGTTTTCAAGCATGGGAAAAATGATAATGGAAATATTTTCCAATGAAAAGAGAGAATGAGCTGATGATATTTGAGGTTGGACAGATGGCAAGAGCTGCTTACAAAAAGCCATTTACTTTCCATACGTACTCTCCTCCTCTTGCTCTAAAGGAGAACACAAAGGGTCTGAAACTGATGACCTGTCCCACTATTTCACCAGCTAGTATCCAACTGTGTCTGTCTGCTGTTTGGTGCTGAGCAGGTAGTCTACATGTGGGGGTTTAGAGCTGTTTTTTTCTTCAAAAACAACAGAAAAAGGCGCTGTGAGAGGAGAGCGAACCGAAAACGTTGCGAGCCGGACAGTTAAACAACAAGCTCCGGATTCAGGGAATGATTCTCTGCAGGTTCATCACTACAAGTGACCCCTTTCACAGTCACATTGTTTTCACATTGACGTCTGATGCATTGATATTATGAAAATATTGGTTATAGCCACATTAAGGGGGTTTAAACTTCGAATATAATAAATATCAACTTACACAGATGTGTAATTCATCTACATTATATATGATATGATACCACCACCTTTATGTACTGAATTACACATAGTAACTGGTAAATGGACTTGCATTTACATAGTGCTTTTCTAGTCTTCTGACCACTCAAAGCTCTTTACACTACGTGTCATATTCACCCATTCACACACATTTATACACTGACGGCAGAGGCTGCTAACTGCCAGCTTTGACCATCAGGATCTGATCTAAATACTCATTCATCTCATCACACACCGATGGCTATGCCTTCAGGAGCAAGCACTGTGGACGGGCAGCGATGGAAGATGCTGGAACAAGGAATCCAATACTAGGGAAGCTAAGACAGAAGACTACACATGACTCTCAAATGTGAGCTGTAATACACTAGTTCTACAAGAGGTATACAAGACTTCCTCTAGATAAAATACAAAATTTTTCTATTTACTCTCCTCAATCTCTCTGTAAACCCCCGCTATAAAATACATAATTTTCAGTCATAATTGTGTGTCGCCTCTTGCTGTGCAGAGCTTGCTGGAAGCCGTCTTATGCTAAAAATCACACTGCTCGACTTTAAAAGTTGTCAGATCGCTGTACTGTTCACACCACACACCCAGCTGTCTTGTAATCGTGAGTCTTTAAGTTGTGGTTTTCACACTACATGACTGACCGGAGACAGGGGGGTCATACGTTGCATGATCTGTCACTGGGAGGAATCCCAGATGAGGTCTCCAAATTACACAGAAATACACGGTATATGACATGATACCACATGCGATACAATATCCGAGCAGAGAGCAGAAAATTAGGGCTCAAATCATGTTTTCTGAACAGAGGGGATTATTGATCCAGATGTTTCACTCCATAGATGTTTACATACCACACGCAACTTCATTTACTTAAAATATTGCAGTTACAGATATATTACTTTTATTCTGTATATGAGGTCCTGGGTTGAAAATTGTAATTTTTTAATTAATGTTATTTTGTAGGTGAATGATTTTTGGTTGTATCTTGTGTGTAGTGAGTTCACTGTAGCGGTTTGAAGTTGCGAAGGTTGCTGCGTATGGCAGTACCAATGGCCACCGCTTGCCAGTTTCATCTTAGGCAGGGCCCCGTTTTGGCTGCAACGCTGGATTTCCCAGACATCATCTTTGGAGCATCATGGAGGCTTCCCATTGTTTTGGTAAGATAATTGGCTCCTCTGCTCTACACTTGTGCCAGGCTCCGGCACCTTCAGGGAGAAGGCAGTTTTCAGTTATCACCTCAGCTGTGCCAGGCTGACATTTGAGTGGAGCACTGGGATTCTCTCAGCGGCCTATCTGTTGCTGTGTAATTGTGTTGGTCCCAGAGAAAGTGGACCTCTCAGTCAAGGAGACCTTAAGCCTTCATGATTTTACCAGGAGGAACACCATCAGGGAGGCAAACATGGCTGAATACTGCTGTACTTAGAGCTGCAGGAAGGAAGGGGAGGCTGTCCGGTGCAATTTCCTCATACACTACCCTCCATGCTTTTATGCCGCACCTTGACAATCACCAACTGTTAATCTCCAGTCTGCCAAATTGTATGCTCTATGAACTGCTCCATTATCAAGAAAAAAACAAACATATAATTACTCACTTCACTTGAACACAAAACCAAGTGCCTGACGTAATTTTTATGCATTCAAAACCACCATCAGCTAACAAAAGTAATAAACAATCCAAAACAATGTCTGAGTTTAAAATTGGAACAGAGGAAAACCTAGGCTATTCACTCAGGGTGCTTTCCCATCAGGCACCTGGGCATGGATCCGAGTAAGATAAGATATGATAAGATAAGATGAACCTTTATTAATCCCCGGAGGGAAATTCAGTTGTCATAGCAGCAGCAACAACAGTACAGATGAATACAATAAGTAAAAAGTAAAAGAGAAGGTGCAATGAAGGAAATTGGCAATATAATAAATAATTAAAACAGTAATAAGTAAAGTGCAGCAGGTGGGTGAGTATTGTATATGCATAGCATATATATGTAATTATATAATTATATGTAATTATATACATTTGGTCCGGTAATAAATACGGAGCAGATGATCAGAGTCACATGGGGGTCAGACCTTGGTTGTGGAGCCTGATGGCCACCAGAAGAAAGGACTGACCCAGACGGTTTGTAGTGTGAAGATGGTTTGTAGTGTGTAGTACACTTGAACCCAGAGTCCAGTTTGTGTGATTAGTGTGAACGCTCCGTACCGTACTCAGGCACGGTTTGTCAAGCCATATTGAAGTCCACTTAGGATGTACTCATATTAGGTACGATTGATTCGTAGCGTACCCGAGGACAATTCGGAGGCAGACCATAAAATTAGCTTAATAAATACCATATTGCCCAGCCCAAATGCCTGCTACTGTTTATATTTTAAGGAACCTTTCTCCTGCCTTCCTGCTTTATCATCCACGGCTGTACATTTCAGAGGATGAGGTCGGCACATACTACGTACATATGCAGGCATAAATATGAAACAGTTTTATATCATTGTATACAGATGATCGGAGACCTTTCACAACTACTCGCCGACTGCTAACATTACTGGTGTTTAATAGCAGTCTACTTCCATGTTTCGGTACGGTTGGCTTTCACACATGATGCGAACCGTGCCGGAGTACACACAGTCTGTGTCTGAGATCACCTCTTCACGTGGATCGGTTCAGTGATCCGTGTACAAGTACGGTTCGGAGTGTTCACACTGATCAAATAAACTGTGGACACGTGTACTTGGATCCAGGTCGTTGGACCCAGGTCCTTGTGAAATGTGAAAGCACCCGGCGGTCTGGTGTGTACTCAGGTATGGGTCGCATCAAGTGTGTAAAAACCAACCATACCAAAACATGGACGTGAACTGCTACTTAATGTGAGAAATGCTAGTAGCCAGCAGGTAGCTTTGAAAGGGCTGGCACTCCAGGGACTGCATGAACCTTGCTCATACATATCTGCCCGGCCTATCATTTTCCCATCCACTGCTCAACCCTCTCTTACTTTTCACCTTTTGGGATTAGTCTCTGGAGCTATATATATATATATATATATATATATATATATATATATATATATATATATATATATATATATATATATATATATATATATATATATATATATATATATATATATATATATATATATATATATATATATATATATATATATATATATATATATATATATATATATATATATATATATATATATATATATATATATATATATATATATATATATATATATATATATATATATATATATATATATATATATATATATATATATATATATATATATATATATATATATATATATATATATATATATATATATATATATATATATATATATACAGATTTTTTAAGAAGTAGTGGTACAATCTGGACTATACCTACAGCTTTTGTGGACAATATGGTCAGATATATATCCGCTAAGCCTGACCCGTATAGACTACAAGCTAGGTGAGCTGCACCACACTGCCTCATCTGCTAACTGTTTGTACAAAAAAATGGCTGCAGCCCAACTCTTCCTACACGGCACTTTCAATCAACATATCTGGTGCACTGCTGTCACAGTACTTTCCTCAGATTATTCATCAGACATGGAGCACTTAATCATTATGTGCTGTCCTTTAAATTTACCTCAGGAGATCTGCTCTGCAATTAAAACATGAATATAAATGCACAAGGCTACACATCCAGAGGTTGCTTTTGTTTTAAATGATGGCAGGGACTTGCAGACAAGAGTTTAGCAAAATATGTGTTAATGTGGTGGTGAACCTTTGGATCGTTGCTTTCTAACGATCACAAAGGGTCTGTCGTTCACTTTGAGCAAACAACCAGCTAAATCAAATGTTAACCGAGATTACGATTTTGGCTTCCCACAATTCAATGATCAAATATGACGCTGACATTTAAAACATTCCGCTCATAGAAAACTTTGCTGCATATATGAAGTGCTTCCTAAACTAACAGCTGGTGGTGCACCGTCAATCAGCAGACGATCGTCTCATAGATCAGTTGCACACATGTGCAGCCGCCAGTCAGTAACGTCACAAACACACAACATGTCGTCAGAGTGGAAGTTCGTCAGTGTGAGTGAAGAAGACATAAAGCTGCGTGTTGTCACAACTACAAGTCCAAAATAAGCCGTGGAGACACAACCTTAAAAACATTTGGAACCACATCCCACACATGCTGCTCAGTAATAATCCCAGTGACCGGCTGTCTGCCGACAACATGGAGCTAAACACCTCCATTAACGGAGAGGAACTCAGTCTGGTGAGTTCAAGCTCTACTCAGTACTGATTACTGATCATCACAATGATCACAAATGATTATTGGGCGATGTTAAATTATCACGTTACCATGATGTGTTCAAATGTGACCTTGTAAACTGTAGTTTTTGATGAGGAACAAATAAATACAGCTGTTTGCGGGAGATGCTTTCACAAGACACAATTCAAAACAGATGTTAGAGACAAAAATAGGACCTGTTTAGCTCCCTATCCTTCTGATTAATAATTATGATCTTAATATTGATCAACTGAGTAGCATTTTAGCCATAATCACACAGCCCTACAACCACCTAATGAGTATAAAATGTTTACGTTTGACTCTTTTGACCAACATACGCTGTTTAGCTGTGTGTGGCAAATTCAGTTTTATTATCAGGCTACGTGTTTTGAGCATCACAGGTGGAAAGTGGATTATGCTGCAGGATTAGTTGAGAGGGTCCTATGTACATTTGAATACACTTTTTTTGCTGCAAAACTGGTTCACAGTTGCCATGTACTGTAACTGCTGTGAATCCCAGCTGACTCCGGCTGCCATCCTTTGTGGAGCAGCACACCACCATGTTTTTAGTGCCACCTTTTAAACCCACAGGGGGGTTGAGAGTTTTACACTCAAAAGTGTTTGGTGGAATATTCCTTTAGGGAATTTGTGAGTTTCAACAGAGATAAGTACTGAAACGGCAAAGGCTCGCCACTCGAGTTGAGTTAGCATAAGAAGTAAGAACTGCCAATATGTGGATGTTACACCAGAGCAGCAGAAAATGAAACCTGCTTACTTTGCACTCACGTTCATGTAACTGAAATGCAACTGATCCACTTACAGTACTGTCTCTTCTTTTATCATGCACTTCCTCTCTCCTCTCTCTCTCTCTCTCTCTCACACACACACACACACACACACACACACACACACACACACACACAGGACCAGTACAATATGTAATTAAGGTTGAACCTCATTGTACCAATGATCTCCACACACTGGTAATTAAATCTAATCTGTGTGTCTTCTCGGTGTGAGCATGTGTGTCTTTGCATGTGTGTGTGCTTAATGTCATAAGGCCAGAGCAGTGTAATGCCACACTCCTGTCCAGTTAATTAATTTAAATGTCCACCTTTAATTAATTTCACACAGCGGATTGTGACCGTTCCCCTGGAAACAACCTGTGCATACATAATGCCTGCAGGGACAAGGTGTCTGCTGGGGAGTGTAAAAACGCACTGTCAGTGTCAGTTCGGTTTATTTGTGGACTAAGTGAGAGTGTGTTTTCAGTGTGAGGACATTAAAATGATATGCATGTTGAATAGAAATGTATGGCATATTTGTTTAAATACATACTGGAAGCATATTTGTGCGTCTTCATGTGTTTAAGAAAGAGACTTAAGAGAATTAACTGTGTACAGTAAAAGGTGTGAGTGCATCTGTGTAGGCAGATATTTGAGTATAAATGTGTACTCAAATGAGTTGTACATTAAAAGGCAACTTTGGTAATTTTGTTAGCCTGGACCCTATTTCCCATTTTTTGTGTCTATCTGACTAATAGGGACAACTGGTTCGGTATGGAGTGGAGTGCTGTCACTGGTGGGCTGCAATATAATCCTATCAGGGCAAGCTGGCGCTGTCATTTACATCCACTAAAAGTGACAGAAGAGACACAGAATACTGGAATACATCTATGGTGGAAACATGGCTGAGTATGATATGATATCTCTATGTGTCAGCCTTGTGGTAGTCTGGTGTCTGTCCAGGGTCTACCCCACCTTTGCCCAATGTCCAGTGTCTCCAGCCTCCGAGTCTGAATAGGATAAGCTGTCAGAGACAGTGGATGGATGGATGGAAGGATGGAGGGCTGAACATTTAGTTGATTTCAACAATGTGGATGAGGTCTTTGAATTCGATGGCCACCTGCATATATTTGGGCCAGAGTATACAGATATTCAGAATTCACAACAACACTTCTCTGTGAGGACACAATAACAGAGTGGATCAGGAAACCATTTTATTTCTCTGTAGGGTCATTTCAATCAATAGAAACTCATATTGAATGAATGATAATTTATTACAAAGTGCACAAAGTTAGGAATAGTGAAAAGTCTTTGACCCCTGATTTCGACCCGACGTGACGAAGTAAGTGGGAAGTGATGTCGCAGTCGGATTACAAATATTCCCCCTGGGTCTAAACACTAGTGATGGTGGTAGCGAAAGGATTTGATGACGATACAGTGAGGGAAGAGGAGCAGGCTGGCTCTGATGTGATGAGCTGGGGGTGATGGGGAGGTGGAGGGTCGCATCGGTTTGTGCTGCAATGACAGCAGCAGAGACGAGAACAGTTTTTAAACCTTTGACAGCAAGGATATGATTGGTTTAGGGAGATATGGCAAGATAT
Source organism: Pterois miles (assembly GCA_947000775.1). Classification (NCBI taxonomy): domain Eukaryota; kingdom Metazoa; phylum Chordata; class Actinopteri; order Perciformes; family Scorpaenidae; genus Pterois; species Pterois miles. The sequence goes on from CAMQGK010000328.1 coordinate 4,021,045, forward strand.
GGCAAGATCTGACTGATCGCAAAGAAAGAATTGCCCACCATCGGCTGACATAGTAGGAGCCCATGAGAGAGACCCAGAGATAAATGTGAATGAATGAGAGCGTAACCACAGTCTTCCTGACTGAACCAGCATAGGCTTCATTTCCATAGTGTTGTCAGACAATTATAACTACAATCTGAGCCTGTTAGTGGCAAAAAACAGCACTTTTACTGGATGTGATATTACATTGATGCTGCTCACTTGCCCTTGCAGCTTGTTTCGCCGCTGCATTATCCGTCAATAGACCGATTTCAAAAAGCGTTGACCCCATTAGTCACTGAGATACAAAAACATGGGAAAACAGAGTCCAGGTTGAAGAATACAGACATGGCTCTTTAACAGAGTGAGCTGATAAATGTATTATCATAATTTACATATTAATTTGTACTGTCATTCAAAGTAGAGTGTGTATAATTGTATGTCTGTGAGACAAAAAGAACAGTAAGAGGGATTTAAGCACATGCAAGGTCATGCCTGACCAGCCTCGGTCATACAACACTAGTTTTTAAACATATCTTCATGTCACAGCTGTGGTTCATGTTATGGGTTTGAGCCAGTGGAGTTAGCCTGAATCCCTCTCATGTTAGCACATATATTCTACACACTTAATTTGACATGGTGCTTAGACTGAACAAATGCCTGACACACTTCAGTAAATGCATAGCTCCGGCTATGGAATGAAACATCTCTCTTAACTGTCCCTTTACCTAATATAGGCCCTCATTTTCTCACTGATGCTATTACTGAAACTAGCTGTGGGCTAAAAGATAAATTTGTCAGTACAAAGCTATCTGCTTGCCTGATCATTATGCCAATTACTGCACAGAAACCAGGATTGGGGTGGTGTTCAAACATGAATATACAGAGAAAACTCAGCTCTGAACACTTTAAAGCAAAGCATCACAGTTCTTTTTGCTTTAAATTGTGGCTACCATAAATGCTGAAGCAGGATCGTTACAGAAGGATGGGACAAACACAGTGCTATAGTGCCAAACGTATAGAGTAACTTTAGGTTTAGGTAATAAAGTCTATAATAAAACTGCACTCAAGAAGAAACCCAGCCAACTATCAGCGACCCTGAGTGTGTGTAGTTCACTAAATCAAATGTTAAATGGAGTGTTGGCACACAGCTGATGGCCTTGTGCTCAATGGTTACTACTGTCTTTATGCCAGCAACGCAGCATTTATGGATGTGGAGGGATATACTGCCTAGAGTTGGGATTAGTTATGAGGAAGGTTAAGGTGTTCGAGAGCACGTATTACTTTTTTAAAACTAGTTTATAAAGGGAGGCATATAATCTCATAGGCATCACCATGGGACAGTGTAAGAAAGCAGAAGAGAAAAAAAAGTCTGACGCTGATTAACATAAAGTAAAGAAACCTCCTTATACAAGCGTTAAGTAATGAATTATGTATCAGTATTTCCTTTTACACGTAATTCATCCTGACAGGTTCAGTGGCTAGGAAAACAGTCCAAGTATAAAATAATACTGCCTGAACTTCGAAACTTCGAAGCTACGTTGCATCTATGACACATAGGTTGAAGGGGTTTACGCCATTTTCATTTCCAGATTCATACTTGTATGTTGTGTTTCTACTAGAACATGTTTACATGCTTTAATGGTCAAAAACGTTTTACTTTTCTCATACTGGATAAGCTGCAACACCTCTTTTCATCTGGTTGAGCTCCAAAAATCTGCGAGCCGCGCAGTTCAAAGCAACAACACACTACGGAAGTGATCTTTTGACATCATATCAGCCACATAACTACAGTTTCAAAGTCTAGACGTCTGCAGAATATCTCACAGACAGAGAAGGTGATCTTCGGACTGTATGCTGACATCATATCAGCAACATAACTACACTTTCAATGTCTATGTCTGTAGAAAATGTCACGGACGTGAAAAAAAGTAAAGATTTATTTCTAAATCAACGCTTCCTGCTTTCATTTCAAAATAAAACCCTTCAAGCATTTTTTTTTTCTGTGGACAGAACTCCTTCATTTGTTATATAATATGTGCAGGACAGTGCTGTAGAACATGCGGTGACTTGCAGGGTACCATGAATGAATGTAGTACGGGATTTTAATTGTGGATTGTTACTATTATTTACAAAACACGTACACACGTTTCATGATCTTTCTCTGTCAAAAATAAACAAATGACATTTATAATGAGAAGAAATGTCCATTATGAAAGTCAAACTCTATGTAGAAAGAGCAGCAGCTGCCACGCGCTGTTCACACGACTGGTCTGGACCAAGCGTAACTCCCTTGGTTTGCTTTGTTGGCCAATGCCTGTACTTTCAGTTTGGTGTCTCCGAGGCAGTGGTACAATCTGGCTTGACAAGGAAGCGGGAAACATATTTTGATAGACTTTTGGTGAAGCAACATAACATTTTTAATGACAGCATTATCACAATTCAACACGGTGCGGCATGATGTGCCCTTTTTCTCCAGTCAACTTTTGTGATGAGGGGATTTGTTGTGGCTTTTGGATGACGTGACCTCAGAGACAGCAGCTGGACGGAGGGATGGAATGATCTTTTGGAACAAGGGATTAATATTCGTCTTCACTTTGTCTCCTTTCCTCTCTCCCTTCCAGGGCCAATATGACTCTCGTTCGCCTGACATTCTGAAAAATGCTGTTAAATGTTAATGGAGACTATTTTTACATGGGTCGCGACCACGTCTGGCACGCACACACACACACACGCACAATCACAGGCCGGACATTTACCCACGCAGACAAATATGCGCTCACGTACACCCACATGTTCAACAAACCACCATTCTCAAGCTCCGTCTTGAATAAAAAAGTTTGTTCTTGCGTCTGGAAAAAATGAGCAAATAACCACCACTTCTCCTGGCCCCGTTAACCTCCGCAAACCTCTTTCAGTCAAATTTTCCTTTCTTCTTTTCTTCTATTATCTTCAATTTAACTCCACTGGCAGCACCGACTTCCCATTTGATATCTTTTTTAAATGTTGCAGGGGACACGGAGGAAGCGCAGCCATCTAACGAGCCCTCTGCATGTGTCTGCTTGGTGGAGTGCTCATCTTCTGACGTCGACACTTATTATCACCGACAGCACGTCTAAGTCATTCCTTTCCGCCGGCTGAAGGCTGGAGAAATTCTGATGTAGCGAGCATCACCCGCTAAAGGTGACATGCTGTTTAAATCAAATACACTTTACATTTGTTGGACTTGGAGAAGCCACACGTTGAGTGTTCTTTTATGGTAGACTGGTGAGTTGCACTTTACAAGCAATAGGGAAGGGAAATAATGAAATATAGCAGAAAAAAGCAGAAGCTCATGTTGTGTTGAAGCACTTTGAGCTGGTGGATAGAGAGCTGGGTGAGATCATGTAATAAGTATCACAAGTCAGGGGTGACCTTCTGATAAAGACATGAGTGAACAGATATTAGTATTAATCGTTTTGACATATATCCATCAAGTGTAGTTATGTCACGTTCTAGTTAAGTCATGACTAATCATATGGTGTCAGTAATATGGGGATAACTTGTGATGGATGTGTGTTATAACACTAAGGAATCATCGTACAATAGGTCATATATCCCCCACTGCCTGCATCCGATGCATTACGTTAGAGCAAACAGCGGTTCGTATATCTTACAAAAAGGTATTCTTCATTTTTTGTTTTTTCCCTACAAAGGTCCAGCAACAAGTATCAATTTCTGCTTCAGTCTTGTCAAAATAAACTTCCGTCGCCACAAGAAATAACTTGGTTAGGTTATGGCAACAAAATGACTTACTTCGGTTTAGGAAAACATCGACTGGGTCAGGCAACAAAACTACTTAGGCTCAAGAAAATATCATGGTTTTGGATTAAAATAACTCCAGAAGGGCTGTAAATTATGTATTTAGTAGTTACATGACAAAGGCTTCACATGGGGTACCAACTCCGGCCTACTGGGCCAAAGTCCCATCCACCCTGATCTCCTCCCTTTGTTTGTTGCTCTTTATTCTTCCTGATTCACAATTATGTAGATTACATACAAATTAATTTTGTGGGATATATACAAATTACAGTGCATTGCTTTTTGTAGGTATAGCTACGAACGGTGAGAACAGCCTGATTGGAGCTATTTGCAGTAGAAGTACAAAGACCAGGAGCAGCGTATAAGTAGCTGTAGCTCAGGTGAATGATGTTCACAAAAGAGGCAAAAGAAAAAAAAAATATCAAGGCAGGGAGTGAAATGTGTGCATTAGCCTTGAAACGCAAAGCATTTCCCTTTATTCATAGTAAGCGTTGTCTCAATAGCACAAGGGGATGTTGTATATTGTGAAAATCTACCATACATATTAATAAATTGACAGCATGTAATATGACTTAAACTGCATCTGAGCCTTTCAGCACTAGAGATGACGGGCCATTCGAAACAAACAATCCTTGCGATCGGACTTCCTGTTGCTGATGTCCAAGTGATATCTTTTTTTTTTTTTTTTTTTCACCTTCATAAAGATGAAAAACGCTGTGGACATTAAAACATGTCACTCTACCTTAGAAGCGACCGCAAACAAAAGAAAATAACGTCAGAAAAAGCCATTATTCTGAGAGGGAACCGACCGGCATGACGCGCGCCAGGTGACACACAATTAAAATCAAGTGTGTTTGACAGTTGAGGCATCTTTTTTTTTCCATCACACACAACAGGCACGAATAGAAAGTCAAACAAACAAAAATTACCTGCTATTATTCTTTAGAGAGAGTTGCAAGCGAAAGCCACCCTGAGCAACATGCTATTAAAGTCAAACAAAAGCACACTGTAACAGTTACTTGCCACAGCGCAACAGCTCCACAGCAATAGCCCTGGAATTATAGCCTATACCGAGGTCTGCATCCGTTCAGTTACATTTACCCCAGATTGTTTACAATGCTGCAAAGTCAAAATCAATAGGGCCTGCCAAGACAGGAACAGCCTAATGTTCCATTAGAACTCTGCTATTCAATTACAGCTCAAGAGTTGGAGAAGTTTCAGCTAGCTCAGGTCCCCAGAGGAGAGAGTATGAGGCAGACGGAGGGAGTAATAAATCTAAAACTGACAAACAGCAAAAATAAAGTTATGGCATCCTCCCACCCTCACCCACCCCCCATGTTTCCAGTCTTCCTTGAAGCCGCGGTACGTGATATGGATGAGAGGAATTCTTCAATTATTGTTGCTTATAACTTTTTCATTACGTCTCCTATGTTCCTTATTGCTTTTCAATGTCACTCTGTTTCCCAGTTTTAATTACCCTTTTGCTGGGCGTCCCATGCCTTATTTTATACATTACCGCTCTCCCTTTACATACATTAACACTGTATCTCCAGTGTGTGCCACAGATTTTTTTTTTTTGCCTCCCCAGGAAGTGAAGCCCTTATCCAGGCAGTCTGCTTCATGGAAGTAGGCCTGTCTCCGGGGAGCCAGTATCACTGCAGGGGTGAGGGAGAAAGACAGAACAAAAACAACAGAGAGAAGGAGAGAGAGAGAGAGAGAGAGAGAGAGAGAGAGAGAGAGAGAGAGAGAGAGAGAGAGAGAGAGAGAGAGAGAGAAATGTTATAGACAGGGGGTAGAGGAAGAAAAGGCGTAATAAAAGGGAAAAGAGCCACATAAAAAGAAAAGTCAAATCAAAAAGATAGGGAGAGACAGCGAGAGAACAGAATAAATGAAGTTTTCTTTGTGCCTCCTGCGGTGGTGATAGGTCGTCATGGGGTCCCTATGGGGACAATTAGGGCCTATGTGGCAAGAGTCAGTGTTTGTGTGTGTCACTAAAGACAGGCCTTTGTGGGAATGAAGCAGCGAGGGCGAGACACGCAGGGAACACTGCATCCATAGTGCGCTTTTCAAAATACACCAACACAGCTTGAAATACCCTACACAACCTGCTGCTCTGAAGATAATCCCACAGCCTCTGGCTTACAATGGAGTCATTTTCTAAGTGCATACCGCACATGTACTATGTAAATCCCCCATATATACAGGCTGTAAGACATAGGAGAAAAAAATAAAATTTAAAAAAAAAAAAAAATGTACTTAAAAACTTGCAGGAAATCCAGCACAGCAGCCATGCAGAGCTGTGGAAACTAACTCAGTCATACTACATCTGTCAACTAGGTGGCAGTGAATTACCCTCCTCGTTGGATCCCTTGGCATCGTCAGCATCACCTACTGTATCTGCACAGATCATTTGCTTTTCTCATGTAATATCTGCTAATTCATGTCGCCTTGCTGCCAACAGTGAATGTCCTCCTAAGAGGACCATCAGCACCTTTTAGTGCTCCTAAAATTACCGATACAGAATCGGATCGGGTATCAGTGACAATAAGGCTGTTCTATTCAGTTCAAATCTATATGCACATATAGTACACTGTGCATTATAGAATTTATAATTTAAATTACATTTTAAGTTTTTAATTTAATTTGTTGCATTATTATTTCAATAATAAAATATATTTATTATTATTATTAGAGATGCTAATTTTGAAAAAAAAAAAAAACAATAACAGACCCTCGTTGACTGATAATTAACCTTACGATTAGAGAAGATTAGTGTGTGTCATGCAGCGGTGCGCCAGCTGCAGTATATGAACACAATAGACCCGGTTCATCCATCTGGGAGCGTCAGCAGCTACGGTGCTGTGAGTATTATCAAACACATGTAACCACTTTCCCAGTAAAACTTCACCACTGCTGCATCATTTACTGTAGTTTGGCAGGTTGTCAGCCGTGCGTCTGCCCGGCGAAACGATACGCTGTCGCCTGGAGTTTGTCATGACGATAAACAGAACAACTGAGTCATTTTAACCAAAAAATAAAATTAAAACAAATATAACACTGCGTCAGATGAGAAAAGGCTGATGTGTCCTAGTCGTTCTTGCTTTCCTGCTGCTTTACCGGCCTGAGACCTGGTATTACTGTCTGTAGCTTATCCTGTTGTTTATTTGATTCAGACATATTGATCAAGCAGCCTGTGAATCAATCAGTAAAGCACATTTTGCCCAGCCTGCTGCGTCTGCAGCCACATCGCTTTGTTTCAGTATGATCTGTCCACAACGTGTACCCTATACCATAGTGAGTGTGGCTGATCTGCCCTGTGCTCTACATGTTGTCAGAACGCATGCAGTGTGCAGTGTATGGCATCTGCGCTGGCTTGTGATGATTTTCTCAAGGCTGGCAGAGGTTTTGGTTGCTAACCAGCTTTATTCTGTGGCCACAGAGTCATTGTTCCAGGTTCTGTGCATATCGACGCATCCCAAAGGCTTGCCGAGTACTTTGCTGTGCTTCACCGCTGCCTTCCCGTTCCCGCCTGGTGCCTCGCTGCACCTCCTTGCCAGATCATCTATGTTGCCTTGCTGCCAAGTGCTCACGCTGCCTGCTACCTGTTACGTGTTTGCCTGAAACATGTCTCTTCCTATCTTCTGCTGATGTTCTGCCTGCTGGGTGATTTTGTGTTTGTTCATCTGAGTCAGATCTGCCTCCACTGCGACTGTGCAGTGTCTGGCAAAGATGATCACACGTTTACATTTGCTGGATATGTCGGTGCAACGGGTGGTATTGTGATTGTGCCAGTTACGCTGTGGCTGTTAAACAAACTACTGCAGATTTTTTTTTTTTTTTTTTTTAACTTTATCTGTCACTCATGCCTACTGAAAAATCAAGAGGAATAATGTTTGTTATGATTATGACAATACGGGACAATAAAAAAATCTGAGCACATTTTCAGAACTTGCTTCAAAAACAAATAAAAACATGTCTGCAGCAAGGTTTGTTCTGACAAAATTACCACCAATGTTGATGTATTTGACTTCACACAATACCTATTTAACTGAAGGGCAGGTAAAACTCATCAAAACACAAGGTCATAATTAAGCCATTGACCCTCCCAGCAGATGTGAAATGAAATAAAGGCCATAAAACATACACATGCCAAAATCTGCAGCATACATTGGGGTGTTAAATCTGTCTTTAATCTACCAGTTAGTTTTTTTTATGGTTTCCATCCCTCTTGTTTTCCTTTGTTTCTCTTTAACTCTCCGTAACATGTATTCAGACCATTTCTCCGACCTTGATAGGTGTGTTTGTCTTCCCCTCACCCTTTCCTCTGTCTTCCCTTCCTCTCCATAGTTACCTTACTCTTCCCCTCCCACCCAGCCAATCTAATTTCTCAGTGTGTTGTTAGTGTGTGGTTTATGTGCAGAGTTCTGTATTTAGCTCTCTCTGGGAGTCACAGTGTTCCAGTTACCTTTCCCACAATGCACTGCTGGGGGATGGCCCTGATTATGCTAAATGTGAATGTGTGTATGTGATGTTTTTGAATAAGGTATAATGCAGCTGCGTGGGAGGCATGCCATCTTCATCCTCTGCTCCGTTCTCCTACATCGCTTTATTTCCTCTAATTTGTTTTTGCAAAATGTTTATTTCAGAGTGCTTAGATCTTATTTTTTTGTCTTGTTTTTGAGATTTTGTGCGCTCATACTCTGGTTGCTGGGGACAGCGAACCACCACCCCCCAACATCAGCTCTGTGACAAGGGTCCTGGTTAGATAGAGAAAGGTAAACCTATTAAAGTTCCAGCTTCAAGCTTCAAGCTTCCTTTTCATGTGCATAATAGACTTCACCACATTTTGGGGATCTTAATAATAGGATAATAGTAAGTGGCATGTGTAAGTTGTAATGTGGCTGGGGTCTTTTCAGATCTATAGTATGCATAACAAAATAATCCTGTGAAATGTCAACGGAGGCGCATGCAGATGCAGCAGCCAGCAGCTCCCATGAACTTTGCTACTTCCTTGTGTTCATTTTGTCCTGTCATCTTTATTACTGGAGCACATATGGCGTATGACGGAGATAGATTCATCAGCATCAGAAAAGGATGCATGGGGATTAGATAAAGCACAGTAGACCTTGACACGATCCCCACCCACGGCATCTTGCGACCACCCAGCCAGGCCAGCTGGACCAAATGCAACCAAAAGCAGACTTGACCACTGCAGGAGGAGAGGGAGGAGAGCTGTGAGGGGAGCTAAGCTAACCGAGCTAAGGCTATTCCACTACCCAGTCTGCTCCTGGCTGAAAAGTTAAGATGGATGAAATAAGACCCAACCCTAGTCTGTTGTGCCTACAGCTTTACAGACACCTGACTCCATCGTGGCATCCTGGATCAAGCTGTACTTGACGGGTGGACTGCAGAACAGAGCGTAGGACTCTGGTGGGACTAGAGGAGGTGGACATCAAGATGCTTGGTGCTCAAACAAGGTCTGTATTGATATGCTGTAGTTGAAAGGCTACAACAGCATTTCATTGTGCAACCCTGTTTTGCAGAATGACAATAAATGATCCTTGAATCCTTGAATGTTACTACAGTGGCGACAGAGAGTACATGACGGCAGAACAAAACAAACAAAAAAACTCTGATTTCCCTTTCTAAATGGGTTAACCACATCAGAAATTACACAGTTGTATGTGTGTGTCCAAACACTTGTGTTTGTATACCTTTGCCAACCCTGCCAAGTTACAGTTTACATTCATGGCTGTCAAAAATGTCTTTCTTTCATTTTATCCTGCTAGACATTTGTGTGAAATTATCATAATGAGCAGCTGAATTATTGAGTTATGGCCAAAAGCGCGTTGTGTGAGGTCACAGTGATCGTTGACTGCCAAATCCTAATCAGTTCATCGCGGTCACAAGAGTGATCCGCACGGACAGCCCAGAAACATAATGCCTCTGGCCATGGCTGTCAACGGTGCAGAGGCATAAAAATCAATGGAAAGTTGGAGAGCTTCATTTCTCTTTCCTTTAGTAAGGGTTCAAGGTGTGAATACAGTAATGGACTCTCAGGTGTCCGGACACAACAAGTAATGAATTCAGGGGTGCAAAGTTACAACAGGAGGGACGTTGGAGGCTGCATAATGTAGATGTTAGGTAGCCCCGTTTGACACTGTCTCATCCACTGTGTGGGAGGAGACTGCTGGAGGGTCCCATAGAAAAGCTCTGGGAAGCAGCTGTGTGCTTCTCTTCAATGGAGGTGGGGCGGTTATGGTAAGTGACAAGTGGACTTGTATTTATATAGTGTTTTTCTAGTCTTCTGACCACTCACAGCGCTTTACACTACAAGTCAGCATTCACCCATTTACACACATTTATACGCTGATGCAAGGCGCATGCACATGCAAGGTGCCAACTTTGCCCATTAAGATCTAATGTCCTCACACACCTTCTGGAGCAGTTTGGGGTTAAGTGTGAACACATCGACATGTGGAGCAGCCAGGGATCGAACCACCTGCCTTTCTATTGGTGGACGACCTGCTCTCCCCTCTGAGCCACAGCCATCCCAGACGTATGTGGTTAACCAGACGTACATTCACAAACCCAACCACTGCATCACTTATCTCAACCTGTTTAATGAAAAATGTATGCCTGAAATACAACTTTGACCTCAGTCTCCTTTTTACTGCATCAAGCATTAAATCCTTCCTCTTCTAGCTCACTTCCTTTCTTCTTCTCTTCCTGTTCTGCCTCACTTTGACTAATAAGTGAGGACCAAAATGCTGTGCATGGGTGTACCAATGCCTCCAACGTGCATCAACATAATGCGAGCTACCTTTTCTCCTCTCCCCATTCATTCCAGTATTGCCTCTCGTGGCTTTCTGCCTTTGTAGATTTCTCTTCCTCTTGAAATTTTCTGTCTGTATCTCTATTTTCCTCTTCAGCATCGCTCTCCCTGCTGAAGTGCTCTTATCTCCTCCAGTTTTCCAGCCCCGAGGGATCCTCTTTAGTTAGGTGAGTATGTTTGTGCCTCTCTTTTTTCAGCGTTGTCTTGGCTAATGACATGGCATCATTTCAGTCGGCTCGTGGTGTGTGTGTCCATGTAAGTAAGTTTCTAGTTTAGCTTTTAGTCTATAAACATCATAGTCTAGGAACAGTCTACAGTAAGCAGAGCAAGCGTATGTACCATTTAAAAACGTGAATTTCTCCACCGTGGGACTAATAAAGTATCTTATCTATCTATCTAATATCTTATCTTATAACATACATGTTTAGTACTGACTTTGCGAGCGAATGAGAGCTGCCTCCGTTGAATTAACAGCCAATGGGAAGGCTCTCTCTCTGAAATGACCTGTGATTGGCCAAAGTCTCATGTCGTGGGGTAAAAGTAGAGCCATGAGGAGCTGCAGAAGTCTAGTTTTCTCTCAGAACACTTGAGTTATAATATGCTGAAAGGTCATTTTGGGATTTTTGCCTACTTCAGGTTTAACCCTGCTCTCACAACCCTTATTTTTTTGCCAGCCTCCTTTTCCTTTCCCCTCCTCTCCCTCTCTATGTTTCTGTCTCTTGTCTCCCATCTCTCTACACTGTGTCTCTTCACAGAACAAGCAGTAGACTGTTGCGTCCTCAGGGAATTCAGTGGATACTTCTGATTCAGCATGCTCCCACCCCAATTCAACCACGCTTCACAGTGAAAGCGCAGTGACTGTCAATATCACAAAATAAGAGCATGCCTGCTGTTGAGAAAATGTGAGGGCGACCTGCTGTTTGGTTTCATGTAAGACGATAAGCTCTGCCTCGTACGCACACACTCAAATGCACGCAGACTTGCACATACAGAAATATGTATTGGCTTCCACGCAGGCACAAAACATCAATATGTGCTCAAAAAGTAAAAATAAAATATCAATGGATACTTAGACAGGCGGCAACAACACTCACACACAACATTATCACACAGACTCGTAAACAGTGGTTGACAATCACACACTTGTAGGATACACACATATACAAAGACAGACATACACACACTAGCAAGCTGTTATCACAGTGTTTGAAGGAAAAAAAGCACACAGTGGCTTATTTTTTTTATCATTCTCCCATTTCTTTGTTTGTCTTGAATTGACTCTAATATTTGTTTTTATTGACATGGAGAGTAATATCATAAATGAACAATATGTTGTGAATTTAGACCGCCACAGGTTTTTTTTTTTTTCTATTCACATATTTAAAATGTCTAAAAGCTGAAATACTGATCTTGCATCTTATATTCATCTTTTCATGTCATGAATTGGCCTCGCTGTTCCAACAGTTTTGGAGGGGTTGTAGTTGGTGTAACGTGGCTTGTTTCTTGTTTTTAATAGGTTTTAGCTATTTTATTGACACATCACTAATGAGTCATATGACATAAAAATAAAAAAAAATTCTGAATGGTGATCAGACGCTGCACACGTTCACACAATCCTGGTGATTCGTCACGTTGTTCAGTTAAATAATTTAGCGGTCCAAAGCTAGGCAGTAGCATATTACTCACTGCCATCTTGGAATAAATTCAATGGGATGCAGCTGATTCATGTTTAATCATGTTAATGTCAGCGTGTGATTTTGAATTTATGTGCCACTGGAAATACCTGTATAATGAGAGGAATGTCCTACATGAGAATACCATCAGAGTCAGCTTTCGGGTGATGGATAGTAATATGGGAACAAGGACACTGACTCCATTTTCTCTAACACCGCTGATATGAAAATATCTTTTGCCACGTGTTGAAAAGGTTGGACTGACTTGGAACAAAATAAATGATTTCTATCACAGAAATAATTTTCAATTACTGTAACCTGTTATTACAGGAGTATTCATTAGATTGACATTAATTAGTTTAGTTTTATCAGGGTCAAAGGTTAGAGAGTGTGAGAATAGTTTGTGATTGTGGGTTGTATAAATTAACTTAACTTCACCTTTGAGTCATTTTATTATCAACATATTGCATATATTCAACTCATCATGAGTGCATCAAATACGATTATGGCACAGTCTAAAGGCATGGCCATACAGTTGAGCTGTTATTTATTTTTCATTTGTGAGGCTGTTTACATGAATTTGACTCATTTATCTTAAGTGTGAGGCAAACGTACATGTGGCCAAAGCAAACGTGGGTGGAAATAATAAAGTAGCCCCAGCTGAAGAAGTGAAAACCTGATTTATGCTGCACTTGAAAAATCAGAGGAGCGGCATGTACAGTATTTCTTCTCTATACAAGTGGTCTTGATAGCTGGCGGGGTTATCGCGCCATGCATTTGCAACAAAGTTGATGTAAATACTGCTGGAAGCCTTCGAGACATCCTCGCCTTTTCCGTTGCTCTGCACTGTCCAGTAAAAAGGGAATACTTAATGTAAGGAACACCTTAGAGATCTGAGTCTGAAGCAGATTTTCTCACTTATCTTGTATTCCACTCAGACCCACGTCTAAACAAGCGTTTGTTGATCCTCTTATTATCTCCTCTTACACACCTCTCCCTCCTCTTCTCTAATTACTTTTTTCTCCTCATCAGCCTTCACTCATTTCACAACACCTCTCGTCTCACTTCAGTCCATCTCCTCGCCGTCCTTCCTCACTGTTCATCATCTCTCTCCACTCTCAACCTTAATTCTCTCATATCTTTATTTTCACTCACCCTGTCGTTCTCCTCGTTTGTTATTATCTTCACCACCCTCCTGTCTTTTTGTATCGGTATGCTTTCCCATCCTCTGTACCGTTCTCACGTAGATATTAGCACATCTTTCACCAGAGCTCCTCCTGGTGTTATCTTTATTTTCTTCCATCACAACGAATTAAAATTTTCTGCAGCTTTCTGCATTTCTCTCACTACAACCCATAACTGTACCTTATACTACGCATTATTAGATATACATTATGTATTACAGTTTCTGAAAATATTTTTACAGAAATTACCATATTATGTCTCAAATTTAACACCTGACTTTAAGTGGGAGTCCCTTGGTAGAGGGCGATGCCTGTACTTCTAGAATTAGGATTACTATATCGTAACTTTTGGTATGTTTGAGTGTGAAAGCTGTGGCTAATACTTCTGTGTACTTCTATTATTATTCTTCTATTATTATTCTTCTATTATGTGGCTTATCATAAACTCTACGTACTTGACAAAGACAGAAAAAGGTAGAGGAAGCACATGGTAAAGTACTATTATGTAACCTGGTGAGGAGGGATCAAGAGTAGAAGTAGGGCTGCACGATTATGGCCAAAATAATAATCACAATTATTTTGATCCATATTTAGATCCCAATTATTTATTAGGGACAAAATATCTGTATTGCATTTACAATTACAATTACTTACACATTTAAGCACTACTTTCTCTTCCATGCTGGGCTAAATCTCTGCTAATGTACTAATATTTGCATCAAAATAAGACTGGTCATTATTCACAGTGCATTTCCTAGAAGCAAAATAAAATTGTACCAAAACTTGGGTTTGGGTGATGACGACATCCAAAAACCAAGATGGCGACGACCAAAAACCACGAGGGTGACGGCCAAAATGACGTGTGACATCACGTTAACTACGTCCACGTACATTTTAAATATTACAGTCGATCAAGTTCATTTAATTGTGGGAAGCCAAAATCATGATTAATATACAATTAATTATACAACCCTTACTGGAAGCATTAGCATTGTGACTGGAATAGGCTACGATTTTAAATAAATATTTCAGTATTAAGTGCAGGAGTTTTTTTCATTGTTTGCAAACATGCATTTCCCTCCAACGTACCTGTCACACATTCAAGTGTATTTTCTAAACAGTGTTAAAGTAATGAAAAGCAACACCTGAGCTGTATGGAGTATTACATCTTTCATAAAGGTCCTGTCTATCAATTGTCCTATATCTTTGTATTCTACTCCATCACACCATTAATCTACACACACACACACACACACACACACACACACACACTCACACGATGTGTCTGTGACAGCGTGACACTATTACAGTCAATCCCGCCTGCTTACTATTCATACATATGAACACACGCTCACACGCCGAGCACACACACACCGGTGTCACAAGGATTGTCCTATATAGAGTGACATAGTGTCCGTGTTGCCTCCGCTGACGGGATCGATGATGATTCTGTGTGATGAATGGACAGTGCTGGATCATATGCAGCGCTATAATGTGTCACACACATGACAAATAGACCCTGACTGCTGGGGACAACATCTGATTTCTGCTCATTATAGGGGAAGGAACATAAGGGCGTATACACTCGCATAAAGATACGTACATCTCCATCACATAACAGATAGCACATGCAATATTCAGTTCAGCATGCTGAGAACATGAAAGCAGTTGGACCACAACAGATTAACTTGAAGGCTGACTACAACGTAGTCATAACACTACATGTGAGAACAAGGAAACTCGCAGCGAGGAGTCGAACAATGCTTGGGGTTTTGTTCTATAATGCAGCATGGCTTTCTTTCTGAACTCACACACACATACAGACGTTAACACACACACACTCATCTTACCCTCCGGGACTGGATCTCTTTGACGTATAGAGGCAGTAAGAACTCGGACACTCCCTCCAACCTGACGCCTTCCTTGGTCACCCGCAGATTCCCCATTCCATCCTAAAAAGACGGAGATACGCACACAGAGAGAAAATTATTCACAGAATAAATCACCAGTCGAGTGAAAACAATGGAAATTAATTTGCCCACATATAGTTTCCTCATCTCCAGAGTCTGAGAATCCACTGATCTGCTTTGCTCATTAACATTCTGGTGAGTTTTCTATTAGTCATGTTTGTAAATGATACAAATATATATTATTCAAAGAGTATCATTATATTAAACATTGTATTAGTGTACACACAGGCAAGGCAGAGAAAAACAGTGGTAACATAATTGCAATCAGTTATTCATGCAGGTACATTTGCAGTTGTTTAAAGGGGACCTAATATGCTTTTTCCCTTTCTTCTAGTGTGTTATATATTTTTTGTTCACGCTAAAGGGAGTTTACTCTCCCCCACTGAAACACTGCTGCTGAACTGCCTGAAACACCCTGTTGAAGTCCCGCCTTTTCTTCCGTAACATGGTGATGTCACCAAGTAACACACTTGCGTAACGGCTAGTTTGGCACAGCCTCAAACAAAGCTAGTCAGAGCGAAGCGGAAGCAGACGCCAAAACGTTAGGTTTGGTTGACCAATCACAACAGTGGGCCAGCTGACCAGTCAGAGCAGACTGGGCCTTTCAGACCTCAAACAGAGCGTTTCTGTCAAATACAAAAGTAATTTATCTTGAACCCAGGGGTATATATATACTTGACCCTTGACCGTGAGCTTATATCATGGGTCAGAGGTGTGTTTTGGATTTCCAAAGAATGTGGTTGGGTCTAATTTACTAATTTCCCCTTCATCGTGATTTAACAATGTGTGTGTGGAGGCCAGCAGTCCTGTGCAGTTACCTTGGATTGAAGACTACAAATTGTTTTGCGCTTCCTAGAACTGACGCCAATTAAAATGACTGAACCAGAATGAAGATTGAATTATTATTTACCCATCAAATGCGGCCTAATCGGATGGGTTGGGTGTTTTGAAGTGGGGTATATGAGGTATTATTGTATTAGCAGATGACGGTCAGAGAGAAACAGACAGGACTAGTGGCACCGGAGCAAAGCAGTACAATGCTGTGGATGGGGACAGTTCACCTAAAATATATATATACAGTATATACCATTTAAGTGTACGGTATATTTACAATATTTTCTGATGGTGACTGAACTGAAAGTGATATACTGTTTTACACTATATTACCTGCTGGCTTTAGAAAGAGCAAAGGTAAGTTTTACTCATCAGAAAGGACCATCTGACAGCAAAATACACTAGTGAAAATACTCTAAATATAGCGTTCACTTATCATTTTTTTTAGGTAGGCCTTTCCTTTAGGTGCTAAAATGAGTGTTTCTGCCGTCCCCGTCCACAGTTGTACTGCTTTGCTCTGGTGTCAACCGTCACCTCCTCTAGTTAAAACACTTACTTTGGAAAGTACCTCATACGATCCCACTTCAGAACACACACACTACCCTTTTAATTTCAGAAGATTTTATTTGGGAACAATTTAAATACTATGCTTTCCATTCATATCTTACATTTATGAAAATACAAAATTAATGCCATTCCTCTTGTTAAATCTGCTTCATCTTGCTTTGACTCAGTATCACCATGAATCACAGAATTAAAGACATCTACACGATTTTATGTCTTAGGTTTAGACAATTTAAGACGTGTTCAGAGCTTTTAAGGATCTCCTGATACCCAGCAGTACTTATTAAAATTAGTCATTGATGAGCAGTGTAATATTGATGAGAGATGGGAATATCACGTATTCACACAGGTCTGCTTCATTCACAGTCATATCCTGTTTTACAGAGAACATTCGTAACAATCTACTAGGGATATATTTTTAATGTAAGCGTGTGATTATTAATACATACATTCAACATCAAAGAGCATCATACAATAACCATTACATCAAAAATGGATGGGCAACAGGAGGGAAAGTGATAAATTACACTTGATGTACATGTTGCACCTACTTTGTTAGCATTTAACAGCAACACATCCCAGGAGTCACACTGTCTAAGCCTCATGAGAGCTGTAGTTATCAGCCACGACAGCAATACTGGTATTATTTTCATCTTGTGTGTGTCGCCATGGCAGAATGTGGTCCTGGGGACACCTACTGTATTGGGAACTACCAGAGAGGTGGTTGGGAGTACTTGGCCAGGTGCTTATATGTCTGTCTGTGTCGCATTTTGTCACCACAATAGCATAGGAAGAAGACAAGTGTGTAGTTGAGGTCTAAACGAAGGTTGTGTTTGAAGATGGCCGTGATGTGAGCAACCTTCACCCAACACCCCTGGCCCAATTTAGCGTCATAAAACTTTACAGGTGCGTAGTTGAGATCAAAATGAAAGCAGAGTTTGAAGATGGGTGTGGTCCGAGCAAGGGTGCCCAGGCTTCCCTCGCTCGGGCATCTCTCCTTTAATGCATGTATATAGGTTCTGTTTGGATTTCATGTGTGCACTGTGTAAAATAACAACAGAGCGATCCCTAAGGGGATCAATAAAGTCTTCTTCCTTCTGGTCTGCTTGGTCTCCAGTTTCAAAATGCTAACAAAATTGTCACTTTATCTTAAGGTGCTAAATTTTAGCTTACAATGCCAGAAAACCCCAGGAACACATTTCAACTTGTCAGAGCAGAAAGAGAGATGAAGGAAACCCATACTGAGAAAACCCAGCGAGTTAAAGAGAGAGAGTGGAGCTGAGGTTAGCTAGCAAAGGAGGAGCCTCTTCAAACAAAGGTTAACATACAATTTAGAATAAAGGTCCAACTTAAGGTCTGTACATGTGCTTTTATTCTTTCTTTTTCACTCTGAAGTAACAAATACTCTTTATTTCTTTATGCATCAACACTACAAGTAACCAGCATGAAAAGGTGTGAGGTGAGGACTTCATCTGGTTTATTCTCTAACTTTCTCTCAGCCTAACTGGATCAAAAATTGCCAAGAAAGTTTAACGACAAATGATTAAATAAATATAAAATTCAAATTTGTTCAAATACAATTTTGCAAAAGCAAGACTAGACAATGAGCGCTGTAAACCCATTCAGCTCGTGTGCTTTACATCACAGCACCACGTCCCGTCAGCTGACCGGCTCGCTGTGATAAAAATGGCTTTGGGCCGGTTCGTGATCAATTATGTCACATTTTACAGATTCCACATGAGTGAATGGTTCAAAGACTTACATGGAAAGATTAAATTCCCTCCAAACAGCCATGTAGGGTGCTGGGATAGTCGGGGCTTTTACAGCGACTGTACCATGTCAAATCTCTGCTTAGGAGAGCGACAGCAGAGGCAGCGTAGCGGCGCAACAGCTGCTCTGATCATGTACGTGTCAGAGTTTGATGAGGCTTATGGATTCTGTAGTAGATTTTATGAAAACATACAGTATATGTTGATAAATAAATAAAAATCAGCAGAAGATGACACTCGTCATTGCCTTTTTGTATAAGTAGACAAGCTGATAAGAGATCAGATGTAATCATGATTAAGATTTAAGGGAAAAACAATTGCAGTACGTACGGTAAGTTTATGTTTTATTTGACAAAAATACTGCTGGAATATAGGTTAGGATATTGTAAACAATTAATTAATAATTACATAAATTGCCAGTATAACTGTGTATCTTTATATGTGACAACCACAGTCCTTCATAGCGGCAATGCTATTTCCTTCTTAGTTTGTTTAATTTATTATTTAGGTATTAATATAAAAAGAGCAAGTCCTGCTCCTAGTTATTCTGAAATACTTAAACGTTCCTCATGGGAAACATTTTCAAGTTGTTACCTGTGTCAGATAAAGTTCTTTACAGTGTGGATTGAACCAATCCAACCTTCATTGGGAGTAACTGTCCCAGAGAATGAGCTGCTCGATGACAACAAGTTAGTCTTGCTTCGCTGGTTCCCAGCTTGATTTTCATGTTCACAAATATTGCTGAAACTGTCCGTGAAGATAGGGATCCTGTTCGGCGGATTATCGTTAATTGTTAGGTGCAACAAACCAACAAAGCATTTCAAATTAGAAATGCACTCGAGGCGCACAAGAGAGAGAGAGGAGAGACAGTAAGGGAGAGGAGTTGGGAGGATACGACGATGAGGAGAGACGAGGAGGAGATGGAAGAGGTAAAGCTGGAGAAATGCAGAACTCACAACTCTCACAAACAACAGCAACAGTAGTAAACTGGCCTCGTCTCCTCTTCTGTAAAGAGTGCAGCTTCAACGGGAACAAAATAAACACCACACTAAAAAAAAGGCTCATGCATTCCTTCTGCTGCTGCTGATACTGAATTGCATTTACATGATTTGTGTTTGGTATGCCTGAAACATTATATTACTTCAACATGTATTCATGTAAATACAGTTTATTTCCTGATTTCTTGTGGATATGGATCTTGAGATTCACAGTCTCATTTTATCTTATCAGTCAGTGATGATGGTATAAAGTGTCAGTTGTTTGTAATTTGATTCCTGTCTTGGGTGGCGGTTGCAGCCTGTAACTTCAGTATAGATGAATGTTGGGTTATCCCTTTAATGCGTTCTGTCAGCATGCAGGATTTTAAAACTAGACTTTGCATAACTCCCAGATTGAATTGATTTACATGCATAAATTAATTGCTCACAACTAAATCGTTATTATTAATGTTTAGCATGTGTATAATTCTATACGCTACACTTGCTGAATGTAAAGCAAATTAACTGGAACAAACTTGAGTTTAAAGGACTAGTGTGTAGGTTTTAATAGAATCTAGTGACCCCTCCGCTCACTGCTCCCTTCCCAAGCGTGTCGGAGAGCTACGGTGGTCTTCAGGTATGTAAAAATGCTGAAGGCTCTTTCTGGTGTGTTCTGGGCTACTGTAACGTGGCGATGCAACATGGCCGACTCTGTGAAGAGGACCCCTCCCATTGTAGATGAAGGGCTCATTTCAAGCTAATGAAAACACAGTAATTTTTACTTTCAGGTGATTATACACTAATGTAAACACAGTTCTAAATACTACATTACATTTCTGCAAACGGATCCCCTGAAGTGTTACAGTTCAGTAGAGGATTAGAGGGAGAAGGACTGTAAACTCTGAAATAACCTACATCCACACTCGCACCAGATCTCTCTGGTCACGGGGGTCACACCAGTGACCAGAGGAGCACTGAGAGCATGTTACAGGTAGACCAGTAAAGAATGCCTGAGAGCCTTACTTCATTATATTTTTAATTGTCACCTGCATTTTGTGCTTATCTTAACATACATAAAACGTTGTTCTAGCACCAACACTGTACTTTGTGTATATGCGTTGTAAACCCACCCATGTAGGAGCATGTTACTATCTGAATAATGCGCCCTTTAAATAGCAGGAAAATACTGTGCTAGACTTTTGATCACATTTTTATTGGTCAATGCTGCAATCGCTTTCTTTTGCCTCAAGATAGCAATGTACCAGCTAAGTCCCCGACCATACCTCAATTTCAGACCAACACGGCCATGGGCACGCAGATGGTCACAGGTACATGTGCTACTTACTTGGGATGCTAATTTTGAAAAAAAAATGAAAAAACAAAAAACAATAACTAACCCTCATTAACCGATTATTGACAGATAACCAACAACATTAGCGCCGTGTACCAGCTGCAATCTTTGCCTGCCCATCTGCCTCTGTAGCAGCCACGGTGCTGCATGCAGGGTCGTGGCGTTGCAGCCATTTTCCCAGTAAAAGTCTCCACCGCACATTTAGTTTAGTTTAGGAGGTTGTCAGCTGTGCGCATGCCTGGTGTAATGATAGCGACTGTCTGACATCCTGTGTGTTAGTGCTCGCCATTGTCACACACATACGGTCTGCCGGTGTGGCGTAACTTGTGTGTGTGTGTGGTGGGGGGTTGTTGGTGGGGTTATAGTTGTTAGTGGTAGCAGTATGTGTACAGTTTAATTGTTGGTGAATAAATGCTACAAGGCTACAACTCCTCAGCTCAAGCTGGATTAAGATGCGAGCCAACTTCCTGTATCCGGCACAGACGCTCTAAAGGTAGAACAACTTAATCCCTTTAATTGCATATACAATATATTTATTATATACTATATATGTATTTCTTTTAGGCATTTAACTGATAGCGTTAAACGGTTAAAGTTCTTAATGTCAGCTAACGGTTTACTTATTAACATCCCTCTAACTAGGTATGAAAATGACAACTGTGTCAGTCTGAAACTGGCATCAACAGTTGTGCTGCCCTGTGCGTCGGGTGTAAGATAAAAATTAAAACTAAGACTAATGCTTTAATAGAAAATGATGATCCTTATTCATGGAAATTTGTGTGAAATCAAAACAAAATTTTGGGTTATTATCTGTTCGGGGTTATGGTTTCCCCTATATGATCAGCACTGAACCACTTTGTTATAAATCAGTGATCAAACAAACCTCATCACATCACCGCCGGCCAACCTCGACAGTGTGATGTGTGATTTTTAACTACAGACTGATCCCAATAACATATATTGGTCTATAGCTAATC
Source organism: Pterois miles (assembly GCA_947000775.1). Taxonomy (NCBI): domain Eukaryota; kingdom Metazoa; phylum Chordata; class Actinopteri; order Perciformes; family Scorpaenidae; genus Pterois; species Pterois miles. The sequence continues at coordinate 4,042,998 of CAMQGK010000328.1, forward strand.
CACTCACACACACACACTTACAGTGGAAGCATAGCAAAGCGACAAGAGTGTGTCAGATCGATAAGTTAAACCAGCCAGAGGTTTTCAGTGGTGCTGTTAGATCCATAGCCATTATGCTGAGTGGCGCATGGATCTTATTCAATAAGCCATAACACAATGGGCCTGGGGAATGACAAACTCACTCACTCCTTGGAAAACACAAATACACAAATCTCAGTATACAGACACAGAAACGCAGACACTGGATCCCTTCATATATAGACACAGATGTGGAACATGTGCACACAGAGGGAGAAAGGGATTCATACAGAATCACTATTCCTCCCTCTCTCGTTCACATCTCTCAGCTCCAAAAACACGAAGACGATGATGTTGAAACTAATCAGGTGGTTTTATTCCACCTCGCCGCTCCGCTGTCCAACACTGAAGCCACATTCTGATTGAACATGACAGCTCTCCCTCTTCCTCTGTATCTCACACATTGCTCATCTGTTTGGTTCATTTTCAATCCAGTATGCATCGTTGGCATGAATGGTGCGAGCGAACAATATTGCCAAAGCCTAGAATACAATGGGAATTCATCAACAAACAGAATAAAATGAGTAAATCTCTCCATTCATTGTTTATATCTCCCTCTCTCTCCTTCAATCTGTTTGTGGAGGCTTTTCTTTGTCCTACTTCTCTCCATCCCCCTCTGCGTCCGCCTCTCACTCTCATTTTCGCTGTTAAATTAGTTTGGGGAAAACAGATCAGCGGTTGTAATACACCTTTTTAGCAGTGGTGGGTTCATCTTAAATTAAAAGCACACTCTGGTAATCATGTGGAACCATAGTTATAATTGAGCAAGAATTGGGAATAAACATTTTTTTATTCATAATTAAAAAGTTACAAGCTGCCATCAGTCCCTCTCAGCTACCTGGACTTCAGGGTGAGAAAAGGATAAAATAAATACAGCATTGTTTTTAAAGGTCGGGTGTATAAGATCTGGCAACATATAGAGGTGAGTTTTCAGATTGCAACCTCTCCCACCTGCCTGTCCTGTCTGACGAAGGCTTATTACTGTAACGCATCCGTTTGTTTGCCCAATATAATAAAAAAGACACTTTATCTGTGAGTGCTGGAGATTTTGTTCCTCCTGTTCGTACTACACCTGTCATGGCAGCCGATCCACCTGTCCCATCTGCCAAGCAGAAGAACTACATTTGGAGAATATGAGCTAGTGCATCGAGTGTGTGTGTATGTGGGACGTACATATAAACAGTTCATTTTAAGGCATATTTGTCAAACTCAAGGCCCGCAGGCCAAATTAGCCCCGGCATCTCATTTTATGTGGGCTTGCAAAGAATATATCACGCTTATCATACAATTCGATGCCACTTTACATTAAAAAAAAAATACATAAAAGAACAAAATCATATTAAGACATTGTAAAAATCATAACAGAATCATAAAAATAACAACTATATTGAATTAAAATGACTAAAAACAAGCAACAGTCTAAGTAATTTAAAAGACACCGTGTAGATTTCATGCATAGGCGCATGAGAAAAGAAATGTTTTTAACCTGGATTCAAGTGTCTATATTTGGTGAAAGTTTAATCTCCACTGGCAGTTTGTTCCACTTGTTTGCAGCGTAACAGCTAAATGCTGCGTCTCCATGACCAATAAACTGGTAGTCTGGCCTCACACAGTTTTAAATAACCATTATTTTGCCTTTTCTGTAAGTCTATTACGATACGTTGCTGCAATGGTTAAATTATCAAAAACACAACTCATATTAATCCATCCATGTCAGGCCCTCATTGAGTAAAAACACATTTAGTAGTTTTTTTCAGTGATGTATCAGCTCCACTACATCTCTAATGGAAATATTGTACCTTTTACTACATTAATTGGGCACTTAAAGTTACTAGTTACTTTTTACATAAAAAGACGCTTGTGCTTATATGTATGATGCAGTACTATACTACTGTTTTACCCAGTAATATACTAATTATATAAAATTGGTATGTAACTATGACATTAAAATGCTCGTACATGGATTTGTTCGTGTAGTAATATAACACTGAAAAAGGTCATTCTGCAAGACGAGTACTTTTCTTTTGATACTTTAATACTTCTGTGCTTTTACTTAAAAAGACTCAGTGAAATCAGAAATTGCTTGTTAACAGTGACACCTGTGGTCGTTAAGTCAACAACAGTCAGCGTCCTGTTACTCACACTACGTACACATGAACAAGTATCGGTAGTGCAGTTTCACTGTGCAGTATATTTCATCTGCTTGGCACTAATGTCAGCTGATCAAATGAAGGTCTCTCCATGAACTGATGTTGATCCTAGTCTTAACTCTGATGGCTTCAGCCTCCCGACCGTGGTCAGAGAAACAGGGGAGGCGCTGGAGCTTTGTTTGGAGATGAGAACGTTACCTGCTTCACTTCGCTTCACTCAGCAGCAGGAAACAAGACAGGAAACCAAAGCCAAGCGGTCAGCGGAGCAGGAGAAAGTTGATTTTAGTAATGTGTAATGGTCTCTTCAAGACCAACCTACCGTCTCCCATTTGTCTTCTGACCACGGTTGGGAGGCTGAAGCAGGAAGAGTTAACACTGCTTCGCTAGACAGACTTCACTAGTAATAACTTTGCGACTCTGGTGCTTCTGTGTACTTTGTATTGTACCTTTTGTATCTGAAGAGCGTAGCCACACATGAGCGCTTATGTGAAACTGACCCGCAATGATTTATATGTGTAAGAAGTTACAAACTTTAAGAAACAAAAAAAAAAAAAAAAAGAAAAGGACTTTTATTTGTAATATATATTTTAGACTACGGTATTTGTACTTTTACTTAAGTAAAATGTCTGAGTACTTCTTCCACCACTGATTATCACTGATGAGGTCTCTTGTACTTACTGCAAGATCGGTTTACATGCATATATGCACACCACACACACACACACACACACACACACACACACACACACATATATATATATAAACACCTACATAGAGCTGTTGCGGAAACTGCAGACAGCTGTAGAACAAGCTAATTGAGCAGAACAAATTCCATGCGGCCTCAATTATGGACCAAGTTCCTCTCCATAGGTGGTAGTCATGTTCAATTCCCCCTAATTCCACATCTCTCTGCCCATATTGAAAGGCACCTGAGGGAGGTTTTCAGAATCAATACACCCTAAAATACAAAGGACCTCAGGGTTAAGTCGAGCACACTAATACTACCTACTTTAGAGTGAGAGAGAGAAAGCAGTGGAAGAAATACTACCGCAGGTGAAAACTCGTCCTTATAGATCCCATGTACTCACACTTTCTTGACACTGAATTAGCTGTGGTTTGGGATAATGATGTGTTTCTTGTGAAAACAGGAATCAAAGAATTGATTTTAAAACTGCTGGTTTATAACGCTTTAGAATGGTTTCAGGCCAAAACACATTTCTGATCTGCTTCTTCGTTATGAAGCGTCCAGACCTCTCAGGTCTGCTTACTGTCCTCTGAGCCACAGCTAAACACAGAGAGGCAACGTTCAGCTTGTATGCACCAAATATCTGGACTAAACTCCCAGAGAGATTTTAGGGCTTGAAATTGTTTGTCACTGTCTTTTATTAAGTGAATTTTGAGACCATTTACTCATCTTTCAATCTTTCACTGCACCGAATCCGCACAGAAATTTCTGTTTTATTTGTCTCATTCTGTTTTAGCCGATCTCCTATTTTATTTTGTTGGGCTCTTTTTAAAAATGTAAAGAGAATTCAACAAAACTAATGTTTCTAAAATGCATTGCCCACCCTAGCTTTAATGCCAGCTCTAGTGTGCAGAGTTTTGTATGTGCAAGGTCAACAGAGTGTGTAAGTGGATGAACGTCCTCTCTGATGCAGTAGTTGCTGCGATAATGATGGATTCCCTCATCACAGCGAGGTTAACTGGAAAACTGTCCCATTAGGTGACAGCATATCATTATCAAGGTTATACACAGAGGACCCACGCCACTTACGTACAGCACAAAGCACCGATCACCCTGACTTCTGGGTGTCTCACACACACACACACCTGCACAGAGACATATATATTTACTAACACACACGCGATAAAGCCATGTGTCCCGGAGGTGATGGATCGGCCGGGAAAGTACTTTGCAGGCATTTCTAATATTCAGGACTGTTGTAATTTTTCACACAACCTTTAATGTCAGCCAGCAGACCCAGAAGAGAGAGAGAGAGAGAGAGAGAGAGAGAGAGAGAGAGAGAGAGAGAGAGAAAGAGAGAGAAAGTGAGCAGAGTAACTGCTCCAAAGTATGCTGAAGTACCTCTTTTTGTCAAGCTTGTCCGACCTAGCAGCAGTAACTAAGGGGGGCGGGATGGGTCTATATATATATATATATATATATATATATATATATATATATATATATATATATATATATATATATATAAGTGAAAAATTACAAAAAAAAAAAAAAGGTAGGGAAGACTGTCATTATAGAACGATAGTAGAATAAAAAACATAACTTCACATACTGTAAGTTCTAGATACATGACTTACTCTTTTGGGAGTACAATATAAGACAAAATCTATACACTTCTACAAACTTTCTTTACATTATTTTTTTCTTTCATGCTTCACTAACTTGTAGTTTACCCTTGATATGAAAAAGGTACAGTTATATGTCACCATACAAACTCTATTTTTTAAATGTTTGCTGTATCACTTACCATTCAGATGTAGTTTGATATATGTAGGATGGGGAGTGACTTGAATTAGGTCATTTTGGAAATTTCAGCCTCATACTGCAAGTCCCCAAAATCCATTTTAGAGGCAACCACCTTATTGAAATTATTGACTGCTTCACGGGAGGCAGTTTGCTCAGAAAGTCAAGCTACCTTAACAGCTCCCTCAGGGCTATATGCCAGCAGCCAGAGCATGTATAGCATCTTCTTTTTCTTTATCTCTCTCCTCTCCAACTCTCTTCCTCCTCCACTACACTTCTTCTTATCTTTCTCTTTCCTTAAAATGCACAACCTCCTCGATCTCCTGGTGCTCTGGCGCTGTCAGAGTTGGATTAACTCTGTTAAACCATGTTTAAAATTGAAGCAGGTGTGGTTTGCTGTGGCATGTCATGTAGCCAAAGTCATTTCCTGGGGCCGAGACTTTAAGGCAGGTTTAAAAATGAATTCTGAGCTCAAATTATGCAAGAGTAAAGCTACCATAAATTCAAAAATACTGCCCAGGTAGAGAATCAGGCATTTATTATTAGAGACGTGCTTTTATTTCCAGTGCTTTTTTTAATTTATTTCTAGGCATTGTTGATCTGCTCCCGTACACTGTGTTCATTTGTTGTTGCTGCTATTTTCTGTTAATGCAAACTCAGCACTTCCTCCATCTGTTTCACATTAAAACCCGTCGAGCAGTTCAGGGTAGGAATTATTCACCTCCCTGCAAGGCCTTTTTTTGTGAAACATCAACAGGAAGTTTTCAGTTATGCAGCTTCAAATAAAGGAGATCGATATCCCTGTTAAAAGAGAGACCTGCCACTGATGAATTTAATACACATTTAATGCACATATATTGATCATGTGCTTTTTTTTTGTCGCTTTCATCTGTGTTCATGGATGCTTTAACCCTTGATTTGACATTTCATGTAGGTGTGTTGTATTGATTAGATCAGCAGTGACATACTACAGCAGTACAGGTGGTTCACCGATGTATCTGCAATTTCTTTTTATGCCTTTGAAATAGCGTTTTTAATGCCAGAATCAATATATTTGCTTTATTTGTCTATGCAGAGGTAGAAGGAAGTTGTCACTTTTATTGTTGTAGTCTGAGTAACGTGATCCGTTTTGTATCTGTCAACCAAAACAAACTACAACGAGGGAGTACGAAACAGCAGAGGGTCCACTAGGATACGACCTGCACGACTTCACGTTAAATCCAAAGCGGTAAACACTACACATACAGTAAAATATGGAAATATTTTACAGGAAAAGCAGAGCTTTTGGCTGTAGAGCACCATCTACTGACATTTATGTTACATGAATCCAAATGGCCCCGATGGAGCTGAACATGGATGTATAAAGAGAACGGAGCGTAGCAACAGACTTGGCAAAGTCAGAGGAAGTCTACACATGTGACCACATCCGGTTTTCAAAATAAGGTGTTAACAAAGGGAACAGTTTATACGAAGTACATATATGGAAATATGATTGATTGGATTATATTCACTAGAAGTATAAAACATCGCATGTCCCTTATAAATGAAAAAGAAAATGCCACTAATTACTGAGGGAAATGTCTTTATTCTTAAAATTTTGGGTTGCTGGCAAAAAATTTTAAATTTCAGTACATCTTTGACTACATACTGTATATGTTGAAAATCAAACATTTTTGTTTTAATTTACATATTTTGAAGGATTCAACTTTTCCCCACGGTTTAGTATTAAAAAAGTTAACAAAAACAACAATAAATCATAATACTGAATTGCAATGCATAAAAATCACAGTACATATTGAAAATGAGGCAGTGTCCAAATGCAGGGAAGACAGGAGCAACAGCAATGGCAGAAAGCAGAAAGCAACAAGAATGAGACGGCAAAACTTGATTTGTGATAAACAAGATGAGCCACAAATATGACAGAGCACAGATCTGCTGTGACCTGGTCTGCTTCGCTAACGTTGGATCAAATCAAGTCAAAGTCTCAGCAGGATGACAGACAAGAAGAAGAAGAAGAAGATCTACCTTTATTAGTCCCACAATGGGGAAATTCAATTTACACTCTGTTAAACTCATACATGGTACATGCAGACCTGAAACACACATACATGCATTAATGGAGAGATGTCAGAGTGAGGGGGCTGCTCCTGACAAGCGCCCCGAGCAGTTGGGGGTTTGGTGCCTTGCTCAGGGGCACCTCGGCAGTGCCCAAGAGGTAAACTGGCACCTCTCCAGCTACCAGTTCACACTCAGTTTTTGGTCCATGTCGGGACTTGAACCGGTGACCCTCCGGTTCCCAAGCCAACTCCCTACAGACTGAGCTACTGCCGCCCCCAAGTGCTGAACCGAGAGCCTGACCCACTGAGTGGGAACAGGGCAGGTCCATGGAGGAGGAAACGTGAACATTCCTGCTTTGGATTTAGTTTGAGTAGTCTGTAAAGACACCTGATTCATCTGTACTTGATAGGACTCACCAGAAATAAGTATTAAGCTGTGACCTTGAGTTTCTTTCATTTGGAAATGCGATGCAACCCCAGTCTGAAGAGTCATGTCTGAATTCATGCAACTTTTATGTCGCTCTAGATCGACATTCGTCACCATTCTGCGCTGGTGGGAGTCACACGGTGAATACAAACCTGAAAGACGTGACGCGTCTTGTGGAGAGGCGCTGACAGATTAAAAGTATTGCTCCACAAATAATGACAAATTTGTCTCTCTTTCTCCTCATCCTATCTTTCTCGCTCTCCCCTCATCTTTCTTCTGCTCATGAATTTGCTGGCTTCCACTGAACATCGACATAAATTAAACCGTAAACACTGACTTCAGTGGCCTCCATGTTTATTTCCGTATGACAGTGAGCTATGTGTGGTGTCTAGAGGTGACCCCGAATAGTCGACTATTCAACCATTTGATCTAAGGAGCTGCATTCAACTGCCAATCTCACAGCTGAAGCATCGCAGTGATGGGAAAACGTGGATATGAAACAGGATCATTCCATCCTGGCTATATGAGGGTGCTGAATGTCTGATTTTACATAGAATCGCTTGGTTTCTCCCAGTAAATCATGATAAATAGCCTATTTTTGTATAAATATCAGCCTATTAATAATGCTGTTAATGAAGATTTGAAAATGATTCGCTCAATGACTCAATCAATCTCCGCAGTGTGTGTGAATAAGTGTGAAGTCACCATGTAGACTGTTTAAATTTCCAGGACCATCGGAGCAGCAGCTTGGTGGCTCAGAAAGGCTAAATAACAGCAACAAAAGGCTACTGTTTCAAAATCTACTTAATATTTACAACCACGAAACACAAGCAGACTAAGAAACTGTGTCTCTAGTTTATCGATCTCTGCTCTGTTTCAGTACTACAGACAGTGATGCATAGGCACACAAACACACACAAACAGTCCATTATTCTGAAACAACAGCTCAGCGATAGTCACACGTATCTCGGCTAATTATTTTGTTGTTTTTACTGTTTTTCTACTGACATATAAAGCCTAAACAGAGGGGGATCAAGAGCAAAAACAGAATGAAAACATATAGATAAAAAATTTAAAAAATGGGCATAAACAGCCTAAAATAAATAAATGAATAAATAAATAAAATAAGAAGAACTAAGGTTTGCAATATGAACGTAGCGGTCCCCAGCCTTTTTTGCGCCACAGACCAGTTTCATGTAAAACAATATTTTTGCGGACCGGCCTTCAAGGTGTGGGGGATAAACATAATGAAATAAAATAATACTACCGGCATAAAGTGTGTAAAAACATACATATCACCATTATGCTGAATTAGTGGCAGCCTTGAGCTTGACTCTCTGCAGCGAGTCGGTCCGATCGAGGGGTAATGGGAGGCAATGACCCCCGAAGTGTGTTCCTGACGTCCAGTCCAGATCTCTACAGAGATCGGATGCTGGAAATGGAAGCAGGATTTTCACTGTTTTTTTGGCGATCTCAGGGTTTTCTGTCTTGATTTTGATCCAGAACACCAGCAGGGTTGTTGTCTGAAACATACTTTTAAGGCCTTTTAAGGTCTCCATGTGTTGAAGCAGTTCTGAAGGCTTCATTGCCTCTTTTACTAGCCTGTCACCACATGCTATGCAGAGAATCACCTGTAGCGATATCCCGTATTTTAGATAAAACTCCTGATATTGTCTTTTAAATGCAGCCTTCTTTTTCTTGGAAGTCGTAGGCTCTTCCTCTTCTGTCTCCTCATTGGGCCGTTTCCCCTTTCCAAAGAAGCTCTCCAAAGACGCTTGTTTTTTACTCATTTTTGCCGCTTGTGGGCTTCATTTTTGGGGGGGTAAGGTATCGTATCATGTGACCGAGACAAGCGTTTTTGTGTCAAGAGGCAGAGAAGCACAGACAAATGTATCCGGCTTATCAGATGACCCAGTACCAAATGACCTAAGGACCGGTACCGGGTCACAGCCCGGTGGTTGGGGACCCCTGGCCTAAATGACAACAGCATGCACTAACGTACCATATATTACGATCTGTTATGGCAACAACACCAAATTATTTCTCTTGGAAGAGCAGAAAAGCGCCCCAGCTGCTGGCATTCGGTGGCACACTACAGACACTGGTCATACACTGTAATGTTTTCATAATACTAGATTAATATTTCCACATTATATGAATGCATTTTAAACTTAATATTCTCTGAGTTAGTTGGTATGATTCTGTCCTATTTCTATACATGAACAAACCCCAATAAGTCAAAATATAACTATATTATAATAACTATATTAGTCATCAGAGAAATGAGGGAATGAAATGCATTTTGACTGATTTAAAATGACCTAATTTGTCACAAGTATTATCCATGGGACTGATCCACAGGCTCTCCCTTAAAAATGTGCTGATCTCACCACAACTAATCAGTAGACTAATGTTAGCCTCATCCATACACCTGTCTCCATGCTACATTACCCCTGTACTTTCTCTACCGCAGTGCTTCTGAAAGTGGGTCTGTGGCATAAAATAATGAACCATAAATTATAAAACTGTGCTGTATCATTAGAAAAGTACATATCTACAGATGAGGACCATTTCTGCCAGTAAAACAAGCTCATTGTGTCTGTTACTCCCACCCACGTTAGCTTTGGGCCAGTAGAAACTCACATCCCGTTGATCGCTGCTCCTAAGCTTGGCTGTTAGCTCTGGGCCAGACCAGATGCGTCAGGACCGGGTGGCGGCTGCGTTACCTGTCGTTTTGCATTTCAGCGTCCAGTTTAACAGGTTAGAGCGGTCACACCTCCCACATGTGATGCTCGTCTCATGCGCACCTCGCACCAGTATATTGCATTTGTTGGCAAGAGAGCAAAATGCATCATGTGTCTTCAGACGCTAGTGAACTAAGCCACGAGTGCAGCCGAGCTAAGGCAACATCTAATCATCTAATATGGTATTAACATAACTCAAAGTGAAATGTGTTGAAACAGATCTGACATATTTTGGTTGGAAGAACACAGACAGTCTCAACAGCATCTAAGAGTACAAACGACATTATGCTTAATCTGTGTTACGATTATGAGGAGGTCCTGGACAAGTTTTCTCCCCTGTAAGGGGTACCTGGCCCCAAAAAGTTTAAGAACGCCTGCTCTACAGGCTACTTTTGCCTGAGAGAAAAAAAGTCAGTGAATTGGGTTCAAAACATGCAATGTGATAAACTGTCTGATTTAGGACTTTTTTTTTAATCTAAAAGTACATATCCAACAAGATTTCCTCAGTGATGTCTCCATTTGTAGGTGAGGCTTCAGTGAAAATGGTGTGGCTACAGGGGAGAGACTGCATGAGGTGTCAGCTATCCCAGGAGGACGGGTATTAACCTTTCTAAAGCACTGGGCTGTGCTTTTTGTTTGACCGCGGTTGTACATGAGCAGACATCCCTCAGTGTCCACAAACACACTTGTCTCCGACGTACGAGTCGCCACCTGCGTCCCGAATCACCTCTGACTGACAAATGACAGCAGAGTGAGTGTTTCCTGCTGCTCTGCTCGTACCACACAAACCTCTCACCCACACAGATCGCACACAAAATCACAAAGGAGCACGTTGACAAGTGCAGTTAGCATCACCTTGCTTTCACCAGCCCTTGTGTCCCACTTCACCTCTGCAGCCTGAGAGACAGTCTGAGTGACAAATGACAGCAAGGGTCGAATGCTGCTTCACACTTGTGTTTGTCTGCTTGCCTCACTGCTGTCACCTCGCTCTCTCTAGTCGTAAAAAAAATAAATCTAAACTGTTACATCACTGGAGAGAGTAAGGACGTAATCCTGCAAGGCGCCGTGGTTAGATTATGGCTTTCCACACGCGTACAAATAATTCAAAAACTTTCCAATGACTTTCAAGATGTTGGGGGAAAATTCAAGCACTTCAAACCATCTACAATTATTTTCAAGACAAGATGTTGTGCTATCACATCTTTAAACCCACTTCTACTTCCACTGCAGAGTACTACATGCTTTTATGTCCTTAAAATATCTTCAGAAATCCATTAGTGACTCAGGTTTCAGTGCCGATTCTTCAACCTTTAAATTACCTTTAACCTTTAAAAACAGACCTCCCTTGTTTGCGTGATAAATGGATTTAAAATAAAATAAACATAATAGTTAGAGCATTCATTCATTCATTCATTCATTCGTTTCTGACTTTCACATCCTCGTGCTGTATGCTTGCAATAGCACCATTACCTTAGTATCAAAAATGTGTGCGTGATCCGCTCATAAAAAAACTAACTTAAAAAAATGTACATACTAGAGTGTTCAGAAATATTTTGTTTGTGTTTCTACATTTAGAAAAAAAATTTGGATGAATGTGTTTATTTATGGCAAAATAATATTCCCATCAATTGCTATAGTTTGTTGGCTGGCGTAACCTTGTAGCTTAGTTTGTACAGATACATAATGAAGCATCACAATAAGCAGAAATACCAATGTATGGCAGACCCCTTCTACTGCAGCGTTCAGATTTAATTAGTTTTCAGTTCGGATATCTATACATATTTATCTCCTCTAATTCATTGTCACTGTCTGCAGGATGTTACTCACAGATAGAGAAAGAACTCAGATGTCCTCTTGTTGATTTGCGCTGTAAGTCTGACATGACCAGTCTCAGGAAATAGTATCTCTCTGTCTAGTCGCTTCAGTGCTTCCTCTTCAGCCCCTCTGAGCTGCAAAACATGTTCTAAGACACAATCTGAGACCGGCTGAAACACGGATGTCAGAAAGAGAAACAGATCTGTTTAAGTCTGTTGGATCTATCTTACATTCTGCCCTCAATACTTACTAACTTAAGCAGTTTCTGGCATTGAATTGCTTATTAATATTAAGGCACTTTTTGGTGATTTACCCTCTGATACGCACATATACCCATCTTTGTCTTTTTTAGGGGGTACGGGGGGTTTAGGAAGAAGATGTCACATCGAAGTGATGTACGTCATCTGAAAGCTGAGAACCTGAAGATTAATTTGAGATGCAGCACTGTGCGTCAAGTTCTTCTAGTCATAAGTTAGAAATAAACATGTATTCATTAATACATTAGAAGGGCAGACAGTTGATTTTGTACAAATCTACCTGTGAAATCGCTGCTTCCCAGTCAAAACCGTGAGTCCAAATCAAAAAAGACCAAACTATTGTTATCATCAGAGAGAAGAGACTCTGCCGAACGCGTTGACGTTCGACCACGGTATCAGTTTGGGAAAACTAGTAACTTTTGCTCTGATTCAAAAACTTGTGTCAGATTTAACATGGGCTCCTATGGGAATGTAGCCTGAGGTTGCTGTCACTTCCAGGCATTTTTAGTTAAATGTGTCAGTCCAACTGATTCTATAGCTACATGACTGTGACCAGCCCGAGATTTCCTACAATCTGACCTAACATTTATCTATGAAAAGTGAAAATTGTGGGCGCGAGAGCAATTTGTTTGATATCCTGCACTCTAGCTGTGATATCACTGTGAACGTTTCATCCAATACACACCCATTATGAAATCTGAAATGGTCTGAAAAAAGCATTAAACTTAAACTGTGATCATTCAAAAACTAATAGTTTAATTAATAGTTCAAAGTCTTGTGAGCAGTTTAAAGTTTAAATAGTGTCTGTAGCTGAAAGTGTGCGGGAGCAACAGCATTTCAAAGTGCAGCATGTTTAAGATGATTTCAACATTTACTCCATTGACACTGTAAAAAAGATGTGAAGAAGGTTAATATTTTAAAATGTCAGTAATAATGTTGTTAAATAGCTGAATATTTTGATAGCCGAACAGTTTCTGTAGCTGAAAGTATGCAGAAGTACTTAGGGGTCAAAAATGTATGGAGGAAATAGAGGAAGTTGAGGAAAACCTATAAGAACAATACTGTCATACGTTGGCTGTAACACAGCATTCGCAAAATAAGAGGTCATTGTATTGTGGGTTAGAGCTAGAAGTATGGTTGGAAGGCACAAAGTGGGTGATGCCATGAACATTAAACCAATGCAATTTGTGTTACTTTGTATTAACAGTATTGTCATTTGTTTATTTGCATCAAACAGCACAAAAGTAGAAGAAAAGGTAATTGAAAAAGTGGCAAGGCATGCACTGTCTCCTCTACAGTTTCAAGAGTATACATTATGAAAGCGACACATGAATCCTAACAGCTATTCAGCCCACACATTCATGTTCTACATTATCTCAACAGTCTCAACAGGGACTATTTAAAAGGTGACAAGTCAGAGTGCCAATATTGACTTGCTGATATCCACTATGGCTGCAGTCATGTATTTGCCTTTCTAACACAAGGATCACGTTTAATCCATAGTGCATTTGTGTTGCTGAAAATTGCATGTGGTGTGCAAGCATATTAATGCTCAACTCACATGAAACATTTTTATGACATCAAATCTGAGTCAGGCCAAACATTTTCACTACAGAAACGTCATCCAAAGTACAAGGTAACTTCATTATAATTATTATTAAGTTTTTCGGTACACTGCAGAATGTAAAGTCAACTGCAGACTTCTCCTTTATACAGCAATGCATCGGCAACAAAACGATGTAACAGTAACGACCTTCTTTGGAGACTAATATATGTGATCGAATGCTGGCAGCCACACACCTCTGACTTTTATTCAACAATGTCAGGGACCTAAACTGTCACACTAACAGGTTTCTGCTGACAGCCTCAAAGTGATGCATGAAGCATTGTCAGACTGAGTATCCTTCTGTCTTGATCACTTTCTCACCTCTGTCTTTAAACCAAGCAACTGGAAAGTGATCTCCTCTCAGTCTCAGTCAAGAGAGCAACGATGTCTATTCCTGAATCTATTGCCATGACCTCAATCCCTCTCCACTGTCACTTGTTGAGACTAATAATAGAGATCGATATAGATTCAATGATGGCGAGGCAGCAGGTAGGGCTACGCAATACATGAAATATTGATCGCGTTCACCATTTTGGCTTCCCACAATTAACCAAACATGGTTGACTGCAGTATTTATGTAGAAAATGCTCTGCTCATAGTGAACTCTGCTGCATTAATCAAGCACTTCCTAAACTAACAGCTAGAGATGCACCGTCAATCAGCAGCCGATCAAAGCCAGACGGTTTTCAGCCGTCTCTGTATCCAGGTTTTTGCCGGTCACACACGTGTAGCCGCCACATGATGGCATACAAACACATACAACATGGTCAGTGAAGAGAAGACATAAAGCTACAATTTGTCACAACTGCAAGTCCAAAATAATCTGCGGCGAAACAACTTTAAAAACATCTGAAACAACTAACTTAATCAGACTTAGTATATTGTAATTCATTACCATGGTGATGCTCAGAGTAATCAAAGTGATCGGCTCGTCTATTGACGGCACAAAGCTAAAGAGCTCTGTTAGCAGGAGTTTCAGAGTTGTTCCATTAAGGCGTGTTTAAGCTCTACTCCGTTAAAATGAGTATTGGACGATGGTAAATTATAACCCTATCATGAGGCTTTCAAATGTAATCTTGCAAAATATAATTTTTGGCAGGAAACTTGAATAACGATAACAGAACTTGTACATTTTTAGTTGGAATTTAGCGCAACATGAAAGTGAAAGCAGCGCTCTGTTTATTTAAACGTTTAAATTTGTGATAAACAATCATGTTCTCAATATTGATAAAAATAATTGCGATAAGCATTTTGGCCATAATCGTGCAGCCCTAGCAGCAGGTGACTATGTGTTGGCTCGACATCACTGTGTGATGTGGTGCTGTGTGCCATCCATTAACATGGTGGTGCAGCAAGACTCTCACACACACAATTGCCATTGCAGAATAAAGGGAATAAAACCACTCTGCAATCTGTATCTGTGGCTTTAATTCAATTTAGATTCATAACATCAAATCCTAACAATAGGTCTAGACCATACTCTATAATTTAGAGACCCAACATTTACATTGATCCCTTTTAGTCTTCATATGGTGGGAAGCACTGCTAACACACAAGCACCACTGACAAAATATGCATTTAAAATCAAACGTTACATATTTTAAACACATTCTGCTGTGTTTGTATAACAATAACAAGCGCTGAATCACACTGTATGTGCCCTACCACTTCGGATGTATCATTAGAAACCGACATGTCATGATGGCTGACTTATGGACCCGGTGTGTCTGTCTGCATCACTCGTGCACGGAGTAGAAAAATAAACCAGGTGACCCAGCATTCATCCCGTCCCCGCTACCAGATATGTGACTGGTATAATGGGTTGTGGGTGACAGATCATCATTATTGGATCCTGTAGCCACCGGCTCCCCTGTCTGCCAATCACTCGCCTCCGGAGAGCACCCACACAGAGAGCACGTCTTCTCCCACTGTTGGGATTGTTTCTGAGTGACAAGCATAACAAAAATAAACCTGCTATAATCTATTGGCTCCATATTGACCCGTTGCTAGCCAACACATAGAAAATAAAGGAACAGAGTTAACTATCTTAAATGTCTGTGACGCTTCACATTTTTGAGTGACACACTGAGTAATAGGTGATAAAACATGTCTGGCTTCATCCATCATGCATGTTTTTTTTCTGTCCGTCATTTCTGCCCACTGTTTGGAACTGCCAAAAATGTGTATTTTTTCTGTCTGTCTGACAAGTTGAAATTGCACACTATCTTATCACTGTTATATACATAAGTGGTGTATGAAACATGAAAAAGACAAGGAAGAAAAAGGATTTCTGTGTTGTATAATACTAGCTGTTGATATTACCCTAAAGGTAAAACATACTAACAAATATAATATGTGACAGCGGCTTTCTTGAGGGACAAGTGACTGATCTGGGTTTTTAAATCCCATGCCAACTACTTGGTCACTTGTCTGCTTGGAAGTGATATGGCCTGAATACCAAACAGGGTGGAAAATATCACGACTGGCTACACTGCTGATGGACAAGTTGTGGTGGACGTTTGTGTGTGCCTGTCCATGTTGATATCAGGGTGCATCCTTTTTTTTTTCTGAGCACATGCCCTTCAACCTGTGTTATGAAGGGATGAGAACCCACCTGAAGTGACAGCATCTTGTGGACATATGTCCTTGCAGGGTTCATAAAGATCACCCACCAAGCCCCAAATTCATCTAGATTTTCCGTTTGGCGAGTCAAGGCTTTACACCACACTGGCAGGTAAATGATTGTACCAAAATCGTCACGTAATAAAAAACTATGCTCAATTACACTGAGCACCTCTACTGCGTTTTTTACATTTATGTTTAACAACAACTGGATACAGCGTTGGAGTCGGGGCAAAATGGTTCGACTTCTGTCTGAAAAAAAAAATAGCTTTGTGTTGTTAATTGATTTCTAATAATAAATATATACAATTTTTTTGCATAAAGCATCATATTTGTCCACTCTCATGTTGATAAGAGTGTTAAATAAAAGTACTTTTTGAACAAATAAAAACAAAAGTATGATTTATTTGCGATTAATCACGATTAATCACAGACAATCATGCCATTAATCACGACTGCATATTTCAATTTACTGACTGCCATAATTTATACACAAATAAATTGCAATTGCATGTTTTGAAGGAGATGTAATGCTGGAAGTAGGAAATGTTGTTACTTGACATATCTGGTTAAGTTGGAAAATTGGAGATACTGA
The DNA here is from genome assembly GCA_947000775.1 of Pterois miles. Lineage (NCBI taxonomy): Eukaryota > Metazoa > Chordata > Actinopteri > Perciformes > Scorpaenidae > Pterois > Pterois miles. The sequence goes on from CAMQGK010000328.1 coordinate 4,059,837, forward strand.
ACCTCAGTAAAATATTCACTGATCCTTTGGTTTTCAGCTGGTTTGAGATTCGGTGACCGCAAAGGCCAGAGATTTATTCTTGTGCTCACCGGATCCTGTTTGTGAGACACTCAAAATAAATGTCAGGAAAGAACTGAAGCGTTCAAGTGTCATAACATCAGATTAGATCTTCACATATTCTATCACAGTGTGGTCAGGATGTCGCTTTTTTTTGGACACTTTTCAAGTGGCAGCAAAACAAATTAACTACAATGACCTCTTAAGCAAGTTAAGCCTATATGAACAAGATAAGCCGAGTTGTTTGACATGCCGTACAAAAAAAGAGGCGGACAAGCAGTTGAAAAGAAATTTCTCTACGAGTGTAGTGAAGTTGTGTGTGTGTGCGTTTTTGTGTTAAAATAAACCTTGCTTATTGAGTCTTGAGTGACATCAGGTGATGAGGTTATCAGATCCATGTCTATCCATCAGCCAAGTGTTTGTGTGTGCCGATAGGAAAAGTGTGTATGTGTCTGAATAAAACAGTGCCTCATGTATGAGTCTCTTTTAGGTGGTGGGTATTTGTGGGTGTGTTTGCCAATCCATCAGCGCAGTGTGTACATGGCAGCATGTAGACAAATGGGGAGCGATACACAGCACGGACGTGACATGTATTAAATTCTCCACGTGAATATAAGTGAGCGCAAGTGTGTGTTCAAATTTCCTATACGTCCTATATAATCATCTTCATAAGCGAGACTAAGCGAGTGTGTATTTGTATGTGTGTGTGCGCCCCTAGCCTACAACCCAAGAGTCTTGTTTGTATGCTGTCAGTCACTGCAGACAGCCATTGGCTAAACAACATGGGAGAGAGTAATTGAGAGAGATGGAGAAAGAAGCGGGAGGAAGGAAGAAGAGATGAAAGAAAAGGGGGAGATATACACATGGGAACAACGAGGGAGAAAGGCGAGACAAAGGAAGCTGGCGACAGATATAGAGAGAGCTGCAGGGAGGGAGAGAGAGAGGGAGAGGGAGAGGGAGAGGGAGAGAGAGAGAGAAGGCGACAGTAGCAGAGAGAGCAAGAAGGAAACTTAAAAGAGAGAGAGGGTGTGTGTGTGTGTGTGTGTGTGTGTGTGTGTGGGGGGGGGGGGGTGTAGGCTCCATACATTATGAAGGATGAGTCATGAGTATTGAAGAACACACACACACACACACACACACACACACACACATATATAGAGTCACCTTGGTGCTATAAGCCTCTATCCCCAAGGTCTACTTGTCGCTTTACAAGAGGTGTGTTTCAGCGTAAAGCTGTCACATAAGATGCTACAAGTCTGCCGGCTGAGAAAATAACGCACCAAACTCAAGGCTTTAGCACAATACGAACCAAAACTAAATAAAATGTTAACACCTGACAACAGCCTGTGAATATAGAGCAGTCATTACAACAGATGTGCTTTCAGAGTCAGGTTACGTCACACGGCGGCTGGATTCTCACGGTCTTGTTGGGCGTCCTGTGAGCAGCTACTGGCAGCGACGGCCGTGGATTAGCTGTGTGTGGCGACACGAACAGTCCCAGTGAGCTCTTACTACGGTTTATGTCCAGCATATCTCCAACACGTCATCACGGTGAACCTTGCGGCTCGACTGCTAGCGGCCGTTAACGGTTAAACTTTGGAAAAAACTTATTGGATGCTAGAAACTACACTGTAGGATAGACGATGAATCCAGTGCATTTCATGAGACTAACTGGTACATGGGGGTTCAAATAAAGCCCAGAGAAAGCCTGTCTGATCCACCCAGTTGACACGGGTGCAGCAGAGTGATCTGGTAAGTATGGAGACTGGAAAGTATTCTTGACCACGACACTGAGCCCCCAAGCTGTCGTGTAACAGGCCCTGACAAAAATTAATTTCCACATGCAGCGGTGGAAAGTGCTGCGCTTAAAGTTACGATCTCAAAGAACTCCATTTCACGGCGCCTACAGCAATAAGCCATAATTGCAGGTGTGTTTTTTTGGTTCTCACTTACCAGAGATCCAATCAGTGTTACCTTTCCTGGGAATGACGCCACGGGGACCCAGCTCATAATACTGGGAATGCAAGAAATGCAAGTTTGAGGTACTTTACTCGAGTATTTCCATTTTCTGCTACTTTATACGATCACAATCAGAGGAAACTATTGTACTTTCTACTGATCTACATTCATTTGATAACGTAAAGAGGAAATTAAATGTTTAACCAAGTAAAGCTGGTTTACTAAAAAGACTTCTACTCTAATAAACTATTATAAAAACAATTTTCAGCATTTAAGAGAAGATCCTTTTCATCTTTTTGTGACAGAGTGCCGCCATGTTCCCGTACTCTAGTCTGACGTTACTCCGCTGGTCGGCTCGCTTGAGTTAAAGACGGCGACTGAGGAGACACAGGACAGATTGTTCTTGGATGTAAAGATGAGTTTTACAATGTTAAAACTAAGGACAAAATCTGTGTAACTCAGCAGAGCCAACCAACAGAGTGACATCGCAGGCTAGAAAATGCTTTTAACGGATCATCTTAAACTCGTAAATGCTGAAAATTGTTTGTTTTATACTAATTTATTAGAGTGGAAATCCATTTACTTCCATCTTAACTTGGTTGAACGTTTCATTTCCTCTTTAAGTCACTAGTAACTTTGTAGATTCAGATTAAAAACACAAAAAATAATGAAACATTTATTATAAAGTATTAAAACCTTATTGATCCCTGAGGGGAATTTACAAGTTAGCCAGCAGTGGATAAAGGAATTAAAATCAGCCCCACATTTACCAGCCGCAACGCTGTGATTACTTTTAACTGTGATTTGGCAAAAGAGAGAGCCATGCCTCTGTAATTACTTAACCTCAACCCCAAAAATATGTTTTACAAAGTGCCATCAGTAAATAAGCAAACAATAACTACAAGTGTAACACGTCTCTGGTTTGGATTAAATGTTGTTTATACTGGCTTGTACCATTTTGTTCACTTTTCATGTTATGCTACTGAAATAAGGGAAACGCATGTCTAAAGCTGGCAGGTTTTCTTGTAGTTAGTCAGTTATGCTCATATATTGTTGATCTTTTTCTTAATTCAGGAGCACAGATATAGCTGGCTGGGCCGGTGCTGTTACAGTAGCTCATAGCAAGAAGGTGCTGGTTCAAAACCATATCCAGGGTCCTTTATGCATAGAGGTATTTCTCTTTTCTTTTGCTTTCCCCAGTACTGTTATGCATGGAAGTGTCATACTGTGCTGACAGACACTGCCCTGAAAAAGTTGCTGGCCTTAGATTTGAAGTTGGTTCCCAAGAGACATTAACACTGGACGTGTCTCTACTAGCGCTGTCAAAGCTAACATGACACTAATGTGTTAACACAAATTCATTTTAATGTCACTAATTTCTTTAACACATAAGTGTAATTTTTAGACTGTAGCAGGCTCGGTTTAAAAGCTGGAGTGAAAACAGATTGAATCCACTGGTACCAACCATGTCTTACCAGCTTGTCCCGAAGGAGACTACATGACGGCATGGCCATTTTAAAAGTCGACCCTTGACCTCTGACCTCAAAATATGTGGCTGAAGTCTCCTTTTTACAGACATGCCCACTTTATGATAATCCCAGTCAGTCTGGATCAAGTCATTGTCAAGTCAGCACTCTGACACACTGACAGCTGTTGTTGCCTGTTGGGCTGCAGTTTGCCATGTTATGATTTGGGCATATTTTCTATGCTAAATGCAGAACCTGTGAGGGTTTCTGGATAATATTTGTCATTATTTTGTGTTGTTTATTGATTTTCAATAATAAATATACATATATACAATATATACATTTGCATAAAGCGGCATACGAGCCCACCTCCATGTTAATATTAGTATTAACTACTTGACAAATCTCCATTTAAGGTACATTTTAAACAGATTAAAAAAAAAATTGCGTGATCCATTTGCCATTAACCACGATTAACTATGGACAATCAAGCAATTAATTGCAATTAAATACTTAAATCGATTGACAGCCCTAATTTATATTTGCTCATTCACGACACAGTAATGTCTTACTGTACAGTACGTCACCTCCCTCAACAGCACAGATGTTGTTTTAAAGCTGGAGTCTTTACTTCCTTTCACACGAATACAAATCAATCACTTTTCGTAGCCTATTAACACGCCGTCCACATGCTTAAAACAAAAATCAATTGCAGTACTTGTCACAGAGAAAACAAAGCTCTTCTTTCCTCCAGTCGTTAGGCACAGATGGCAATGAAATGAATACTGTAGAACGAGCAAATCTATTGGAACACACAGTCTTGTGGACATTTAAAAGAGTTTCCTCTGACAAATGGAGAACAATTGAGGGCTGATATTAAATTCCCAGCTGTATCTGTTTTGTCCCTCAGTGTGATTGTAAAACAAAACAGCGGCGGCATGTAATTTTTCTCTTGGAGGCGGTGGGTGGTGTGATCCAGCCTGGAGTCTGTTTCAGTGACAATGAACCAACAAAACAACGAGAAAGACCTTCACAGCAATAATGAGGAGGTTGTTCATAGAGGAAGCAAGATATGTCATATTTTCTCCCTCTTTTTTATCACCAAATCTCGCTCTTTTACACACATATGCAACACAGACGCATGCAGATTGAGTGACGGCTGTTATCAGCGTACTTTCGCATGAAACCGCATGAAAAGGCATTTCACTTCTGTAGCATCATGGTCACAACGCATACAGTAACACTGGTCAACTGTTGCAAAGGCCTGGCAACCAACACTGACATTTCAGTTTTCAGAGAAACATGAGAACATTTCACCAGATACTGTATATAGCATAAGAGAGGAATTAACATTGCTTTGTTTGGTACTTGGTGTATAATGCAATTATGTGTAATTTTGTAGTTTAGCTAGTCTGGTTTCAATCCTCTGAATCACTGTCCACATCTTATATTCGTTCAGTATTGAAATAAGTTTGATGTTATGCCAATCAATAGCTATTTCTGCCAGCTGGGGAAACAGTTGACCAATCAGAGCATAAGATTATGTCTGTTTTTTAAATTTTAGCTAGCTACATAGCTACCGTTCATCTGTCACAAAAATGACGACAAGCATGGATGAGGTAGACACGGTTTGGCTGTTTGTAAGTTGATTTTATGGCTGAACAACTAATTAAATATTCATCACAATCACTATTTGGGCTTCCAACAATTACATTTATAGTATGTTGATGTAAAAAGGTGTGTCCTACTCATAGAAAAATCAAGAATCAAAACTAACAGTGAGATAAGCAACATCAACCAGCAGCCGATCAAAGCCGGACAGTTTTCAGCAGTCTCATTTCTGACTCTTCTGCGGTCACACACATCAGCGCAGCCGCCACATGGATGGTTTTACGTCGGCACACGGCGGCACAGTCAGTACCGTCACATAGAGAGTTAATCACAGACTCACGGTGACTGGCTCGTCTGCGCGGAGCTAAACAGCTAACGTTAACGGAGGTTCTATTCAGTTACCTCATGATGCATTCAAGCTCTGCTCAGTAACAATGAGCGTGATGAGAAGGATGCATTCAAACGCTGGCTCTCTGCAGCTGTCTGTCAATTCAAGGAAATAGCTTTGACATAACTTTACATTACTTTCAGAGTAGTCTGATGATGCCAAGCACTGTAAAAGAAATCATACTGAGTTAAAGCGAAGCTGGTTGATAAAATGTGTGTAAAAATGTGCAGCCTTGCAGGCTTAGCACAACGTGATGCCAGACTGAGCAGGATGGCTCTTTTTTGCGATGCTGCTGCTGTGACTTCCCTAAAAGGCACATAATACAGATTGATGACACCAAAGTTTATAAAGCGGTTCATGACTTCTGCAGCATAACATTCCTCTTTTGCCACTTTTCCTGTCACTCTTCAGTGGCTACTGAAGAATGGCTGTGAAAATACAATGATACCATGAAGATTCATATGCAAACCCGACATAAATAATATGTGGCCAATGGAGATATCTAGTCTCTCCTCTCGTGGGCCAAAATGGGCTTTTTTATTTCTTTTACGATGGGAATTATTGCCCTTCATGTTTAAATGAGAATCTAATGCTGTTTATTGTTTTCAGAGCTTATTGATTGGGGGCGGCAGTAATTCAGTCTGTAGGGAGTTGGCTTGGGAACCGGAGGGTCACCGGTTCAAGTCCCGACATGGACCAAAAACTGAGTGTGAACTGGTAGCTGGAGAGGTGCCAGTTTACCTCTTGGGCACTGCCGAGGTGCCCCTGAGCAAGGCACCAAACCCCCAACTGCTCGGGGCGCTTGTCAGGAGCAGCCCCCTCACTCTGACACCTCTCCATTACTGCATGTGTGTGTGTTTCAGGTCTGCATGTACTATGTATGAGTTTAACAGAGTGTAAATTGAATTTCCCCATTGTGGGACTAATAAAGGTAGATCTTCTTCTTCTTCTTCTTATCTACGGTACTGGTGGTATTCAACTGTGACTCACGTCTCCACTGGTAACCAACTGATGTCTGACATATAAATCTCAAACAGACTTAATTCAGGTGTTCAGAACAGGGACACACACACACAATGGTGATATGCTGTACACTTGGAAAGACAGCCATCGCATGCAGAACTACTGCTGCTTTGCTGATTAGTTCTAAACTTTAAAGTTGCTACTTGATAACATGGATAAAACTCGGCCACTAGATGTCGTACTCTGCTTTCACAACAAGCAGCTGCCAGTTCGCTGTACAAACTGCATATTTTATGGGCGACTAGAGTGAGACCAAGGCAGACGGATCATGTCAAGTGACAGATAGTTCATGGTGGAGTAATGAAGTCATTTGGCAACATTTAGTTATATATAAGCTACAGGTTTAGCTTATTTTGTGCGGGGTGTTTCAAGATTCATGTAACATAATCTATGGCCATCTGAGGATATGACTAATTATTTTTGTCATTGCTTGTCTTCTAAGCCGTTATTGTAACCACTGGGGCGGGCCACGGGGGCCTAGAGCCCCATCTAGTGGGCCGCGGAGGTACTGTCGAATGGTTAGATTAACACTTTCAAAACCGAAAAAGCTCTTGTGTCTTTCGCTAAATTTTTGCAAGGAAAAACAAGGTCCCTTGCTCTCTGACCTCAAGATATCTGAATTAAAATGGGCTCTGTGGGTACCCACCAGTCTCCCCTTCACAGAGGTACAGTATATGTCTCAGCTGCTGTGATGAGTGCTTTATAATATGAAAAAGTGATGTCAGAGACAACCCTGCACCAGTAACAGCTCCAAAAAATGTGTGGTGAGGATATATGACCCTGAATTTTTTAGATCCGTAATAGCAGGCAGTGATGGGTGAGGGTAAGCTGAATATTTATGTGGGTCATTACTCCTGGCAGTGGTATAACATATTTATAGCCCAGTTTGTCATTTAACTGGGAAGGTGGTCCTTGGACATGGTTTTTACAATTACAAAAGGTTGAGAATCCCTGATCTAAGCAGAGTATACGCATCCATACCGAGTGGACCATCCACTCCTAAATACCCTCTGATACGCACCTTTCAGCACACACTGTTTGAGGGAACTGTACCGTTAGCTAACTGGACGCTACCATCACTGATGCTAAGACGCAAACGTAGCTCCTCAGGGATTGAAGCTGTTATTTTTCCCATTTTGACAATCCAACTGACAACACATTATTTGTAATGACTGGCTGTTGGTAGTTGTTGCTTTTCTCTGAACATGCCGAATTGTACTTTTATGGATTATTGATTGATAATTATTGATTGATTGCTTCACAGCAAGAGGGTCACAGATTTGAATCCAGCTTGGGGCCCTTCTGTGTGGAGTTTGGATGTTCTCCCAGTGTTAGCTTGGGTTTTCTCCGGCTTCCTCCCAAATTTAGTCCAAAGTTAGGTTAACTGATGACTCTAAATTGCCCGTAGGTGTGAATGTGAGCGTGAATGGTTGTCTGTCTATATGTGCCCTGCGATGGGCTGGCGACCTGACCACTGAGCACTGATACTGAGATATTAGTACCACACTAATTTCACTAGCTTCATCACTGAGGACAAAGAGATACCATGTGATACCAACATTGTTATACTATTGGCTCGAGAGCCTTGTTAGAAGTGTGAACTGTCATTGTCGTGCACTATAATAAATAGCTCCTTACTCCTATAATGACAGTAGCTATAGTCTGTTACCTCAGCACACACTTAGAGGGTTGTTATATGCAGTTTACATGATAAACATGGTGTATGTATGACACTGTACCATAGTAGTATGTCAAGTGTATTTCATTCATATAGCGCCAAATCACAACAGAACTTATGTCATGACACTTTTCATATGGATCAGGTCTCAACTGTACTCTTTTAATTTCCAGAGAAAGTCAGTCGGCGGCCTCGCCCAGGAACTCCAGTGAGCGGTGCATACATGCACACACACCTCCTGCTGCCTCTGTTGCAAAGTTGCTTTTTTGATCTGACCTTGCAGAGTTTGTGTTGATTCCTGCCTTTTGTTTATCCATCAATCCCTCAGTCTGACAGTAGCCCTCTCTATCTGACATAAAAGAAAATAAATATGATGCCAGCAGGTGTCAAGAGGGATCCTCCTTCCTCTCGCTCTGTCTGAAATGGTAAGAAATTGGATGGCAAGTTGCTCCCTGTTGGGTGTCAGAGGGGAGTATTTTTATCATCTGTATCTGTCAGATGAAAATGCCTGGTCGCCAAGGTCCTTTCCAAATGGTGAATATGCTGTTTGCCCTCTACTGTAGGCTATTGTTTTGTAGCAAATTCAGAGCGGTGCAGGCCAATTTCGGGAGCAGGGGCAGCTAAACAACTTACTAACTTACTTACCAACTGGAAAATACCATGTTGGAGATTTCAGTGGCGCTAAATTGCCGCTCAGGCTCAGGCTTTAGAGTGCTATTGCAACTGTCTGGTTCCTACTAGAGCACCAAGCAGGGCTACCATGATTTGGCCCAAACAAGCAAGACAAGTAAGCCTCTTTTCCAACACAGATCCAAAGAGAACTAGCCTGGTTTCCACTCTAACACCACACAGGTTTAGCCTGGTTTACTTTACAGCATAAACCCAGCGATTTTGCAGGCACTGGACTGTGCAGATCTAAACTCACTCAGCTGTGTTAAAACATGGCTGGAGCAAAAAAAGCAGAAGAGGTGTCAGTTGAGGACAGGCTTAACAAGAGCTGCACTGCAGAATTAAACAGGGCTGCTCATTGCCTGGTTTCCATAGAAGATGAAAAATGGCTCATCTCTTTCCAATACAGGACCATACTAGAATAAATTGGTCCCCAATAACAGATCAAAAATAAAGACTACTCATTAGACTGGTTTATATTTCCCATTTCCATTTCAAAGAAGGCCATTTGGCCTCATTATCCTGATTCCCTCTGTATTGTCCCTGCGTTGCTTTCAAAGTCTGCTGTACTAAGTTTGTATTGTAAAGGTTAAAGCAATTTTCCCTTTGAAATTTACCATCCAGTCTCTGTGACAATGTGAAACTGAGATAAATTAGAGACAGAGAAAGACGGATTCCCCTGTTGATGACATGAGCGCCTTCCTGTAAACAGTCATTTTCAACTTAACCTTCTACATCCAGTATCACATAACACATTTATAGAAACAGCACTATAAACATGTAACATTTAACTTATGTTATACAACAGCTACTTCCACACAAGCCAGCTGACGGCTAATAAACATGTTACAATTACTAATAATTTACAGTTTGCTGTGTTTATTGGTTTCTATGCCATCCAGTGATCAGTTATGTTTTCTCTTTCAGTTATGTTTTCTCTTTCAGTTATGTTTTCTGTTTTTATGATTTGTCACATGATCTCTCACACTGGTATTGCTGCAATTTGATTAAGCTCACCCAAGATGAGTAAATGTAATGTCATTCTGACTCATTCATTCACAGTTATTTACTTGGTGCATATGGATCTGTGAAGAGGATGTCCTCAAATCTTAAATATGTAGGAATGGAGACTGGGTATTGCCTGACATGGAATATATCACAAGATTGGAAGATTAATGTGCTCACATATGGTCCATTGGGGCATAACCTCCCTTTGCTTTATGCCACGGTGACTGTGATTGAATACAGCTTCCCAACAAATGAAGGGAATCCCCATTAGACAGCAATAAACAATAAATGTCAGCCTACCCTCCTATACAAAGACAAAAGAAGAGGAATTCCCCTTGATACCACCATTCCTTAATTCTTCTAACCATCCATCATCATCAATCATCTGTATATAGAAATATCCTGTCTTCTGCAATTAAATTGTGTTTCCATTTTCTTTATTTTACGTGTCAGGAAAATACATTTGTCCAACGCCACTACAAAAAAATCATTTACACCGGCACTGGACCGAATCCAAAACATTGTACATGCCTTGTAAAATGTCACAATGTACAAATAAATCAGAGGCAAACCATGGCAACGTCCCTGCGTATGTCTGCAGCTTGCTTTAAACTGACACTGAGAAATCAAGTATTTTCCTCTAATATTGAACTTCATGGCTTAAAGCATTTCTCCCGTCTGTGTTCTACCCTTTGTGGGTGTTGTCGCATCATACAACAAACTGACTTAATCATAAACCTCTTCAATACACTATACAGGAAATATATAGCAATACACCTAGCAATTGACTGCAAACATTAGCCCCCAAAACACAGTAATGTGAGTATTGCTCCTTCCTTCATGAGTCATGCCAGGAAAAGACAAATGAAATGAAAATGAACTTGATTTTCCTGTGTGTTGATGCTACCGCTGACACTCATTTACCACATCATTGTTTACCCCTTGCTGGGTAGTTGCATCCAGTTGTTAACATGCAAAGCATGGTGCTAAATGATTCATAAAACCTGCTGAATCATATCTGAAATATAAATTAAAAACATGCATATGCACTGAGCATCAAAATGCTGAAAAAAACAAGCTTTGTGATTTTTTGGTCGGCAGCAGTTTTAGTGATTTCTGCCTGTTAGTTGGCCTTTGCTATATTCAAGAGCGGCATGGTGAGGTACAGTAGCAGCTCATGAAGGACTGGAAAAACCCTAAAGTAAATTTTGGAGTACCAGTGTTACCTGTGTTACATGGTGGTCAGGCACACACCGATGACATTACGTACCCACCGCCCCCACTTTATTTTACAGAAATAATACCCATTTGGTTTGTTTTGGTGTTTCAGCATCATGTTATCAATAGACGCTACAAACTGAAAGTGAATGCATCTGCTCTATACAGATCCTCAGCTCAGAGTAGCAGGTGTCACGTTTCACACACACAGGATGACAGAGAGTTAACAGACCAAGGGATGCTGGAGGATCTGGTGTCAAAGTGAAAAGCAAATTCGCCTGTTTGGAAGTATTTCAGATTTAAACCCAAGGCTATAAGAGAACCACGATGTTAACGAGGCAGTCGCCGTCTGCTCGGCTGAGCAGTGTCAGGTGGAAACCTGAGGCCTCGAAGGAAAAGCTGGACCAGAGAGGTCAGACACACCACCACCTGACGGTAAAGATCAGAGTAAGCGCACTACACATGATGACTGTTATTTTTTCCAATAAAATGTCCGGTGCAATCGGTAACACCGGTGTCACAAGTTTATTAACCGGTGGGAAAATTGTCTCATTGTCATTGTCAGTCTTTGTCTCTTGTGTCTTTATTAATCATAACAATGTCAGGGATTATTTGCAACAGACAATTATCAAAACTAGGGAGACGTACACAGGAAAAGAAATTGAAAAAAAGAAGAAAATTAAATATCAAAGTACCCCTTCATGAGGGTTTAGCTGTAAAAGGTTACGTCAGCTTTCGGTTTCTTCAAAGATGTAAATTATTTCAAATGTCATATAATTCCCCATTTGGCTGATAGTGAAAGATGAAAAATCTTGAAATAATAAATATGTGAAAAGATAAACATGTGAAAAAACAACTTTTTTTCTAAATATTGTTTATTGCTGAGCTCTAAGTTGCTCGACAGTCAGTCACACATCTAAACATTATAACTGAATGAGTCACATTACATTTACATTATGGAGCAGGCTACTCCCAGAACGCAGGTAGACCTATAACCCTTTTCAATTTGGAGCCAATAAACTGTTTTTACACTGCCAACAGAAAGAAAAGAGGTTGAACTTTTTACTGTAATAACGCTAACCTAAAATTGGGGGCAGACTATTTGTTTGCCTCTTTTAAAAAAAAAAGCTTCGGCCTCTTTCCACTTTGAATGAAATTGCCATGTTGAAAGGGCTCTGCACTGCGATCAATTCTTTATCGGATTTACACAGCGGCCAGAACAGGACAAGTTAGTGTCACACAATGTGGGAAACATAATAATGACAATAATATGCTGCTGATTAGCAATGACGTAGCTGGGAAACTGAGTGTGTGTGTGTGTGTGTGTGTGTGTGTGTGTGTGTGTGTGTGTGTGTGTGTGTGTGTGTACAGAGGAAATTGACTACAGAGCCAGTGGAAATCAGATGCTTTGTAATCTTCTCACCAGGTTTGTTCCATTGATACAATAGATGCAATCAGATCATCACTTTAAGATCCTTTCTCTTCTTTCCTCATCTGTTCATCTTATATTGTCTCTTCACCTTCTCTCTCTTCCCCTCATCCACACAATATAATTTGTTCTCTTCATCTCCGGTTTTCTTTAGTCCTCTCGTCTCTGTCTCTCTCATCTTACCTCTGATATCTCTTCTATTCCTCATTTTCTGCCCTCACTCCTCGCCTCATACTTTCCAGGACTCTGCTCTTTTCCCTTTACTTTCCTCTCACACATCACCTTTAAATCCTCTCATCTTTCAGTCTCCTCCTCCACCAGAAGGGGGCATCTCACAGGGAAATAAAACACTCCTCTTCTTCCTTGTAAAGAATGGAGGAGGAAAAACAGGAGGAGGACCGGGAAATCAAACTGATCTATTTTGATCCGCTCTGTTTTCAGAGGCAGGAAGTCTGGCAATCTATCCCCCCACACACACACACACACACACACACACACACACACACACACACACACACACACACACACACACACACACACATTCAGCTTTTCCACAGAGGCTGGGTAGCCTCCAATGACAAGATTGTAGGGGGGAGGAAAAAAAAAAAAAGCAGAGGGTTGAGGGATAAAAGACAAGAAAAGATTAAGCATGAAAGGAAGATGAGGGTAATCTGCCATGGGGGCCCTGGAAGGGAAGGAAGCAGGAGATGAAGAGAGAGAGGGAAGGGGAGGAAGGGGAGGGAGGAGGAAAAGAGGGGGCGAGAATGGGGTGATATGAGGCAAAAGAGGTGGTAAAGTTGCCGGGTGCAAGAGGAGAAGAGCACAATGGGACGATAAACGAGACAACAGACGGCGGAAGTATATAATCATACTGAATATAAAATGTTCACGACCACAGCAGATGCTTTTGTCTTCTGCATGGAAGCGAAAAACATCTTTGTTCCAGTGCGTGTGTGTATTTCTGTATGTACTTTTATGTAAATACAAATGAAGCGATGGTTGTTATCCCACGCATGGCAACAGCACGTTTTCTTCCAGCGCACTATGCCAGAGCAACAATGTCAGCAGCCTCTATTGTGCCCAGCTACTGTAGATTAACTATAATGTGCCCTGTGTTTGAAATCAGCACCACGCTTCTTTACAGCCCAGTCACTTAGCCATGCCTCTAATTATAAGTCTTTTGTCAGCTATGTCTTCTGTGGAATAGAAAGGATCTGTGATTGTTGACGTCACAATATCTGTGTTTTCCCTTAAAGATGATATTTTTCATCTAGATGAAATAAAAAATAATAAAATAAAACAACAGCGCACTTTCACAAGGCAAGGAGAAAACCTGGCAAAATAAAAAAAAAAAATAATGACAATACATGAATAAATATATTATTAAATGTAGTGAAAATAATATTAAATATAAATGTAGCCATTAATTAACTGATAAAATGTGACATACATATATTGATATTTCTGTTTTGTTTTGGGACCCAAGGTACCAACAGAGAGCTTTGTGCTTTTATTAAGAAAAAATATAATGACTGTGAAGTAATTATTTCTGACAACTCCAAAGTTAATGTTTTGTTTATCTCTGTGGGAGATGTCTAACGTTTGGTTTGTTTAGCCAACAGTGCGACGGCATCGGTTATCAAGAGACAAACTTTACGCGATAATAACGCGTTAACGAAAATTTGTTTTAACGCCACTAATTTCTGCTTTGTTCTGGAACGCAACTTTTTAGGTATATAGCCTGCTACAACCTAAAAAGGTGCATAAAAATATAAATATAGATATAAATTATATATAAATAAACAAGTAAATACTTAAAGATGCATGTATATACACATTTTTTCTTATATACAAAGAAAACCATCAAGGCTTCTCTCTACAAATTTATAAAGTTTTGTTTAAAATTATATTGTGAACATTTTCCGTTCACCCACCTCAGCAGCACAACAATGGTACATTAGAGTTGCATATAACTGCCAAAACTCCTAAAAGTACACTGGGAGCTACTATGGTTCCTAAAGCTTTTTGAATAGAAGCGTCCTCTAACACACAGCCGAGGCATCTCGAAGGTCCACTATCACCGAGACAAACAGCTCTACTGGGTGTATTTGCCAACCTGGCGCCACACATCGTCTAAGGATGGCCTTCATGTATCACAGCACGCCGACGCCACCCAAGGTGAAAAGGAAACAAACCTCTCACTTTCCTTGAAGAAAGAGAGCGAAACGATGAAAATGGTACATACAAAGAGACGTGTGAAAAGTCCAACCTTTTCTCAAGGAGCATTTTGTGAGTCCTCTTATTGTACAACAACAAAGAGAAATAAAAGATGACAAGAACAAGATATCATACAATGTGAGGAATGAAATAAATTCAAATGTATAGATTCTGCAAGGATGTTAACTCATTCACTGATTTCGTACCAACACCACAAAGCATACGAAGTATATCACAAAGACACTTAAAAGTTTCAGTTTTCCAGACTTTCAGCACAGGAGAATGATAACGATTCATGTTATTATTGATGAAAATGTTCTTCTCAAACTATACGTTGCTTACATTTATTGCTTTTATGGGCTTCAGGGTCAACAAATAACGAATCCTATCACAGCTCAGTTCTAGTAACAAGCTTTTCATGCTACAGGTAAGCTTCCTATTAGTATTAGAGAGAGGAGAAAAATAACACTAAACATCAAATAATGAAATATCATGTCGCAATGCTTGATCAGTTTAAAGTAAAATACATTTTTGGGGCGATAGTAGCTCCGTAGGGACTTGGCTTAGAAATCGGAGGGTCTACGGTTCAAGTCTCACATGGACCAAGTACTGGTCGCTGGAGAGGTGTCAGTTTGCCTCTTGGACACTGCCGAGGTGCCCTTGAGCAAGGCACCAAACCCCCAACTGCTCGGAGTGCTTGTCAGAGACAGCCCCCTCGCTCTGACATCTTTCCATCAATGCATGTATATACAGTAGGTCCTGTTTCTTCTTCTTCCATCCATCCATCCATCTTCAACCGTTTATCATTTTAGGGGTCGCGGCAGGGCTGGAGTCCATCCCAGCTGGCGAACATAAACCTACACGGTGTAGGTATTACTGGATGTGTAGGTAGCTAATGTCTGGTAAACACCTCATGAGAATCAAGCCGATTTTGGCCTGATTCCCCCCTCCTGACAATGGTCAGCAAAGCCTTGATTTTTTTGATGGATCTGTAGATTATCTCTCCTGATATTCCTGTACTGCGAGGTCTGTTAAGAGGGTTTTTTACACCCCCCGATCGGCTCGGAAGTCCATCCTGGCTGCAGCAGTCTCAAACCGTAAATATAAATATGATCGGTATTTATGATCAGATATCCTGTTGTGTGTGGGGAACCCCGATGGCAGCCGATGACAACGTCACGTGGGAAAGAACGGCAGCCAGTTGTGAACCAAGCTGACTGAAGCAGGACAACCACCATCGTCATGGCAGCCGCGGCTAACGGCTGAGCTAATGCAAACCACAAAGCATAAAGTAGTCGTGAAATGGACCTCAGAAGTGGAGACCAACGTAATTTCTATCCTTCATACAAAGTAGTGCATCCTCGCTAATTCTTCCTGTCTGTCATCTGCCATGTTTGTTTACACTAAAGTCACGTTTGATCGTGACAGTTTTTGCTAAATTCCCGTTTTTTAGATGGTTGTTCATGAACACAATCAGTTAGTGTGTGGTTTGCTGATTTGGCCAAATCGTTGCTCACCACACAATATAGCAACAAAACTGTTAAACTGTTTAACAGAACATGTTGTAATGTGTGGGGTCTCTCACTTTTTTCAAAATGTGTCACAATTTGAAAAATATGTTTATGTGGGCCAACCTTAAGGCAAGATGTTATTCATCTCATATTTCACATTGACGATTTTGAATATAATTTACTCTTAAGACTGGAAGAAAGAACTATGTTTCTCTTAGAAAACAATGCATCAGCATCATTCTGCTGTAACAGACTTAATTACAGTTTTGCATTCACAGTTGACATTGACATCTAAAAAGCTCACCTTAGGGCCCACACACCAGTCTTTCACTACTATTAGAGAATATTAATTTTTCTAAGCCCATCAATTCATTGAATCATATTGAAGGCCATCACAGTGGAAAAGCAGTGATTTGTAACATTACAGCTTGGTCCATTACTGTTGCTGAATCCTTTCACCCCTTCAGCTCACACTGACTTGTGCATTTTGGAGGATCTGCAGCCTTGCACCTGATTTCTTGCCATGTATTCTCTTGATTCATATTACTCGCCTGATACATATTACACAGGGGCTACCGGGATTGTTTTTTCTCCTTTTTTCAAAAGCGTTTTATTTATTCATATTCTTTGTATCATGCTTATATGTTACACAAGCCATAATCATGCTGTAATTCATTTATTTTGGATTTTATGTATTATAAATCTGGTTGCATTGAATATGTTATAGTGGTGAAATCGTCTGCTTTGTTGCGTCTGATATTACCTCATTTGCTCTATTCTTATTTATAACCTGGTCTTTTCCTTTGCTGTATCTTATTTGCCGCTGCAACGATCCAATTTCCCCACGGGTATCGTTAGAGTTTCATCTCCTCTAGAAATCATTTAATGCACAATGGAACACAGAATGGATCCTTTAACTCTTTATGGACTACATCTGAAGTGTAATGGCTGTCCAAACAATAAAATGACTGGAGCTCACTGTTGGTTTCAGACGGCTTAATATAAAGCCGTGGAGGTTAACCGCTTTCCCACTGTTGATATACTGCCAAAGAAAGACATACAATGTCGGAGTGGACTGTAGAGTAAAGAGACGACCAGGGTGCAGCACACTTGTCAGGTAGCATCCAGCCTGCTGAAGTGTCCTTCTGCAACATGTAGACATCTGTTAAAGTATCAGGCCAGTGATTCTGAATCAGCCCAGAAAATCCCATGTGCTTACAACTTGCATTACTGACAACCGTTCCCCAATTCATGCAAGTTGCACTGTAAGTGTTGGATACATTTCCCCTTCCTTCCACTGGTTTCAGTTAACTTTAGTACCCAACCAAGACTTGCAACTTGCTCAACATAGCCAACATTACAATTTATTTTATTTCAGAGTTTTAAAAGTGTCTGTTGGTGGCTTCAAGTGGAACTCCAGAGCTTGTGTTCACGACATGGGAAGTCGTGAACATGACATTCGCCGCGTTCAGGTGATTAAGTCGATGATACACTATACAATATTAACTTATTATGCACCAATAAATGAACTTCTATGGGCTCCACCATTTCTCACATCAAAAAACACGTCACAAGTCGTGAACTTGGAGCTTTCAGAAACTTTCCACTTACGAGGTCGTGAATACGACATGAGGGGGGCGTTCAAATGGGCCCAACTCATAAATATGGTAAACACCATCCCATTTGAAGGCACCTAAATCCGCAGAGTGGATGCTGTGAATTGTTCCTCGTAGTGCATTCACATGCTGAAGTGACGGTCTGACCCCATAACTTCACCATGCAGGTGCACTGCATTAGTAAACTAGGATGTCTGGACACTCAACAGGGAATACAAATAATAATCAGACATGAATATCATCAAGACTTTGACAGTGAGCTGGCTCCACAATGGGAGAACAAATCAAGACAGCAGAGACTTCAGAAATATTCTCTATGTTTCTAAATCACGTAAACTGAAGTAGATGGATGTACTTGCATAATTCTTCCACATTTTGGGTTGTACCCACATGGTTGAAAGCAAATGTAAGTCGCTTTGGATAAAAGTGTCGGCTAAATAAATGTAATGTAATGATGTGGCGCTCCAACGAGAAGACGATTACACTTTCTACTGGACAACTATTGTACCATGTCAGTTTGAGCCAGAGTATACAGAGGAGGAAATGGTGCAGCCAAGGCAAACATACAAACAGAGCGAGACAGGGAAACGGTATAAGACAAAATCAGTGTTTTTGCTGCCATGAATGGGGCACTGTTGGAAGAGTTAGAATGAGGTGGATGGACTGGTGAGTTCATCCATGGAAATCTGCACAAAGACTAAGATGTTTTACAAGTAAACTCATTTTTACCATGAGTTGTGATAGTGGAAAAAGTATGTTTTGGTTGGAAAAAATATTACACAACCGAAAATATCAAGGAAGGAAGGTGTGCACAAAATTATATTTTCTCACCACTTAAAGGCACTACTCCAGACAGAACTCCTCCAAACTGTAGGGTGGGAGATGTGCCTCTGCAGTGGCATCGTTGGTCGGGACGGCGTTATCAGCATTAATCGCCGTATCAGCGCAGTGCAGAGAAGCAGGCATGCGTTAGCCAGCGGGTCACGCTCACATGCATGAACATATACTAACAGCATGCAGGTCGGCCTGGAGATGTAATCAAAGCGTGGAGAAGCTCGGATTACAACACACACAGCGGGAGAGTGACTTCATTCTCTGCTCTGGTAGACATTACTCCTCTATATCGTTACATAGCAAACAGCTGTTTGCTGCTATATTAATGCTCTGGATATCGCATGGAGCACCATTAATGCTTATGTAAAAAATGCTTAAAAACAGTAATGGTCTGACATGGTGTTATAAAATCTATATATACTGTATATCTACCTTCAATTTCAACAATCAGTGGCTAAGTTTTTCAATGGTTGTACAGTATGTGCAAGTTTTTGTTATGCTTTTCTAATTTACCTGCTCATATAATTATTGTTTCATATATTTGACTGGACCACAGAGGGCCAGAAGGTCAATGAGATCAATGAGTGACTGAATGACTGAGTGAGGACGTTACAGGATCGGTTGGCCTCGTGTTGAAGTTCACTCACTGGTCGTTGCTCTTTCAATAAAAGGCAGGGAACAGTCTGTTATGCGAACGAGCCCATCCAGCACGACGCATCCGGTTAACAACATTCAGCAGTGGCATAGACTATTTCATGCTTGAAATGTTTTCAGAGGTAGATGTTGGTAGATTGTTTAGATGGAATAACAGAAAGTTTAAAAGCAGACTGCAATGTTGTTTCCTGTTTTTTGTTCCTGTTGTTTCCCAAACCAGGGACCAATCTGGTCCATACAACCATAGGGTACATCACAGCTCGAACAACCAGTTGAGTGGAGCAGCGCGTCCCCTAGTGTCTTTGCCGGACCTGGTGGACATGTACCGCCGGATTTAACATTATAGACATAACAATTTAGCCACAAATTCATAGACAAGACACAGTCCAGACATATATTTGGTTGTGTCTTTCTCTTCCTTCTCTTCCTGAACTACTCATTCGGCCATTTTAGCAGAATCGCAGTAACAGCTGAATGCCTTGAACTTTGGGTCATCACTAAGTGGCTATTTGAGGAAAAGCATATGGTAGCTTCTCTGTGTAATTTCAGTCAAAAGGCCAGTGCAGCATATATGCACTTGTGCGTTCAGACACATCTGGTCCTCAGTGAAATCATTACCTACATCAATAGTACAGAGCGGATGTAGACCGCCAGAGAGAAGTTCAGCACAAAATACACTACTTTAGTTCTTTTTATTTCAAAATAAGCAACCTAACAATGAAGGGAATATGTAATATGTATCACGAACAGAGACATGCAAAAATGTAAACGAGTGCTGCAACTGTGAGTAACCATGCAAAGAAGATGCCCACACAGCAGGGATTTTGTTGGGAGCTATTTAAGTTTCTTTAAGGCTTCATGTCTCGTGGAAACTCGGTACATGTACTAACACGTGTACATGCAGCGAACATGTCAGCATAAAACAGAAAACCCTCAGATCCCCAAAGACACACACAACAAACACACACTCAACAAATGTCCCCGTGTGTCTCCCAGTGTATAGTGTCTGCTCCAACAGGCCCGCCACACACACACACACACACACACACACACACACACACACACACACACACACACACACACACACACACACACACACACACACACACTCCATTAAGATGAGTGTGTGTTCATTATTTATCATTGTTTATATCTTTGATAGAGTGCCAGCAGAGATAACAAGGCTAAAAGTGCTGACTGATGGATATTTTGCCTTCACACAGAGTATACAGAAGACACACTTACACGCTAGATGGAACACCCCCTGCTACACACACACACACACACACACACACACACACACACACACACACACACACACACACACACACACACACACACACACTGAGCTTATAGAGCTGTGCAAACAGGCGAGGGGGTCAGCTGTTTGTGTGTGTTTGTGTGGGTGTTCCTTATTTATCATTGTTTGACATATTGCCACTGGAAATAATGGGACTAAAGTGCTGACTGATTCAGATTTAGGTGTCACATATTCACCCAGACACTACTTGGTTGTCTTGCACACGAACAAGGAAAATACCCTTGGGTGGACGCATAAAAATACACATCAGAGTGATTAAATGTTAAAGTTCTTGCCTCTCTCGGTGAGTTTAAAGTGAAAATGTTGCTGACTCCGTGAAAAGACATCTTTGTTTTGTGCAGACAGAGATTTACAGTGGTGAGATTTGTTTTCTCCTGGTTTTATTTTTTTTTTTTTTGTTGGTATCTTGTTTCTTGGTGATATACATTAAACACAGGTGGATTTGGCTTGGGTTAAAGGTAGACCCTGGAACATTCACGGTAGACTGTTTGGTTTTGTTTGGCATTTTATACGTTACATATCGACGGGGCTTAACAGAAATGTAGGCCAGCTGCAGACATCTGCAGTCCTGCTTCTGGAGGGTATGTGTGAGACAAAACTAGGGCTGTCAAAGTTAGCTCGATAATGCATTAACGCAAATTCGTTTTAACGCCACTAATTTATTTAATGCATTAATGCAATCGATCTTTGGGAGGCTCTAGCTGGGCTCAGTTTTAAAGCTACATAAGATAACTAAGTTTTCCAGAAGGAGGTTAAATAACGCTCTGAACTTGGAGAGGAAAAACTGTCATGACCATTTTCAAAGGGGTGAAAATGCTTTCTGAACAATATTTGTCATTGCTCTGTATTGTTCATTGATTTCCAGTAATAAATATATACATTTGCATAAAGCAGCACATTTGTCCACTCCCATGTTGATAAGAGTATTAAACACTTGACAAATTGCCAGTCTGATTAATTTGTGATTAATCTTTTAATCGATTGACAGCCTTAGACAGAACACAAACAGCATGGAGACTAGCTCATTACATCGTTGCTCTTCAGCTCCTGCTAACCTTTGGAGTTTAGTAAAGCAGAGACACTGTGGGATACTGCATATCATTGTCAATAAAACTGCGTAAAGATGGTCACCTGTGTCTTACAACATACAATACATTTGCTCCACACTATTATGGAGTATTAGCAAATACTTTTTGTAGCCGTAACAATAATTCCATTAATCTTAAAAAGCCATAACTTTATCTGAAATCCACCAACATGACAGGACAGATTTCTAATTTAAGGATTTAAAATATGTCAGTACCTGAGGTACTTTTGTCTCATTAGTCCAGTCTGCAGCATCATTGCAGGGATGATGATAATTACTGCCCTGGAGTCCGTCCAGGAAGATACAGAACAAGTTAGTTATTCAACCTGTCAAGTGAATTACATTATCCAAGCTATTGAAGCCGAGTTCAACAGGAGGCAAAGGGAAAATCACTGAGCTGAGTGGCTTAATGTGTGGAATAAGGGGCATTAGGTGAAAATGCAATGCTCCCTTGAGTATCATACAGCCTGCTCTACATTCTTAGAAAAACATAATCAGTTACCTGAGAATAAGTAAGACCCACATGATAATTCAGCATTGATTTGCAGATGTGGTTTGACATATTAGCTGGTTAATCTTTTTCAAATTAAATACTATAGACACCCTCTGTAGGGGAATTTAATTGAAATATAAGCTACTTAAGAGACACATAGCTTGTTGAATGACTAGTAGACCCTATCCATTCTTATCTCTTAGGTACCATATAGACTTAAAAAAGGTTTCATTTAAGGAGTACTTCACCCACAAACGGGTATGCGTATATCAATGACTCATCGCATGCTTCCATGATGAACGAAGAATCTGAAAACGGATGATAACGGAGTGATGAAGTAAAAGGGAAGCCATTTAAAACACTTCCTCCACTAGCGTCTCGTTTGTCCATGCATGAGACGGCAGTGGAGGACATGTTTACAGAATAGTAATTGTTTTAATATCAAGACTTTGGGGAAAATGCACTTGTTTAGGAAGCAGCAGGCATACAACGGGATAAACAAGACTCCGATTATACTGACAGAGTTGTGGTTTTAAACTGATTATTCATATAGTTTTGCTGTTGTTGAGTCTGGACTCCATTCCACAGCTACAAGCTTTCTTAGAAACTCCCAGAAAGAGAAACTACACAAAGAGATGGAGACAACGTAGTAAGTTATCTAGAAAGTTTAATGCTTGTGAGCACACCCACATTAGCTTTCTAGCTTATTGTTTTATCTACGAGCACACAGGTAACACTGCACCTCAGCATGCTGAATGAGCCACCAAACAAACATCCAAAAGAGAAAAGAGGAACTGCTAAATTTAGTTCACAGTCTAAATAGCTTACTAGCTAATCCACTGTAGCACATGGTGCAGCTATAGATTTTGGTGAAAATGCACTTGTTTGGGAGACTCAGATTATACTGAACGAGTTGTTGTTTTAAACTGATTGTTCAGAAAGTTTTGCTGTTGTTGAGCCTGGCCTCCATTTACTTCCATTCATCAAGGATTTACTCCGTTATCATCCATTTTCACTGTGGAAGCATGAGAGAAAAACAGTGTGTTTTCTTACAGAACGGTGATTTAAAATAGTCGACGGTGTGTTGAGCTATTTTTCACCCACGAAATGCAGATTTTCATAGATTTGGTAAGAAATGTTAATATTAACACCGGCATTGATGTGTTTCATCCAAGTACAGTCATATCATTTAACCTCAACACTATTTTCACATGTTTTTGTTTCTAACTAATACAAATAAAGATATCTGAAACTGGAAAGCTCAGTCGCTCAGGCTGCGGTGTAATCCCATCGGAGCCACCTGGCGCCGTCATTTACGCCTCCTAAAAGTGCATAGTTTTTCCATCACAGGCTGTGATGGTGACTGAAATCTTTCAAGGTGATGTGATGCTGGAAGATGTAGTTGAATGCATCCATGGTGGAAACGTGACTGCTGGCCGGGCAGTTAGTTGTGCTGGAGTACAGAAAGCGTAGCTTAGTGTTCGTGTAAAAGATTTTCAGTGCCATGGCTGAATATTTAGATGATTTCGACAAGGTCTTTGAATCAGAGGGCCGCCTGTAGTTATTTATTTATTATTTATAAGTACAGAGATGAAGAGCTGGGTGCTGTGATCATGCCCACACAGGAAGAATGCTGTACAGAGCGGGACCTGTTGCTGCCCGATATTCAGATTTCACAATGACACTCCTCCTTGAGCAGAACTTGGACACAACAATAAACAGACCGGATCAACAAAAGGTAAAGAAAAAATGTTTAATTCCTCTGTAGGTTCCTTAACCATAACAACCTGAGCCGGTCAGTGGCCAAAGCGAGCACATTTAATGGATGTAACATTACATTGATGCTGTGTAATTGTCCTTGCAGCTCGTTTCGTGGCTGCTGGTTTCGACGCTCTTGTGCAATATTGAACCAGTTTCAGAAATTGTTATCCCTATTACTCACTTAGACACAGAAACATGGGAAAATAGGGTCCAGGTTGAAAACCCTCAATAAATAACATTAAGTAAATACAGTTCCTCTTTAATGAACAGATTTAGGTGTGTTGTTACCTGGTCTGTGTTGTCTCTTTAGTGTGTGATTGTGTGTGTGTGTGTGTGTGCATTGTGTGTGTGTGTGTGTGTGTGTGTATGCACTGACCCTTAAAGCGATTAACATCAGGTGTGTCAGCACTAAGTCTGATGGATACGTCACATTAACCCCTGTTCACTGTGTGAGTGTGTGAGTGTGTGTGTGTGTGTGTGTGTGTGTGTGTGTGTGTGTGTGTGTGTGCGCGCACGTGTGACACAGGAGGACAGAGTATTTCACGCTGGACTCTCCCATTACCTGAGGTCAGCACTGTTACTGACAAAGCGAGAAAAATGTGTGTGTGTGTGTGTGTGTGTGTGTGTGTGTGTGTGTGTGTGTGTGTGTGTGTGTGTGTGTGTGTGTGTGTGTGTGATAAATTACACAGTGCAGGTGTGAACAGCCATAATGACGGTGGCTGGTCTAGACGAGGAGCTGAGTACAGCAGGTTTGGGAGCTCATACTGCCTTCAACAGCACATTTTACCTTCTCTCTCTCTCTCTCTCACACACACACGCACGCACGCGCACACACACACACACACACAAACAACCTGTCTCCTACAAAATTACGTTTCCATACAACTGAACAAACTGCATTCTCAATTACCATACAAGGGAAAGGTATTTACTCCCACATTACACGCACAGATTTAAACACATGGCTGTTATTTAAGTTGCGGACGGTCGTTACGGCGTTTGTTTGACCCAACCATCCACCCCGACCTCGTCCCTACGTGGACTACGATTACAAACCTATATGTGATACGTCACAAACAAATAAATAAAATAAAATATGTTTCTCTTGAAACGCAATGACTGAAAAAACATCAACAGTGACCTAACACATTATGACAGTCATGCAGAGGTGGTGACATACTTGTTTATATGAGATCTATTATTATTATGGATTTCATTTTTCAATGGGTTATGGTTGCATTTTGTGATATTTATAATACACTTATGAACATTTGAACACAACTGCCTTTTCATTTCTGGTCATTACCCTCAAATTATTCTCTGACCTCCCATTTAGTACACGGTGAGGTAGAGTACATAACTCCCTGTAATGAATAATAAATAAAGCTAGATGTTATCACTTGTTTTACAAAAAAAATATGTGGGTGTGTGTATATATTAGGGCTGTCAATGGGTTAAAACATTTCATTGCCATTAATCACATGATTGTTCATAGTTAATCGAGCACACATTTTTTATCTGGTCAAAATTTACTTTCAATTCTATTCTATTCTATTTATCAAGTACTTAATATTATCAACGTGGGAGCAGGCAAATATGCTGCTTTATGCAAATGTATGTATATATTTAGCATTGGAATTCTATTAACGCACAAAACAATGACAGACATTCTCCAGAAACCCTCACAGGTTCTGCATTTAGCATGAAAAATCTGCTCAAATCATAACATGGCAAACTGCAGCCCAACAGGCAACAACAGCTGTCAGTGTGTCAGAGTGCTGACTTGACTAGGACTTGATCCAAACTGACTGGGATTATCATAAAGTGGGCATGTCTGTAAAGGGAAGACTCGTGGGTACCCAGAGAACCCATTTTTATTCACATATCTGAAGGTCAGAGGTCAAGGGATCCCTTTGAAAATAGCCGTGCCAGTTTTTCCCTGCCTAAAGATTTGGAGTGTTTTTTAGCCGCCTTCACAGCAAGTTAGCAACAAGCAAGCTAGGTTTTCTGGTTTTATATGGTTCCAATATCCACGCTAGCTTCAAACTTGAGCCACCACAATAAAAATTACGTTAAAGTTGTGTTAATGCATTATAGTAATTAATTGTGTTTCTGTCAGTTTCTTCTCACCAAAATTTAGCGCAAGTTTGGAGCGTGATTTAACCTCCTCAGATTCCTTAGCTTTTCTAGTTTCATATGATAGCCCTCTACGACCTCTGAAAGAAGGATTACGTTCATGCGTTAAAGAAACTAGTGGCATTAATAGGACCATGGTACAGACACAATAAAAGACCAGCTCACAGACCACAGGTTAGAAGAGGCGATGGTACCTTGGTGAACGCTGCGTCACACAGCCACACATCAAACTCCACACTCCGCCTGTCTCTGCCAGCCCTTCATCCACTCACTTCCACTCCATGAGGCAGTGAAACAGACACCTCTCCGAGTCCCAGAGGACCCCAGAGGCAGAGGACAGGAGGGAGAAGCTGAGCGTGGATGATGGGACACTCTATTTAAACCACACACACACACACACTTACTCCCATCACTCCCTCCTTTTCCCCTATCTGTCTTCTTCCATGCATCATTCACCATCCTCCCAGCTCATCTGCCTCACTCCAGTCTCTGTCTGCCTCTCTCTCTCTCTCTCTCTCTGTCTACCACACTGATATCTCAAATTAGTTTATTTGTAAAGAAACTTAAAGCTATTCCAGGCAGGGCTTTTATGAATAAAACACATATCTCTTAAACATAAATCACAAGAGCAGCTGTGACAGCGAAGCGCGCCCCTTCCGCTAATTGAGATCATGTACCTATCGCCCTGTTTGCCTGAAGGAAATGACAAATTCAGATTATCTGCTAAACAGCAGTGAGTAAATGCTCAGCACAGAGAAAGCTGGGTCTTCCTCCTCGCTCTCTTCCATTAAATCTCTTTCCACATAAAACATTACAATATCTTTATTTACAGCTCAAATGCACTGCATTAAATTATCTTGGCATTTTGATGAATTTGCCAGTAACAGATGTTTAAGAGCATATTAACCACAGCTCATTTTGAGTAGTGAGAATAAAATTTACTGTGTTGAAGTTATGGTGAATTTGCAGTGAAATTTAGTATCATTTAATATATATTATATCTGCAAGACATTGCTTCCTTATTGCTGATTTAAGGACATCACTAAGCATTTTGTATTCGTAAAGTGTGTTGACATTAGGGATGACCCGAATGCTTCAAAGCTTTAACCTTTGCCATGGTAATCAACCTCCAAGACAGTATTTGAATGCTTCGGTTTCTTTTTTTCTTATTATTTGTATAAATGTAATGGTGAAATAATATAAAAGAGACGGACTGACACTGCTCGGGTGCAGCGAGTGCAAGGACAGAAAGTGAGTTAATGAAAGCACAGTTGTAGAACTAGTACAATACTGTTGTTAGCCTGCCAGCACCCAGAGTTTACAGGGTTTATCTGTTTCCTGTGCTGTATTCATGTTATATCTCAGTGTACCTTTATAACCATGGCACTTGAGACTTTAGGCTATTATAAATCACGCTAGATGTGCTATGATAATCTTATACAATCTGCAATTCAAAGTGGATTGAAGAGCAAAACAAAACTATAGTTATTTGTTTGTACAGGCAGAGTGAGACATCACTAAGGAGACACTGATCTATAGTCGTGAACGGCCTGCCTCTCTTGCTTTATGAGCAGCTCATAAGCTGATTTGTTTTTATCCCTGTTGCTACTTTATTTTATGCAGCCATAACCCCATTTCTAATTAATGTTGGTCATTTTAATAGTATTTCCACTTTGTTGTTTCATCATCTTTAAAGCGCCCTTTAATTCTGATCTCAAAAGTACCACAATAATAAAGTTTTGTTGTTTGCCCCATCTGACTGGCAGCCAATCAAGATTTAAAAAAAAAAAAAATAAAAAACTGCCAGTAAAGGTTTACAGGTGTCACCTATGTGTGAGATGCATAGCAGAAGCAAATTACACACCACTGGCAGTTTTATTGTTATTCTTCTACCATTTATCATGCTGATGTGGTTTAAAATTAAAAGATGCTGCACAAAAACTTAAATGTCACTATAAAGACACATACTGCTATTTCACCATAAACCAGCGATGACATTTTGACACCCATACTGTGTTAGTAGAGGCATTGTAGTGGAAATAAAAACTCTGAATGTTCATGAATCACATCTGGTTTATGATTTCAGTGTGCAAGAGCAGCGTTCAACAAATGTGATGCACAAACTGTAAGAGAGGGAGAAGCTCACTACAAACCCTGTTATGAAGAGACAAAACCTCGTGGATTAAGGTACCAAGATGACAAGCACACATTGCACAAATTGCACACACACACACACACCCACACACACACACACACACACACACACACACACACACACACACCATAGTCTAGTCCAGACCAGAAATTAGGCAGGCTGATTGGTGAGTGACAACTGAAATTGAATTTCTCTGCAGTGAAAGCCCAAAGGAATCAGCGGAGGAACACACACACACACACACACACACACACACACACACACACACACACACACACACACACACACACACACACACACACACACACGCATGCACATACACACACATGGGTATAGATACACACACACAAGCAGGGATAGGCATACACACTTGAACATGCACACCCACATCAGCATGAACAATTACTGAATAATTGCTGGCATATACACGTATACTTTCTCTCAGTTTCACTCTCACACACACACACACACACACACACACACACACACACACACACACACACACAAACGTAAACTCCTATCCCCACAAGTCCCTCCTCTCCAATTTACTGCCAAAGCTGTCTCTTCAAAAGTAAATCTCTTTTTCTCCCCACACCATCACAATGAGAATCGCGTCTGGCAACTCCAAACAAAACAAAAAGTTTGAGAAAGGCCTTCATTACTCTGCAGCCGGTTAGACGTGATTTGAATGGTGATAAATGGAAATGACAAACTCGGAGCCATATAAGCTCCCTATAGCTGGATTTCAAATGAGAAATGCTAGAGAAGTGTGTGCTTGTATGAGTGTGAGATTTTATTTGACGTTTTTTGCCTTTCAGTTGGACTGACAACAATGATGAGTCTTCGGTAATTTTCAGATATACTTTTGTACAGACTGAAGGCAGCTGGGTGTTTCTGATGGACAAAGAGGACGGCGGCCAAGCGTCAGATGTGTGGAGGTGCAAAGTGGCAACGAGCAGAGCAATGGCAGCAAAAAGATAAATGTGTGCTATGAGTGATGCACAAGAGTGACACCTCGGATGAAACACTGACACTTGTGCAGATTGCAACAGAAAACAAATGCAGCAAACATTAAAAAACTCAACGGGATGTGAATGTAATTATGCGCTGAGCACAAACATGCTAGCAAAGGTGCAGACGTGAAAGGCGGGAAGACAGCCGGCCTTTTTAGTATTCCTACATGAATGTTAGGCTAGAGGTCTCCAAGGAACTCTGGTCAATTCATCATGTTGTTCAACACATGATAACAGGACTGGTGCTTTCACTGTTATTGTGCACATCATGAGATAAAAATATGCACTACTCATTCTCTTGTGGAGTGTCACAGAATAATAACAAAACTAGGAAAAGGACAAAAGTTTACTGCAATAATGTTTTCACTGCCATGTCTCTCTTTGGTTCTCTATTGTTAAAGTGGTAAATGCACATTAAACTAAAATAAATCAATGAGGCTCTTTCGTGCTTTTTTTCTCTCCTTCAGTGTGATACAGTTTTGTGTGCATGTAAATGGTCTGCACAGGCACAAAGCTCAATGTCCACACCAAAGGGAGTTACTCTCCCCAACACTGCACACTTCTGTAACGTTGTGATGTCACCAAGTAACACAAGTGTTTGGTTCAGTACGGGGGTGAAGAGAGATGCTGCAGCACAGCCGGTAGGAGAAAGGTAAAGTCGTTTTTTAACATTAAAGCGTCGAAATGTTTTCTAACAGAAACCCAAAACACAAGTATGCACCTGAAAATGAGCATAACAGCTCCTCTTTAAATGAACTGATTGGTGATTGATTAATGTTTAGCTGTGAAATGGGA
The DNA here is from genome assembly GCA_947000775.1 of Pterois miles. Taxonomy (NCBI): domain Eukaryota; kingdom Metazoa; phylum Chordata; class Actinopteri; order Perciformes; family Scorpaenidae; genus Pterois; species Pterois miles. The sequence goes on from CAMQGK010000328.1 coordinate 4,089,936, forward strand.
ACCAGATAGCTGTCTTCATATTTTGGATTTGACTGATGTGTTTGCTCGACGAGCATCGCCTGTTTGTTTTGTTTTTTTTTTTCATTCCTGTGAAAATTAGAGGTGTAAGAACATATCAAAAGTATTGAATACTGTGTTTCGCAGGGTGGTGCAGTGGTGCGCTGTCGCCTCACAGCAAGTGGGTCGCAAGTTCGAATCCGGCTTGGGGCCCTTCAGTGTGGTGTTTGCATGTTCTCCTCGTGTTAGTGTGGGTTTTCTCCGGGTTCTCCGGCTTCCTCCCACAGTTCAAAGACATGCAGGTTAACTGATGAGTCTAAATGTCTTGTAGGTGTGAATGTGAGCATGAATAGTTGTCTGTCTCTATGTGCCCTGTGATGGACTGGCGACCTGTCCAGGGTGAACCCGCCTTCGCCCGATGCCAGCTGGGATCGGCTCCAGCCCCCTCAACCCCTAACAGGATAAACAAACACTATTGATTGGTAATTAGCAGTTTACATGCAAAGATTAATTCAGTCAATACTTTATTTCATTTGCAAAGAGATGCTACCTCTCAATGTCCTCTCAAAGTTGTGCTATGATGTTACAGGAACTGTGATATATGCAAATGCAGATCTTATGCAGAGTTTACGTATATGATGGTTCTTTCTTTATACTATGACAGTTATGCTAAAATTAGATTAAACAAAAATGCAATATATCGCCTTGCTTACAGTATCGCAATATATCACAATATATTGAAACGTTACCTCTGTATCATGATACGTATCGTATCACCAGAATCCTGCCAATCTGTGAAAATCTGACCATATTCGATTTAACATGTCATAGTTATGATACCCTTGTTAGCATCAGAGCTCACTGGTGGTACTTGGGAAAAAAATGTTGGTTCTTCCAGCAATTATTGTAATTCAGTGCAGCAATGAATATTTTACGTCACAACCGTGTTTCTCTGGTCAAAATGTTTGCCGTGAAAAAGTCTAACTGGATTATTTTTCATTGGAATTTGAGATACGAACACATGAAGGTTATGGTTAGGTTAATAAAGTTTATATTTGTTTCATTGTTTACTATCCACAAGGAAGGCTAATTATGCTAATTTCTGATTGATTAAGATCATTTCCACCTTCAGCAGCATACCTCTGGTGGAAACGGCAGCGTTTGAGGAAACGCCGCTCTTCTCACTCTTGTGCTTTTCTTTCTCTTCTTTTCTTTTTTTCTTCCTCAGGTCTATTTTTACAGCTTAATGCAGTCAAACACAGCTGTAAACATTCTTTGAAATGCTAATACACTTGTTATGTGACATTTTTGATGAAGCTTCAACCAATTATCACTGTGTGTGTGTGTGTGTGTGTGTGTGTGTGTGTGTGTGTGTGTGTATGCAGAATGTACGGCATGCTTGTTTAACAAGAGCAGCAGCCAGTGTGGTCACAGTGGCTTCAAAATTAAAAATAGATTAGTTTTGGCTGATAATAATGTTAACTGTGATATATTTAAGCTTAAATGACCACTTGCATTATTCTGTCATACGACATATAGAGCATCTAATAGTGTTTTCCACTGTTCTATTAACTGGGAACTTTTACAGGTTTTATATGAAGAAAATAGTTGTGGGGGATAAGAAGAAACTCACAATGCTAACACGGCTACTCAGACTCCAGACTGTCTTTGTCAAGTCATCATCCACTGACTTCCCTCCGTGGGGCAGTGAGATAGACACCTCTCCATGTCTCTGAGGACCTCAGAGGCAGAGGACAGGAGGGGAAGCTGAGCGTGGATGTTCACACACTATATTTAAACCTGATATAGACAGACACTTCCTCAACCCTATCTCAACCCCTCTCCATTCTCCTCTACATCCATCACTTTCTTCAACCCATCATCCCCTCCCTATGTCCTTCCTTCCTCCAGGCCTCCACAGCAATCCAACCTTCCTCAACCTGTCTGACTGTCTTACTGCTTTTTTTCAGTTTTTTTGGTTTTTGTTTTGTTATGCTTTGTTTTTCCCTTCTCTGCTGACCATACTGATCTCTACTCTCTGTCAAGCTTCACCACGTAGCACTCAAGACACTAGATTAATAGCTCGGCAACTGAAGGGGTGCTGTTGCAGGGTAACACACAGGATATTAATCTGTACAACATTCATTTCAAAAGCTGTCTAAAGATTGACAGCTGATAGAGAACAGGGCCCAAGAGGGGTCATGTGTATTATATACGTACTTCCGGCAGTGTCGCGACCGGCAGCCTTTCCAGCAGCTCTCTGTGTTTTTTTCATATCCAATGGATATGGACTCTTACAAGCTGAAACTCGTTTATTCCAGTTTATTCCAAACTATTTACCTACCTACCTATCTACCAACCAAACTATCTACCAACCAAACTATCTACCAACCAAACTATCTACCTACCTACCTATCCATCTATCTACCTACCTATCTACCTACCAACCAAACTATCTACCTACCTACCTATCTAGCTATCTACCAACCAAACTATCTACCTACCTACCTATCCATCTATCTACCTACCTACCTATCTACCAACCAAACTATCTACCTACCTACCTATCCATCTATCTACCTACCTACCTATCTACCAACCAAACTATCTACCTACCTACCTATCCATCTATCTACCTACCTTCTACCTACCAAAACTATCTACCAACCAAACTATCTACCTACCTACCTATCTAGCTATCTACCAACCAAACTATCTACCAAACTATCTACCAACCAAACTATCTACCTACCTACCTATCCATCTATCTACCTACCTACCTATCTACCAACCAAACTATCTACCTACCTACCTATCTACCTACCTACCTATCTACCAACCAAACTATCTACCTACCTACCTATCAATGTATCTATCTACCTATCTACCTACCTATCAATCAATCATCTATCTATCTATCTATCTATCTATCTATCTACCTACCTACCTCTACCTATCACCTACCTTCTATCTACAAAAATATCTACCAACAAACTATCTACCCTACCTACCTATCTATCTACCTATCTACCTACCTACCTATCTACCAACCAAACTATCTACCTACCTACCTATCCATCTATCTACCTACCTACCTATCTACCAACCAAACTATCTACCTACCTACCTACCTACCTACCTATCTACCTACCTACCAACCAATCTACCATCCACCTACCTACCTACCTATCTACCTACCTACCTACCTATCTATCTATCTACCTACCTATCTACCTACCTATCAATCTATCTATCTATCTATCTACCTACCTATCTACCTATCAATCTATCTACCTACCTACCTATCTATCTACCTATCTACCTACCTACCTATCTACCAACCAAACTATCTACCTACCTACCTATCTATCTACCTATCTACCTACCTATCAATCTATCTATCTATCTATCTATCTATCTATCTATCTATCTACCTACCTATCCATCTATCTACCTACCTACCTATCTACCAACCAAACTATCTACCTACCTGTATCTATCTATCTATCTATCTATCTATCTATCTATCTATCTACCTACCAATGTATCTATCTACCTATCTACCTATCAATCTATCTATCTATCTATCTATCTACCTACCTATCAATGTATCTATCTACCTATCAATCTATCTATCTACATACCTACCTACCTACCTACCTACCTACCTATCAATCTATCTATCTACCTATCTACCTATCAATCTATCTATCTATCTATCTATCTACCTACCTATCAATGTATCTATCTACCTATCAATCTATCTATCTACATACCTACCTACCTACCTACCTACCTATCAATCTATCTATCTACCTATCTACCTATCAATCTATCTATCTATCTATCTATCTATCTACCTCCTACCTACCTATCAATGTATCTATCTACCTATCAATCTATCTATCTACATACCTACCTACCTACCTACCTACCTACCTATCAATCTATCTACCTACCTATCTACCTATCAATCTATCTATCTACCTCTACCTATCTACCTATCAATCTATCTATCTACCTACCTACCTATCTATCTATCTACCTATCAATCTATCTATCTACCTACCTACCTACCTATCTATCTACCTACCTACCTACCTACCTACCTACCTACCTATCTATCAATCTATCTATCTACCTACCTACCTACCTATCAATCTATCTATCTATCTATCTACCTACCTATCAATCTATCTATCTATCTATCTATCTATCTACCTACCTACCTATCAATCTATCTATCTATCTATCTATCTATCTATCTACCTACCTACCTACCTATCAATCTATCTATCTACCTACCTATCTATCTACCTATCAATCTATCTATCTACCTACCTACCTACCTATCTATCAATCTACCTCCTATCTATCTATCTACCTACCTACCTATCAATCTATCTATCTATCCTACCTACCTACCTATCAATCTATCTATCTACCTACCTACCTACCTATCAATCTATCTATCTATCTATCTACCTACCTACCTATCAATCTATCTATCTATCTACCTACCTACCTATCAATCTATCTACCTACCTACCTATCTATCTACCTACCTATCTACCTACCTACCTATCAATCTATCTATCTATCTATCTACCTACCTACCTATCAATCTATCTATCTATCTACCTACCTACCTATCAATCTATCTACCTACCTACCTATCTACCTACCTATCTACCTACCTACCTATCAATCTATCTATCTATCTATCTACCTACCTACCTATCAATCTATCTATCTATCTACCTACCTACCTATCAATCTATCTACCTACCTACCTATCTATCTACCTACCTATCTACCTACCTACCTATCAATCTATCTATCTATCTATCTACCTACCTACCTACTGATGATGCTACTCAGATTGCGTTATTCATTAAAGAATCAACAATGGGAGTTACTCCAGTATAACTATTATTTGTAAAACGTCCACTTCCTGTATTTGAAAACATTTTTTTTAATTTGGTGAAAAGCAGTTGATTGACATTATGGAGACACTGTGGCCAAAATCAAATAATAAATATGTCAAAGACAACTGCTCGTATAAAGGGGATGCAACGCCTTATAGACCCATCAATCACCTTGACATATCTATAACCTTCATATAACATAAATACAATAACTTTGAAATGGCCAGATTGGCACATTTATGAAAAATGCATGGGCCTTATTCTTGTTTGTAGCTTTATTCTCATTAATGTTTCATGCATCACTCACTCACATAGAATAAAACACAATCAGTTTATATATTTCACCTCTATACTTCTATTCATGCACTTTTATCTGTTTTTTTCCCCTTCTTTATAACTCCTCGTGGTCTCTTATGCTGTCTGTTTTTCACACACAGTATATAGTCTTTGAAATATCTTCAGCTCTTTCATGCTTAGAGCTGACTTCCTCCCCTCAGGCATATTTAGCTGTTTCCCCCTCCTTTGCCCCCATATTGTGAAGTTGCTTATTGAAACATACGGCATGATGTGGGGAGGCTTTACCAGAGGTTTGCAGGGGTCAACTTCTGCCTCATTTGCATATATACTATCACAGTGTAGTTCCTCGAGCCCCAAGGCAATATGGGATATTGGATGTATGGGTGCAGTAACCCCCTGGATGAAAGTCTAGGTTGAATGAACACATACCGAGGCTAGCACTGACTAGAGATGTTTTTGGCCTAAAAGTGCCTGCTACTATTTTGTGCTAGTGTACAGAGCAAAACTAACTATATAGTATTTCCTACAGTAGCTGTTCCCTCAATAAGTCAAGCCAAATGTACTTATTTGGCATTTTATTAGCACAAAACCATTGTGTATCAAAGTGATTTTCAAAAGATGTAGCAGAGAAAGGAGGCACCGCCTTGACATCAAAAGCAATCATGAAACATAATGAAAATTAGGACATAGTTAAAATTACAAAATAAGGCAATAGAGCAGAAAAAAGGATGCCGGCCACATTGAAAAGCCAGTGAATAATGTGACAACCCCCCACTCCACAAGGTTTCTCTGTGTCCTTTTGCTGGTTCTTCTTTGTTTAGCAGGTCGTCATCTCTGGGCCAGACCAGACTCGTGATGAGCACGTGGCGGCTGCGTTGGCTGTTGTTTTTCATTCTGGCATCCATGTTAACAGGTTAGAGCTGCCACACCGGCTGCATGGCTGTATCTCAGCTGTGTCTCTTCCAGAGATTCAAGGTTTTGCCTATTTTTGATGCGAGCCGCACGGTTCACGGCAGCAAAAGACAGTGAAAGTGATCGTTTGACTGTACATTGATATCATATTAGCAACATTACTGCAGTTTCGATGTCTGTATTTGTATAAAATGTTATGTACATGAAAAAACTAAAGATGTATTATTAAATTAAGCCCTCCTGCTTTCATTTAAAAAAAAAAAAAAACCCTACAAGCATTTTTTTTTCTGTGGCAGAACTCCTACATTCGTTAACACAAGACTTTTATTCTTAAATATGTGCAGGACAGTGTTGTGGAACATGAAGTGACTTGCAGGGCTCAGTAGTACATTATTATTACTATTTACAAATTACCATAATGTCTTGACCTTTCTCTGTCTAAAATAAATATAAAAGAAACTTATAATGAAATGAAATGGCCACCATGAAAGCCAAATGCTGCAGAAACGCAGCTGACATGCAGCTGGTGTGAACAAAGGATGCGTGAATCACACAGCTGTGAGGTAACACAGCCGCCATGCACTCCTCATGTGGCTGGTCTGACCCAGGCTGCCGGCCGATGAGTCTCAGCTAGCCTCGCTGTGGTGGGAATATAAGAGCTCCTGCCTACTGTACATTACTGATTACTGATTTTCCACGTTTGCTTAGTTATTTATTGTTAATTTGTTAAATAAATGCCTTTTACTATTTGGAAACTCATCTGCTCTCCTGCTTTTGTTACAGACTTTGAGCCGAATTGTAACAATAAAAATGTGGACTGATTTCTGTGTTTCACTCCATCACTGCTGCCACTGCTAAGGGTAAGGTTTGAATAGGTTCACGCAAAATATGGGACTTGTGGTTCAAAAGAGACCAAGAAAAACTTGACTGTCGGCAGAAAATGAGCCGCCCAAAGTCCTGAGGCTCTATAATATGGTACATCACTCCCACCTTTGGCTCTTGACAGATATATAATTCATACATCCACTAGAGGTCTTTGTCAGTTAAATGTAAACAAGGCAGGGAAACATAAAACTATGCTAAACCACTGCAGACTCCACTGAGTGTCGGAGCAAAGCAGCCTGGCAGCATGAACGATGTGTAACATCCCCTTAATCAACAAAGAAGCGTAGAGCCTTAATGTGGACAAGACTCAAAATATTATATAGAGGGATCTAATTAGTAGTAGTGTCTCTAGAAACATGGTCTTGAATGGTGCACAAAAAAATCCATGAGAATAATATAAGAAAAATAAAGACATGGGAAACACATTATTACGTGTGGAGATTACTGCTGGAAAAAAAAAATCAAACTTGCAGTTTGTAATTACTAATCAGTGAAGTGATGATTCAACTAATAACAGGGTTTTAGTGAGTACTAAAGGAAAATCACCAACGCCAAAAGGATAATTGACAAAAAAATAGCAACTGTGGGGCGGCTGTGGCTCAGAGGGTAGAGTATGTCAACCACCAATCGGAAGGTCGGTAGTTCGATCCCCGGTTGCTCCGGTCACATGTTGACGTGTCTATTCTACTGATACAGACATCAAAAGTGTAGTAATGTCGCTGATATAATGTCAATATACAGTCAGAAGACCATCTTCACTCTCTGTTGCTGCTGTGAAACGTGCAGCTGGCGTCAAAAATAGCCAAGACCTTAAAATGATACGCAGCTGAAACGCAGCCGAGCACGTGGCTCCTCTAACCTGTTAACATGGACGCTGACATAAAAAACAACAGGTAATGTAGCCGCCACGCCTTCCTCAAGCGGCTGGTCTACACCAGGGTTTAGCCATCGATGCGTGAATGAGTATTTAGATTAGATCCTGATGGGAAAAGTTGGCATCTTCCATGGCAGCCTCTGTGTGAATGCTGACATATAGTGTCAATTCAAATTCAAAATCTCTCTGAATGTGGTTGATAAATGAAACAACCACCTCACTACTGGCTTAAAGTTAAAACTATAAACCAGCACATAAATAACAGTTACCAACATAATAATAAACTAACATGTTCTGAGCAGACACATTCCAACATTTCATCAGCAGTTTTCAGTATATCAGTATATATTAATATCATGCTGTCCCTTTCAGTCAGTATGACACTCATGTTTTTTCACTTCTGTTTAGTTGTATAGTTTACTAGCACAGTCAGTCTGGTCCACCGTGTGTCGTACTTGTGCCCTGACTGCATGCAGGTCGCTTATGCCTGACATCCATCAACATACTGGATGCACCACATGGGAAATAACCACTCTGGATCACTGCTACACGCCAATCTAAAGCGGCTACAGAGTGGAATCGCCACCTGCGTTAGATAGGAGCCACCACGCCGCCGTCTCGCTGAGGTCAAAGTATGTAAACAAACAACAAACAAACAATACTAACAGTGATGCGAGAAGTCAAGAAATGACTACTTACTTTCACTTTTTATTTCTCTCTTGTATTGTGAGCACCTGACTTTTGATGACTGGCCATTTAATCTATTTACAGTTATTTAAAATGGTTCGCTGTCCTAGTGAAGTTTACAGTTTCAGTGATCTGATGGAATTTTGGATAATAAGTTTACTGCTAAACTAAAATATGCTTGTCCATCAATAATGGACATAAATAATTAAACAAGATACTGTTAAATAAAAGGACAACATATGATTGATATATTGAAGTATATACACTTACAGACATGAAGGTGTGTGAACACACATGATTATCATCACTCTCATGTTGCATTACATGACAGCAAACCTTTTAAACCTCCTTTTAAAGCTTTGTCACATAAACTCACATAATCACAGAGCCATACAGTATAACATCCTGGCATTTAAATGCACACACACACACACACACACACACACACACACACACACACACACACACACACACACACACACACACACACACACACACACACACACACACACGCCTCTTACCGGAGTGAAGTTCATGACTTTGAGGATCCAGATGGTCAGCGCCAGGTTGACAATCATGGTGACGAGGAGGAGGAGGATGAAGAAGTACAAGCATCTCTTCCTCCAGCCGTAGATTCCCACTGCCGGGTAGACCTGGGCGCCGCACACCGACGCCCCCCGCTGGTGGAGCGGGTTGGGCTGCGCCGCGAGGATATACTGCTCCTGGGTCATCTGAGAGGGCACACAGATATGGAGAAGATTCGTAAGAATCACTTTGATTATTATTATTAGACATTTCTCTTACATCTTCATCTGGTTTGGAGTTAACGTCTTACCCTGAAATACAGAATTTACCAATGCTGAATACAGAGGATGGAGTCACTAACATTGTCGTCATTTGTCAACTAAATTTATTTAATAGTTTCGTTCACTTAAGGCCGATGTAGGCAACACTTTTTTTGGCATCATTAAGCAAAAATCCCATAATAACCTTTCAGCATATTGTACATCTGCACCTCCTCATGGCTGTTTCTAGCTGTGACGGGAGACTTTGACCAATCACAGGTCATTCCACAGAGAGAGCGTTCCTATTGGCTGTGCTCCTATCATGTGAGCAGTGCTTTGGATTGGAACTGATCTCAACATGGAGAACTTTTTCTAATCATATTTGCTCCAATCTTTCCTACTGCAGCTTTAAAATGACTTCCTTTTTAAAATATGCAGTTGTTCAGCTCTGCACAGATACTAGATAAGCATCGCAGGGACGATTTCAAGGAGAAAACGAGAGAAAAAACGGACGGTGTGTTTATTCCTCTCTCTTTTCATCTGTGCAGTGCAGACAAAGTTTTAGTCGTGAGGTGGTGGGGAGGATGGAGGCAGTATTAAACAAGAGGAAAAGCAAAACAACAGAAAGACACTGAACGAGTTTAGGAGAGAGAGAGGAGCGGTGTAGAAAAAAGAGAAGGACCTAGAAATGATAAAAATGAGATAGAGGCAGCACGGTGAAGTGGAGAGATAGTAGTAAGAGAGAGAGAGAGAGATGGAGAGAGTGAGAAAGAGTGAGAAGGGGAAGATAAGACGGCGAAGCAGGACTGAGTCCATTAGTTGTGGTGCTGCAGGAGGAGTCATTGGTGGCAACAGATACAGACACTGGCTGCAAGGCTCTACTATCTCTGTCCATCTCTGACTCACTAACTCCTTCTCACTCTCTTCACCTTGCTCTCTCTACCTCAAACTCTCTCTCTCTCATTCCCTAATTCACTTCCTATCTCGCCTCTGCACCTCTCTCCCTCTTTATCAGTCTCTCTCTCGCACACACATTGTCTTTATTTGCTGAGGCTGCATGACCTTAACACCTCCCTGACTGTTGATTTCTCCCCCCTGCAATGCTTCTTCTCCATATAGTCTCACATGATGATACCAACAAGCCTTGATGGGAAACAAAAATGCTGACTCTGGCTTTGCCTGCAGAAAAAAAAAAGAAAGAAAAGAAAATGCAGACTTGGCCTGTTCAACTTTTGTTGGGTTTTCAGAGTCTCAAAAGCAAATATCAATCTTTAATCTGTGTCTCCACATGGGTCCTGTTTCTGAGAAAAGCAAAGCCCAAGGTCTTATTGAGCTACTGATGTTATGACAACGCATGAACAACAAAACTTCAAAATGGCATTGCTGCTGGGAGTTTTAAGATTGTTGGGTATGGATTTTGTGGGGATATATAATCTGAGCACGGATACTGAAGGGTTTGCCCAATGTTTACCTTCATCGTTTCTAATTGACTTTAAAATCATTGATTTTAATCACTTATGCCCATGTTTTATTAACCCCCTAACTCAGACTGCTATCTAGCTTGTCGGGAATAAAAATTATAAATTATAAATTTTGACGAGGAAAAACTAGTATGGTGACTTTCAAAGGGGTCCCTTGACCTCTGACCCAGAGATATGTGGATGATGGGTTCTGTGGGTACCCACAAGTCTCCCCTTTACAGACAGGCCCACTTTATGATAATCACATGCAGTGTAAATGTGTTATTAGGCCTATTCTAAAATGGTGTGTTTGAATATTTCTGCATTCTGGGGACTACATGAATTGAGTCTCACTGTAACGCTGAGTCTCTTGTGGATCCAATGAGTCCAACTGTATTCATGTGTAATGATGTTAGTCCCCATAGGAGCTGTGTCATTGCAGTGAGACCATTTTTTTAAACTTGACCTCACTGTATAAAATGACCTGTGGTGACCTCTAGGATAATCACAGCCTCATGAAATGTTACAGCCACAAACTAGAGACCTGGAGCATTTAGAGGATGGATGGCTTTACCAGCTAGACTGGCAATAAGGGTGTTTCTCAGCAGTTTACACAACAGAAATGCTCGCCATCAAGTTGCTGAAAAATACAGTTCTTGCAGAAATCTCCAAATCTCAAAAGTTTTTGATCCCAAATAACAGCATGGGTTTTTCTGTGGTGTTCTTCAAGGTCTTGGTGTCTTAATGGGGTATTTTTGAGGGATTATTGACCATTTCTATCAATTCTGGAGTGGTAAAAAATGGTTAAATTTAGCACCAAATCTGTGTAATAAATGGCATCAACCTAAAACAACTTACGAGACATAATAGAGCATGAGGATGGAAATCATATACTTATATAACCATGTTCTAAGCACTGATACAAGTTTACAGTTTATCTTAATTAAGTTATTAACTAACTTCTGTTTGTTATTTATGACTATAACAACTTGATACCCAGTGCACCTTAAATTCATCTTCAGGTTCCCAGCTTTCAGATGATGCTGACTTTTAATCTACCTCTGAACGTCCCCTGTCCCCCAGCCCTCTAAAAAAACAGCCAATCCCCACGTTCCACGTGAAAGCTCTTGAAAAGCTATTGGTCTCTAACAATACCAGTCTAGACCAGTCCCAGTGTGATGTGTGTCACAGAATCTAACTCAGTGGCTTTCCCTTACACTTCAGGAGCCATTTTACACCTGAGTTAACAGAGATAGTGGGTGACTGGACTTTGATAAGGCAAGAGCCCAAACATCAAACCCAGGGGGAAATGGACCCAAAATGCAAAGACTCAATCACCTAAAACATCTCTGGAGACAGACATAAATATGTTTGACTGCATTAACTATGAAGAGTGAATAGCTATATATATATATATAGAGAGAGAGAGAACAAGAAAAACACAGCTTTAATATCAAATACAAAAGGAGGCTATGCAAGGATATGATATATATCACAATCTTCTTTTCTGGCAGACCAAATATGCATTTCATATTTGGTCTCAATGCAATCCAATTAATTTATATTCAGGCACAAGCTGGATGCGAGACACACATTAACGCCAGCTGGAAAGGGCTTGTTGATTGTCAAGTGGGCAAATGGATTGATGTTGTTTTCTCTTTTCACAGTGAAGAAAATTCTCCTGTAATGTTCTCAGCTGGTTCATCTGTTGCACTTTTTGGGAGCACCTGTTCTGTCTGTGCAGATACAATGCAGATGAATCAATAGCAGTGCTTTGGAAAGCAGCGCTGGAATGGGAAGGTGATAATTGTGTCTCAGTATTCAGCATCCTCATTGCATTAATAGTGTGTGTGTGTGCGGTGGTGTGTGTACTGGAGGTTTCTGCCATCCCCTGGAATGCTAACCACTTTTCTACGTCTATCAACAAAGGGAATCAATAGGTGCGGGTGCAGTATACCTATATGTGTGGGTGTAGGTTTTTGCATGGGTGTTTCTCAAGGGCAAGAACGTGAATCAGCCATGTAAACAGTGAAAATAAAATGCTATTCCTGTTTTTTTTTTTTTTCAGAGTCGGAAATAGTTTTGTTACCAAGTAGGTTTTTAAATACCTTCCCACACAGAAAGAATTTATCTTTTTTTAATGCATAACAACACATAGTTTTCAATATCCACTACTGGCATTGAAATACTTCATTCAGCGTCACTTCTAGGTTGTGTATGAGGCAGGTGAAGAAATCTCCTTTGCAGTGATAATGATTGGAACAGACAGATGTGTGTATTGCATTTTTTTTTTAAAAATAATTTTAATTATCCTGATTTTAGGGCTTCACTGTGGTGCCTCACAGCAAGAGGGTCGCAGGTTTGAATCCCTTCTATGTGGAGTTTGCATGTTCTCCCCGTGTTAGCGTGGGTTTTCTCCAGGTTCTCCGGCTTCCTCCCACAGTCCAAAGACATGCTGGTTAACCGATGACTCTAAATTGCCCAGAAATGTGAGTGTGAATGGTTGTCTGTTTTATGTGCCCTGCAATGGACTGGCAACCTGTCCACGCTGTACCCCGCAATCGCCCAGTGCCAGGTGGGATCGGCCCCAGCCCCCCACAACCCGGGATAAGCGGTTGCAGATGGATTGCTATCCTGATTTTAGTCTGTAAATAAGATATACTGCTAGGCTGTTATTAGGTATATTGTTGCTTTTGAAATGACACATAGGACAGTATTAAAACAAACTAAATAATTCTTGTTAAATGAGAACAAAGAAGGACATCGGTTTGTGTCTGGTTCCTACAGTATGATAGGAATATGAAAGGTAGAGCACCACCGGTCTACATGCGCAGTAGAGTTTTACCTATAGTAGACACACATTTTTCAACTCTCGACAACCAGAAAAAATGCGGCACTCCCATTGCAAAGAATTCAAAGTATCTAAAATGTGAACGCTGCAGTAGTGTTTTTTTAGTATTGTGGTTTTTGCAGCAGCTCTAATTGTGTGTGCTCACTTTTGCGACTTCATTCTGACTCATGTATTGTCTTTTGTGAGTATTTGTGTCTGATTTCACTCACAGCTACTGTATGCACGGTTATCAATCCAACTCAGCATTTTGATGAAATCGGATTTTCTTCTCTCCCTTCGTTCCCCAGTTTCATGTACCATATTTATCGTATAGTTTTTCACACAGCCTTCTGTTACAGGAAAATGCCCCACACCCTGCCCTTTGTTACCCTTTGGCTCCATCTTTGCTTTCTTCCTTTCCCTCCATTCTCATTTCATTCCATCTGTATTTGTCAATATCATGTCATTACCTTCCATCTTAATTCAGACCTAAAGCACCTTCCTTTCCTTACCCCCATCCTCCCCATTACACAGCCATCATTTCCCCTTATCTTAACTTCATACATCTCTCCATCTCTGCATCCTTTCTACTCCTGCTTTCCTCACTCACCTCATTTCTTTCTCCCTTTCTGCTCTCTGTCCTTAACCAATCCATTTTGTTCTCCCCCTTTTCCTCCCTCCCTCCTTCTGTCCTACACTGATCCCTCCCTCTTCCAATGCACTTTGTAGATTGAACTGACAACAGAGTCATCAATCAATCCCATGGTGCACCACAAGCCTGGAGGCCCCCGCGCAGCATGACCTAACTTTATTAACATCATAATGTCTTGACAGCCACAAAAACAACAGCTATTAGAGCCACGTCGCTATGGTTACGTTACAGCGTCAACTGTGATCAAGTGATCTCAGCCGCACCTATACTCTAAATTAGACTGTATATACATGGAGTGATCTTTAAGTGTTGGTGGTATGGTGGAACACGTAGAGGTCGGTGACCTCCAGATCATAAGTCGGATAACAACTAATACAAGATAAAATAATAAATCATAGAACTAATTTACTTTTTTCATCACAGCAATTTGCCTGACTTTGTGCAACTTGGCAAAATGGAAAGTAGCCCATTAAGGAACAAAAAAGCCCCTGAAACCACATTTAGGACCAAAATGCAGCAGCTGTGAATTTATAACAACCCTTAGACCTTTTTAACATTGTGCAGCATTTTAAGGTTTTACCTTTAACTACACTGATTGGTCACAGTTACCATATAAGCACTATTACAAATGTCAACATGACACGGTGGCTGGGGTGCTGTTGTAGCTCACTCGGTACAACAGGCAACCTATGAACCAAGGCTGAGTCCTTGCCACAGCGGCCCCGGGTTACGAAGCTGGCCTGTCGTCCCCTCTGTACCCCCTTTAATACTGTCAATGTCAATAAAAAATAATAATAATATATATTGTAGTGGCAATATCTGTTAAAATAGGACTCAAAAACAAGACACAAACACTTGCAAGCGGGCACACAACCATCAATATGAAATGTTCAAGAGTAGACACTATAACACACTCACACACGGCGTCCTCATGCTACACCAGACTGGAGCTCAGCTCTGCACTTTGAGGATTAGATGGTGAGAAGATGAAAAAAATGTGACAGGAGATGAAGGAGAGCAGAGAGAAGACAAAAGTGACAAATGACGAGAGAAAAATATATGATTGTGGTTCATATGTGTGACTTATAAAAGCAACACCTCTAAAAGAGGAGCACAAAATAAATGACATTACTTTAACGGCTAATAAGAGGAGATGAGTCATGAGAGGAAGACGAGATATTACTGGAAATTGTCTCTCAAACAGCTCCATTTCACATAAAAAAAAAAAGACTTTCCAAATTCATTATGACAAATCAATCACAAATGTGCTCCCATATGAAAGCTCACAGGGGTTCTTTGCAGAGGATAAGAGATCATGTTTCAGGCTGGAAGCAATAAGCAATGTGATTCTGGATAGCTTTATAATGATGCCTATGTACAACCTAAATAGTGCTTCAGTCGCCTGCAGCTCTGTAGGCATTTCCTGTTCTGATGTAAAATTAATCTTCTCATACATGTCAGAGATGAGGTAAGAGACATTTCAGAAAAAGCGGACACTGCTGCAGTGTCAACCTCTCTCGTTATGCAACTGAATGAACCGTAATGCATGTGGGATGTGAAGCGTGTGTCAAGTCTGATTCAGCTTAGCGAAGGTTGCGGGTAAAGGCGAGAGGGGAGAATACACACATGCTGTCTGATAATTTATGTGAAAACCAGGAAAATTGACAGAAAGATGGATATGGTTGGATCTGATGTGGACGCACGGCTGGATAACGAATGAAAAGATGGACGGATGGACTTGCAGTCAGAAAGCCAGACAGCATTAGATTTCAATTCATAGCTGAAATGCATATCAAAGTGTAATCAGTATGCGGGTATGGCCGATTGGTGCTGCTGCTATACGTGAAGTGCTGGGGGCGATCCAATGTATCTGTCAGCGGGCATCAGACGGGCCGGTTCTCCTCTCGTCTGCTTATGCTCAATCAATATCACCGCTTCAATATGGCTCCACTTCTGATGGCCTTGACATTCTCTCTCTGTTTCGCTTTCTGTCGGCCTCTTCAATGCGAGCTCCCTCGGAGAGCTCTTACTATGCATAGCTGAGTGGTAAAGATCAACCACTGTGGGTTTTTTTTTTGAAGAGTGAACATGATATTGGTAGATTTAAGGTGGAGCAAGCCAAATTGTTGCATCAATATTCAATACTTTCTTCAAATCTGACCTATTTTCGGCACATTATAGAAAATGCAGGTGGTATTAACTGAATCCTACAGTTCTGTTTATTCAGACCATAATGTGGCCTTACTTCAGCAGGTGTGATAGATACGACAGGACACACTGCATTATACTCAGACAGAGAGAAAGGTTACAGCACAGGAAAAAACTGTTTTTAAGGGCAGAGCTAGATATTGGAAAAGTAATGCAATAAAAGATGTGACAAAGTACTGCACCTTGGGAATACTGGTTCTTAATAAAGTACATATGTGGGTTATTTTTTTTTTTTTTTTTTGAGTAATGAGTGCTGGATGCTCCTACTATTCAGTTCTATACTTATTAAGTGGTTGGAACTAGTTTGGTGAAAAATACAGAAGCTAAATAAATCACAGGCCCATCTTTCTTATCTCCACAAAATGTTATTGTGCTGAAATATTACCTAAAGATTAAGCATTCTCCCGGCTATTCAAACTAATTTGGTAACTCTGTTTCCACACAACTAGTGCTCTTCATGCACTCATCATTAATAATCTATGAATAATAATTATGTTGTGCACCCATTAAAAAAATAGCTGTGTATAGCGGCAACTAAATGCCCAAAATACCCAAATATAACTGAAATGGTTACACAATCATTTCAGTAGTCAGTGGTGAGAGAGGCTCTTGAAATGACAGCAGGCAAATTGCTTTATTTTTTTAAATATGCAGCATATACATCCAACACGTTCTCATCCCTACCCGTCGCGTTGTTGGGTCCTATGTTGAAACATAAGTCACAGTAAAAATGCTAAACATTTGAATTTAACGAAAACACTTAGGTAGGATTAGGCAACGAAACCAGTTAGTTAGGTCTAGGAGAAAAAAACACCATGGATGGGCTTAAAATGACTATGTTTGTAAAGTAAAAATGAAAGTGAATGTTGTGAACATGGGATGCAAAGTGAAACTGAAACCTAACACACAGGATACGAACAGCAGTCTCCTGGATGAAAGCCCTGTTGTTTTGTCCAACTCGTCTGTGTAATCCCTGGACTCACTTTCCATACACCTGGGAGAGCGTTAACATTCTGATTTTCTTCATGAATTTCATTTTCTTTATGAATTTCATGACATAAGTCCCAACCGGTCGACTCTATGTCAGCCTTGGCCCTGCAAGGTTCAGGGCTGATATAAAACAGCGGATGGTGCATGTTGAGCCAATTTCAAACACACAAAATGCCTTTTTTTATGTGGTTAGAAAAGTCAAAATTAATGCCAGCTCTGATGTGTTTCATCAAAGTACAGGCATATCATTATCATATCACATTAACATACCTCTTTAACTGTCAAAAAAATTATCCTTCCATGCCCCTATATGGATGAACCGATACCGGATTGGATACCAGTTACACCAATTTTCTGGTGTACAGTTTATTATTTTAATAATGAATAACAATTGGCTGTGGCTCAGAGGGTAGAGCAGGTCGTTCACCAATCAGAAGGTCGGTGGTTTGATCCCCAGATGCTCCGGTCACATGCTGATGTGTCTTTCACAAAAATATTTAACCCCAAAACTGCTCCCAAAGCCATCAGTTTGTGAATGAGATGAATGACTATTTAGATCAGATCCTGATGAGAAAAGTTGGCACCTTTCATATCATCTGCCATCAGAGTATGAATGTGTGTGTGAATGGGTGAATGCTGACATATAGTGTAAACTATATATGTAAAATGTACTGTAAATGCAAGTCCATTCACCACATTTGTATCTATTTGTCACATTTTGTTTTACAACATTAGGAAAGCATTGTCTAAGTCAGGTCTGATGTTGCCTCACACATAAAGAATGATCCCAGTCACTTCCACACAGTGAGACATACAGCTGATTATCTAAACACTGGTATCAGATCGTACTCGTACTCGTTATCAACCGAAACCCAAAGTCCAGGTATCACTATCAGAACCGGGACTGAAAAAGTCAGATCGTGCATCCATATTATCTGTCTTTCTGAGCACCAACTATTTCTTTCTTTTCTTTTCTTTTTGAGGGATTTTGTAAACTTTTCATATTTGGGAGATTCTATCTGGCAGGATGAACAACCGCTCCACCTCCCTAAATCTTATTTAAGGTGCTGGAAATATAAATGAGGCCAAAAGATAATAGAAAAGATTTCCACACACTTAGATCCACACAGTATATATACTCTGACGAAGGTCTGACAGACCGAAAGCTTAGTAGTGAAATACTGTGTGGATCTAAGTGTGTGGAAATCATTTCTATTATCTTTTGAGAAATTTTGTTTTAAAATTGATGATATACTAACACATTATTTTATGTGGAGACAGTCAGTTATTTGGGTCAAATAAACGCTAAGATACAGGCAACATCTGCAACACTGTGCAGGAGCTGCTGTGTATATGTGTGACGGAAAGCTCAACAAGGGAATTCATGTCAAATACTTATACAACAACATGTTGGTGTTCCCGCGCATTTACATTTGTTTTCCGGTGTGTGTGTGTGTGTGTGTGTGTGTGTGTGTGTGTGTGTGTGTGTGTGTGTGTGTGTGTGTGTGCCAGCGTGATAAAACACTAAGCCAACCGAATTGGGAGCGCTCTGTGTTGGCTGTAGGTTGTTGGTTTGGACAGCCTGCCATTCCTCTCTGTCACTGTGGGCACTCAGGTGTTCAGCCAGTGGATGGATCTCACACACACACACACACACACACACACAGTCAGAGAAACTAAAACACACATGCTCACAAGCAAAGCCACACAAGCAACAAGCAAACATGTACAGACAGACGGAATCACACTGCAGCTACATGCACCAGCAAACACACAGAACATCAGCAAACAAAGCATGCGTACACACTTGAACACACACACACACACAGACACACAAACGGGGCTCCAGTGCAGCGAGGCGTTCACTGTTCCAACAGCTTTACGAGGTTCTGCTGCAGGCCCGGTGTAAAGAGAGAAGCCTTGAAAGGATAACTCTCGCTCTCTTTCACTGTCTCTCTCTCTCTCCCTCTCTCTCTCTCTCTATCACACACACACACCAAACATACAGTATATCTAAGCCAAAAGTCCAACAGCTGCGACAGAGACAGGACAGATGTATAGCAAGATTAGAGGGAATGAACACAAACTAAAAAGAAAGGAGCTAAATAAGTACAGAACGGTGTGATGGTTGATAGAGGAAAGGTCAGTTTATGACCTGTGCTACTGTACTTTAGGTGTGGTGGCCTGTTTATGTTGTGCATCGGAGAGCTCACTCCTCACAAGCTCAGTAAATTACTACGCTACCACTTGTGGCGTACTGGCTGCACAGACAGGTCCAGGCTGTCACAACAAATTGCCGGTACACGGACATCCTCTGATGAAGAAAATTACCTTGTGCGAACCCCAGTGGACCCTCGCAGACTCACAGATGAGGAAGGTATATCTTCAGCTTAAACCTGCAGTAGGCTGAATGTTTGTGGCATCACTGGGCAAAAATTCACTAATAACCTTTCAGCATATTGTAATTCAAGTGCTGAAAGAGAAAAAATGTTATTATAAAAATGATCACTACATCCTGACAGTAGTGCATGGGACAGGTAATCTGAAAAAAAAAAAAAAAAAAAAAAAAAAAATATATATATATATATATATATATATATATATATATATATATATATATATATATATATATATATATATATATATATGTCTCTGTATCCTCCAATGTCTTCTGCTGCTAGCTGAAGGCATCTGCAAGATTTCACAGACCGAAGGAAAACAGCCAATCAGAGCCAAGCTGGAACCCTTTAAAATGAGAACGTTTGTGACCTGGCAGCCATGTTGAGATCAGCTGAGGAAATACTAAACACACCCACCAGCTGGAGCAAACTCCCTCATTTTACAGCTAAACAGTAACTACCAGCCAGAAATAGTCAGTATAGTAACAGAATATTGATTAATATCTGATCAGCGCTGCCTACTTTGACCATTTGATCTGAGTTTGGGAGTGATTGACAGCTGCCTCTGTTGAATGAACAGCCAATAGGAACGCTCTCTCTCTCTCTCTTAAATTACCTATGATTGGTCGAAGTCTCCCATCACGGGCTAGATTTTTTTTTTTTTTTTTTTTAAAACAGAAGTGGTGCAGAAGTCTAGTTTTCTCTCAGAACACTTGATTTAAAAGACGCTGAAAAGCTATTATGACATTTTTGCCCAATGATGCCAAAAATATTCTATGTACTGCCTTTAAGGCCAGAGAAAGATTACTTTCATGTTGAAAGAAAACCGAGCTGACTGTTGGTCGGAGGCAGGACTGGAACCCTGGTCTCCTTTACTTTTAAAGATTATTGCTTTGTACAGCCATCCATCCACTCCTACCTCCACACACTTTCTGGCTTCCTGCTTTGGCACCAATTAAAACATGGCTTGCTTTAAGCTGTTTAGACAAACACGCTACACTGTGGTCTTTCTGAAGAGTACAGCATCCTCCATCAGGTTGTTCATCTGATGTTGGTGTTTGTTGAGAGTCTGCTTTGGTGCTAAAGGGGCTGCTTTCTACTACAACTGTCTCTATTTATAGAGGCTCCGGAGTGAAAAGTTGTTCTCATTTGTCTCTGTCTGGATTTATCTTCGTCCAATGATGTCTTTCGTTTTTTCAGGACCCGCGAGACTAATTAGCGGATGATGGAAATGGAGTGGGAAAACGATAGAGGCCAGATGAGAGGGAGATACAGTATAAAGAGTGGGGGAGAAGCAGGTAAATCAAAGGGAAAATAGAGATCCTGATGTTGTTGTTTGATTGGCAGGTTCACTTCCAGCACTGGGCCCAAACCGGGTTAGTGGGAACCTTCCTAACTATGGACCACTTGCCTTCCCATGGCATTACCCAGTCACACGCTGCTATTTGCCTCAGTAGGTAGACGGAGGATGAATTGGTTTTTAGACTGCTTGGCTGCTCAAAATTGGTTGAAAATTGCTGTTATATTTTCCCACTTTCCAACAGCAGACCCGTGTGCATCTTGGCAGACAAGCACATGCTTATACCTACGATCAGCGTAGTGCTTTTAGAGCCAATCCTGGTTTCATTATAGAGGTAGAGCTAAGCAAAAAAAAAAAAAAAAAACTGAGCTAACCACTATCTCATAAAAGTATGTTTTCTTAAATATTTTAAAGGATATAAAGTACTTCTAGTCTACCTGGCTGTCAAAATAACGATATCATTACTCCTACAGCCTTGCAATCAGAGTTTATACAGTCTGTTCTGCTGTCACCTGCCTATAAATTATTAAGGAATGACAGTTTTGTAATGCTAGCAGGAAAAAAGAGACTCGGTAACTACAGTACCTGAATAGGCTGTGGCCATGAATTCTGGTTTAAGAGGCTTGGCAGTCATCATGCTTCTCTCTTGTTGGTTTGTAGTTAGTAAAGACTCAGTGGTTTCCTCAAGCACTTGAGGCCTTTTCATCTTGACACACCGTGACATCTCTACTGTTCATAGTAATATTTTCTGTGTGCATCGTTTCTATTTCTGTACTCTGAGTACACAGCCAGTAAAAAGGGGGTGGTGTGGTAATAATCTGTTCAGTAAGTGTAAAATAAGCAGATAATATGTTAACACCTTGTCTTCATTTAAAAACCTTACACTAAATATTCATTGTGGTGACTTTGATTGCTTTGGTAGCATTGGTAAGCACGTAGCACGTGTTTAAACGGCGCATGGAGTCATGATGATAAATTCTGCATAACATTACCAGTGCTGGGTCACAGCAGTATTTCAGCAGCATGAACAGCTCTGTCATCAACACAGTGCTGGACAACCACAAGAGCAGAAACAACACCCACTGTTCTAATGTTGTGAGCACTAACTTTTTTTCTGACTGATAACTGACCGTCGTTAACCGATTATTAACTGGTGACCGACAACATTAGTGCATTGCAAGCGGTGCTGTGGTTGTAGCGCCTAACATGCCACCCAGCTGCAACGATAAGCACAAAACCATCATTTACCTCCAGCTGCAGTGTATGTGCAAAACAGTCAACCGAGTCCCCAGTTCACCCATCTGGGAGGGTTACTGTAGCCGCCACCATGCTGCATGTACTGTCCAGGACACGTGCAGCCACTTTCCCTGTAAATCTCTCCCTGTGTTTGTGCTACAGTCACAACTATAGCGCTGCCGCTGCCTTCGTGGTCACCGTTGTCACACAGATACAGTCTGTCAACCCGGCGTAACATTAGTGAGTGTCCGCCGGGCCACGTGTGTGACGGCATTATTGATTCATGTGCACGTGAAGCCCAGATAAAGCCTGGTGAAATTAACCCTTTTGTGAACCAATTTGCTGGAGAGCTTCAGTGCTTCATGAGGCTTCATCTCGCCATCACTACTAGTCCCCTTGTTGTACAGCAGCTCTGTAGCTCCCCGTGGCTTCGCCACAGAGCCCCCTGTCACAGCCACATAAACAGGCATTTCACAACACGATGACAGTACTGTATTAGCAGAGTATCCACACAGCCACATAAGTTTATTTGCACAGGCAGTGAGAGTGTAAATGACGGCACGGTTTGTCTTTGAGAGCATCAGCAAATATAAGGCTGCTGTTAAGTGCTGCCTATAGATGTAGCGCCTTCTTGTGGTTCGCAGTTTCTCTCTTTACATCTGTTTCTCTCTGTCATAATGTGTTTGTCTATCTCCCCTTGAATTGTGTTTCAGCCCCATTCGTGCTCTTCCAATATCACTGACTTCTTTTCCTCAGCCTCCCTCCCTCCCTCTCTTTCTCACTGGCATGCTGCCTCCCGCTGAGTCGGTATCTGTCAATCAAAAAGCCACCGCTGTTAAAACTCCGCCAACAACAACAACAGACTTGAGCTCAGGTTTTTCCTCCTCCTGAAGAGATAAATGGAAAGCATCACAGAAAGCGAGAGTTTGCTGGGGATGCAGCCTGCCTTTTTACTCTCTTATTGTTTGAACTCACAACAGAGGCCGATGAGTGAGTACGCTGTTTCCTGGTGTGGCGTGTAGGTGGTACCACATCAGATTACACAACAGAAAGGTGAAGATGCTTTCATTGTAAAAAAAAAAAAAGGTGGCTATCATTCATCAAATAAGTATTTCACAATTAAACATCGATGCTTCATTCATTTAACAATCTGAAGTTGTCAGTTGTGTGCACGTGATTAGTCCTAATTATAGCAAATAGGAAAATAGGAACAGGAAATGTTACCTTCATTATCACTGTGGGGGTCATTTGTCACTGATTAATATAATGGTGCAATGCCATAGGCGAAGGAGAACATTCGTCATTATATAATGTTCCAGACAAGAAATTGCTTGAAGGGAACTAAACTGAAACTGTAAATTAAATCAGTTATCCCGTTGGGGGTTGTGGGGGGGCTGGAGTTGATCCCAGCTGACACTGGGTGAAGGCAGGGTTCACCCTGGACAGGTCACCAGTCCATCACTGGGCACACAGAGACAGATAACCATTCATACTCACATTCACACCTATAGGCAATTTAGAGTCATCAATTAGCCTGCATGTCTTTGGACTGTGGGAGGAAGCTGGAGAACCCTGAGAAAACCCAAGCTAACATGGGAAGAACATGCAAACTCCCCACAGAAGGGCCCCGAGCCAGCGACCCTCTTGCTGTGAGTGCTAATCACTCCACCACTGTGCAGCCCATAAATAAGTTATATTAAATAAATCAATCTCTTGAAGGTTGATGCATGCCGCCGTCTACTACCTCATTCAAGACATGTAACCCGCTTTGAGGCTTCCTAGAGAAATCCTCGAAATACAGGCCTGTTTATCTAAAAAAAAAAAAAAAAACATGTCAACTCAGAGCTCCATTGTCACACACAGTCAACTCTTGACTTGAAAGCTATTGCAAAACATTTAGCGGGTTGAAGAAGTCTTCACTCTGCTAAATCACTGTGTAAATAAAGCTAGTGATGTGGTGACAGTGTTTCAACAAAGGGACGTCATACTTCAGTTACAGACCCGGGAACGCGATGATCGGCAGAGAGGACGGAGAGTGAAAGCGAGGACGGGAGTTATGCTGACGACTTTGTGTGTTTGGGTTGTTACAGTGAAAGAAGTGCTGTGACTTTGAAAAAAGGACGAGGAAATAACTATCTATCTCCTACTGTGTTATTTCTTTAGAGGGGGTAGCACAATGGCATAGGCGGATGTGTGTGTTTACGTGTGTGTGTTTATGAGACGGTGGCACTTAAAGAGGGAAATGCAGGAAGGAATCACACGGAGAGGGAGAAAGACAATTTCCAAGGGCAGGCCCGCTGTGAGAGACGTGATGGACGCCTGCTGGAAAAGCGTCACATGCTTGTGTATGTGTGCGAGTAAATCTTTCCTGGTGACAGAATCAGCACATAGGCTTTATGACCCTGCTCAGTGAGCTGGCCTCCTCCATCATCACCAACCCCCCAGCACACATTAATACTGAACACACACACACACACACAGGCTAAATACAGGACTTCTCTAAACTACTTCTTGAAGACTGGCTGTTAGAAATGAGTGCTGGTGTCATAGTGGTTAAGACACATACCGTGTTATAGAAATTAGATTCTGGCCGTGGATCTCATGGATCCCTCTCTTCACCTCACTTGCTGATGCTGCAAATGATTAGTCACAAGACAAATACAAACACGCAGGTTTTCTGGAATATTAACTGAGATTGGTTTTGTTTGCCTTTTTGTTCTGTCATTATCATTGTTTTTCATCATGGCTGCTTCAGTTCATGATCTTCTCGGGATCTCATGAGAACCGGTACTTCAGCACCAAGTCAATGCCAAAATTCTGAAAACATAACGGTACTCGTTTTCCCACAGTACTGCAGGTACGAGACAATGTGTTTGAGACACTGTAAACTCACCAAAACTAAAACGGTCCTGCATGGAGCTAATAGCTAACGTTAACAGTAGGTGGAGTTGATTTACATTATGACGTAATCTTGGAAAATGTAGTTTTGGGGTGAGGAACTATACCTAAAAAACAAAAGTACAACAATAAATCTCATGTACTTCAACATCCATCCATCCATCCATCTGCAACCGCTTATCCTGTTAGGGGTCGTGGGGGGGGGCTGGAGCCGATCCCAGCTGGCAGACCCTGGACAGGCCGCCAGTCCATCGCAGGGCACGTAGAGTCAACAACCACGTTATGTAACTGTATTCATATTAGGTTTGTAAGTTTAGTCAGGTAATGTACCTATGTAATGTACCTATATGTACCTGGGGGGGAGTAGCTAGTCTGTAAGGACTTGGGTTAGGACACGGACGTCACGGGTTCAAGACCCCCATGGACCAAGACCAACTGGTTGCTGGAGAGGTGCCAGTTTACCTCTGGGCACTGCCGAGGTGCCCCTGAGCAAGTTACCAAACCCCCAACTGCTCTGGGCGCTTGTCAGGGCAGCCCCTCACTCTGACATCTCTCCATTGCGATGTTTATGTCTGTGTGTGAAAAACAGAGTGTAAAACTGAATTTCCCCACTGTGAGACTAATAAAGGAATATCTTTCTTTTCTTTCTTTCTTTTCTTTCTTTATAAGTTAGTTGTTGTTGAATGTGTGTAGTCATAGCCTACATGTGGGTTATATACCTAAATATCATATTAGTTTATTGTTGTTTTTGTGATTTGAGTCACTTCAGTGGTGGGTGGTGATTTTCACCAAGCTATAGAGAGGAGCCACATCCTCTTTCTTTTAGTCAACAATTAACCTGCATGTCTATGGACTGTGGGAGGAAGCCGGAGAACCTGGAGAAAACCCACGCTAACATGGGGGAACATGCAAACTCCACACAGAGTGGCTACAAGCTGGGCTCGAACCTGTGAAGCTCTTGCTGTGAGGCAACCTAACCTCGGCAGCTGAATTTATTCTTTATTATCATGAATGGAGAATCTGGTATGGAGACATCACCTCCTATCTTCATGTGCTTTTACTGTTTTCTGAGTTTAAAGAAATAAACCCACCAAAAGCCAAGTTTTTGTGAAATTAAGCCCACTATTGACACTAGGATTAACATGTGCATACTGCTACAAATTTTGCATTTAAAGTCAATGCAAAAACATGAGCGGATCACTTGCATGCTGGAGTCACCATGGAGACCACAAAGCACAATCTAATATCACAGATCTATCTCTCAACACACTGTATGTGTGGACCTCTAGTTTATCGCTGTCTTTAGCATTGCCTACACCTTTCCCTTCCTCTCACTCACTTTCCCTCCACCTCCACCTCCCTATCTCTGTTGGCATCATTCACTCTACTTGCATTTCTTTCTGACTTCTAATTGAGTTGTGTGTTGTCAGCCCAGCAGCTCTACTCAAAGCTCCCTTTCATGGCTTTGACCAAAGAGTGTATGTGTGTGAGTGATGTGTGTGATGTATGTCCAGCAGTCACTCATGTCCAAGTCCCTCTATGGAGCACTCATATATCAACCCCAGAGCCCTGCACAGTATAATGGAATGAGCAGAGACTGGCTGGCAAAGAAGGGATGAAAGGGAGAAAGAGAAAAGTGCTGGGAGATAAGGAAATTAGTGACAGTGAGGCAGCCAATTGACTGCATGTGACTCGAACTATCCACGTCTCCCTCGCTTTCGTTCGCTCATTCATCTTTTTTCTGCCATTGTAACCTGCCGCATTGCATTGAAAAAGCCTCTTGCAGCTCCTCTCTGAATGATTTTGCTTTAAATTGCAGATTCAAACCTCTTGTGTCTAATGTCGTCCTCGTCATTACAAGAATTTTCTTCCTGCCATTCAGGTGCAAAACTTCCACACATACAAACTTCAAATTGTTGTTGCTCATTTAACCTTTCCAATGATCTGCTGCTTTCACTGTGGCTGAACTCCAAATGTTTGTGCTTGGCTCTTCACCTTTTCAGTCCTATTGCTTTTGAAAAGTCTCTCTCTCTCTCTCTCTCTCTCTCTCTCTCTCTCTCTCTCTCTCTCTCTCTCTCTCTCTCTCTCTCTCTCTCTCTCTCTCTCTCTCTCTCTCTCTCTCTCTCTCTCTCTCTCTCTCTCTCTCTCTCTCCATCCTGTTGATATATGATTTGAATTTTGAGGCTTCTCATCAAATCTCTATGCCAGTTCAAATAAAGTTAATGACCTGTTCTCCTTTAAAAGTGCCCCCAAAACAAACAGTAGTAAGAAGGCTGCAAATGGAAATATTTCTCTCTAGAAGAGTAATGTACCAAACAAAATCAAAATGTTTATTACTAAAATGGAACATTTAACTCCATAAAGATGTGTCCCTAATGGGATCTCAACCACATCGACGTATCAGCTGTCGACTTTCAAAAAAAAACTTTAACTTTATCATCACGTAAATGTGAATCATCTATGTTTGGGCAAACACCAATAAAATCAAAGTGTGGATGAACTCACCAGGGAGGAAAAGGGGGTTGAATACAGTTATAAAACAAATTGCTGATATTTAGACACGTGTACAAGCGTGTGTGCACACATGCATGTAAGTATATGGATTTAGGTAATGTGTACATATTGTAGGTACAAGATTTGCCTGTATTTGTTTATGCAGACATACCGATTTATGTTAAGGTATATTGTATAATAATATGCATGTTTCTTATTATATTATTCGCACACTAGGTATTGTTATGCACATGCACAATATACCATGAATCAATTGAATTTGAACTGTTATATCTGTATACAGTATGTATACATGTTCTTTTCTGTCAACATGAGCTAATATAAGTTGTTAAAAAAAGTGTGAATGAACATCAAGGATTTCTATTCATATATATAGTTTTTTTTTATTAAAAACTGTATGTGTTGGACACTCGTTCTCTCCACATCTCTCTGTTCAGTTGGAGCTGTGAAGTTGTGAAAACTTCCCTCGACCCCTTCCTGTCTGATGTAATTACATCTTCCTTCCTTCCTTCCTTTCTTTCTTTCTTTCTTCCTTCCTTCCTTCCTTTCTTTCTTTCTTTCTGAGAACAAAAGTGTTGTGGTACATGTATGTTTGCAGCTTTGAGGATGTGTTTTATTGTGTTTGCCTACAACACATGCACACACCCTAGATATACTGTCTTCTTCAAGGACACCTCGGCCTCTAGCGCTGTATTGGCTTTCAGCCACTTTGAATTAAAGCGCTTTGCGTTCCGCTGCATCTTACACACTGACAGCGTAGGAACAGTACATCTGTTAAGAAGGACATGGCGTTACATACACACATGCATATTGATGAACGGCATTGCTGAAAACTCAATTGCTGCATGCACACATTACATGGGTTGCTGCTGTGAGCGTCAGCAAAGCGGTCGGAGCTGAGTTGCTAGTTTAAAAGCTGACATGGGGCTCTGGCCAGATGGACGGAAATAAATTAGCTAAGACAGAGGTCAGGAGAAATCAAGTGTGAACAGAAGCGTGTGCCATCGCCTTCAAATATATTAAACACTTCTAAAGATATTAAGACACACACCTTAATAAATGCAGTGATTACTAAGTAATGTCACTATAAGAAGCATTTAGCATAGTAACATGTTGAGAAAACAGATTATTAGGTGATCCTCATTATGTTCAATACTCCACGCTAATACCTTAGCATGTGTTGCATAGGAACAAAGGGCATTATGGGTATTATTTAAAGTCAGATGAGTTAACTGTTAAACTGGGGCTCTATGTAAGCCACATCCACTGCGCTGCTTTAAATATCTTCCTCCCACTGATTAGCTGTGCTTATAACAAGTGCCCTTATCATAGTATTTAGGCTGCAACAGCTTCCCCACCTTTGAACGATTCCAGTGCCTACTGCAGTATCATTTAGGGCTGCAGCTGACAATTACTTTCATTATCAATTACTCTGGCAATTACTTAATTAGGGACACATGAATGACTTTGTTTTGGGTTACTCCGTTGTACACTTTCATGACAGGTGATACCAAGGTAATGTCCTAAAAACTGAAAAAAATTGAATTAGTGTGCAACTCTACCTTCACCTACACACACACACACACACACACACACACACACACACACACACACACACAAATTGCTTCTAAAAACAACAAACAGATGTCTCTTTCCCAGCATGCAGCACTGACCTGTGCCTGCTGTTACCGTGGTGATATGATTTATTAATTACTCCGGTGTTTGATTGGCTTGTTAAAGGACAAATCTAATGAGGTACTTGTAGATGAGAGAGGTGGAAGTGATTTATCGCTGACACCAATCACCCCGCAAACACACACAGATGAGAGGTACTAACAAGTGCCAAAAGGTATGAACACACTCGCCACAAAGCCACACATCCAACACTCAACATGACGCTCCAACAGTATCGACCCTGAACGTGGCCACGGTGCTCCCTTTTTCAGGCGTGGGGTCACAGCAGGAGCCCCAGGTATGTACCTACAACATGATCGGAACTGTTTCTGAGGTGTCGCAGCCTGTTTCTTTCTTCTTCAGCTACTCAGATACTGTATAGTGAGTAATGTACACCTGAGAAGAAAATGAAGTCACTCGCTATATGTGTGCTGTAATCGGAGCTTCTGTGTGCCCCATTAGCTAGCTAATAACTGCCACTCTACACTGTGCTCATATGGCGGTTACAGCTGATAACTCCATCCCAACCTATGATTAGGTCGCAGAAGCATAGCACCCACCCTCTGGCCCCCACCCAGGTTAACACTGTTAGTTCTGTCAGCACCGTTATCGTTGCTTGCACCGTCTGTGATGTTAGCACCGTTAGCTGCCGGCTGGTCGTGTCCAGAAATGAACCCCCAGTTTGCAAACCTCTCACATGATGGTTGAGGCTATGCTCTGACCACAGATGGGTAAGATTAGGATAGGTCGCAAGAGTGTTCACATCTCAGGGGATTACCTCCTAGACCAGGGGTGGGCAATTATTTTTCCTGGGGGGCCACATGAGAAACCCAGATTGTTGCCAGGGGCCGGACAAATAATGTCAGAAGTAACCTCTATTTTATCACTATAGATAACATACTCGGCATTTATTTTTCAGCATTTAATATACTGAAAATCACTCCAAACAGCATATTATTAAGAAAATGACATTATATACAGCAGTCTCTGAACCCTACAGCATTGACTGTTTTGGGTAGTAAAGTTTCCATTAACAAAACTTTACATTTATCTTAATATTAACACTTATATTTAACATTTAACTTAACATTAACACTTACATGTCCTTCTTTGGTTCATGCAGCTTTGTTAAAAGTCTTTGCTGCTTTAGTATCTTAGCTAGCAGCCCCTCGGCTGTCCTCTCCTTCTCATCTCCAGACAGGTTTCTGGATTTTTCTGCATGTTTTGTCTCAAAGTGACGGTTCATGTTGTATTCTTTGCATACAGCCACATGTTTGTTGCAAACTAAGCACATAGCTTTACTGCCAACCTCTGCGAAAAAATACTTAGCAGTCCACGACTTATTATAGACGTGCCGGCTCAGCAGGTGACTGTTTTCAGATTAGTGAAAACAAATATTTCAGATAATCCCTTGGGTTTTAAAATGGTTTATTTTGCTTAGAAACAGGGTAACTTTCCCAACCAATAAAGGAACACTTAATACTTCAGTCTATCTAAAATTTAAATTTGGAGGCACACAGTTTTCGGCGGACAGTGAAAATATGCAGAGAATTGGCGACTGCAGAGACATTATGACCTTGAAATGTTAATGTTAACGTTAAAAATGTTAATCTTTTGTATGATAGTGTTGTAAATGGCCGTGCATGTTCCATGGCATCTGAGGTGAATGACAATAAATTATGCTCAAAAGTGAACCAATGCACTGACAGTGATTCATTTCATAACACATCTGCAAATAAAAAAATCAAAATCAAGCATAAGCCCATACAAGTCATTTGAAAGCTCTTAAAGCAGTACAACCATTATCAGTCCATTTCCTTTTGGTCAATAGCTGAAGCAGGTCTAGAAAATGATAGCACATCTTACTTTTATATTGTGTCTTACTTTCACAAAATGTCTAAAAATCTTCATCTTTTTTGAGTTTTTTTTTGTTTGCTGTGTTGAATGTAAAGTTATCGAGATGAATAAGGAGGTGAAGGTTAGGGTCAATCACTACTTCTCTTTTCTTTGCCACTGGCGTCATTATCATCTATCCACTTCCGTGTTCCACCTTCTCAAACAGCAGAAAGCTAAACATACTCTCTCCCTCACACATGAATAATACATAATGCACACACACACAGTGATACATAGATATATGTGAATACACATGTTTCCCTTTGAGTATCAAAAAGCCTGAGAAATGCTGATTTCAACAAACGGCTGTTGAATGTTGGAGCTTTTCTTTCTCTAGTGGCCAGAGAGTCATGTTGGGATTTGGCAAAAATGAAAATGAATAAAAATAAAATATTTCTGCCATGGTTTTGTTCTCTCTCAGCCTACCAGTGTGAGGATGTGTGGTGTGTGTGTAGGCGAGTGTGAATGCACTTCCTGTGTGCCAGCCATTGGCCAGATACACAGGCTCTGTGTATGTGTTAGGGTACACAAATACGCGTGTGGGTGTGTATTTGCACATCTGGGTATTTGTGAATCTCCTCTGGTACGTGTGCACTGCAGGAGTTCGTGTGAATGTGTGTGTGCGTGAGCATCCCGTTTCACAAGGTTTATTGTCAGTTCTTTTAATTAAACTGGTTCCCAGCTGAGAGGAGAAATGGTGAAGGAGGAGGAAAAAAGACAAGAACATTTGAGGGTAAACGAAAAGGCAGGGAGGAGAGAGACAAGGAGAAAAGAAGAGGAGAGGGAAGAGGGCAAACATGAGTTGTGATGTGCAGGAAAGTGACAGAAAAACAGAAAAAAACAGTGAAAGTAAAAAGTGGCATGCAGGGGTTGAAGGAGGATGTACAGTACGGAGATGGGAGATAGAGGAGAGGAGAAAGGAAAAGAAGTCAAGTGGAAAGGAGGAGACCAAAGGAGAGGACACATGAGGAGATGAGACAAGAGGAGACAAGCTGAGAGAATATAGCAGAGTTAAAGAGGTGGGAGAGAAAACAAAATGGGGAAAACAAAAAAAAAAGAAAGAAGATTGAGGATTGGAAAACAGGACGGCAAGATGAAAGATGAGTACTAAGTTCAGCTCTACTCCAGCAATGTCAGGGCAGAAACTTGTGTGTGTGTGTGTGTGTGTGTGTGTGTGTGTGTGTGTGTGTGACAGCCATGTGATCTAAGGTCTTCAGTGTCACTACACTGCCTGTGCTGTGA
Source organism: Pterois miles (assembly GCA_947000775.1). Lineage (NCBI taxonomy): Eukaryota > Metazoa > Chordata > Actinopteri > Perciformes > Scorpaenidae > Pterois > Pterois miles. Next base: position 4,122,600 of record CAMQGK010000328.1, read on the forward strand.
TAGCAACCCATTCATCATTTGAGCATCTGGTGCCCTTGCAAAAACACACGCGCAATCACACGCATGCACGCACACACACACAAACAAACATAAAGCACATCCTGAATTTGCCTCCTCACTACCTTTGTTTCCCTCCGACCTTTCTTCGGTGATCGTTTATTTTTCTTGTTTCTCTCTCTTCTTTTCGCTTCTTCGCTCATGTCGATGTCCCTCTCATTCCATCCAAAACCTGCCCTCTTCTCCATCTCACCCGCCTGCTTCTCTCCTTCTCTTCATCAATAATCGTACGACAGAGCACAACATGCATTATCATAGAAATAAATTCAAACATCCTGACAAACACATACAAGCACAACAAGCACAACAAAGTGTAAATAAGGCGCCTCCTCATGGCTCTGTTTTAAGGCTTTAAACAATCTAACCTGTGACGGGAGACTTTGGCCAATCACGGGTCCTTTCAGAGAGAGAGCGTTCCTATTGGCTGTTCATTCAACAGAGGCAGCTGTCAATCACTCACGGTCAAACGAGGCAGTGCTGATCAAATATGAACAAATGTTTAGCTGTAAAATGAGACAGTTTGCTCCAGCTGGTGGGCAGTGCTTGGTTTTTCCTCTACTGATCTCAACATGGCTGCCGGGTCACAAACTTCGTCATTTTGCAGCAAAACAGTAACTACAAGATGCCTCTGAAGACATCTGAGGCGAGAAACAGGCATTACAATGACATGATATTGATTCATATTTGTCTAGTTTGATCATTTGATTGGAATTCGTGAGATGATTGACAGCTGATCAGAGACAGCAAGCTCCAGCTCGGCTCTGATTGGCTGTTTTCCTCTGTGAAATCTCCCAGATGCCATTAGGAGCACCAGATTTCTTTTCTCAGATTACCCGTCTCATGCATTTTAAAAAAATAACTTTTTTAAAATCATATTTGCTCCAATCCTACCCACTGCAGCTTTAAGCGGGGACAACAAATCCCCCGTCCGTAAGAGAAAATGTCAACGATGTGTACTAGTAGCATCATTTCCTTGAGAAAGACTAAGCTTTAAATGAGCATGAAGCCAGAGGTGGAAAGTTCACACCTCTAACAAAGCACTTAGAGTCTGATCAACATGTCAATATGCACCACCACATAGGGTCTAAGAGGAAAACAAAGCGAGAAGCGGTACCAGAGGAGGAGAACAAGAGGAGCTCTGAGCTAGCAGAGGTGTAGAGGAATTGACCTGAGTGAATGAGAAGCTGAACCTACACAGTAAAGAGAAGCTCCACTTGGTTTGTACTGCCGCCTCTACAGAGAAACCTAATGGAAGTAACAAGCAGAGAAGTCAGTGTCAGCTCTCAGATCATAGAGCTCCTTACATGAGGGCACAACAGCATCCAACCCGGAGCAGAAACCACAGCCTGGTCCTGTCGGGGAGAAAGTAATCTCAAGATGTGTAGATGCCAGAATACCAGCGTCAATAGTAAAGGAGTCAGTTACAGGAAAAACAAATAATGTAATCCTGGGAGATAACTCTGCCACTAATAGCTGGAATAATGCAAGTCCTATGAGTGTATTAAAACACTCTGAAACGTGTGTCTTTTTGTGGAAAACTTCAGTTAAAATAAGGCATATTTGGACTTGTGTTTATATACACAATATATACTGGGTCTGATAAATTATCATCCAATAAAGAGAAACATATTATTATGTATTATACTGATGATTAAATTATAGCCCATAAATTATTGGCTGATAAAACAAAGTCAAATTGCTTTAATTGCCTTAACATCGACACACTCTGATACTGTAGGCGGTATGCACCTTTAAAGTCGGTTTGCAATCTGCTAATAAACAGAGAAGAAGAGATAACCAGTGCTGCACGCTGACCACGCCGCCATGTATTTTTTTCCACATATTCAGATGAAGACAACACAAACGCAATGTGCAATACAAGTTTTCTGATGTACTTTACTAGAAAAATAAATTTGAAGAGTCAGAGTGATGTCATTTAGATTTGGTTAAGTGGGGAATATTAAATTATCCATATTTGCTCAATAATACCCTCAGGTGCGCATAAACTACAGGTTATGAAATCCTTTTTAAAATGCAATGATGTGACATCATTGGTGATCTTACCTGTTTAAACCACTAGAAGCAGGTAATTATCGATTATCGGTATCATCTGAATAATCATCCGTATCGTCCTACTTGTCAGTACGAGAGTAAATACACTGTTAAGTAGATTTCCTCTTGTGTGGGGGTCACCCCAGTTCAGTCCTAATACTGGTTAGACAAACCGTCTGAAGCACTCTTAATTAAAAGGTGATGATCTTGGAGTAATTAACAGCCGTATCCTTTATAAAATGTTTAAGGCAAGTACAAACACTGGAGCGAACTGTTGAACCGGTGAGGAGGCCACACAAAACGTTCCTCATCCCTACTAATGTTTTTACGTGCATTATAAATTGTTTAGTAGATTAATAATTGAAACGCACCGGTCTATGGGTGATTAAGAATGCAGCAACCCTACAATTTTAAGGACCTTTGAGCACTACTGGTAACTTTGGGATAATTATGAGCTCCCAGTGTGCAGTGTGGATGGATATCATAGCCTCCTGTGTCCTCATGGTAAGCAGCTTTTATCAAAACACAGCTGCTAAAGGAATAATTCAACAGGTTTTGCCTCAACTATCAATACGTAGAGAAACAGAGACAGCAAAGATGTAAAACAACATTGTGAAGCTTTACATCTCGTATATCCAATTCTTAAAACTCTGACCTTTTGCAATCAAAACACGAAAGTAAACTTATTGGAATAAAGACAAAAATATCTTCAATGATGTATTTAGAGATGTCCCTTCAGCCGTCAAGCCTCCGAAGGGTTCAGGCTGGTACGCGTTTGACTGACAGCCGAGCCAGCAGGGGAATGGAGATCCAGCATCCAGTAAAGAGACTCGCTCTAGTAACTGCAGTTTACAAGACGAGGAACAGACAGTGTAACATCCGCAGTACTATTGGACAGACCACATCCGTTTCCATTACATCGGTGCGACGTTGACATTTGCAGGCATGTTAATGCTACTGACTTGCAAAGTGGCCAGCAAAAATACATTAGTTAGTTCACTTTCACTAGTGGACATTTTGTTCTCTGCCCATTCAGCATGCCAAGACACAGGATACGAGTCCATGCTTATAGCTAGAAAGATGTTTACTTACAGTTTGTGGCACTTTTGTGTCTCTGTGATAGTTTGCTCTCATCCAGTGGTAAAATTAGGGCTGGGATGATCCACCTTTGTATCTCCAGATTTCATACTATCACAATACTTGGGTGCCGATTCGCTATGTATTGCAAGTTTCAAGTATTGCAATTCAATGTTACAATTTATTGTGATTTTTGTTAACTTAACGCTAGACCAAGGGAAAATGTTGAATCATACACTTGTAGGGACTTTTACTTAATTTAATACAATAATTAATACAGTGAAAATGTTTGATTTTAAGCATGTACGTGCTTAAAATCAAACAGTGTTTACAATTAATTATCTGCAGTCTCCGTAGGCTCACTACAGTTTCATAAAGAACCGTAGATATTTTTACACGTCTGCTCGGAGGATTCAACCCAGTGGGTCAGAGACAGATGCTCGGTGTTGGAGGATCCTCTCCCCAGGAAGCTTAATTTTCCCATGCATCGTGACCTGCTATAGGTCGGCTTGGAAAGGCCCGGGGTGAAGGTGGCTCGCGGCTCCGACGGTGAGTTTTACAGCACCCCTTGCTGCTTCCCGGGGCCGTGGACTCTCTGCGACCTTTCTCCATAGGGAAGGGAACTGTCCTCTCATCCCATCCAACCCGTTTTGAAACACAGAGCCCATCTTGTTTACCATGCTTTACAGTCACACAGCCAATAACTTCATGACTAAATTGTTTACGAGGGCACAACACTGTTTAGCCACTTATTTTATTTTCTCTCAAAGTGCACCAAATTCATGCATGTAACTTTGGATTAAGTTGGTTACAAAATTCAGGGTGAATATTTCTGTATCTTTTCTCATATCACAGAAAAAACAAATGTCAGTTTTCTTTCCAATACCTTGCAGCCCTAAAATATATGATGGACTGAGCATAAATTCTCCATCTACGTCAATAAATATCAACTTGCACCCCAAGTCGCATTAACATGGGCAGCGGGAGCCTTCATGCCATATGTTACAGAGCAATTTAAGTTTCTCTTCTTTTTGTCATCACTTCCCAGCATGCAGTACATCTGGATTAAACTCCAGCTCTTCCTCTTCTTGCTTCAATTAAGTTACATTACAGCAACTTGTCATGTGTGTTTTTTTCTTTCTAAATAAATTTCACGATGAGTCGGGATTTCCTCTGATGACAAGGAAATCAGTGCTAATGATGATGAAGATTGCTAGTTCAGTTCCCTTATAATTGTATGACAGCAGGGAACTTTATGCAATGCCCTCATTGATTAGTGATATTGATGTTATGTGTCTGAGGCTGAATATTACCTTGTGTTACAGAAATTAGGCCCTTCTATGATTACTAATGCATGTAATAATAAGGTATGTTTTAAGTATGTTGGCCAAATGCAGTGTGACAAGCTCCATGAGATACCCTCACTGAGGGGACAGGATCTCTTAAAAGATTCATTATATGCACGGCTCAGCAGCATGCAGCCAAAGGGCCATAATCACCAAGTTATTGGCTTAATTAACATGGATGAGATGGCTGTAATGAAAATTATTTTCTCTGCCAGTCCCTGAGATCACTGAAGTACCGAATTAATTCTGATGAGCATCTGAGCATGCGAGGCAATACCAAACATGTGGCAATCATTGTATGAATCCTCATCACCAGTCACTGTCAGAGGAGCATCTCTGTCTGGTGATGAAAGGCGTCAATCTGTGTTTTCTTCATAATCCCCAACATCAGCAAATATGGTCCCACGAAAGAGGTTCAGGTTAAACAAAGGCAGTATCCAAAGCTGTAATCATGTAGTATGAAGTATGTGAACAAAAGCAAAATCTACAGTATGACAAAAATATCTGGTGTGGAAAAAATCTCCAGTCTGCATCAGACCAGTCCACCTCACCCACTGTATCCCACAATGCAAAGCACTGGAACGGTACAGGCTACGGTTAAAACAGCAGTCAAAAATGGCAGACTTTTCATACCTTTTTCATAACTTAATTCACTTCTGAAAATTTTTGAGGCGAGAATCCAACTGTGTAGATTTTGAATATTTACAGTTTAACAATATTAGATGTTGAATCAAACATTTGCTCCACAGTTCTCAGAGTTTAGAAGCTCTACAAACTGCTGGGACATCTAACTGGCGCCTGCCGGGGTCGATACCTCGCCAGCCAGGCGGTGATGCTCACAGACGCTATGAGCTGGCTGGAGCTCTCTAGAGACCGGTCTGTAGACGAGGGGCTTTTATTTCCCTGTGGACAGATAGTTTGCTGAAATATCACAACATTAATGTCCATTATAAATTAATGGGAGCCTTTGTTTATCTGCCTTTTTGGAGTTGGAAAGCTCCACAATCGCCTGCAGGCGAAGCTCGCTCGCCGGCCGGCCAGTGATGCTCACAGAGCGGCTACAGAGCAGCAGAGTGGCGAGGGAAGAGGAGGGAACGAAACACCACTGACGGGGCAGAGAGATACCTGCTGAGACAACACGACCCTTTTTAACATTACTTTAGTATCTGTAGGGAAATCACTCCTCTGTTTTGTTGCTGTAATCGAAAAAGCAGTTTGAGTAAATGTTGTGGATCAGTGTTTTATATTTCCCGTCTCCCCTCGTTGATGATCCTGTTGGTCTTATTTCACTATGAGCTGTTAGAATAAACCTGTAGTATCCTATAAAGAACACAAACATAACATCATCATGTATTTTTCATTACTTTTCCATAAGTGGTACAAATATTTTTTTTTTTGTCCAGTGATTTAGGAGCTGGTTGAAAGGCTAAAACCTGGTCTAGAATACTGCTAGATACATCACTTTAATATTTCATACTACATACTACTGGGGAACACAGTATGCAGTATGTACTATGTACTGTGTACTGCATACTGTACTTTCAGTTTCAAATTCAGCTACTGGGTTGTGTTGCTATCGCTGTAGACCAGCTTTGCTTGGAGACACCTGACTAAACAGACATATCCTCAAATAATTACTCACAAAAAAGGCTTATTGGCTGTGAATGAGAAAGATAATGTCCAGTCCCACTGCCCAAGTGCCCTGCTACACATAAACATTGTAATTAATGAGATTAAACACAGCGCTATTGTCCTGGTGTCTATTTGCTTATAAAAAATAACTTGAGGCGACCCCTCCTTAACTCAAAATGAATTATTAGTTCGGAGGAAAAAAGGCTGTTTTCCGAACAAAGTCACACGCCGGAGGACAGTGTCTGCCCATTATAGCTGCTCTCTTTCTTGTCAGATACCAGCATGGCAGAAGGATGGCTACACTACAAGAGATGGATATTGCAGTGCAGAACAACAAGCAGTGCTTTGAAAGAGGAGAATATAAAATGAGGACCTGAGAGGGGAAGGGATGAGGGCTGGATCAGGACAGAGATGTGGAAACACAGCGCGCGCGCGCGCGACACACACACACACACACACACACACACACACACACACACACACACACACACACACACACACACACACACACACACACACACACACACACACACACACACACACACACACACACACACACACACACACACACACAGTAGTCCAAAGTTCCAGCTCATTTCAGCACAACATCATCTGACAACAGAGAAGCTTCAGAAGTGCCTGGTCTCACACTGGTTTCACAGCCATTGGAAACAAAATCAAAAAGCCAATTTTCTTGCAACTCTGGCCCGAAACGCAAACTTTTCTCTGTGTGCAAGGGAGAGAAAGAGACAGCCGGGCCATAATCAAAGCAATGACCTCTTTACCAGGTCAGCCAAGATATGCATGCCCCTTCAGCTCTAATTTGTCTTTAATAATTTGTTGCGTATGTACATAATTTGGTGCACATACTTTCATGGATGCATTAACCCAAATGAATTTCAGCGAGGGTGGCTCCAGTAGGGATTACAACCGCAACCTTTACTGTTGGTGTCACTGAAGCTACAACATTTTGAGTGTTTTAGGGCTCTAAACTAACCTGTTTCACCATAAAATACAATGAAATACAACCCAAGCCATCCCGAAATAACACTGAGTGTCCTGAATTTATAATCTTTGTTTTTCTACATTACCTTTAGTTAATCATTCAAAGTGGCCTTTAACATAAACTGAACATCAAAATGTTTATTTTTCTTCATAAATATATAATTCATCCAAAGCATATATTAATTTTATTTTAAGAAGTAATTTTTATTTGTTTGTTATTAAAAATTTGCACGTTTGTTTTGATTTTGATGTTAACGATACAGCAGCATACAGCTGCTGATAAAGTAGGAAGATCTGCTGGACAAGATGCTCCTGTCATGAGGAGAGGACAAGACATCTCATTACTGCCTTATTATCCAGAGGAGATGAAGAGGAGTAGTGCAAAACGTACATGAGTGATATAATTTGAGCTGTTACAGAGTTTTGACTCTGTGACTAGTAAATGTAACGTTATCGTCACTGTAAATGCAAATGTCGGCCGCTGACTAGTTAGCGAGCGTTAACAGTAACGTTACTGTTCGATGATAACGGTAACGTTACTGTTAACGCTCGCTAACGAGTCATCAGTTATCATCGAACGGTCTAATGTTAACTGCTGACATTAACACTACCAAGTTTATCGTCGCTGCGGCTGTTGTGAGGACAGAGGCTGGTGGTAGGCTATGTGCTGTGTGGGTTTTTGTTGTTAAGACGGTTTAATAATAGTCATTTTTCTTTCAGCTTTCATCCCAAAATCATCCTAAAATTAATTTTCATCCTCACCGAGATGCACCGTAACTGTGCACATTTTTGATACCTTGCTGCAACTGGCATATGAGACTGGATGTTTTATTTGAGCTGCACAGCCCTCACCCTTTTGTCAGCAGGCCACCACTGTCTCCATCCACTCCCCTATCCCTTAGAATAAACCTGCTTTATGCCATTATTTCAATTTTATCAACCCTATCTCCAGTATGACAGTGACAGCTCAGGGGTCAAGACGTTCTGAAGCTAATCTTTGACCCTTGTTAGAGGTACAATGTGATGTTGGCCTAGCTTGTTTTTTAGAGTTTGTTTGGGCCGTCACAGAAAGTTCAGTTAGACATGTTTCCCCCCTGAGAATCGCCCATTGCTTCATTTTGTGTTATTGGTAAAATCTTACTGGAGTGGTTTGTCCCTAAGGCTGCTCTGCTACATCATTAAATGTTTGTTTTCAACCAACACTGTTTTGGTCCCAGGGACACCCAGCGGTCCTTATCAGTTACAGTTACATTATAGGGTGAAAACACATACTGTAGCATAAAATGCTATTGTAAGACAGTAACCTGGGTTCAGTCAGAATTGTTCTCATTCTTATTTACGGCAAATACAGTTGATTTTGGTGTGATGGATCAGTTCAAAGTAGCTTTACTGCTTATCAAAAAGCTATCTCATATTGCTGAAGGCACAAACAAAATCCTCTGTGGAAAAGGCTTGAAAGGAGCTACAGCCTCTCACTCCTGTTCAGTGTTATCTATCCCTTTGACAACATACTAGAAAGTTGAAATTATCTTACACAGCCCTGCTGTATTAGATGGGCATGCGTTGGGTTATTATTCAAAAATGAATTAGAGATTATATTTAATGTCAACAATTGAGTAAAGGTAAGATCTCAGTAGAGTTCTGCATATATTGCTAAAAATAAAATACTATTTGGGAGCAATTACTAGCAGTAGTACTCACATACCATAGATACAGTATGTGTACGTAAGAGATATGTTGCAAACGGCTACAGTGGACCTTATAACTGAATAACATATCTGTACAGTGTCTTTTGAGAGAGGATTTCAGTTAAATCAAAGTCTAACTGAAAGTTGTTTGTTGTCTGCTACTACAGCATACAGTGTATATCTGCTCAGTAAAATACTTATCCTGTGTTCTCTCTTTATTGTATTTCACATTTCTTTGTTTTCATAAAGGCATCCCCTATTTTTGCATTATTCGACATTGTATGTTACGTCTATGTAGAGACCTCTTCCTGCAAGGTTATTTAATTTGTCTCCCGTTCACTACGGGATAAAAATGGCACTGTGGCAATCTGCCAGCTGTTGTCATCAATGTCCCGCCCACAGCACTATCTTATTGGTTTACACATCATCAGCAACAGCCAATCGACTCTGAGTATTACCATGCTTCGGACAGGTAGCAGAAAACACATCCAGATATTGTTGTTAGTGACTTCAGACGTAATTCATTCATTTAACTTTTATTTAAATCTGGAGGAATCTCTGAGGAACTGCCAGTTCAATTAAAACTGAATAAATACAAAAATAATTATGAAAATGAACAAATATAACACAGTTAAATAGTTACATTAAACAGTAGAATAGCTGGTTAACATAAAAATGGATCTACAGGAAAAACAACTTTTAAATAAAAGGCTGCTTTTTCAGTCAAGTTTTCTTAAAATTATTGTTATAGTTTCGTATCAAGATCGTGGACCCAATATCGTGTATCGTTTCGTATCATGAGCTGAGTGTATCGTCACACTCCTAGTATCGGCCAGTATCGAGTACCGATTGGACACAAGTGTTTAATTAATAAGCTTTATGCATCAACTGAGATCATTCTTTTATGTGTAAAGCAACATCAGACGACATTGTTCTCTTAACTTTGTAAAACAAAATGTAAAAAATAATCCATCCATCCATCCATCCATCTTCAACCACTTATCCCTTTAGGGGTTGCAGGGGGGCTGGAGCCGATCCCAGCTGGCATTGGGTGAAGGCGGGGTTCACCCAGGACAGGTCGCCAGTCCATCACAGGGTACATAGAGACAGACAACCATTCACGCTCATATTCACACCTTCAGGCAGTTTAGAGTCATCAAACTGCATGTCTTTGGACTGTGGGACGAAGCCGGAGAACCAGAGAAAACCCACGCTAACATGGGAATCGTACACCAGTATATTGGTAAAAAAAAACTGAAGGGAATAGATCGGCCCCATTGTCACCGATATCCAGTCTAACAGATCCATTATCATATTCAGTATGATTGTCAGCAGTACAAACAAAGCTAGGTTTTATCATTCCAAAGATCTGCAGTCTCACTACTCCTTGGTCCCTCTAGTGTTAACATTGAGATTTTCGTATTGCCAAATGGAAATGTGATCTTTGATTCATTTGCCTCCTCTCCCTTTCAGGCATCCCTCCCTGCCATTCCACCTCTGATTAGAAAAGAGGACCCAAAGCTTGGCACAGAGGAGAGGAGAAGGGCTGCAGGGGTCGCAGCTGGTACCCTGGATGAGGACCTGGCACAAGACAAATACAAAAAGAGCAGGGAAAAGGGGAGATTGAGAAAGAACAGAAAATAGGAGATGGACAGATGGAGGGTAAAATGAAATAGAGAGCTGGAGGGAGGGAGAGAAAGGGATAATGATGATGAGACTTCTGCTGGGCAGAATAGAGCTATTGGCTGGATAAAAGTGAAACTGATTGGGCTGAGAGAGTTATGGTGGGTGAAAAGAGGGAGAGAGAAAGAGAGATGGATAGAGGGGATGGGCAGCAGATGGGTACACCCCCGTTACTCTCTGCTGACCACTCGTTTTCCATCACAGAAGGATTCTTCAGCACAAAAGAGGGGCAGAGATGGACAGAGGTAGGAGGCAAGGATCGGCCATGTTCCTTTGTAATCTCTCTCTGTCTCTGATTTCGCTCGGACCGTTCGCAGCAGCCTTTCTCCTGCCATCCATCCACCCTCCGGCTATTCCTCTCCTGTGCTCATTAGACAATCACCTCCCATTTAAATAACATGGTGGCCAGTCAAATTAGACTCTTGCCTTTCTTTTGAAATATCCCACAAAATGGCATTTTTACTGCATTAATTGACTGTTTTATGAGCAGCACAACAAGCTGTTAACACAACATTAGCATACTGTCACCTTTTAAAGTTGTTATGGCAACATTTAACCATTTTAACACTCCTATATGTACACATCCAGCAGAACTGGAGAACTACTGTGATTCAGTTTGAGTCGTATCTCCTGCCACCTGGTGAATGGAAGTCTAATATTTACCCTCATTTTAACACTCAGAGAAATACTGACTCTTTAGCGGCTAAATGCTGCAACATGCTCGCCAGCTGAGTTGAGCGACAGTTTTTCACCCACTGATGTCACCTACACAACGCTAGATGACCAGCTTGCATCACGCCTTATATTTCCCTGCAGTATCTGTGTTTACATTCTTTAAATTAGATAAAGAGTGACTATTAATCAATTAATTCTTATGATAATTTGCTGTGCCTCATTGCTGATTAGGATAAATTTTGCAGTGTAATCGCTTTGTTCCATGCATGTTACTGAAAAGGAGGAGACCACAGAGAGTCTTTTGTTAACGTTGTCTTCACTCTCGAAAAAGTTGCCCAGCATCAGAAACATGCAGGGCAAGAAGTCAATAAAGCACTGTATCACAACATTATGCACGGAAATATTGAATCGAAGGATGGACATCAAATATCGACCTTTTATTATATAAACTGATGGCGGGCCTTTCAGAGGTCGTAGGGGGTCCAGTTTTAAATTGCATCAACCATGTCAGGTTAGCTTGTCGGGAAGAATGTTAAATAGCGCTCCAAAGTTATGTTAAATTTTGGCGAGGAAAAAGCAGACATGGCCATCTTCTAAGGAGTGACTTGACCTCTCACTTCAAGATATGTGAATGAAAACTCTGACATGAACGGACTGAAAACTGTCTTATTAGATAAAACAGACGATGACAAACTACATCATCATTAACAGGTAATAAATCACAATATAGGTTATCGCAATATTCAGCATATCACAGAATGTTTAAAATTGCCTTAACACTGTGGCTGTTTTTGAAACCGCCTACTACTACTGATACTAATACTACTAAAGAATGCAGTATGCAGTGTGTGCCGCATACTGCATCCCTTCGTAGTAGCATGGAAGGTAAATTATTTTTCATTTATTTCATTTATTTTGTAGTTCACGAGGCCGAGCTTTGCTGGTTTCCGGTTTTGGAAAAAAGAGGTTAACAGCACGTACATGACCATTTCAGCACTTTGCATTGTGGGATACAGCAGGCGAGGTCCGACGCAGACTGCCCCTCACCATCAACACCATGGCCCTGACGTCTAGTTAAAATATTTAACAGGCACAAGTAAGCTACGCTGTAGCCTACACAGATGGCTGCCATAGGTGCTGCATAGCCCCCTAACACTGGAGTGTAGATAGAAGCTTGAGAGTGAACTGAAACAGTTAAGTCACAGGCTGTAAAAGCAAAACAATGAGCTGAAAGATGCTGAAATGCTCCACAGAGCTGAGTGGAACTGCACAGATTATATTACCTGTGGTTTCATTCACTACAAGCAACACCTCTCACATTACTCATGCCATTACTTCCACTGCTAAAGTTAAAATACAGCAGCTTTATTTTAATGTGATTTTGAAACTTGGGATGAGGAATGAAACAGTGAGGGATCAACCTGCACTGTTTTTCAAGAAGTTCAAATTCTGTAGTTTATGTTTTATTATGTCTATCAGGCTAGTTGTATTACACATATTTCAAGGAAAAAACATCTAACTCCCTGTGCAGCAGAGGACTTTTCTCAGGTAAGACCATGCCTCTCTACACCTAACCGTCCAGCTCTTCACACCCACCGACACAAACACACTCACAGAAATGTGCACACAGTCTATCAGATGTACGTAGTTGGCAGTCATCCCGGACATCTGTCTTTCTGTGGTCAAAATGTGCCAGACAGGACCAGCTCAGCCCAGCTCAGGGTCAGCAATATACAATACATCATAAACCTCCCTCTATCTCTCTCGCTCTCTTTCTGCGCTCTACCAGCCTTCGCTCCTCTTCCATCTGTCTTTCCCAGCAGCTGTCTCTTTCTGTATCTCTGACTACAAATGCAGCCCAGCTCAGGGTCAGCGGCATGCTCTACATCACATCCTCTCCTCTCTAACGCTGTCTCTCTGACTCCCCTCTCTCACGCTCCTCATCTCTGCTCTTTATTTTTCTTGTTTTGCACCATCATCCCTTACGGTTTGCCATGTGTTTCTTGCCCTCTTGTTCTTTCCCCCTCTCTACCTGTATTGCCTTTCTCTCCCCTTCTCCTGCTTTATTCTCTCTCTCTCTCTCTCTCTCTCTCTCTCTCTCTCTCTCTCTCTCTCTCTCTCTCTCTCCCTCTCTCTCTCTCTCTCTCTCTCTCTCTCCTTCTGTTCTGTCTACTCGCCAGCAGAGCCCCAGGGTTAAAACATGCTGGCATCCACTAGTCTGGCAGGTGTGTGTGTGTGTGTGTGTGTGTGTGTGTGTGTGGTGTTGAGGAGGTTGCTTCATTACACAGTCGACATCTGTAGTATATGCGTGTGCAATTCCTGTGTCAGTTTCACATAAAATGTCACAGAACATAAGAGAGATGCCAGTTAAGCAGCTGCAGACACACTACACACAGCACACAGTGAAATTTAGCTTCTGCCTTTAGCCCATCCTGGTATTAGGAAGAGGGGGCAGCTGCCATACGACGCCCAGAGAGCAGTTTGGGGTTTGGTGCCTTGCTCGAGAGCACCTCGGCAGTGCCCAGGAAGCAAACTGGCACCTCTCAAGCTAAAAGTCAACACTCCGTACCACCAGGTCCATGGCGGGACTTAAGGCAGCGACCCTTCAGTTCCTAAGCCAAGTCTGCATGGACTACTGCCAGCCTCCATCATGTGTGTGTCAAGTGGGCTTGCCGTGGTAGTCAGGGTTACTGGGGTTTCACAGTGTTGGGTACCCACCGATTACATTACTCGTCCACCGCCGCCACTGTCATTTTGCTTTTCTTTTGAACGGTGGTGCAGCAGTTAGCACTGTCACTTCACAGCAAGAGGGTCGCAGGTTCAAACCCGGCTTGGGTCCCTTGCATGTTCTCCCTGAGTTAGCGTGGGTTTTCTCCAGGTTCTCCAGCTTCCTCCCACAGTCCAACAACGTGCAGGTTCATTGTTGACTCTACATTTCCCGTTGGTTGGGAGCATGAACGGTTGTCTGTCTCTACGTGTCAGCCCTGTGACAGTCTGGCGACTTGTCCAGGGTGAACCTCGCCTTCACCCAAAGTAAGCTGGGATCGGTTTGGATCAACCCCAAATGGGATAAGCCATTACAGATAATGGATGGAAAACCCATTTAATTAATTTCACATATCAGCACCATGTTATCAATACATAGTTGGATATTACAAACTAAAAGTGAAAGCTCCGTACGTAGGAGGAGTCCGATTTCACACACGGCAACGAGAAAGTTGACGTACAAGACGATGGCAGAAGATCTGGTGTCTGGTGTCAAAGCGATATTTCAGATATAAACCCAACGCTACAAGGGAACCATAATGTTAATGAGGCAATCGGCGTGCAGTGGACAGAGCGGTCACAGTCGGATGTATAAAAAGAGTTGGATAAAACGTAAGAGGCAGGCTCCCGTTCATTCCTATGAAAGCTGCTCAGCGGCGCATGAAGCCGAATGGCGCGACTGCCGAGTGATGAAGTTAATTAGTTAATAAGAAGTTAATAAAACTGAATTTCCCCACTGTGGGACTAATAAAGGAATATCTTTCTTTCTTTCTTTCTTTCTTTCTTTCTTTCTTTCTTAATTACAACATTTAGAAGCTAATAATTTAAATAAGGGCTATTCAAGATTTCATGCTGGGAAGTTGATTTCTCTCAAAAAAAAAAAAAAAAAAAAAAAAAAAAAATCCACTGAATTACAGACATCCCTTTTCCAGTGTAAGTCTATGGGAAATCTTTTTGGTCCGGAAGTTGTAGCGCCGCCATTTAGTTACAGCTCGACCGGAGAGGTCAGACAGCCATCCTATAGCTCAAAGCAAGAACTCAACATAACCCTGTGAAATGTCCAGTGTAATCTGGTGTTGTCACAAAGTGTTTTAACCGGCAGGAAAATCTCCTCACCATGACACCGCTAGTGTCCAGACAATCAAACACACATTAAACTTCTTAATAGATATGAGAGTGAAAACAATATAATACAGCTGTTAAAACTGTCAAACCAACTGCTAGTTTGCAACCAGAACTGGCTACTACATTGTCATTTTTAATGGTCGAAAGCAGAGAAACATCCAACCACACACCTCAAAAGTCTAATAAAAACATCACGTCTCAGTTTTATTTTTAATGGTCACCGTGTAAACAGCTCCACTGGTGGGCTACTGTTACTGGTGAAAAGGGACCAAATGAAAAACAACATAAAACCAAGTCCTGACTCACAAACACATGCATTTAATTAGACTTTGCACCCAGGTAAACACACATGCGCACACACACATGCACACACACAGTTACTACGATGCTTCAGACACACACCTAGTCCACACTAGTTTGGCACAGTCGCACACACACCGTGATCAGAGACCGAGGCCATCTGGTGCTGTAAAGAGAGCGAGGGGAAAGCACCCTCATGGATGCTGATGCAAGCCTTGAGACATGTCCTTTACATCCTCCTTTGCTTCCTGTTTGCTCACTCGCATCCTCTATTCTTTGCCTCATTCATCCCTCTCTCAATATCTTCCCTCCCCTCGCTCATCCTTCCCCAATAAAACACCACATTAAAACCAAATTATCAGTATTTTTGAAATGGATGTGGGAGATAACCTGTGTACCCACCAGGTAGCACTTTACCCCTTACCTTTAGCTGCACTAAACAGACGCTCAGGAGATGGCTGGTAGTAGCTCCTGATATTGCTATGAGACTAATGAAAATGTGGTAGTGAAGCACAGCAGCACAAGTTAGAGTATTATTCATGCTAAACAACACTGGAGGGATTTTACATTGAAAAAGAGAGTCCCAGAAGGAGGCTGAAACTGCAAAGGTGTGTAAGAATCAGCCTTTATAAATAGGCTTCCCAAGGAAAAAGGGTAGCAATTATTTATTTTTTTACCAAGGATGTCAATTCGTTAAACCCTTAGGTATAGAAAAGTTCCTCCAAATATTACTGTGTCCCAATAGCTTTTTGTTGTATTTGCAATTAAAAATACTCTTTCAACATGATCCATTGTGTTCTATGAGGAAAATCAGTGACTAGATGTTTTAAAATATCTCCTCCTTCATTTGATAAAAACCAAGCAGAGAACATATTATGATTGTTAGGAATGAAGAAAGTCTTAAAGTCAGTGCTTAGCTTGGCTCCCCAAAGGTAAAACTGGGAGCTGTAGATTCAGCTTCAACCTCAGAAAAGCTAAAACACTGATGTGAAAATGAAAAAAACATGTTGCCATTGTACAAAATGTAGGAAAATAAGGGTGAATTAATGATTAGCCTAAATGGCCAAGCACCAAGCCAGTTATCTAATCTGTCTATCTAAAATTAATGGAAACTACCCCAGTGTTTCCCATATACAGGCTTTACTTGGGCGGGCTGCCCAGGTATATCTAAGGTGGCTGTTAAAATGTATTCAGTGACTCATTTCAGCAATTTTTTTTATTTGAATTGTTTTATCTGTTTGAGAGTCCAAAGACATGCAGCTTAATTGATGACTCTAAATTGCCCATAGATGTGAATGTGAGCGTACATTCATATCCGACAGAATGACGGCATCCACGGTCTATCAACTAGTGGCATCAGGACGCCACCACTGGGGAGCAGTGCCAACCCGACAGCACGACACAAGACAAAGGCCAGTTTTAATAGGTGAGTCTTGAGCTGCTGTTTGAAGGCAAAAGAGTCTTGCAGCCACCACTTCTAACACATGATCACCTTTTCTTTACAGTCGAGCATGAGGGACCAGTAAGACCTGGTCAGAAGACTTAAGTGACCTACTGGTGATATAAGGATGGAGCAGGTCAGAGGTAGGAGAGACAATGCTGGGCTCTGTGTGTGAAAACTACAACCTTAAAATAAATCCTGGACTTGATGGGAAGCCAATGTAAAGAGTCGTTCTTGCAGCAGCTTCCTGGACCATTTGTAGACGTCCTGGAACGACTTGCTGCGGCAGGTGAAAAGGGTATTGCAGTAGTTTACCCGGGATGATATAAAAGCATGAATGATCATCTCTAGCTCAGGCTGTGACCCAAGTTTGGAAATGTTTCTTTAATGGAAGAAACATGTAGAGGTTAACTTGCATGTGTGAGTTAACTTATGTAACATTCTTAGCTTATGTGACGTTTGACCCAAATCATGAACTTTTCCTAAACCAATAAGTAACCATGTGTTGAAAAATTACACCCCTGACAAAGTGTCTGTATGTGACGAGCTGGGAATAAGACGCTGTTGTCTTGCCATATGTTTTAGTAGGTACAGACGAGGACAGGTGTTTTAACTAGGGCTGTCAAAGCCAACACAACAATAACATGTGAACGCAAATTTGTTTTAACGCCATTTAAGTCTTTAACGCATTAACGCAACTTGCAATTTTTATATTGTAGCAGGCTAAGTTTTAAAGCTAGAGTGAAGACACTGGTATCATATGATATGACACTTGATGATAATCCCAGTCAGTCTGGATCAAGTCATAGTCAAGTCAGCACACTGACACACTGACAGCTGTTGTTGCCTGCTGGGCTTGAATTTACCATATTATGATTTGAGCATATTTTTATACTAAATGCAGTACCTGAAGGTTTCTGGACAATATATGTCATTGTTTTTGTGTTTTTAATTAATTTTCCAATAATAAATACATGCATACATTTACGAGTATTAAACTTGACAAATCTCCCTTTATGGTGCATTTTGAGCTAACAAAAAAATGTGTGATTTATTTGCAATTAATTAAGTATGGACAACCATGTGATTAATCGCAATTAAACAAATCAACTGACAGCCCTAGTTTTAACCTTTTTTTTTCCCACTGACTATGTCTATAATGCGCTTATGTAAGGGTGTTTTAATTAAAAAAACATGTCTTCTGTGTAGTGTTGCTGCTTAGTTCTCTGTACGCATCCTTTGCTTCCAATGTTCACTTGACCATCCTGTAATAATGCTCTCACTAGTTATACTTTTCTACCCCAGAGGTGAAAACGCCACAGTGGAGTTATACCAACCTATGCTTGACTAATCTAGGGTATACTGGATTTTAATATGCTGAGCTATATGCTAATCACCGGGAATGTGATGCCGAACACCTACTTAAATGCAAACATAGGACCCTCCATCTGTCCCTGGGGCGAGAGAGGAGGAGGTAATTTACATGATTAATTACCTATACCTAACAAGCACTGGCAGTGTTCAGGACTCCCAGGGTTCCTCACATAGCATGTTGATGTGTGTGTGTGTGTGTGTGTGTGTGTGTGTGTGTGTGTGTGTGTGTGTGTGTGTGTGTGTGTGTGTGTGTGAGTGAGTGAGAGAGAGCGGTTTCAGGTTTGCAGCCCTACCCCAGACTTCACAGTCTAGTCAGGTAATGATCTATAATTAATGATGCAGTCTAATTTTGCACTCTTATCGTTTTTTTTCCAGTTCCAATTCAATCTCAACATTTTAACTAAACTCCCCAAGTAAAACTTTACAAACTAGAAAGCAAGGTACAATAAACTGACTTTATTTCCACTTTAAATGAAGACGTAAGGCTGAATTAATTGCATTTGCGATAATATCGCAATATGATAAAATGCAATTTTCTAATCGCAAAGGCTGTGATTACACTCTGGTCAGGTGACAGGTGAGAGCAGAGCAACCAGAGGAAGCATCAACTTGGCCCGCTACGCTGTACCTGAAGCTCTACAGCAGCCTAAGGCTCAACATTGAACAGTACGTCACTTGTGTGGAACATTACTACCCTTTTTCAGCTCTCTTAAAATGCCGACCATCAGTGTGTCAAGTAAAACTCAAGCAATAACAGTCCATAGCGACAGATATGATGCCCCTCAAGCCTGGGTTTACAACATGTCCTCCCATGCACATTTTAGCCAGTTACCATACCGGAGCCACACAAGAAATGTAAACAGAGTCGCAGCAGAGCTGAAAACAGCTGAGCTTTTCTTTAATACAACTGGCATGTGGTGAAGCCGTACGTTGGAGCCCTGTCAGAGTCTTACGGTGAATTTCATTGATGAAGACTTCCACCCTCAAACTTGCACTTTAGTTTGTGTGATTTATTACTGACTTTCATCATAATATTTGTCAATGCCTTGTTATGTTGTCATGATAATTATTACATGTTTACAAGGCTGGAAGTTCAACAAATCAGTAAATATATGACTGTGGTTTAAGTAGTTTAATAAAAATGTCATCCATATAATTTCATGCATCACCTATTTTCATTTCAATGTCAACACAGCCCTACAAGAAAGAACAGTTTCTGTTTAATCTGTCTAATATTGTGCTGCTCAAACTATAGAATGATTTATTGCTTGTGTTTCTTGAATAATACAGAAGGAACATTTAAAAATAATAGCAAATCTTTTGTTTTTGTTAGTAGGTGGCTTCCTGTTTGACTTAAACACTATAAATCCCAGCTAACCCTCCTTTTTATTGACCCATGCATCACTGATCCTGGCCATGTGCTGAACATACTTTTTGATAAAGTCAATTTGAAAACCAGGTAGTTAAAACCCCTGTAAGGCAAATTTGTGATATTTGGCTATGTAAATAAGAAAAATGACTTGACTTTGTTGTGAAGGTACAGAGACCAGAGAGACTTGCATTCAATTTAGAAAAAGACATCAAAAAGTTGAAAGTTGTTCCAGTGCAAAGCACAAGAAAGTAGGAAAAATAGATGTATAAAGCAGAGAAATTAAAACAGCCTCAGCAGAGCATCAGCGATGCTGCAGTGCAGCTCTTCCTCTCACTTTGAAACCGACTGGAGACATATGGACTGGTTCATTACCTGTAATATGGCATAATAGCAGCTTCCACATGAGACATATGAGTGTGAGGGAAGTGCATGAGTGGGCAACCATGTCTGTGTCTAAGTGCATGCAGCTGTGCATCAATGTGTGTGTGAGAGCTCACGTGTGCATGTGTGTGTACCAGCATCAGCATGTCTTTGCGTGTATTGTGTGTGTGTGTGTGTGTGTGTGTGTGTGTTTATGTGGAGGTAATAGGCTGCACCACAATGCCAGTGTAGCGATTAGGCAGCAATCAGAGGATAACAAGCTTTAGATAGCAGACATCAACACACTTTGTCCCTGGAGAGCACGCTGCCATACATCCTCTCCGAGATGGAATAACATGTATGCACACAGTGGATTAAACGTCTTGAGAGACACGGTTATTCATTAAACACACACACACAAGCACACGTAGGGAATGAACAGCTGCGCCAAGTCAGTTAATATCAAGAGTATTACAGAAAATAGTCACAAAACAGGTTAAAATATTATACAGGAAATCAATTCTAACTCATTTATCCGCTGAGGTCTGTTGGGAAAGGAGAAATACAGTACATAGATCCATATTTTGCTTGATGCTTTGTAGCAGGGGCAATAATAATTTGAGGACACTGATAATTAAACTACCCAAGCTAATCCATGCTGCCTTAAAGTGACACAATTCGGTCACTGACTGAAAAACACATCAGTGAAATGTAACCGAGACGAAAAAGTAAAGACGTGCGATATTAACTGGTAAGAGCAAAGGACATCAAATCATGAACATTTTAAAGGTGTTAATTGGGAGCATTTCTATTGCCTGTAACCGCCTGATCAGCAGTGCAGAGTAGACGTTGACCGATTAATCAGGCTGATTTTTTGACAATTTTTTCATAATTGGCATCAGCCTGAGCAGATGAAGCTGTGCTAATTAAAGAGGAAAGGAGGGAAAATGCAACACAAAATACAGATTGGAGACAGACCACAAGTTCGCAATAAATGTTTCTTAGTTCAGAAATTTCTGCATTATTTGTTATTATTAAACTGTTAAAAAAAAAATTTGAAAATAAAATATTGGCATCATATATTGGTCACCGACTTTCTTTTTTCAAAAAAAAAAAAAAAATCAGCATTGGCCTTAAAAAAAAAAAACAAACAAAAAAAAAAAAAAAAACATATCGGTCGACTTCAGAGCGGCGGCAGTGAGCTAGCAAGTGGGACATGCTCACATGCACAAACGCACTAAAAGCACATGCAACCGCCTCAGACTCAGTGAGGGAATTTACCTGAAACTTTACCAAAAAACTGTCCTCATAATATACCTACAGTATATACAATACACTCTAAAATACTTAATAATAATAAATAATAATAATAAATATTTATATAGTGCTTTTCAAGAAACTTAGACGCTTTCCACAGTTTAAAAAATCATAAATAAGAACATCATAATATATAAAAGACAACAAACACACCAGCCAAGTTATGACATCAAAAGTGTCAATTAAACGGCAAAACTTTGTGAGTGGCAGCCAAAACAGCCATCTCACATTGGAACTAAAAGTGGAAACTGAAATAAAATAAATAAAATACTGGAAATAAAATAGATTTGTTATACTACAAACATATGCGACATTGTCAGTGACAACTAATTTGCACCAGTTAAGTTCCTGTATGTAGTCAATAAGGCTCAAAAAAATACAGAACAATCCAAAAACATGAGCTGTCTGGTTGACAGCCTACATCTTTAAAGGACCCACATGATACAGTAAGACAGAAGACATCTGTACACTTTGACTGGCAAACAGCGATTCAACCTCTTAGCCACTGAGCCATTTCAACAACCAGCATAATAATAATCACTTCAGGGGGAAAGCAACAAATACAATGTGCTGGTGTTGAGCTACCTTTAGAGCTGGCCCCATGCTTATTTTCTACATGAATCATAGTTGACTGGTACTGTAATCAAGTCATCTCTCATGATTTCACTACAATAAAAAGGCAGAGGGAGCGAGGGAGAATAACTAGGGGTCTCAAGTTGCTGTGTGGGAGTGTGTGAGAGGAGATTGGGCCCATACATCATAGAAAATGCACAGGTAAGACGAAGCTAATGCTGCCCCAACGCTACAAGGAGATTTACAGTCATTCTGTTTCGTCTCAGTCTGACAGAGTGTACAAACAGGAACATCAAACGATGAGTTAGGTGTTTACAAATGTTTTAAATTTAAAGTCCAAAACATGTTTTAATAATGAAGCAGAAATGCAACTAAGATGTTGCCAGAAAGAATACAAAGTTTGTTCAGTCCACAGTCTTATATAAGAATCAGAGATTAGATCCTGACGACACAGCCTCTGCCGACCCCGACAGTGTGTGTGGGCACGACTCTGGCAGTGTGTGCGCATTTAAGAGCGTGTACTGACAAGTAGGCGTGTTTGTGCATGCGAGTATGTATTTTAGAAAACAGGGCGAGCATTAGTGCATCAATGAGCGCGTGTAAATCGGTGTGTATGTGTGTGTTCTTTAAGTGCATGGTGAGTGTTTGGTACACAATTCTCGAGCCCTGCCAACTGTTAAACCTTGTTTCTCTGCCAGTGCCTGCTGTCAGCTCCACCTGTGCCATGAAAAGACACACACGGGCACACACAGCTTTGCAGCTGTCCCACCTCAGTGCAAACAGAGGGAAAGGACACGCTTCAGGCTTTAAAAAAAGACCAAGTTCAGCAAGTACAAGATATGTAAGCAGGTAACTGTGGAGAGAAAGAAACAGATGAAGTAAATGTGGCTGAATAGTAACTATCAGGAGGTTCAGGAGGACAGCTGAAACTTTTAGATTAAGGTCTCTGAAGTGAACTCGCTAAGCTTGTGTTGTTCTAAAGGAGAAAATAACTTATTCGAATCACTTTAAATCCACACACTGACCTCTCTTATCTCCCTACGCACAGGTCTCAACACTTTCCAGCACTATCACTCCTTACTTACTGACTTTCTGTCTCATTCCCTGCCGCTCTATTTTCTCTTAAATATCTTGCCTCTCTACATCAGGTAGGTATGACTTAGAGTGAGCTGGCACCGCGTAAAAATATCCAGCAGAACAAGTCATTTAAACTGGCGTTGAATCTGATATATGTAAGTTGTTTCGCTGGAGTCTTTCCCAAACAAATGATGATCTGAATTCTGTCTTGTTGTAATCTACACTAAATGTTTATGCACTCACTCTCGCTCTGTTTTGGGAAAACAAACAAAAAAAAAAAGATCATTCACACTGTACGCCTTTAGAAACCACTTAGCCTGTATGATCGGTTGTTCTCGAGAAACTGCACCTCGATGCGTTATCATGATGACTCACTACCTGAATCAGGACTGCGTACCAAACTAGGAATATTAATAATTAACTGTTGACCAAAATTAAGAATTTTATCAGTTAAATGGTAAAAAGAAATATATAAAAAGTGAATAAAAAGCTAAGCATAACTCAGAGTGGCTTGTCATTAACAGGAGAATAGCTGGTCCACTTTAAACAGCCCACCTTAAGAGCAGGTGTTGCAAGATACAAGACAAATAAAATGTACACTCACTGCGCTGCTACACTCCTAGTTACAACGCCACCGACAAACCCCACATTCACCGCCGCCACACACACGGTCTGTCGGACACTCGCTGACAACACACCACGCTGACAGACCGTATGACCGTACCGGACACTCGCTAACGTTAACAGAAACATTCACAGCCGACAACCATGCGGTGGAGACTTACTGGGAAAGTGGCTGCATGTGTCCACTGGCTGCTAACTCTCCCGGTCTGGTGAACTTCAGACTCAGTTACCTGTTTTGCTGGTCATAAATGATCGATTTAACCAGTTTGTGCATCAGCTTATTGTAAACTGGGTAGCTTGCACTAAAACCACAGCGCAGCTGCATGCAATACTCTAATCTAGTCAGTTAAGGGTTAATAAGTGGTTAACAAGGGTTGGTTATCATTTTTTTTCCTACGGCATCTCTGCACGAGAGGGGTAGGTGGAGCGCCATAGTTTGATGCACACTGACCAAGCTGCTGAGCTGGGAGTGAGGATGCCCTGGACAGAGGGAGACACTCAGAGAAATAACATATCTGCCTATGTGAGTGTGAGTCGGCAAGAATCTGGAGCATACTTGATGAATAATAGCGCCCATTCCCTGGAGAGCCAAGATGGCTGACTACAGCTGAGCTGTTTTGGGGTTCACTAGAGTTTAACATGCCAACAGAAACAGGAAAGCTCATGGGAATTTGAGCAAATAAACACTGGTCTGCTTTTCATACTCATCATGACCGTAAAACAAACCTGAAGAAAAAAAAAACAGTAGAGTTCCTTCACCACTCATCACACATTTCTCTTGGCCTTCGCATTGATCACACAAGGATATGCAGTGTTTCCACTATATGCATCCTGCATGAATAAATACGATGCTCTGCTCTTGTGCTTCATTGAGTGTGGGGCTTAGGTGCACCACGGACACGCCCGAAAAACCTGTCACAGATCACATCATTAGGACGTACGCCTATGTGCCGGAGATGATTATCACGATTGTTCACAAAATAATCACACATTTTTTATCAGCTCAGAATGTACCTTAAAGGGAGACCTGTCAAGTATTTGATACTGTTATCAACATGAGAGTGGGAAAATAGCTTGCATATGTATTACTGGAAATCAATTACCAACACAAACAGTGGCAGATATTGTCCAGAAACCCTCACAGGTACTGCATTTAGCATAAAATAATATGCTCAAATCACAACACTGCAAACTGCAGCCCAACAGGCAGCAACAGCTGTCAGTGTGTCAGTGTGCTGACTTGACTACGACCTGCCACAAACTGCATGTGATTATCAAAAAGAGGGCATAAAGAGGGGAGACTCGTGTTTTTCCCTCGTTGTTCTCCATGAAGTTTGCTGGTAGTTATGTAATGTAACCCTGGTGAATTTTAGGTGGAGTGAGCACTGCGTCAGACATGTCCATATAGAAAATTACCCTTTAAATGCTACGTTGCTTGTCAGCAACCGATCACATGATAACTTGGGAGGTAATTTGGCCTTGTGTACTCTGATTGATTTGGCATGCAGTTAATGCACCACATATCATTTTGTAATAAAACAATCAGCTCCTGGTACTTGCACCAGGTGTTTTACCACTGTTCTGGAAGAAGGAAATAACGACAGGAACAGGCAAAGCAGCTTTGAAGTGACATATTTCATTTATTTATTTTAATTAATACTGTAATAGAAAAACAGAGCAGAGAAGCTAAAGTTGTGAAAAAACTAGATTATGGGGAGACAAAAGAGACAGAAGACAGGAAAACAGATGGTGTTATAGATTGTGTTTGTGGTCATAAGGTGATCAAACTTGCCAAAATCACTTTGGTAATAAGATTTCTACAGTTACTATAATAAACACCACAAAAATGACTCCCAACAGGAGACGTTAAGCCAAATGTTTCTTGGCAACAAGATGCTGGTAAATGAGGACTGAGGGAACGCCTTGGACAACGTTGAGCGTAAGGGCAGGTTCACATAGGCTGCGACGTACCACACTATGGTACTCATGACCCCAGTAGAAGCTTGACTGTTCACACCAGAAGCACATTTCTCAACACTACTCAACAAACGATTGTGCTCCCCTGCTGTTTATGTCTGCTCATCTCTCTCGCTTTCTGTTTAAACACAACTGACAAATATGAGGAATAAGTACGTCATTGAAAACCCACGATCATAATCAGCACTGACACTCAGCTATTTCTAATAAATGGATGTGTAGATAAGTGGATGGATTTTGAAATGTGATTGAGGGGAGGAACTGGGAGGGAATCAAGAGGAATCCAAGTGGGAAAACAGCAGGCAGAGAGGGGAGGGAAGTAAAAAGCATTTGTGGGATGCACATTTTATCTTCTTATCAGAATCAGATCATTTATATCACACACACTATATCACATATCATTTATCATAGATTATCAATGTATATTCTTTCTAAATTTGCTCCTGGCAAGCAAAGGAAATACCAGGAACCAGGGTCTGAAATTAGCACCCGCCACCTGCCAAATGCGGGTAAATTGTTGGCAGTGGTGGATAAAATTGTCACGCCATCCACCACTTTGGCAGGCAGTGAAAAAATTGCATTTCAAACCCTGAGAGGAACCCAGCCAGGGAATTTGAATAGGTCAGCCAAGTCTGGTGTGGTGGTTAAGTGTGGAGTTAAATCAGCTCTGCTTATATTGTATATGTATTGTATTTGTCTTATTTGAAGACATTTATTTTGCTATGTTTAGTTTTGTCTCCACCTGTGCGATAAAAGCAACAATTGCAAGTTGCAAAAAACTTCCAATTTGTATTTACAAATCAGAATAACTACACTAACTTCAGTTTGCCATGCACCGCATACTACAGCATGAAATCAGCAGCAAAAATGGAGCCCACAGAGGACGTGGCCCATTGAGTCGGAGGAAATGTTGAAAATGGACAGACTGTACCGTTCAGAAATCAAAAGCCCGAGCAGGAAGGAAAGGAGGGGGACGGAGAGGAGGACGAGCACATAAACAGGTAGCCATGACAGCTGGTATATGGACATAGGCTTCTTTGTGCTTTGTCATCCTGTTTGTACAGTTAGCACACCAAATGTGGCAGCATGAGGAAGAGACAAATGAGAAAGGTTTTGGAGTATCTGAAAGTTTGTTTTTCAATGCTGCAAAACTTTCAGACATGTTTCTGGAGTAAAGACTTTGGAACTGGATCTGATTTTCATTTGTGAATACGTTCAAAACACCAACTGGCAGAAATGATGATAAACAGGAAAAGGTATTGTGTAAGTAGTGGTTTGTCCCAAACCACTGAAGACTGCTATGAGCAGACTTCAAGTCTGAAGTATTCACTCGCAAGCAGTTTAAAAAGAATAAAGTTATTAGAGCGCAAAGCAAGGATACTTTCTAATATCCTCTCTCGGTTTTCTTGTGTTATCACACCCGAGTCATCCTGTTGCTTTCACAGCAACAGTGAGGATATCTTTAGACACAGTATATTGATGAAACAAATACGTGTTCTGCCCATCATCCTTGCCTGGGAGTCTATAGCTGAAGATGGGAAGATGCTTTAATCATTTTGGATCAGGCAATGATGAGGTTGATTGAAAACCAGTTTAGACCACAGACAGACGCTCCACTTGTCACACTTTCCTTGCTGTATGGACAACAACTGGACCCAAATGCATACTTCCTTCAAAAGTTTCAATACAATACATTAA
Organism: Pterois miles; assembly: GCA_947000775.1. Taxonomy (NCBI): domain Eukaryota; kingdom Metazoa; phylum Chordata; class Actinopteri; order Perciformes; family Scorpaenidae; genus Pterois; species Pterois miles. The sequence goes on from CAMQGK010000328.1 coordinate 4,149,819, forward strand.
AAAGTAGAACATTTGGCCAAGTGCTGGCAGTCAAATAAGGCAAACAAATCCAAAGTGGCTGAGGCAGGCAGGTAATCAATCTGCCAGTAGGATGTTGGCAACAGGTAGAAAGACAGGAAACAGATGATGGGCAAACAGGTGGAGGTAACAGAAAAGTCTGGAAGACTACAGTAGCCTGGCAACAGACAGCAGACAATCTGGTAAACTACTGTTGAAAACTGTCCACTATAGAAGACTGGGAGATAGAAAGAGAGATGGCTGAGCAAGCAGGTGATCGGGTCAGGTGATTTCTAGTGCGAAACTCACCAAGGGTTAACGGATGGCAAATGAGCCACGTCTGGGTCTGCTACAAAAAACAAACTCATCTTCCGCTGAAAAGCAACGTCTTGTGTTGTGGGAATAATGAAAAGCTGGACACGACTTCAGGAGGTAGTTGGGGTGAATAGTTGAGCGTGCAAAGCGTGCAAAGCATGCAAAGCGTGCAAAGTGTGCGACCTAAACACTGGTGACTGTGGTTTACATCCTGCCTCCTCCCATCAACATTGGTTATAAAACAACGGTTCCAACAATCGTTAAAATGCTGAACACTGCAGTCGATAATCAATAAAATCAGTCCTATTCCAAGACTATGCTTTAACCACCACACAATATTTTTTAAGCCTGCTATTTCAGAGTAAAACATTGCATAGCCTTAGGATTCACTGAAAACAGTACAGTGGTTTTAAATATTCAGGATTATCTGCTGTTTTTCCTGAAGTGATGCAGTGAGCAGAAACATTTTTATCAAGTAGTTCTGCTTGCAAACAAAATGTGGGAATATTCCTCCAAATCTGGGTGACCATGTGGTAAATACTCAATTAATCGAATATTAAATGTGATTAATATTCAATTACAATTAAATGAACATGATTGAGTGTGATATTGACGTTTTAAAAAGCTCCACTGATAGAAAACATTGCTTCATAAATCAAACACTTTCTAGACTAGCCGATCGAAGCCAGCCCGTCTTCAGCAGCCTCATATACATATTATCTGAGTTTCTGCCAGTCAGGCACATGTGCAGCTGCCACATGGTGGTTTTACATCAGCACAATCCGAGGCCAAAATAAGCTGTGGATGAACAACACTTATTATATTGTAATTCATTCCCATAATGCTGGTCAGTGACACAGGACATTACGGTGCGTTCAAGCTCTACTCAGAAAAAATGTATATGGAGCGATTGTAAATTATAACCTTATCATGACGCATTCACATGTTCACATGTAAAATATTGTTTTTGGTGAGAAACTTGAAGAAATACAGTTGTTTGATGGAGGTGTTTTTACAGCAATATAAAATAGATATTAGAGAGAGAAATATGATTTGTTTAAATAGAACTACTAATGCAAAGATATTTTTAATCGAAGCAAATATTTGAATAAAAACACATGCTTTATGCAAATCACAGCTATAGATGACAATACTGTAATATAAATTCTTGTGTGTTGTACTGTAGCACAACATTATTTTTATTAGTAGTAGTATTAGTATTATATGTTATATATTTATACTATATTATATTATATACATACATACCTAGTATTCATTATTATTGTCTACCATATATATCTATAGCAATACTTTTGTTTATATTGTTTATATATTATTTATTTACACTTTTATTTGAACATAATTTATGGATATAATATGCGCACAATATGCACATAGTATTACTAGATAAGATAAGATAAGATTGTGAATTTCTCCACTGTGGGACTAATAAAGGAATATCTTATCATATCTTACTAGATTGTTTTTACAATGTGTCTTTATATAATCTATTATACACCACAGTTATTATTATCACCTCACTTACCCAATCACTGCTCTCACTTTCTATAACTGTGTTCATGTCACTGTTAAGTCATCTGGCTGTGTCAGCGTACATTGTGTGTCATGTCCTGTTGTCCTCTGTCATGTACTATTGTAGTGTCCAATGTACCATTGTTGTTGTCCATTGTTGTGTCATTGTGGCTGCTATGATGATTTAATTCCCCCCTGGGGATTAATAAAGTCAACTATCTATCTATCTATGTGAACTCACAACAAAAATATTTTGTTCCTAAAATCAATGGATAATCGTGATAATAATCATGATCTCAATATTGATCAAAATAATCTCATTATGATTTTGGCCACAATCTTGCAGCCCTACTCCACAGTACTGACAATGTCTGCTGAATATCGAGGGCTTGAGCTGCTCTACCGGAGCGCAGCAATAAAAACGAATGTATCTACACACAGAGAGCACAGATTTTGACTATAGTACTCTTGTCAGTCGAATGTCATGGCACTAAAATGTCCCATTAATCCGAAGCCCTCCCCCCTCTCTTATTATCTGTGGCCGTCCCCACTGATGCCAGATGATTATTCTCCCCTCTCCAAAGTGCTGATTACAGTCAGACACTTCACAGGACACCTCATCATCCATAAATGGACGCCCTATTTTTAGGCTCATTTCTTCCCTTTTTGTAGAGTTTTTTCTCCCTTTTTTAATTCCATAGTCACCCTTTTGTTCAGGCAGTTTCTGACAATGGAGTAACCCAGCTTGGGGCGAGAGAGGATTAGAGAGGAGGAGGAGGAGGAAGACAGCAGGGTAAAAAGAGATTGGAGAGTTGAGATGAAAACACGCAGAGCTGAGTGGAAGATTATGTAACCCAGGGTAAATCTTCAACACCGAGAACCTTTAGCTGGCAACAACAGTCAACAAAGTAATAATAGGGAAGAGATTCAACATGTGGAAAGGCAACACCTTTGGCCCTGGCCTCTGTCCAACACCTATTTGTGATGATTATTGAAACCCCTTTGGTGGGAGCTAATCTGGTCAGAAACAGGAGGAAAGGCAGAGAGAGAAAGGCAAGAGAGGATTAACGGCAACTCCCTATTGCTAACTTGCTCTTTATCTCCCTCCATTGTTGCTTTGAGGGGAGCTCAAAGCACGCAGACACATAACGCTCACATGCACTAACATACACCCATTCACACACACCTGTCAAAGGAGACCATTGAGGATGGTAAGTGAGTCGACTGCTGCCAAAATGGCTGCCTTTTGTTTACAAATCTCATTATCCTCTTCAGTTCATGGCGAGCACGATGAGTAATTACTCCACCAGTGTACAAGTCACACGGTTGGTGTAAAATTCACACTCCAGGAGGGTGGATAATAGCTCTTGGTAAATACACACCGCTTGCTTGGTGATGAGGCCATCGCTCACAATGGAAGGTAATAAGGGTGTAAGGATCCATAATATTCAGCTAACTATGAAAACATATGCTGAGATAATCTTCAGCGAATGCCATTAGCATCACTTTGGGCTTCAAGCTAACTTTCCAAAGCAGCGTCCACAGAGCAAGTAGAAAAATAAATAATAATTTTATCCAGAGATACTCACTAAGGCTGGTGTTTGTAGGAAAACCCTGCTTCATATGCACACTGTTACACACATGTACTACGGCCATTCAAGCCTGTGTCTCTATTACACTACCTGTATAAATACTGGGGATGACCAATCCCACTTTTTCAGTCCCGATACTGATACCGATACCTGGGTTTTGGCAGTACCGAATAATTATTACAGTAATTAACCATTAATAAGTTGCGTGGAAGTGACTGGATCAGGCTTCACTTGAACAAACAATAAAATGCACTGAATTGTATTAGAATAATAAATTGTACACCAATAATTACAATTCAAGCGTAAACCATTTTAATGGAGCACAAATTGGTCAAAACTTAAATCTTCCAGTATATAAAGTAGAGCTGGGATTATTCACCTATCTCCTGAATAGATACTATCACAATACTTGGGTCCCGATTCAATGTATTACAGTATCTAAGTATTGTGACTCCATATTGCAATTTATTTTAAAATTTTTATTTTAACTATTTTAACACAAGGCCATGGGAAAAAGTCAAATCATAAACTGCTAGGGACTTCTAAATATTATATATATATAGAGAGAGTATATTGTATACAAACATGCAGCTATTTGATTCAGTGTCGGCCTGATATCCAGCCCAGTAAATACAGGTTAAATAAAAAATAAATTCAATACAGACATTCTACAGCTGCTTGGGTAAAATTTCTTGTACTTGAAAAGACTATTTTGAGGGACTGATCCTCATTTCTTTTCCCCCAACTATTTTCCCAGCTGGATTCAAACTGGAAACCAATACAAATGTGACCCCATCCATTTATTGGCCTTTGTGTTCAAACAAAGTATATACACGACCATGTTTAAATATGGCTCCCTGTGGAAATTGCCCTGCAAACATCAGCAGTATTAATACTTTGTGGTACTGTAGCAATAAATGTGCTCAAAGAATATTGGATGTATTCATGCATTTGATCATCACATGTTAGCAAAGTAATGACTCATAATGCTGCTCGTTAGATGTGGAGCTCTCGGTAAACATTCACCAATTGATGCCAGGGAACAAGCTTTAACCCTAACCTTTAAACACACAAAGCCTGTTTACACTAGTAACTACTACGTGTATTCAATTAGACCATATCTGTCTGACACCGTTTATAGTGAATTTATCAACAGAAGTAATATTATCACAAACAACAGCCAATGGCGTGTGTCAGGGTGAGTTAACGTCACAGGTTGTGTGTCGGTAGAGATGGCTTGTGGAGAGAACAAAGGTGATGTGTTAGAGTGTGTAGATGTGTGCTATCAGAAAACACAACAGTGTATCAGCAGTTTGAAGTCTGAATAATGTTTACAGCACCATCAGCTCATCTTTACGCTCCAGAGGAGGCATAAAAAGATGTCTTTCTATTGATGTGTCACCGTATAATGTGCCGATTTTCTCACATCCTGAAGCTCAAGCATACAGTATTTTCATCTGGGGGTATACAGTTTTGTATTACTTGTTTACTTGCTGCAGTCGCTGTGTGGTTTTAATAGGTGAGAAAGGGTGTTCGACATCAAAATGTGTGTGTTTGGGAGAACCGCACTCCAGTTTTGCCAATTCAACGGTGCTGAGAGTATCTAATGCAATATAAAATATGTTTGATGATCCTAAAAACCAAACTAAATTACAGATTGATAATTACACACTCTGTTGTGCATTGAACATAACCAACTTTCTGTGCGCATAGCACTGGTCCCGCAGAGGCTGAGAGTATTGTAGCACAAAAAAATCAGGCCACAAACTTGTAGCTTGACAGTAGAGCGCGCCTGCGTGAGGAGCGCCTGGCGGCTGCGTTACCTGTTGTTTTTCATTTCGGTGTTCGTGTTAACAGGTTCGAGCAGCCACGCCGCCCACATGACACACGTCTCACGCTCGTCTCTTAGAGAGATTAAAGTCTTGCCTTTTGTTGTCGCGAGCGGCAAAGAGGATTATTTGTGATGTGTACATATTCAGAATATGCTTGTACTATTTAGGACCAAACTAAAACAAAGGAAACAATCTCAAGTTGTCGTTATTTTCAAGTTATTATAACATGATTTTAGGGGTCTGACCCACTTGGGAATGGATTTTCCTCCATGTGGCCTCCGAGCTAAAATGAGTTTGACACCCCTGGTCTAGAGTTTCCCCTTTCTAGCTGGGAAATAGTCTTTTGGCCAGTGAAAATGTTTTTGGAAGTGTGTCGGCAAGAGCAGGCAACGAGGTGCACAAAGGCTGTCTCCCAAGCCCAATAAGGACAGTGGATAGATGGGAGGGAGTTGAGAGGAGAAATCTCCTGAAGAGAGCTGTTGGGCATGGAAGCATTTAACACGAGCTTCATCTCACGAGCTACATACGATGTCCTGCCTTCCCTCTCTAACCTCGACCAATGGTGAGAAGACCCGACGAGCCCTCTCTGTCCATCTCCCGCAAACATCAAGCACATCCTGGTTGGCTGCAAGACAAGCCTGTCACAAGGCCATTACACTTGGCGACACAACCACGTCCTCAAGTGCCTAGCAGCTGCTCTGGAGACCAGACAGACAAAGATCAATGCCCCGCCTCCTCCATCATTCCATCCTGCATCTGTAAGAGAGTTCATCCAGAAAGGTGCAAAGCCAGCCAAAGTTTAGACATTATCGGACACCTGCCAGCTCGGAGGAGCGTGTGACTGGAAGTTAGCGGCAAATCTGAACCAAAGGCTCTGCTTCCCATTTGAGATTGCTACAAAAAACCTCAGACCTTGTGCTTTGGTCCTCCTCACTTTGCACCATTTACATCATAGAGCTCACTGTTCCCTGGGAGGCTGCTGTGGAGGAGGCCTTCGAACGCAACAGCCTTAAGTACACCGAGCTGGCAGCTGATGCTGAGCAATGCGGATGGAAAGCCAAGCTTTGCCCAGTGGAAGTCAGCTGTAGAGGATTCGTGGGCAAGTCTACCATCAGGCTCCTAAATGACTTGGGAAGTCAAGGCCAAGTCCAACAGCAAACCATCAAAGCCCTCTCAGGTGCAGCAGAAGAAGCAAGTCGGTGGCTCTGGGTGAAGAGGCGAGACAGCACCTAGACCCCAAAGTAACACCAGTGGCACAGACGGGTTGAAAGCAGAGGAGGCACACCTGGGACACCAGGTGGTGCTGATGAGGCCTCTGGAGGTGTCGTGGGCCTATCGTTGAAACACCGGAGGAGGACGGTGCCCACCTGATGGCCCCAATGAATGACTTCTGCCATTTCCTCATGGATACCAACTTTAAAAAAGCACCACGATACAATCACAGAAATGTGCATTTGTTAGAAACGGGGCAACTGGGAACATGCTAATAACGCAGTATCAACCAAAAACTAAGTAAATAAAGACAAAGTAGAGTGTGGAAATGAACTGCAGTGACTGTAGTAATTGAAGAGAGAGAGAGTAAGAGGCAGCTGAGGCAACTGACAGAATGTACATGTCTTATTGTCAAGCTGTCAGGGGAAGTAATTAAAAAAGTATCTGCCATCGATTCTGCCAGGAGGGGAGGGAGAGGAAGAGGAGGAGGAGGAGGAGCGATAGTATGGAATACCAAAGCAGTCGGGACATTATTATGCATGAATGTTTTTGAGACACACTAATGCACTTCACATAGTAAAGGCATGAGTGTGTGTTGTAATCACATTATGTGTATACTGTGTGAGTGTGCATTAATCCGTCTGGGTGCACATCTGTGTTTGTGTGTACAGTGAGATGTGTGTGTGTTTGCCCCTGCATGTTCCCCATGGGTGCATTCACCAACTCCCTATACTGGGTTGCATTATTGTATTGATTAATTGTCATTGATAACTGATGGCTGCAATGAGTTGTTTTCTTGTTCTGTGTAGCGAGTGGAGATCTACTAGAAAATGAAATATGCCTTCAGTAATTGGTTTTAAATGGAAACGCTGACTTGGGTGGTTTGAGAAGTTTACTGCATTAGCTTATTTGTGTGTGTGTGTAGATGTTCCTCTGTGATTAGTGTGTGTGTTTAGTCTTGTTTGTATGGGTGTGTGTGTGTTCTGTATGTCTCCATCTTAGGTGGAGTTAAGACACTCATTAATTGCCCGAGGACTCCATTAGCCGGGCTGATTTCCCCTGCTCAAGCTGACAGGTTACCAGCATGCACGCACATGCGCACGTTTAAAAACACACACACCTGTGAGAATTGAATGGGTAAAAATAACATCACAGAAAGCTGTTTGAGCTCTGATTGAAAGCCAAATTAAATGCACTGGGATTCAACCATATGTACTGCACCTGGTGGTTCATGCAAAAAGCAAAATTAGTTCTGGGAGCTGCCAGAACTTGAAACAAAAAAAAGTCAAACCCTTCCCACCGCACCGATGATATGCTGCGAATACCATTAATATCATTAACGTCTACATATGGACAGTGTCGGCTCATGTGAGAAAGAATGATGTGAGGAAAAATAAGTTCAACCTTTCAGCTCTCAGCTCTTTTCCTCACCTCCCACCTTTTTGCCCTCTATTCCCCGGCAGCCGGACTTCAGGGGTTCACTTTGAGCTCCCCTCCTGCACCTTCCTCACCTCAAAGATGACAAGTTTTTATTCACAAAAAAGACAGAAAAGCGTTTTGGGGGTTGAAAGGCTGAGAAAGATTGCTGGGTTGTGGCAGGAAGTGATGAAGAGGGACACACAGAAGCAGAGGAGGATGGAGGCAGGGGAAAAAGTGGAGGAAGAGGAAGGAAAGTGATAGAAATGAAGAGTAAGAGACATAGAGTACTGCCAGCGAGATAAAAGGATTGTCTGGGTTTAACTTTTTAAAGGGAATAGCAGCAATTTTATGTGTCAGTGATCCAGTCGGAGGATCCTTCGCCAGACACAAATGATTCACATCTTGGCTGACTGTTATTTTCTTAATCGTTACCTCCTGGCAAGGCCTGGTCTCTCTAGTTCTAGTTTACTTCTTTACCTTTTCCTCTTTCTATTAGGTCTTATTACCGCTATTTCCTTAACAGTTCATCTTTGGTATACTGTAAAGCAACAGACAGAATAAGGTCAAAGAACTAGAAAATCCTGTAAACATGTAATTCTGTAAAGATTGGACACATTTTAAGACTCAAAGGTGCCTTTTACTATTGTTTTAGAAGGATTTGGAGCATTTTAGATGCTACTAAAACATTCAATTTTAGGGAGAGCGATCTGAGTGCTTCAAGATTAATAATGTCAAACTCTGAGCAGAAAAATGGTCTATCTCACCACAGGGATGGACAATATGGAGAAAATCAAATATCCCAATATGTTTTTACCAATTACCATCCTATTGATGTTGCAGCAATATTACAGGGTTGACTATTGGTGCTTTTAAAAAATATTTACACAATGAGATTTATGATAAATAATCATCAGTAATGTGCATATAATGACAAAGTGGGTAAAGGCAACCCATATAACAGCGAGAACAGAGCACTAAGTTCATAAAATAACATCGCTTTATTGTTTTATTTTTTTATTGCAGCCTTTAAAACCAGGAAAAGACAACATTAGCATCATATGATGTTGATATAATATATTGCCCAGTCTATCTCATCACAACTTTTAACTGTGAAATTTAAAAATGGTGAAATCCAAACAAACCAGGGTTATGTGATCTGACATGTAAAAATTAGCATGACATAAAAACACGTGGAGGATGTGTGATGTAATTAGTAACTAGTTTCTGAGTGTCTGAGCAGTTACAACTGAGAGTCATTAGCTGTGCTTCCCTTCAACTGTCAAGTGAATTTTAAACATTTTTTTGAAATTTCACAAAAAAGAAATATAAATTAAGAGCATTTCCATCAACTGGTTGGGAGCAAATAAACTAGGCTACAGCGTAGTTTGGTCAGTAGGCGGGGCTAGCGGCGTGCATGGCTGCAATCTGACATAAACAGAGCAAAAGGAGAGGTTGCAAACTCGGAAAGTAAAACAGGCCGCCTTGGCCAACTAACCATCTACTGTATGATAGAAAAATGGAGAGAGGTCTTTAGGAGTTTGTTGGTCAAGTTTTAACTGTTCTTTCGTTTCAGCTACTTTTGGCCATGTTTCAAGTCTGGGCCAGGTCAGCTGCGTGAGCACCGCGTGGTGGCTGCGTTACCTGTTGTTTTTTATTTCGGCGTCCATGTTAACAGGTTAGAGCGGCCACATCGCCCGTATGTGAAGCACGGCTCGTCTGCGTCTCTTCCAGAAATTCGAGGTTTTGCCTATTTTGACGTGAACAACGCGGTTCACAGCAGAAACAGACAGTGAAAGTGATCGTTTGACTGTATACTGACATCATATCAGCAACATAAGTACAGTTTCAAAGTCTGCATCTGTAGAAAATGTCATGGACATGAAAAAAGGTAAAGATTTATTTTTAAATCAACACTTTGTGAATTTCCCCACTGTGGGACCAATAAAGGAATATCGTATCTTATCTTACATCTTACTTTCTGCTTTCTCTTTTTTTCTGAACTCCATTTAGCAGCATTTTAGCATTTAGTTAACACAAGGCTTTTATTCTGAAATATGTGCAGGACAGTGTTGTAAAACATGCAGTGACTTGCAGGGCTCCATGAATGAATACAGTACGGGATTTTCATTTAATTAATTATTACTACTATTTACAAATTGCCACGTTTCTCAACCTTTCTCTGTCTAAAATAAATATAAATGACATTTATAATGAAATGAAATGGCCATTACGAAAGTCAAACTCTATGTAGAAAGAGCAGCAGCAGCAGAAATGCAGCTGACATGCAGCTGGTGTGAACAAGGGATGCGTGACGTAACGAAGCCGCCACGTGCCATTCACATGGCTGGTCTGACCCAAGCATCATGCTGTCGGGAAAGAAGAAGATCTACCTTTATTAGTCCCAAAAAGGGGAAATTAAATTTACACTTTTAAAAACTTAAAAAAGGTAAAAGAAGACTAAAAAAAAAAAAAAAAATGAATAAATGGGGGGGGGGAGGAGGGGGGGGGTTGCCCCTGAAAAGGGCGGGGAGGAGGGGGGGGTGGGGTGTTTTGGGGGGGGGGGGGGGGGTGGGGAGGGGGGAAAAAGGAAACTCCCCCAACTACAAAATACAAATTATATTTTTTATTTTGTGGGGGGAGACGGGGGGGGCACCGGCCCCCCAAAAAACCACCCACAAAAGAACAAGCTGCCCCCCCCAACAAAGACAATACAAATATACACATATAAACTCTTTTTCAATAAAGGCAGAAATCCCTTCAAAACTTGTTTCCGCAATTGAGGAAGTGTCATCCAATGTTGCCGTTTCCATGCATCGTTTATAATGCGATACTTCAAAATGTGCATAAAATTATGTGAATGGAACCACGGCTGGGGTGTGAAGCTCGCTGGCACACAAGTCATTGACAGATTAATGGGTTACCTAGCAACAGCAAGTTGCTTCGGGATCGGAGCTGCATGGGGAACCTGTATGACTAAAGGCTGTTTCACAAAAACTGTGGTTACTGTAACTGCCAGGCAGTTAGTGTGACAACAAATCTACCTTCAACATTTTATCTCCACTGTTTGCAAGAGGAGAAGATATGAAATTGTAGCCACCATCTAAGTAAGCTAGAAAATTAGGCTGTGGTGAAGTCTGAAATAAATGAGTCAAACTCCTTTTTCAGCATTGCTCCAAACTTCAAGTCACGGGGAGTAGTAAGATCCATTTTACATTATGCTGCATTTATGTTTGAAGCACAGTGCTGCTAAAGAATATGGGCTTGTTCAAATATGCCTCTTTTTTGGCACATGAGAGCTGCCTGTACATTATTTTGAATAACTGCAAAAAAAAAAGTAAGTTATTAACTAGAGTATTGTTTCTGGTGCTACTAAGGTCAGTTTGTTTAAATAGTCAAATACAAGTAAAACATAAAGCAACAACTGAGTCAAAAATGTGGGTTTTAGAAAAAGGAGGGGAGTGTCTGCATTGCATCTACTCCAATTCCTCTGTTGTCCTAAAAGTGATCTATAACATCAGCAGCTTTCTAAAAAGTGCAACTCTCATTTGGAGAGCGTAAACAGGAGCCAGGTGGAGCCTATTTCCCAACAGTGCCAGTCGATCCATTCATCCCTCCACCTTCAAAGTGAAGAGGATTCAGAGCAGCTGCAATTGCCTTCTATCTTTGTCTACCCATCTGTTTCTGAAAGAAAGACAGAGTGGAAGCCTCTGTAAGCTTCCTGACCCCCCCTGCCCTTTAGAGGAAACCCTCCCTCGATCTTCTACAGAGAAGAGGAGGAGAGAAAGAGGAAGATACTGGGAGCTAGAGATCATTAACTGCATGCTAATTAGCCATTAGATACAGCCTGAGAAATAACTGCCAATCAGCCTGAAACCGCACTGACACCAGCTGTGTGTGTGTGTGTGTGTGTGTGTGTGTGTGTGTGTGTGTGTGTGAATGAATGAGTGAGAGAGTGAGAGAGTGTATCATGAGTGCGTGTGTCCGTCTGCCAACTACCACTATGGACTACATTAGTACTACGTACTGCAGAGCTCATCTTTTACATTTTTCGTTTGTCTTATTTCACTGTGAGCTGTTAGAATTAACAGTTTCAACCTGCAGTATCTGATAAAGTAAATAATAAATATAACCAAACTAAATCTGAGTGAAAAATCACTTTAACTGATTCATACTACTGAGGAACGCAGTATACGGTACACAGTATGTGGTGTATACTGTGTTTGTCAGCAGTATGTAGGCCGTTTCGAATACAGCCTATATCTCCATCTCTCCCTCTCTCTCTTTGTCTCGTTCTCTCTCCGTCTCTCTCTCTCTGTCTCGTTCTCTCTCCGTCTCTCCATCTCTCTCTCTCTCTCTCTCTCTCTCTCTCTCTCTCTCTCTCTCTCTCTCTCTCCTCTCTCTCTCTTTGTCTCGTTCTCTCTCTCTCTCTCTCTCTCTCTCTCTCTCTCTCTCTCTCTCTCTCTCTCTCTCTCTCTCTCTCTCTCTCTCTCTCTCTCTCTCTCTCTCTCTCTCTCTCTCTCTCTCTCTCTCTCTCTCTCTCTCTCTCTCTCCCCTGCTGTGCTCCCCCTCTCTTCCTCTCTTTCTCTCTCTCTTTCCACTGGCGTTCATCCTCTGCTAATGGCCAGAGTGTGTGTGCCTTGTGGCTCTGACCCAAGAGACTACCTGTGGAGCTCTTACAGTCAACACTAACCTGTACAGTGTGTGTGTGTGTGTGTGTGTGTGTGTGTGTGTGTGTGTGTGTGTGTGTGTGTGTGTGTGTGTGTGTGTGCGCGCGCGCGTGTGTAGTGTGTGTGTGTGTGTGTGTGTGTGTGTGTGTGTAACACATTTATGCTGTACTTTGTAGCATTAGTATTTGTGTCTTTTAATATCTCTCTATATACAGTATGTGTACAGTGCTGCTAGAAAGCTACAGCTGATATTCAAACGCAGCTCTATAGTATTCATATATCATTCCTGACAACTGAGCTATTCCCATGACGGCTGAGTAAACTCCATCTGCTGAAGGAGAGGCTCCTGGGAGGACTTTCTTTTAAATGTATAATATCTAGTGCTGTCAACACTAACGAGATAATAATACGTTAAAGCACAACCGTTTTAACACCAACTTTTTTTTTTAACACATTAACGCAGTTGATCTTTCGGAGGTTATAGCAGGATCAATATGAAAGCTAGGATGAAGGTTCTGGCATCATATGAAACTGGAAAACCTGAGGAATCCACTGGTATAAAAATATACAGTACATACATTTGCATAAAGCAGCATATTTGTCCACTCATGTTGATATGAGAATTAAATATGTGGCAAATCTCCCTTTCAGGTACATTTTGAACATATACAAAAAAGTGCAATTCATTTACAACTAAATATTTTAATCGATTGACCGAATAATGTCTGAATATGCAGCTGAATTGATAGGAAAAGATATATAAAATATAACCCAGTTGTAGGGTGTAATACTGTAAGTGCTTAAGGTTCAGAGACAGTGGCGAACAAAGGCTGATCTGAATGTGATTGCACTGTAACAGGCAAATAAGATGAGGAAAGAAAGGAGCAACGGTAGGTGAGGAAGGTGATGAAGAAAAAGTTTTCTCTTCAGGGCACTTCTCTTTTCATGAAAAATGTAAAATGGCAGTGCAGAATTTCACACATATAAATGGGGACATTGAGGGGTCAGGGGCAGGGAATCTACAGAATTTAGAGTCGGCCGCCATATTGAACTGAATGTAAAATTCATTGAGCCTTGAGGCCCAAACGCACGGAGAGTCCCTCGTGTGATGCACGTCAATTGATGCACCAATGGCAAACTGCAGGCATCACACATCAACAGCGCAAAATCAGCATCAGTCGTTTAGGAAGAGGTCGCTATTTAGGCAACATTTTTCTATATTACAGATACCCTTTAATCTTTCAGCTTGATCTAAATAATGAAGGTCCTGCTTCAAAACTAGAAAGTGGATAAGATTAAATTATTGATATGATATGGATGAAAGTTTAACTAGATAAAGTGAAACTGGCATCACACAATCCACTCAGTGGTCTACAAAAACATTCAGACTACTCACAGTTGTACAGTGGTGTTACAGAGTGAAGCCTCCCTTTCCTCATAAACAATCTTTGGCTCAGTCAGACACACTCCTGCAGAGAGCACACAAACCTTTTATTATTATTATTATTATTATTATTATTATTATTATTCATTTATTTAATAAAATATCTTCCTTTGGGGAACGTCAATAATAACTCCTGGACTGATAAGTACGTTTTCGCAGAGGTTGGCGGTAAAGCTATGAGCTTAGTTTGCAACAAACATGTGGCTGTATGGAAAGAATACAACTTGAACCGTCACTTTGAGAGAAAACGTGCAGAAAAATCCAGAAACCTGTCAGGAGATGAGAAGGAGAGGACAGCCGAGGGGCTGCTGGCTAAGATACTAAAGCAGAGAGGACTTTTAACAAAGCTTCATACTGCCAAAGAAGGAAATGTAAGTGTTCATGTTAAGTTAAATGTAAGTGTTAATGTTGAGTTAAATGTTAAGTTTTGTTAATGGAAACATTACCACTCACAACATTCAATCCTGTACGGTTCAAAGATAATAATAAAATAATCCCATTTTCTTAATAATCTGTTGTTTGGAGTGATTTTCAGCATAATAAACGCTAAAAAATAAGTGCCCAGTACGTTTTCTACAGTAATAAAAGAGAGGTTACGTCTGACAGTATTTGTTTGCCCCTGGCAACAATCTGGGTTTCTCTTGAGGCCCCCCAGGAAAAATAATTACCCATACCTGATTTAAAACAATAGTTGTAATTCAAAATGCGCATCATGTGCTTTCAGTGCATTTGGGCCTCTAGATTTACTCATTCATCACAACATGAAGGAGATGATTTCAGCAACTGAAGACATAAAAAAATGACTCGACAGAGAAGAAAATGACCGATTAAGAGGGGGACAGCTTTAGTTATCAGTAATTATTATAGTAGGACTGAGAATAATGTTTTTGTCAAAGAAAACCATTAGGAAAGAAAAAGAAATGAGGGCAGCATTTTAAGATTTTAGTTTTGTATTTCATTAGTTAGTGTTTTTTCTCCTGCTGAATGACCAATGGACCTCTGAGGACATCGCTGCTAAACAAACACAAGGTGCTTTTGTGTGACTCTTAGCGGAGAAACAGATCCGTCAATTAAATCAACTAATCCCTTACTCAACAAAATCATATGAGCGTACGTCAACTAAGAATGTCTCCGGTCGATGACAGCCCTACTTTCAAGCAACACCTCTTTACTGATGTATTCAGGCTGATTTGACTAAAGAGACATTGTTAAGGAGAATAACAACAATCCACCGGTGATAGGTCCAATCCACTGCCACAGCCAATCACCGCATCCCATGACAGAGCAAAGGCAGTCAAAACATGCTCGGACTCCAAATGCAAGTAAAAGCAGATAGATTGCATTGAGGTCATTTAAGCTTTCCCACAGCTGCCGTAACTGCAACATCAGACCGGGGATTTGTTGCAGCAACACAAGTGCTCTTTCGATTTTATTATCTCTGGGCCTCGGCCACTCTTTGCCTCTAGACGGACTCAGAGCTCAAATGAGGTGAAATGAAGACTGGTAACGCAGGGTTCTTTAATAAGACAAGTAACCCTGTTCAAACAAGACGATACGAAGAGCAGCACTGTCTCAAATCCTGTCCTTTGAAAGTAAACAGGCTCCACTCCACCTCTGTTTATCCAGGGTTTGTAAAGCACAATTTGCAAAGCAGCACATCTTATATCCATCAGGCTACTGGGAGCAGAGAACAAAACACGAATGCTCAAGATCTTGTAAAGCCATTTGTTTGGAAGCGAGAAAGAGGGGAGAACAAACTGTAAATGAGTCAGCGTATCAGACGGATACAAAGAAAGACGCGGAGACAAGAGTGAAAAGTCAGGGAAAGGCAGCGAGGACGGAGGAGAAAATAAGACACATGTCGAGAGAAAGTGCAATATGATGTGTTGCCTTAAGGCAAGGCTGCAATTAGTAGGTTAAGTTCATCAATTTTTCAATTCTAAGACCTGTCTCTAAATACACACACACACACACACACACACACACACACACACACACACACACACACACACACACACACACACACACACACACACACACACACACACACACACACACACACACACACACACACACAGCTTGTCTCTTTAATATTCTCCTAAACCATATACTGTACATGCTGATCCAGCTAACTACAATGAGGACGTAATAGATGGATTAATGTTTTATTAATCCTTCTGTGTATGTGTGTATGTGTGTGTGCGTGCGCTAGTATGTCTGAGTGTGTAGGAACGTGTGCTATGTTTTATTCATCGATGCACAAGAGGTGCTAAAGTGCTGAAGAGCAGTGACATTCCCTCATTCCCCCAGTTACTGCAATCTATCTAACAACCATCCACGTTTGCCAGCATGGATAACCAATGCATGTCAGTCTGTCTTATGCATATTTAATATGAGTGTAATGTGTGTGTGCGTGGGTGGAAGTGCATGCATGTGCGCTTGCATATAAAGAAGGTGATCTTTAAAAAGTCAGAAAAGGTAGACGGTGAAAGATTGGTCTACAGTTACAGTAATGTGAAATGCATTTAATAATTCACATTAGCAAAAGCGCATTATGTTAAGACATGAATCCCTCTTAAAGTGCTATGTGTACACGCATATGCAGGTGGATTTCTGTTACTGTGACTGTGTTTAAGCTGGGCATTTTGAACAGGAGGGCTCTGCTTTTGGATAGGGGTACATTTACAGTACGATTAAATTTCAGGTTAAAGGTTTGTGTAAGAATACCGTAGAGTGTGTCCAAGCTTCACAGTTTTGAAGATGATGTTTGTTTTTCAGCAGTTTCATGTAATTTTCTAGTATCTGTAAAATATTTTGGTGAGTCTTTTGCTCCAGTATAAATGATTTAGATTATTTTTAATAATTCAAAAGAATGAACATGAGCTACTGCTCTCATTAGCTGGCTACAGTGGGGGGTCCATGGCCCATCTCTAAAGTATCTCCACTTCAATGGGCAAGCGCTTTACATTTTGGGTTGATTTCAACTGCATTTTTTCAAGGGGGGGGATGCCAGAATCGATATATTTGCTTCATTTGAGTCTATGTGAAGGTAATGTTGTAGTCTGAGTAACGTGGTGTCATATCCGTTCCGTATCCATCACCAAAACAAACCATAAACGGCCACAGCCAGCTGAAATGAAAACGGTGGAGGCTCCACACGTGGATTTGACATTTTAAATCCACGTATGGAAGTATCCAACGTGTGGAAAACGCTTTGAGTTTAACACACTGCTGAGATAAAACAGAGCTAGACATCATGGCTAAAGCTGCACGCTAACTCTGTCATCGACAGCAAATGTTATCGTATTGCGGTAGCGTGCGGTGAAGCCGGGCGTCGCTCTCATCTCTGTGGTCAAATGGGCCGACGCTACAACTGTAGAGTACCATATACTGATATTTATGTTTGATGCATTCAGACTGCCCGACAGAGCTGAACATGGATGGATAGGGGGAACAGAGTGGTAAGAGCTAGTGACAAACTTGGCAAAGTTAGTAGAAGTATACACGTCTGACTACATCTGGTTTTCAAAATAAGATGTTAATAAAGGAAGCTGTATATACAAACATGTCCCTTATAAACTAAAAAAAAAAAAAAAACACCAATTTGAAGAGGGAAATGTCTCATTTTTTTTTTGGGTTGCTGGTAAAAAAAAATACATAAATAATTCCTGACAATGACTGATATATTTGACTTCAGGACAGAAAATCAAACATTTTTACTCTATCAATTTAGATATTTTCCATAGTAAAAGTCCCTAGAAATGTATGATATAAGTTTTCCCCATGGTCTAGTGTTAAAAATGACTCTGTTTTAATGATATTTGCATCTTCCCAGAATATTCAGCCATACACAGCCATGCATGGCACAGTGCTGCGGCGTACACGTCTGAATAATGCACGAACGAGCACTTGTGTGCTCACTTCATTCCTTTACTTAAAAACAGGACTTTTTAATACTCAGGAAAATACAGAATCCAAATTTTCCGGGTATTTTTTTAAAAACTTTTTTTTTTTTGGTTTTTAGAAAAAAAAAAAAGATAAAAAAATGAATATTTATTCCCTCCACAGAAAAAAGGAAAAGATTTTTTCTTCCCCCCTTTTTTTTTTAAATATTAAAAAAAAAATGTAATGTGGGGTGATTTTCTGGATGTTATTTTCTAAGTGTGACCGCTGCGTATGGACATACATCACGCACCTTTAAAATCATTGTTGCTTCATTAAACCACAAAATACACAAATGAGTTAAACACTGAACGGACTATTAAGATTCAGTATGTACCTGAGTATTAAATAGGTCCTTTTTTAATTAAAAGAATGAAGTGAGCACACAAGTGCTCGTTCATGCATTATGCAGACGTGTGTGCCCCAGCACTGTGCCATGCATGGCTGTGTATGACTGAATATTCTGGGAAGATGCAAAAATCATTAAAACAGAGCCATTCCTCTGAGAAATCCCCCTCTCCAATTCTGTACCCGAGCCAAATCCCCAAAATACTTCAAACATTCACTCTCTCTTTATTGGCACTGTTTCAGGCAATAGAGAAAATGTTTTTGGAATATATTTATGCTAATTCTTCACAGCTGGAGTCACAGGAATAACGATCAATAGGAATATGTGAAAAACCTGATGGAGAACACAAGCAAGTCCCATCCTGATTTTTAAGCATCGCCGCCAACTGTCTTGCTAAAGAATTGGACTGACAAAGCACTGAGCCAAAGGGTCGGAAGAGGAGGTTTAACTGTGTGGATCCATACTGATGAGGACTGGTCATGGGGTGATTTGTTCCAGTTTAACAAGGATAAAGCTGTTTGCCCTTCTGCTTAAAATAGAGGCTACAGCACAACAAGCAACCGGCCTTCCACAGCAACTTAGGTGTGTGCACTGGTTAGAAGCTGTGGAGTTTTAAATGCCAATATGTTGTGGCATCATCTGATTTGATATTTTATTCTGATTACATTTTTGTTCTGCAAACTGGCTTGGGCTGTTTAAGTAGCTGGTGCGACTTGCCTGATGGGAATGTTCACTCATGCCATCTTGCATCCTCATAGGAATCAGACTGAATCGCTTCGGAGAAAGATACAAAATGTGAAACTGATTTAAATAGGCAACACGGCGCTGCAAATGACAACCCATCCTGGCAGTGTTTACGTTCCAGCTAGAGGGACGGTCACTGTGTGCAGCCAAATACTGGTACGAGATGACTGGTGACTGTGTTTTCTCTAACCACTAATTAGGAAAGACAGCTGCTGTTTTGGAGGTGATCTTTGGGATTACCAGTCACGATGCTCAGTTGCAGAGTTAAACTGAAAGACACTAATTATCGTCTGTGCCATGACTGACTTTGCCCTACAAGTTTAACAGAAACAGGGGTAGATGAAACAAGGCCGACTGCCTATCTGGTTATCAGCCCAGTTTACCGATAGGCTTACGGAGAGCTTAAAGAGTGACATTTGGAGAAATTGTCAGAGAAGTACGAGATGCCAGCGTAGACAGCTGGTAATGGAGACTGGCATATTTTAGGGAATTTAAACAGCTTCACAGTGTGAGCTTTAGAAGTAAGGCTAATATTTCATGCCTGGGGACTATTTATGCTGTTTCCTCTTTGAGTACTGGCACTCAGCCTTACATGTGTGTGCGGCTTAGCAAATTGGCAATTGTTGATTCGTAATAAACAAACATGTAAGCCTACATTTATCGAGGTATGTATGTCAGTAGGACAACAACACAATGTGGGAAATACCACTGAGCAGTGTTTGAGAACAGCAGTGTCGAGGTTTCTGAGGTAGAAGTGTATTATAAATGGTTAGGAAGCACTTTATTTTAATCACACTAGCTACCTCTTAGTGGGACATTGTTTGCATTGTATTTCTCCTTGACCTCAGCTTATTATCAGCACCACAGAACTGCTCTCTTTTAAATGCACAACTGCAGATCAAGACCAGTTTAAGTCCATTTGATTGCATTTAAACGTATATTACAACTCAACGAGTATCTCCAAAATCCAGCTGGAGGTTTCCAGCTGCAAAATGAGTAAATACAGGGTTGTATGCAAAACTAAAAATTAATAAAATGTGCATGTATAAAAAAACATCAGTAAAGTACTAGTACCAGAAATCAGTGGTGCAGACGTGCATGTAGGCGTGTGTGAGTGCATGGAAAAGAGACAAAACGAACAGCCTCGCCACGATATTCACACAGATGGTGTGTGTGAGAGGACGGAGGGAGAGCTACATCTGTACAGGGACAAGGGTGTTATGGCTACACCGGGCCCAGGACTCATCATCTGATGATGACCCCGCCTCAACCAGAGTCTGCAAGAAACAGAAAAAAGACCAGCAAACCAACACACACCTAGTGATGGGGAGGGGTCATCACACCTGTAACAATAGGGTGTGCTATACTGTATGTCACGTGTCAAACTCAAGGCCCGCGGGCCTAATCTGGTCCGCCAACTCACCTTATGCGGCCCGCAAGGCCTTGCAAAGAATATAGTATGCTTATCATACAATTCTATGCCGCTTTACAGAAGTACTGTGTCCTTAACCTACATGTCCCACAATGCATCTCGATTTTGTGACATGTGCACTGAAGAAGAAGAAGAAGAAGAAGAAGATCTGCCTTTATTAGTCCCACAGTGGGGAAATTCAATTTACACTCTGTTTTAACTTATACATGGTACATGCACACAAACACACACACACACACATGCAGTAATGGAGAGATGTCAGAGTGAGGGGGCTGCTCCTGACAAGCGCCCCGAGCAGTTGGGGGTTTGGTGCTTTGCTCAGGGGCACCTCGGCAGTGCCCAAGAGGTAAACTGGCACCTCTCCAGCTACCAGTTCACACTCAGGTTTTGGTCCATGTCAGGACTTGAACCGGTGACCCTCCGGTTCCCAAGCCAACTCCCTACAGACTGAGCTACTGCCGCCCCCAATCAAAAGAAGCACCTCAATATCAGCGGTTTCCAGCAGCGGTACAGTGTTGCCAACTTAGCAACTTAGTCGCTACATTTAGCGAGTTTTCAGAGCCCTCTAGCGTGTATTTCAAAAAAGAGACTAGCGACTTTTTCTAGTGTTACTGGAAAATTTTGGAGACTCTGACGTGAAAGCAGGTATCGTTCTTACTCCCCTCAACAAGCAGCAGGTATTGCCGTGGACCCCTCCCCAGTCTCAAAGCACTCACAAGCAGAAGGTCCTATATAACTAGAACTCGTTCCGGTCCTCGTCAGCAGTCCCTCCTAGCTGCAGTCAGAGCAGGAGATGTTCATCCAGCCACATCCACACTGCAAATGAATCACTCATACACAAAGCTGCCGCTGGCTGATCCAGGATGTACATGTAAAAGTTTCTTTGTCTTAAATCACTGCACTAAAATAAATAAAATAAATCACTGCACTAAAATAAATCATTGCATTTGTCTCACACAGCCTCAGTCACTTCCTCACCTCGTCCACTGTGCGTCTCTCTGTGACATAAGCAAACATCTAGCTGGCTAGCTCATCAGTCTCAGTCTAGACAGACTGAAGAAAGTTCATTTGTAGTTAAAAACATATTTAGGGTGTTTTATACTCACTTTTTGTCTCCCCCACAACATTATACGTCTCTCCAACAGCGTCCATTACAATTTCAAGTACATTGTCAATTATGCAAACTAAGTGATGGCATCATTTAGCGATTTTCAGCGACTTCTAGGACAGCCAATAGCTACTTTCCTTACTGAGGAGTTGGAAACAGTGGATGTAAGAATCTAGAAACACCCACAACCTTTAACCCTCGATCTTTTTACCATGAAACATTTCCGAACTGACCCTCACAGGATTTGCATTGCCACCAACAAAAACCTACAAATAAACTGCTTCAGGTTAAAGTAAAGTAATGTGGAGACCACAGTTTGGGTCAAGGCCTGCAAACAAATGGAGAGTCCTGTTGTGGAAAGCTCTCTCCCTCTCTCTCTTAATCTTGTTGCAGCCAGATTAATGTGTTTCGACTCCTCTGTAAGTGGCAGCACAATTTCATGAGCAAATAATGTCTCAAATATTTACACATCCTTTTATTTGTCCTTCCCTCTCCTTCCCCTCCTTTCCTATCGGCACCTTAATAGTTGTGAAATTGACAGCTTAGGGAACGGGAGCACGACCCGCCTGCTTTCACTGCTGTGTTAAAGTTATGATAGAGATGTGTTTACAGGTGTGTAAAAATCTGCCTTCATTGATTCGTCTGAGAGCGAGCCTTCTCTGGCACTCGTCTATACCTGAAGAAATGGACACACACAAGCATACGTACAGCAATTTAACAACACTTTGTGCTGATCCTTTTGAAAGTTAAGGTGTGAGGACTCATATTTCTAGCTGGTTAGCATATGAATGTGAGTGCCTCACTGACAGCGCTCGGTATCCAGCTCAGGGTGATGGCAGACATGGTACACTCAGTCAATGTCTCACTTAAATGATTTACGGCTGTGTGTTTGTGTGTGTGTCCAATGCACCTGTTTTAGCGCCAGGTCATGCATGATGACTACCCGATTTTAAATCCATTAATCCTTTGTTTTAACAAAAAAATATCCCAGCTGGCTGATATGATATTTTTGTTTACTGGTATTTGTCAGTTACACTTCTCGGTGTGTACTCCACACACCAGAAACAGTAATACAAACAAATCATATGGCATAAACTACAATATCATGATAGGCTGAAATCAAAAATTTAAATAGACTCAAGCATTTTGGGGAATTTCACACAACCGCTGCTTTAACTTGAAAAACATGACGTCTAGACTAACATTGTTTAGAAATTTACTACAGCCTGAGGGATCAGGTCCTAAGGTAAGCTGAATGTTTTTATTGTCGAGTTATCCCAACGTTTTATCTAGCTAGCACAGGGAGCAATCAAACTGCATTTTTGTCAACAAAACGTAGTTCACAGGGGTCGACAAAACACAACTTCAAGCACAACTAGCAATGATCGCTACAATCTGCAGCCTCAAAAATGGCTATAAACATGAATACACCCCTTTTACACTAAAATAAGATTGTTCTGAGAATTGAAGCAGCTGCTGACATTTTGTCCACCACCTGTAAATATACACAGCGTCGAGTCATTAAGCGCCATCCAACTGCTGCGTCTGTCTCCGGCTGGGATTCAGACACAGTTCACGGACAGTCACACTGCATCACATCACGTCAACTCTAGACAGGACAAATGATGCTGTGCAGGTCTCCCTCGTATTTGTTCAAACTGGCGGCTGTTCAACAAACAACTCAATATGTTCCCAGTCTATTTTTCAGTGATAATCCAATGCTGTATGCAACCTACAACTTTCTTCAGTGTTACCATTTAATTTATATACCCTTTAACATATCACACTCTACAGTGCAGACCTTGCATTTTTGGTTTAGGGTTGCAAAAATGTGTGAAAACTCTCTCTTACAAACTGCCCGATGACCTGTCCTAGCCTTAACCATTTAAGGTCAGTGCCTAAACTTAACTATTCAAGGTCAATGCCTAACCTGAACTGTTAGGTCAATATCTCAGCCTTCACTACTCAAGGTCAACACCTAACCTTAACTATTCAAGGTCGATATCTAACTTTAAATATTCAAGATCAATGCCTAACCTTAACAATTCAAGGTCAATAACTAACTCTAACTATTTGAGGTTAGACATTGACCTAACCAACTCCCGAGAGTGTAGCAACCAAGGGGTTACCTTCTAGACACAACTGGCAAGATGAGAGCTAGTTAATGTTAGCTGTTAGCAGCCAGTAAGCAGCACAGTCTTGCACAGAGCTAACAGCTAACATTAACTGGCTCTCACACTGCAGATTTCAACACATAAACATAGGGCATGTCCCCTGGGTGCGTCAATCGTGAGTTTACTGCTTCCCAAACACATTTTCAGGATGCCGGTAGTCTTGAGCCCTGAATGGTACCTCTGGTACCTCCGGTACCTCCGGTACTATAGAAAAACAAGCATTGTCACAGTGTCAGAGTTTTGGTGAACTGGTTGTAAATCGGTTCTTGTGACTTCCCCACCACAAACGTGGATGTAGGCCATCTGTCCAGTTATCCAAAATCCCCATTTGGTAACCATGGTAACACATAAACAGGATTACTATAGTCTTTCATCTAAATTGTCTACTCAGGAGAATTTCAAGTACTTGCTTTTATATAATTCATTCACACCTGATCACAGGATCATAATTCAATTCCAATTGCTTCAAAATATGTTCTAACCCCAGGACATCATGGCACCTCTCCACTTCAGAGAGTGAAAAAAGAAATACATGGATATAAAAGGTTTCTGAAGGACACTGACACCCGGCTTTATCAGTTTGATACGTTGTACAGTGCAGTGTCTTTTTGTTCCGGCAAATATTCGAGACCTCAGCATATTCCTAACTTCTCTCATGTCCAACAGTCAGCCAATACTCACGCTGTGCCTCCAGCCGGTTAATAATGCATGTTCTCTCTTTGGCAGCCACTGCTGTATAGCTTTCATACATGAACTGAGTTTAAATGTTAAATGCAGTACATGAAATAGTACAAAGAACTAAGTCATCATGGTTTTGTCAGCGTTCGCTTTGCGGGTCCCATGTCATGCGTCTAGACAGGTCAGACAGTGTCTGCCTTCAAGCACAATTAAGAAACACTAAACTGGAAATCCAGTGTTATGTAGGGTGGTTTCAAGGCGCTGATAACACACAGAGAATAAGCTGCCACTGAGCTTTACAATTACAGGTCATATAGAGTGTATAGTCAGTCATGCAGGAAACGTGGCATTTCAAAGTTTGAGTTTAGTTCATCACTTCATATTGGCTTTCTATGACATTTCAGTGTGTTAGCGCATCACTTTATGTCACTTCCATTATATCCACAGAAATCCTTCAACACAGATCTGTGACTGTGGAGATGTGTCTGTCTGCATGACTATCTGTCCCGTTTAAACACACAACCCATCCAGATGAACGGTTAAATATTTTATCACACCCGCTGTCATATCAAGAATGTACTGTTTTCTGATACTCTACTGAGAGCTTAATACAAAAAAAGTCAGCAGCTGCCCATACTACTACTACTGCAGTCTTCATGAAAAATACATTTCAACATTTCATCATTTTGTCTGTACAGCGAATATACTGTATGTTACATTTTAAATAGCTTTTTTGACATGCCCCATACAACACCCATGTGATTTAATTTCCCAAAAGGGATATACAGCAGCCATTAATGCAAAGGCATTACTTACAGTCTCTTTGTTCAGATGAAGGATTCAAGCAACATTTAGGCCTACATTTTATACGCATGCATTGCTTCATTTATGTAGAAATTCATTTTTTGAATATTTTGTCTGAAATATCTGCATCTGCTGCTTCAATCTGGAAGCTTTGTCTTTCTGCATACAAATCTGTAAAAAGAAAATGGTACATAACAAGCTCTACACCAGCACAGTCTCAGTAGTTTGTGAAATAGTCACAAAATTTTACCTATTTGATTCATGTACATAAACATGTCATGACACTCAACAACATATTTTTGGGGCTTTTTCCTACGTATATCCAGCAACAGGTGACGCACGTGTCAATTTCTGTTCCACTCTTTTCAAAATAAAACTACTTAGGTTTAGGAAAAGATTGCGGTTTAGGTTAAAATAACTCCAGAAGCACTGTAACTTAAACATAGAAGTTACATGACAAATAAATCAACTCTTACTCGTGGTTTCACGCGAGACACAAAAACTGGCCTCCAGGGCAAAAGTGCTGTTTTCTGACCCACTCATCTTCACCATCTCTTTATACTTCTCAGGTCACAACTACATGCCAATTGATTTGACCATCACGAATACAATGTGAAATCTGTCTATATGCATGAATCAATATATTATATTTCGTGACCATTTCAAGAACTGCTGTGCGACTGGGCCGTTTATACACATTACATTACACATCACATACCAGACATCATATGTGAGTGTCTCATTCAACAGAGAGCTGAATAAGATAGCGAGCACCTGAAAATAACAACTACACTTTCACCACCTTTCATTTTAAAGCTGCACAATGAGACGCTGCAGTAAGATTGAATGTCTAGAAATTTGGAAGTACTCCATTAACTGGAATTAGTGTGATATGCTGTGAGTAGACTAATGGGTCTAGGGACCAAAAGAGGACCAGTAGGATTAAAGGAATGGGATGAGATGAATTTTGTGGAAGCTTCAGTTTGTTATCTGGACATCTTTGGTGTTTACAAAACCAGAGTGTTAGAAACCCACGGCTGTACAGTTTATAGCTGTGCGGAGCCTTTTGAGGATTGTGGAGGAAACACTGCATGTTTTTTTTATCTGATACAGAACATAAAGCGCTAATATATTTTATGTAACAGCAGAGTGAGAGAAAGACGGATGAGAGAAAACAGGTGAAACAGGGAAGAGCACACAGAGAGAGGCAGTGACTCAGAGGCAACTTCCCATTGAAATTAAGTAGCAGAGGCAAAAATTAAGAGGGAATGGGGAAACAAAACAGCGCCCTCCAGGAATTAAACGATAAACACCATCATTTTTGTCTCCATCTCCATTTCTAAAGCATCATTAATAAATCTCATTAATTGAGCTGTTCATCTTACACTGCCTTTTGAGCTTATTTTTTATGTAATCTGGTGCCATTTGTGTGTGAGCTTAAGATCAAACAGATAACAAGGCACCGGCACACATTATGCATACACTCCCACGCAAACTGAAACTCCAGCTTATTATTTGGCAGCATGTTGTCCTATAGGATGAAGCATTAATTCAACTTATGTAACAACTGAATGTGTTTTCCTGTGCTGTGACTTACTTATCAAGTTCAAATTGTGAAGAGATTTTACCAACATGCTGTACATAACTTTGATGGCAGCAAGAAAGGCCGGATCAGCTGGAAAATGTGTGTATATGCATGGAGAGTGGAGAGCGACACTGTCCCTTTCATAATAAAAGAAAGCAAAACAGATCACTGTACTCAAAAGCGACCAATTGCCAATGCGTTTGAATGTGAAGCAGCAAGCATTACTTGAAGAGACGAAGTGCACTCAGTTGACTGACTCTCCCAGGATAACCTTAAAGTTTAACAAGCATCACCTACTTCAACCTCAAAGGAATCTTTGAAGAATCTCAATTTTGCATAACCTTACACAAATGGAAAAAAAAGGATCCAAGACAAACCCAGCGAGGACCAGGAAAGGACTCAATACTCCAGCTGTATCATTAAAGCTCTCAGACCTCACACCACACCCCCATTAAGTATCCGGGGCAATTACAGGAAGCTATTATTTCACGCCTATGCAGTGTAAAGTGGCAAGTGCTTCATCTAGACTTTTTGGGACCCCCTCCAGCTTTTCATTACAGCCTCTCTAGCCAGTAATGGCTACCCCGGGAGCGTTTCCCAGCTGCAGTCAAAAGTTAAGGAATTGGGACAGTGAGCTCAACTTCGTTTCTGTAGTTGACTCACTGAAATATGCTTGTAACAAACGATTATGATGCACCAGAGACATGTGGCAAGCACGTGGTGACTGATAATGTCCTCTATGTCAAGAGTACAGTACAGTATATTTTAAATATCTATACCATCAAGTAGGGGTATAACGACACAATACGTGTCACTTTCCATGGTTCTGATACGATTCAAGGACGAGATTTTGCTCATGTAGAGTGGTACGATATGATACAATTCAATAACTTAAAATCAATACAGTAACCTTTTTTTACAAATGTGACTGAACTAAAGACCTGGATACTGGACAGTGCAGGTCAGGATACACAAGTATAAGCAACAAATAATGGCATACAGCTGGTATTTGAAAATAAAAAGTGCAACTTCAGGACTGTCTGCAAACACACACACACAGGACATTCTCCACTTATCGTTCAGTATTTAATTAGTGCATGATTGAGACAGGAGGAAATTTCATTATCTGCACTGTGCTATTACAATCACAATTACAGCAGGCGACATCTTCACCCTAACATGCATGCAGATTCATGCAAACTATATATACACATGTACACATCAGGATATACAGTACATGTACATGAAAAACATCACATTACACATTTCAATCCAATCATACACCTACTACACCGTGCACAGTGAAGTGCGTACACGTGCAGTACAGTACATCAGTAAGTCAATACGCATAACACACAAAGTTATTTATGATGTACCCTCATCCTCCTGGCATCTGGGTTTCAATGTGATACTGTGTGTGTGTGTGTGTGTGTGTGTGTGTGTGTGTGTGTGTGTGTGTGTTTATGTGTCCTAATCAGTGCAGCCCCATAAAGCTCTCAACATCTCAGTGGGTGTATTCTAACACCAGATGTGCTTCCCTCTTTCGTATCCCATCAACCATTCTGTCCCTCCCCCAGTGAACTCTGGGATATTACCAGTAGATGCTTTGTTGAAATTTAATAAGGAGGACAGGGAGGAGGTTAATTATCATTTCTTAACACATTTTGGCTTTGAAGGTCTACAGTTAACAAGAAGCTGTATGTCATTTTTTTGTTTTTTACACTGAAAGGGATGCCATTCCCCTCATACCCCTAATCATTCACAGCGGTAGATGAACACTGTTTTACTCCTCAAGTTCTTAATAATCATTTACAGTGGCATTAACTCTTTTAGTTTGAAAATTAGCTTCAGGTGCAGGATTGCACATACACACAGGTGATAATTTTAAGGAAAAACCCTAAACAAGTTACTGGTTACAATTTCAGGTGCATCCATACGAGGGGTCACTAAATGTTTGATGAAAATTATATGAATTACATGTTATACAGTATATCATGTTTTTGGGTTAGTCTAACGACGCTTCTAGATGGGCTGCTATACAGTAGCGCAATTCTTAATGCATCCCTGTTCAGTCTTTACAGCCAATATACTGTACTGTACTATTACTCGAGTGTCCATAAATCATGTTGCATCAGGCTGCAAACAAGATACTCCTGCTGACATCTCTGGTCGCATTCATTTTCTGTGTCTTGAATGATGAGGATAAATACTTAAAATTCACCTCCACCATGTCCCATCAACTACATCTCTAAAGACCTTAGCCATGTTCATGCTGGAAAAAATGTCCATCTTTCCTGTTTTGTGCCATAACATCAACTCTGTTTGTGTAGTAAATAAATCTTACAGATCTAACAGTAGAGCATGCAAAGTCCAGACTGCAAAATGTCATAAAATATATAATGTTATTCCTTCATTTGGCACAGAGATTTCAAAAGTGGAGGATAAAATGTGGCAGACAAAAAGAAATGCCTGCCACAGTGGCAGGCAATGAAAACGTTGATTTCAGACCCTGGTTTCTACAGTAGTTGATACATACAGGGAAGTGTAATCATCCCCCTTTTCTTTAGTCCTTCTCATTCTGTCATCCACCCACTCCTCCTCAGATCCCATCTCTCTCTGTCATTTCCAGCTGTGCCATAGTAGTCCTCTCATTGCCCTTTCTTATTTACTAACACTAAAAATTGCCAGTGTCTCCTAGAAAATTGAGCATTACTTGAAGGCAAATGGGATCATGCACGTATCCCCCCGCCGCCCTCCAAAATCTATGTGTCTTTTCCATTAACGTCTCTCTCTCTTTCCTCCGCCCATCAGGCAGAGTGTGGCAGGTAGTAGTGATTATGCCTCCCAAACCAATATACACTCAGAACAAAGAACCGTTTCCTCCATGCACAAATAAATATCCAAACCAAACTATGTTTATTTCCTCCTCAGTAGGTGACAGCTGGTGTTTAATGCTGAATGTAGGGGACTAGCAGCTGTAGTATCTCTTCACTATCTGGTAAGACTGGTTTAGAGTTATGTGAAATGATTTGAATCACATAAATAAGTGACTGAAAATACTAGAAAATACTGTCCTGAATACCATTTTTTGGGCTTCAAACCTTTGGTGAGACATATTCCAAGGTATTTGTAAAGCAACATGACGTGGCTCAGCAGGACAACATGTTCTTCTGTCTGTCTGTCTGTCTGTCTGTCTGTCTGTCTCCATGTCCACCATTTCAGTGCACAGGACAGCACTACTGTACACATTCACACTTCTACACTCAACAAACACATCGTAGGGCAGAGACTGACAACCATTCACACTCACGTTCACACCACCTAGAGTCATCAATTAACCTGCATGTCTTTGTGGGAGGAACCTGGAGAACCTGGAGAAAACCCACGCAAACACGGGG
Organism: Pterois miles; assembly: GCA_947000775.1. NCBI lineage: Eukaryota > Metazoa > Chordata > Actinopteri > Perciformes > Scorpaenidae > Pterois > Pterois miles. The sequence continues at coordinate 4,180,044 of CAMQGK010000328.1, forward strand.
AGAACATGCAAACTCCACACAGAAGAGCCCCAAGCTGGATTCGAACCTGTGACCCTCTTGCTGTGAGGCAACAGTGCTAACCACTGTGTAGCCCTGTATTTATATATAATGATTTGGAGGTTGCTTACCATTGCAACAGTCAAAGCGTCAAAGCATTCTGGTCAGTCCTAGAAAACACCAAACTGTAAAAACTATGAATAAATAAAAATGTTTTTAAAAAGGAGACTCAAAAGTTATTCATGAATTCACTACATTTACTTGCTTTTTTATCCAGGGTCACAAGGATTTAGAGCGTAGTCAAAGAGGACACAAATACATCCGGGACAGGTCGCCTATCGTCTGTCGCCCACAGTCCGAGTCACACCTACAGGCAATTCCTTTCCTGTGATCCACCTCACTTGCATGTCTTTGGACTGTGTGTAGAGTCTGGATCACCCCTAGGAATCCCACGTGAACATGGTGAGAATATAGAAAATCACTGAACCACGGGCCTTCTAGCTAGAGTGGGAAGTGAGCCACAAGAGCCAAATTATTCTGTTAGAAAGCCAAATGTGGAGCCATCAGTGCACAGAACAAGATTAGCAATGAAACAGTCAGTTAAATTTGCTCAAGTTCCTGAGCAGCCACATTTTATGTTAAATTGGTATCAGAATGCACATACAGACTGCAAACAGATGGCAGCTGGAACATGCAAATTAGATTCCCATCACCGAACTGATGGTCTACAAGGACATGCGATACTGTACATTGCCCGGAGCTGGGCTAATACAGAGCCACTTGTACGAGCGCCGATGAGATGGTGGCAAAAATGCCTCTCGCTCTCAGGACATTTTTTCTTAATCTCTCTCTCCTGTCATCCTCTTCTTGCTCCTTTAACCACCTGTGATGAAGAGGGCTAAGTAGAGTCATCAGAGCAGACAGAAGAGACGTTCGGGGCTATACAGCTGGTCCCGATGCCTGGTCCCAGTTCTCAATTCAAACATTAAGTGCACACAGGAGCCCGTTTATACTAATACAAACTAGAATAGGGATGCACAGTATACCGAGGATATAACATGCCGCCTCTGTGTCTGTATATTTTTTTAAAATATGTTTACGATCTACATTTTATGTACTTACACTTGTAATTGCATCTGTCTGTGTGTTCCAGAGCTTTATTATCTCTAGTAAGGGTCCCTATGCTGCCTTGAGCCCAGTGTTAGCATGGATGGATGACTGCACTACTGTCAACTTGGCCCGATTGTGTGTCTGGAGTCATGCATGCATTTCATGCCAAAGCGTAAAACTTTGAATCATCTATTTACATGGAAAGCAGACACACACAGATTCTCTGCTGTGGAGAACAGCGAGGGCAGTGAAACAGCTTAGGACAGGCATGAACAATTTACAAGAAACTTGTGAGTACACCTCTGGTAAGCATAACATTGCCTTTGTGTGACTCTTTGTGGAGAAAGTCTGTAAAAATTTCACAGATCTGTCAATTAAATCAACTAATCAATCAGTCAAAATCATATGAACGTTAGGGGCCGTACAAATGCATTGTCTAAAAATGCGTGGAAAACGCCCGCTATGCTGCCCTGTTTTCCTTTCCAGTGTGTTTGGGAGGTTGTGCTCCTGCCGTCGCATGCTGCGATGATGATGATGATGATGATGATGATGATGATGATGATGATGATGATGATGATGCAGTAATTTAGCAGTAAAAGCCACACTGACTAAATTAAACAAAATCAAAACAAATGCAAATAAATGCATTTCCAGCTGTAAATCTCCAACAGTAGCTTAACAGCTCAATTCTGTTCAATTCAATTTGGCTCACCTTTCCACCGGATGTTGTGCCGCCCTTGGACAGAAAGAGTGAAGCCAGTAAAAAGTCCATGAGACAGCTCATAAAGCTCAGAGTAGCCCTGTACAAACATGATTAACTTCCCCTCCATATACTGTATTTACTGTAGACTGATATTTATGGAAAAAGAAATGGCTGTGATTGGCTGTTCCTCGTCACATGGCATGCGGCGTGTGCTGCAGCATTTTAAAACTATGAACTATTATATCCCGGTACGCAGCCTGCTGCCCGTCTACATCGCAATGGATGAATTTGTTTGGTCGAGGAAAGCCCTGACTTACCCAGAGTAAACACACAAACAAACAACAGGCCTCATAAACATCTTTCTCGCTTTCATACACGTACACACACACAAACACACACACAAACGTGCCATCTGTGTTCAGCCCCTAACCATCTCTTAAGTATCCATGTCTTTCTAGGAGCACAACCCATTAGTTTCCACAGACGCAGCTTTAGTGTGTAAAAGTGTGTGTGTGTGAGAGAGCGAGAACAAGCAAGAGGGAGCATTAGCACTATGTTACAGCGATAATGGTATTGTGTTAAGGCCATAACGGCGTCTCGGTTGCATACCCAGTCATGCTACGTGCCAGGCACTGTTGGAAACTGTATTTGGTTCTGGGACACGGGGAGAAGCCATTACCGAATCCCCTTAGTCAAATATGGACAAGAAGCAGCACAGCAGAATGGCGGAAAATGCCCCCAGGGCCCAATTTATTGTCTCAGACACATTCAGGAATTGGTCAAAAATAAGTTGAAACTTTAAAAACAGCCCAGAGAAATGTACAGAAATAGAGCGAGCCCATATATTTAAGAATGCACCTTGTGGCTTTGGATTAAAATGCTAATGCAAGTGTACAAATGGACTGCAATGATTTCAGACTCTTCTGTGCAAAGGCTCCCACTGCCAAAGTGAAAATGTGACATAATGTTGAAGTGGTACATCTAGTTTTGGGGGGAATTTTGGTGCAAGCACCTACTGCTGCTTATTGCACCTTCCCAGACATCTCTAGTCAATCAAATAAAGTGGCCAGTTGTGCCAAATGTTATCCATTGGAAGAGCAGCTGGGGCTCCAAACTGGGTCATCCAAAAAAATACATAAGAATTAACTTTTATTGCAATATCATCTCTCACTGCACTGGCCAATCAAATATACCTAAGGTAGTGTAGGTAATTTTTTTAATAGGATAACCAACCCTTGCTCACCGATTATTAAGTGTTAACTGAAAGATTAGCACGTAGCAAGCAGCAGTGCTATTTTGAGTGCCTAACAAGTCACCTAGCTGCAACAAAAAGCCGATGCACAAACAGGTTAAAGCCATCATTTATCACCAGCTACACCGTATGACAACAACAGATAACTGAGTCCCCAGTTCATCCGACCGGGAGAGTTACCTGTATTGTAACAGTAAGTCTCCACAACATCATTTAGCTGCGAGGTTGTCAGCTGTTTTGTCTGCCTGACTAATAATACTCTGTGAGCATGGCGTAACTGTAGAGAGTGTCTGACAGATAGTGTGTGGTGGCTGTGAGTGTGGGGTTGTCCGTGGCGCTGTAGCTGTAGCAGTGTGTGCAGTTTATTTGTCAGTGAGTAAATGTAACCACTCCTCAAGACCCAGGCCGGGCTCCTGTGTCTCACTGTGAAGGCAGCTAGCCCCGGCGTTAGCAACATCGGCTCCGACTCTCTTAATGTGGGCTGTTAAGATGGACCAGCTATTCTCCTTTAAGTGACAAGCTGCTCCTCTGAGTTTTACTCAGCTTTTCATTTAATCATTCATTTTTATATTAACCGTTAAACTGCTAGCATTCATCGGTTAAAATTCTTAAGGTCAGTTAACAGTTAAACGCTTCATCATTAACATATCATAAGTATCATAATTTGGTGTCCAATCAGCATGGGTCAAACTGAAGTTCCTGGATCTTATTTAACTGTCTCACAGGTACTTATTGCAAAACATCCTCACCGACACAGCACCTTGAGTGTTCGGTTTCAAGTCCTCTCCACTGTGTTTGTTCAAACACAAAGTCGACCTTTTTTGGTCAAGATTCTCTCTAGAAAACATGTTCAAAGCTGATATAGTTATTAACTTGGGTTCATCTAATGAGATATCGAGCACTTAAACTTTAGATCATTAATTTCAAAGTGCATTTAATCTGATTGTGTCAAAGATAACATCTGTTTTGGTCTACTATGTTTCTAACCTGCCTGTAAAGCATAGCTTTCTCACCTATCTAATGAGGGATAATATGAGCCATTTTTGCCAGTCTGAGTCAAATGTCATCATCCTTGGAGCACTTTTATCACTTTTTATCTGCCTTCAGACTTGCTGGTTTATCTTCCCAACTGTGTCCTGTGTAACTCTTGGACACACACACACACACACACACTTTTCCTACTGACATATAAGAAAAATGTCTAAAAATGATTTTTCTTGCCATTACGTTGACATATGGCCCTCAGAAGATAACAGCAACAACAAAAAACGACACACATGAGACCAGATTCCACATTTCACCTTACAAACTTTTTTTTTTGAGATTTGCAAACATTTGGAGAAGCAGAGAGAAATGAAAAGAAATAATATTTTTTGACAAAGTTAGAGCAACAGATGACAAATGTGTCACAACACTGGGGCCAGGGACCCATGTATATTGACTGCACAAAGCATGGGGACCACAAAGCTAATATTTCTTACTCAGTGTTACTGCATTGGCCTGCCTGTTGTTGTATACTTGAGTGTGTGGAAAACAAAATGAGAAGATGTACTGTAGCACTTTAGCTTCCCAACTCTTTCCTTTATTAGGATTTGAGGAATCGAGTGCAGGTTTTGTCCAAATAAGGGTTAGCTGTCTGAATGTGACTTATATGAGCATTAGCATATTAGCTAAAGCATAAGAAATAAATTGTGTGTAGAAATAGTTGTTCCAACTATTACCTTTGATATTTCCTGCTTTATAATGAATGACTTAAAGTGTTAATGATTGAGACGCTGACATCCTCTGGTCTCATATTAAACATTTGAACCTTGGCTGTTCACAACTTAATTGTTCAAAATACAGCAATTACCAGCAAGGGTTTAAAGCAAAAACCTGCCGTAGTGCCTGTTTGTGCCCGGCCTTTGCCTCTCATAACTTCAATCACTAATAGATGTGACAGACAGCTTGTCATATTTTTCTTTCTTTCGCTCTTTGATAATGTTTCACCTTTTTTCCCACTTCATCCTTTTTCTGTGTCGACAGGTCTGATGTGACGGGTTTAATCAACTGGAGCTGATCTCAATGATGTGTGTGTGTTTGGTTTGTGTGGCGGGTATGTGTGCGCCGTTTCGTTAAAAGGGAAAGTGTGTGATTTTTTTCTGAATGTATATTTCTGAATCAGTATGATTCTGACATGTTCAAGGTTGTGTGTTTGTTGGGCGATGCCACATTTGTCTGCATGTGTACGCAGGTATGAGTGTATTTAATGAAAATAACAAGAATGTGTGTGTCTTCAGTGAGCATTTGTGCATTTTTATATCTTGTGTGTGCAACACTATTTTCAACTAAACTCCCAGGAAACATTATGACGACGTTTTATCAAACTAAATGTCTGTTTTGCTATTTTCCATCTCTTATCTCTTATCTCAATGATAAAAACATATTCTCACAGTTAAAGTTTGGGTAGGTTACAACGTTTTTCCAATGAAAGTAGCTAGCAGCACTATCTCCAAAAGTCCCTAAACCTAGCGAGAAAGTCTCCAAGTCGGCAACACTGACAGCCCGTTCCTTTCGGCCTCCCTCCATAGCAACTCCCCCAAAATTGTCATAATGAACGTAAACAACAAACATGGCTAGTGCTCACAGCTCTGACGCTAACATCTTGTAGAAACCTCTGGTGACAGACAATGCATGGGCAGAATGCAAGCAGGTACACAGTAAGGTAGGCTTATTACAGTCCTGTAACAGATTTATTGATTGCATGTCAATGAATATAACAAAAGATGTTTCTAAAATGCCTTACTCACCCTAGCTTTAAGGGAAATGCACATAGTTTTGAAGCTCTGATCCTACACATGTATTAAATGTCACGGTATTAAAAAAAGCACCAGCAGGCAGAATGTTTTGGGCATTATTGGGCAAAACTTCCATAATAACTTTTCAGCATATTGTAATTCAAGTGTTCCGAGAGAAAACTAGACTTCTGCACCTCCTTGTGACTCTGTTTTCAGGCTTTAAGTAATCTAGCCTGTGACGGGAGCCAATCACAGGTCATTTCAGAGAGAGAGCGTTCCTATTGGCTGTGCTTCAGCTGGTGGGCGGTGGTTGGTACTGTCTCAACTGTTCTCAACATGGCTGCCAGGTCCCAAACTTCCTCATTTTACAGCTTAAGAGTACACTACAAGATGTTTGAGAAAACATTTGAGGCGAGAAATGGGCCTTACAGTAACAGAATACTGATCATCGCTATCTAGTCAGCAAAACAAACCCAACATCCCTGACAGATCGAGTAAGAAACAGAGGTAGGGAAAGGGGGAATAAAATACCTATCGATGCTCTGCTGACTTGTGTTTTTATGCAAATGCACAAAACTTTTAAGGAATTCAGAGACACAGACAGTTTTCTCTGGTTCAAGCCTCTCAAATGTGAGAAGCTGCCGTTTCTCCTTGTTTTGCACTGCAGTAAACTGAATACCTTCGGGATTTGGACTACTGGTCAAACAAAACAAGTCAGTTAAATGATATCGCCTTCGGGCTCTAGAAAACTGCGTATTCTGACATTTTATAGACCAAATGATTAACTGGTAATGAAATAACTTGCTAGCTTGTTAAATCTGCTGTCGTAATTACAGGAGTACATTATTATAACATCATAATAAGTCTGTACACCCTGTCCACAGTCTCTCAAGGGAAGATATTTTTAGTTCAAGTAAACTGTCACAGGTGTGTTGAAATGTTAAATTGAGCATTGCAGGTCGAATATTCAGAAGACACCTAAATCAGGATCACCTCACCCAGACTACAGTAATGCAGGATTATTAGTCTCTAACACCTGTTTACTAGGATGAAACTAGAGACCATAGTCTAAAAAATTAGGATATTAGCATCAGTCTCCCATCAGCACATTAAGCCAGACTCCAGTCTAGTCGACGGGTGAGTAAAACAATCAATTCACCTATGTATCGCGATCTTCTTTATTTACAATCTACTTTTTAAATGCCAGAACTGGTATATTTGCTTCATTTGAGTCTATGCGGAGAAGGAAGTAACCGCTTTTATTGTTGTAGTCTGAGTACCGTGACGTCTTATCCATTTATGTGCATCCATACATACACAGAGCTAAACATGGCTAAAGCTACATGCTACAGTGCTGTGAAAAAGTATTTGCTTTCTTCCTGATTTCATATATTTTTGCATATTTATTTAAGATCATCAAACAAATTTTATTATTAGACAATGATAAACCGAGTATATATAAAATGCAGTTTATAATTGATGATCTCATTTATTAAAGGGAAAAAAGCTATCCAAACCTACCTGGCCCTAGGTGAAAAGTAATTGCCCTCTTGGTTAAATCATAAATTAACTGTGATCAACCAGCCACACCCAGGCCTGATTACTGCCAGACCTGCTGAATCAAGAAATCACTTCAATAGAAACCGTCTGACAAAGTGAAGGAGGCTAAAATATCTAAAAAAGCATCACATCATGCCACGATCTAAAGAAATTCAAGAACAGATGAGAAACAAGTGTGACAAATATGCAAAAATAATAGAAATCAGGAAGGAGGCAAATACTTTTTCACAGCACTGTAACTCTGTCATGGACAGGAAACATTACCGTATTGCGGTAACGTGCCATCAAGCCAGCCACCACTCGCATCTCTCATATTTGACCTCAGGACATACATACATGCTGAAAATCAAACATTTTAATGTATTAATTTAGATATTTTACAAATTTTAAGTCCCTAGAAGTGTATGATTCAACTTTCTCCCACGATCAAGTGTTGAAAAAGTCACAATAAATTGTTATATCAAAACACAGTATAATCATGATAGTATTGAATCAAGACATATGTGTATCAATCCAGACCTAGTCCAGTCCTTTTGAAAGTTAAATATTCACAATATTTCTGACTGTATTGCTGTATAAAAGCTTTTCGTAGGAAAACATGTCAACCATGAGTTAAACTTAGCTGAGATGAAAAGAAAAAGCTCGCCCATTCGTCCCTTTTGTACTCGGGTGAGCAGACACACAGTAAAACATTAAAAATGCTATTTGTAGATTTTCCTCATTTATAAATCGCAGCGAAATTACACTAAGTGACACATTAAAGTAGTGATAGCAACTGTAGCCCAGAAGAGCCTTAGTGGATTCTTTAAGACTCATTGAGGACTTTTCTGGGTTGAATTTGGCTGCTAAGCGACTGAAAGCATCGAAGCAATTCAGAAAAAAAAAAATCATAATGAAAGCTTTCAACATTTCAGTGATAAAGTGACCACAATATTTTCAAGTCAGCCCAACTCCAGGCACTTGAGCTGTAACAGCGAAAGAGAGAAACGCAGCGAGGGTTGCCAAAGAAAAAAAAGTGAATGAATGGGCCAGAGGAGTGAAGAGAATGAGAAGTAATCCTAGTTGAAAGATTCAAACCTGCACATTATCTCCCATATTGTAAGGGTGAGTAGCCTCAACTCTGAGAGTTACCCCGTCACAAAAATACACCAGAATCAGATGACGAGAGAGAGTGAATATGAAAAGAAACAATGAAAATGTCAGGGAGGAGAAAGGCAACAGAGAGAGAGAGTGGAAGTTAATTCTAGGAGATGGCACTAAAGCCATACATTAGCGGATTTCTCATTCTAGTGGAGGGGTGAGCGAGCAGAGACTGGCGATGAATAGAAATCACAATAATTGTGCAATTGTGTTAGTACATATGTACTGAGAGATAGATCTGGAGGAAGGATGAGTAAGAGGAGGGAAAAAAGGGTCACCGTCGACTGTGTCAGAGATGTAGTCTTTATACAAACATCTACTCCAGAGGCACTCAGCCACTATCCTGTTTGCTCCAACAGTGTTGGAAGTCGCATCTGGCCAACGGCAACAAAATGGGTCCATCCAAATTCAGATGGAGCAAAATTTTCTTCAGCCAGGTACATAGTAAACAATGGGACTTCTACAATTGCAAGACATGAATAAAAAAAGCTGTGGATGCAAATTTCTAATGTAATTAATGAGGTGGTCTACTGGCAAAGAATGAAACAGTGTTTAACAACCATGAAAACATTCGCTGGATGGCTTAAGCCTCACATATGAAAGGCTATGCTGTTTGTTTCATATCATTATAAACTGAATACCTTTAGGTTTGGACGATTAAAGGAACAGTATAGGATTTGGTGGGAATCTGAGTAGCCCTCCACCTACTCCTGCAGTAACATGAGCTGCCGAGTGAAAAACCTTGGTAACGCCATTCACCTCACTTAGGTCACCTCACCCATCCTCACCATAATAATACAGAAGTCAGCGGCTGGTGGTAAGAGTTTAGCTCTGCGGCTCACGTTACAGCAGCTTCACAAGAGCGTTGGAGAACTATGGTGGCCTTCTAGTAGTGTAAAAATGTGAAAAGTCTCTCTCTAGGGCCAGTGTCTGGTTTGTCCGTTCTGGGCTACTGTAGAAACATGGAGGAGCAACTCTCTGTAAAGAGGACCCGCTCCCTATTTAGATGTGAAGGCCTCATTATAAGCTAACAAAAACACAACGATTCTTAGTTTCAGGTGATTATACACTAATGAAAACATCCATCCATCCATCCGCAACCACTTATTGCATTAGGGGTGGAGTCGATCCCAGCTGGACAGGTCGCCAGTCCATCACAGGGCACCTACAGACAGATCATTCACGCTCACATTTACACCTAAGGGCAATTTCGAGTCAACAATTGACCTAACCTGCATGTCTTTGGAGACATTTGAAGTCTGCACCACCATGCAGCCTTAATGAAAACATAGTTATGAATATTATATTTCATTTCTGCTAATAGATCCCTAAAACGTTACACACTGGACCTTTAATTGGAGAAAACATGCAATTTCAACACATCAATTTGTCAAATACTGGAAAAATCAAATATATCAATAATACAAATAGTCATTAGTTGCAACCCAAATGTAGCTATTCTTTCTATTTCTACTTTGACCCAGTCCACATTGAAGCCATTTGGTCATTTTTCTATGCATGCCGACATGTGTAAGATGCAGAAAACTGCCGCCCATGTGTCATCATCCTAAGCGAGACAGAGAGAACACAGTGTTCGGATGAAGCAGTTTATTTCAAGCGCTGCTGTTGTAATAATAAGCAGACGGGAGGTCAAAGGAGCTGAGCTGCTATAAATTATTTTGAATGTAGCTCATTTTCTCTGTCAAGACCCATTTTTACATGAGGGCTTAACGAAAGATTTCAGGTGAGGAAGTCCACGACATGGCAAGTTGTTTTCAAATGCAAACAAAAGGTCAGAGGAGGGGCAGCATTTTAATAAATGATGATGCTGTAGCTGGTTCAGTTCCCGTGTCAAGAACAATCATAACTTCCCAAACAGTAATTGTCCACTCAGGAGATATGAAAAGCAATGAGAGGGAAAGGAAACAACACAGAGCGCTGTTATTGTATGAAACAGATCAAAGAAACACAGCGAGTGATTTAGGCAGCGGGGTGTGTGTGTGTGTGTGTGTGTGTGTGTGTGTGTGTGTGTGTGTGTGTGTTGAGAGAGATGGGGGGATCAAATAGAAAGCTGGAGAGCAACAGAGGGAGAGATTTCTGGTCAGCTGCTGTCATGAGATGCAGCCTAAAAGGGATTATAGCAAGTTTGACCACAAAGTGTGTAGAAAGAACAAACCAGCTGCTTAACTGGGCAGACGGACAGCAGGCCAGGCAGAGACAAACACACACAGCCGTGTTTCTATGACCTGCAGCTTGCGTAATCCTAAACCTAACCTTAACCTCAGCTTAAACCAAGACCTCCCCCCAAATTAAACTGGTTTATGTCATGGGATGTACAGTTTGCCCCCAGAAGGAAGGCAAGTCCCCACAATGTGACTGTAAACAGATTAATGTCCCCGCAACATGAGTAATACACACACACACACACACACACACACACACACACACCCACACACACAGACACCCACACACACTCTCTCTCACACACCCACACACACACACAGCCATGTCTGGTACCTAAAGATGCAGCTACTACTGCTGTTAAAGCGATTCTTACTCTTCATTCGTCTCAAAAAGTGACACGTTAAGCTGACATTCAGCCGACTTTTCAACAAAAGACACTGACGAGGGCTGTGAAATCACTGAGCACAACTTTTCAAAAGACAAAAAAGATCAACTTTGAAGGAGTTGTAGCGACGCGCACACACACACACACACACACACACACACACACACACACACACACACACACACACACACACACACACACCTCCTCCTCCTTTGAAGAATGATATCAATTCTAAAGATTCTTACATATAAATGATCAGTCAGGCAGTCTATCAGTCTGTATAAAAAAACCAAAGGATTCTTATTAATGCAAAGAGAACAAGGTGTTCTTTGTGATTTGAAGTGATCAATAGTGTTCTCCTTCAGGTGACTGATAAAAGAAGAACAAATGATTGTTTCAAGTGATTGTCACTCATTCTAAGCGCTTTTCTTTCTTCGTTTTTATTGTTCAGCATTTTCTCCCCTCTAACTTCTTCATCTCGTACGTGAGGTGGGAAAAAAATGGTTCACCTATGTATCGCGATTTTCTTTCTGTAATTTTTAAATAGATTTTTTCATGCCAGAATTGAAATATTTGCTTCATTTGAGCCCATGTAGGGTGAGTAACGTGACATCAGATCTGAGGAAGCGTGGATATGACCTGCACTGTCACATTTTACATCCAAAATGGTAAACACTACACAAACGGTGAAGTATGGAAACACACTGTCAGGACAAGCAGAGCTAGACATCACGGCTAAAGCTACATGCTAACTCTGCCATGGACAGGAAGCATTACCGTTACCTTGCACTAAATCGTAGCATTGAATCATAATACTTAAAAATCACAATACATATCGAGTTGGCACCGAAGTATCGTGATAGTATGGAATCATCCCAGCTCCAGTGTCCAACAACCTTTCCCTCTGCTTTCTTCTCCTCCATTTTCTTCTCTTGACTCTTTTACTTCTGTGTTTCTCAAGTTTGGATGTGATCAATTTTTCATTTTTGCCCCCCGCCCCCTCCTTTCTCCTCCTCCATTACCTCATTACCCCTGGATCCCCATCTGTCTTATTTATGACTCCCACCAATGTTGCATTCACACTGTGATTGCTGATGGTGGAAAGCTGACCTGATGTTCACCGATGTCAATAGCAGAGTGGCAGTAAATCCATCAGAGTGCAGTAAAGTGACGCCTACTGCATCTGCAGACACTACAATGACTTTTGTCTAACTTTGCTTTCTGTTTCTGCGGCAAAGACAGGCAGATGTTCAATTCTGTGTGCTGCTCCTTCATCAAAGTTAAGGACAAAATAAGCACCAAGCCTCTGATCCTGTGATTGAACGCTGGGATCTGGTATAGCATAATTATCTCCAAATTCTAGTTTGATTGAGCTATTCCAAATATTTGCTTCATCCTGAAATTATGACTGTTTTTTAATTATGGCTTATGGATTGATTGATATGATTAATCAGGTCAGAGGTCAAGGGACCCCTTTGAAAACGGCCATGAACGCATTATTATCTTGTTAGGCAGAAACAGACATTTTGACAGGACATACTGAAGCCATCCAATGCTATCTAATAAAAGAAGATTTGTCATGCCCTTGAATGACTGACCTGGTCAGCCCTCTTCATCAAAATCAGTTTGTTATTGCAGTTAAATGACAAGCAGCATAAGTAGACCTCCCTCTCTCTCCTTCATAAGACCTCTTCTTTGTGTCCTCTCTGCCTAAATCCATCCTCCTCTTTTTACTCATTATCTTGCTGTAATTTCTGTCCACTTCTGCCTCTGCAAGTCTCACACATCCCCCTTTTTTCCCTCCTTAATTCTGTCCATCTCCCCTCCCCAGCCACCCATACTGGCAGAGCAGCGCAGAGGTTTCTTAGATGTTTTCTCTTATATAAGACTGCAGCTCAACCTGACTGTGCATACTGTACCACGACTAGTGTGCAACAGCTGATTTCTGCAACCACCCAACAGTAAATCTGCATGAAACTACTGCTCATAAAGGTACTTCTTTTACCATCATTTCAAGAACTCGGCCATATGACTTTGGTAAATAATGTATGATTACCAATCACCATTGATTTAAAGTTCTAATCTATAAGGTTTTTATTTTATCCAACTCCATTTTTGAAACTATTTATGGCCACCATTTTCCATCATTACAATTCAATGCATATTCATTCTGTATAGTAGTTTTCATCATTACTGGTTTTCAGTGTAACCTATGCCTTTGCTTTCACCATAACGGATGAACAGGGAATAATGATTGCACATATTTTGATGAACTGTAGGGTTAAACTCGAGAATGATGGTTATGTATATGGTTATATTCATGTCTAGTGAAAATGTGTCTGAAAATTAAACAAATGAAATCCCAAATTTAAAAACTTTATCTCCAAAACACAAAAATCAAATGTGATACAGTATCATAAGAAAATGAAGTGAGTCAGAAATTATGTGAAACGTTTATGGCAAACATGAAACTTGACGACAGCAGTAAAAAGATGACCTCGGAAAGTCTGGTGATAAATTCAAATGACACAAATGTGATGCATCAAGGGCATTTAGTCTCTCCTGTGATGGTTGGGACTGTGAACACTTTACAAGGACTTGAAGAAAACGTGTAAAATGTCACACCAAACTTTAGTAGGCCTACTAGATATGTTAACAATTCATCATTTAACCGTTAACCAACATCAAGAACTGGTTTAAAGAAATGTATAAAATGAGTTAAAAATCTGAGCAAAACTCAGAGGGGTGACTTTACACTTAAAAGGAGAAAAAACCTTAAGAGAGAGAGAGAAATTACCAGCAAAGTTAAAGATGACATACACAAAATGGAGACAGATTTATGATCAGCGCTGTGTCTGCTTGACCTACAGTACCGTTCTGGGTATCTTAAATGAATTTCACGATAAAACATTGGGGAATTTGCCCTTTTCCATGCTTGGCAGAGGTATTGGAGGTTAGCATTGTTGTATTTAAACGCACACACTGTATTGATGACCGGTTACAACTATTGTGTCACCAAGACTGAGAAAGACAACGAGAAAAGAGAGATGGCCTGATTGAAAATGTCAGTTCAGAGAAATGTAGGCTGTTGCATAATGTGCTGCAGTAAAATCAGAAAATGGTTCACTTGAGGCGAAGCCTAGTGACGCACACAAAAACAGGAAGACTGAAGTTATAGAGTAGCTGCTGTTAGATGACGTTGTTTAATGACTGAATTGGTGAGGTTTTTATATTTGCTCCAACAAAATACACATGAATGAATAATTTAGTGGAGAGAGAGAGAGAGCGAGAGAGAGAGAACGTGTGCAACTACTTCTACACGTTTATGTCGTTTTATGTTAATTTGAGCCTTTAAGTGAATATTTCATGATAAGCTGTGTTAGAAGTCTGGAGTTTGGTGCCTGTGTGCAGCAGCAAGTGGGAGATCAAGTGAACGCAGTAAGAAGGAATAATCATTCTGAACGCAGCTCACATCCACACAGATCATGACATGGCAGGCATTAATGATTCAGAGGCAGAGGCATGAAAAAAGTAAAGGAGGCAGACAGAGAGAAAAGATGCCAGGTGGGAGGCAAAGGAGGAGCCGAAGATAGGGAGAAAAGAGAAGGGAAGGAGGGGTAGATAGAGAAAGTGGGGGTAAGGAAGGGAAAGATGAATAAGCAAAGGGAGACAGGCTGATGGGAAATAAAGTGGCAGAGGAAAAGAAGAAGGCTTAGAGTTTTTTTTTTTTTTCTTCTTCTTAGCTCCGGGCAATTTCTGTTGGTTCACTCCTTGTGCTATATTTTAGGAAAGCGTGACAAGACAGAATGTGAGAGCAGGGAAAATGCAGTTTGACATTACAGCAGTGCGAATACCAGCTCTGGCATTTAACACCTCATTTTCCCAAGATTTTCTGCTGCTGTACCTCTATTTTTGTTTAGGCATTTAGAACAATTGCGGTAATTTCTACTGTGAGAGTGCTGACATCCTTTGAAAAAGGGTCAGAGACTGCTGGGCTGACATTGCTTGGTCAATATATCAAGGTAGAATTGGCAATTTATCAAAACTCTAATATCAGCATGTCATGTGGTGTATTTTTATGACTACTTATTACTAGGGGTGTAGAGATTAACCAATATGTGTTAGGAAAATCGATATAAGAGTCTTAGATGCAGCTACATCAACACAAACCTCTGAATCCGACTCACTTTTTGGGAAGGAATCGATCAAAAATTGATAAGTCTGTCATAAACGGATAAAGTTAGAAATAGCTCCCCTTGAGCAGCTTTTCATGTGTTATTTGTGTGTGTGTGTGAGGGGAGAGGCTGAGGCAGCAAGACCAGCACACACACACACACACACACACACACACACACACACACACACACACACACACACACACACACAGACACACACCTTTTCACCTATTCTAAAATGATGTGTTTGAATATTTCTGCAAACTAAACAGTCTTTCAATTACATAAATTGGGTATCACTGTAATGCTGAGAAGCCTGTGGATCCATCCATCCATCTGCAACTGCTTATCCCGTTAGGGGGCGCGAGGGGCGATGGAGCCGATGCCAGCTGGCATTGGGCGAAGTTCGGTGTACACCCTGGACAGGTCGCCAGTCGTCACCAGTAGTAGTAGTTGCCACATAGAGACATACGAACCATTCACGCCTACAGCCAAGTTAGAGTCATCAATTAACCTGCATGTGTTTGGACTGTGGGAGGAAGCCGGAGCACCTGGTGAAAACCCACGCTAGCACAGGGAGAACATGTAAACTCCACACAGAAGCCAGATTTGAATCTGCGACCCTCCTGCTGTAAAGCGACAGTGCTAACCACTACACCAATCCTCATAATAGCCTTTTCATATAGTGACTTTTTTACTCAGATTTTATAGATATGGTGGTGGCGTGTTCTTTATACTGATAGTTTTCCTAAAATATTATTTGACAAAAAAACACAATATATCGCCATGCTTGCAGTACCGCAATGTATCACAATATATTGAATCATCAATTCTGTATTATGATATGTATCGTATTGCCAGATTCCTGCCCTACCTTAATTACATATCTATTAAAATATGAAGGCACAGGGAGGTTTTTCACATGAATTGCTTCAAACAAACAGCCAGACAAACAGAAGAATCAGTCTTCATATCAAATTCAAATTCATCAAATGCAGCCTGAAAATAATACACTGAAAAAGGCTGAGCCACACTGGCATACAGACAAGGTGGCAAGGGCCAGCTGCCAACCCTGTCAACCCAATTACACACACACACACACACACACACACACACACACACACACACACACACACACACACACACACACACACACACACATACGAACACTTCTGATGTTTGCTTAGTCCAGAGGGCACACACACACACACACACTGGCACAGCATCAAGGTGGCATGGCAAGGCACTGCTAGTGGCCTTGTCAACTCAAGTAACCTCCCCCAGGAAACACAGAGACACACAGCCCCAAAAGCACAGATCATATGCAAGAGAGAGAAAAGAAAGAAAGGCTGAGTATATTTGGGGAGGGGGGGAGAGAGAGGCATACAGAGAAAGAGAAAGTAGAAGAGGGAGAGAAAGAGGGAGAAAGAGCAATAAAGTGAGAGGAGAAAGGGAAAAAGATAGTAAAAGATGGGTGGAGTGAGCAATGTAGCAACAGATGGACAAAGGGAGGAAAATAGAGAGGGAGAAAGACAGGAAAGAGATTGGTGGAGTGAGCAACAGAGAGACGAGAGAGAGAGAGAGAGAGAGAGAGAGAGAGAGAGAGAGAGAGAAAGATGGTGGAGCAAAAAGACCATCTGCCATTATTAGGAAAACTCCGGGCAGACGTTTGTATGATACCGAGTGTGTGCGTCTGTGGGTGGGTGAATCAGTCTCGCTGTCTCTGCATGTATATGTGTGGGTGTACTGTATACTAACAATCATGTGTCTGTCATTGTCTCGCTTTGTGCGTTATCTTGTGTGGGATTTGTCTCACACACACCAGCAGACCACAGACACATGCTGGCTCATGACATACATCAATACTTGTACATTCAGAGCGCCTCTGAGCTCAGAGACAGTCTGACCATGGTGATAATGAACCTGACCTGTCAGACCCCAACTGTTTCTGAAAGGTTCCTCTCTCAGGATTATACTGAAGGCTTGTAAACAGATAGAAACAGGACATGGTAGCCATATAGACTAGTTCCCAAAGCTTAGAAAGAAGTAGGGCTGTCAAAGTTAACACAATGAAAACGCTAACTTCTTTAATGCAGTAACGCAACTTGTAATGTATAGATTGTATTGAGCTCAGTTTTAAAGCTACAGTAAAGATATAGACAACATATGAAACTAGAAAACCTGAGGAATTCATTGGTACCAACCATGTTATACAAAGGAGCCTAAATAACGCTGCAAACTCCCAAATTAGCATTCCCAAACTGCAAAATTAGCATCCCTATTATATACAATGGGAAAATTAGCAGACTAATGATATGATGGCTGTATGATTTTTGTCCATCTTATTTTATCAGTGTGTGGAAATGCTGTCACAGTCGCAGGTTTGCCAATCTCAAGAGGACACGTAATGTGAGACAGAGTTTAAAGGCAGACGTCAGGGCAGAGGGAGGAGTGACGTAGAGGGTGGTGCACTACAGATGAACGCAAAGAGAAACTTTTCATTAAGGCCGTGACAGACCATGAGTGATAACCCTCTCCCTTCAAGTATTTGGTTTAGTTTTTGTCAGCTTCTACTTGTTAATGTAAATTAACTGAAACCAACGAAGAGAGCTCAGTGCACGGTTGCTGATGGGGGAAGAGCTCCAGACCAGGTCAGCCTAAACAAGTGGAGCGACAGTGGAGAGCTAGTTGAGTCCAGCTGCTTTAGCAACTAAAG
Source organism: Pterois miles (assembly GCA_947000775.1). Taxonomy (NCBI): domain Eukaryota; kingdom Metazoa; phylum Chordata; class Actinopteri; order Perciformes; family Scorpaenidae; genus Pterois; species Pterois miles. The sequence continues at coordinate 4,198,043 of CAMQGK010000328.1, forward strand.
GCATTCAGCGTATGTGGTGGCCTGTTAGTAGCTGAGCTAATCTAAGCTAAGCTACGATCAGATAAGCCTTAACTGATCTTACATGAAGACAAAGTAATGAAATGGACAGTGTAATTATTTACTGGCTCACTGCAGTGCAAGCCGTGCATGCAGATGAACAGCGGCCCTTTGCCGGGGCTCTGCGCTCGTTCACACCAAGAGGCAGCGTGGAGGGAGGAGGGCATCGTTCGTCTTCATGTGCTGACCGAGCAGCAAAGTTTCCCTTTGGGGGCATTTTGTGACCAGTGCATTGTCAATCCATTTAACGAGGGCGGCTTCAACCACAGGTACTCCCCCTCCGCGCATCATGATTTCGATGTGCACGCAGCACCAGGTATCCAACCGGAAAGCAGACGGTCAGCGAGGCAAAGTCTCAAGAGAGTAAAAAATAAAACAAAAAAATCATTATTCTTACGTAGTTTTAAAATGTTTTTCCATTTGTTGTCATGTATGAAAAGACCCAAAATGAACACTGTAAGCGGACTACTTGATAACTATGCACAAACAATTTCAACAACATTTGTATAGGAATGATTCTGCCCAGTCATTTAGATCTATATAAGTGGTTGATCACTGCAACCGTGAACGCTATAAGCGGTTTCCACTGCATGACCTTTCCCATGAGGGGTCATTGATTTTAACCAGCTGACTTTAATTGCTCGAGTCATTACTTAACCACTTGCCAAGTAGATATCCCGCCTCCATGCTCATTGAATATAATCAATGCAGTGTAATCAGAAATAGTCATCACTGTCAACTTAAATGCTTGTAGTTGGTAGCCAAAGAGCTCATAAGCTGCACTGACCACAGTCATTACTGAACATCTAAATACAATAAAATTGGGGCAATCCTTCCTAAACAGTCCAATCACAGTGAATGAACTCAACACCTTGCTCTGCGTATAGGGCTGGGAATCCCTTGGACACAGTTTCTCAAGTCAGTAAAGGTTTAACTGGCCAACTTGGCGGTGACAAACACAACTTCCCTAAGCTTTAATGTGCAGCCATGTCCTAAATATAGGTACCCCTGCCTGGTTTCTCCCATTAATGATATGGAAAAGACCTTCAGAGTGCTAGATTGCTCTGTAAGCTCAATCGATCCAGCTTTATTGGTTATTGATTAGCAGTGCTGCACCCACACAACTGAACTGTTGAAGAAGCCATAATGGCTTACACAGGAGGATGATAAGCCAAGCCCTGGGGAACAACTAAAAGGGAGAAGTTATCAATAAGGAACGCTGTCCAACCAGAGATTAAGAAGTCACTGCAGACTCTCTGTATTCGCCTCCTAAAAAAAGCTGCCTTGTAATGTGTTTCTTAAGTGAACCACAAAATAAGAAGCTGGGTTGGAGTTCTTTCACTTCCTAAAGTAGATCATCATCGAAACATTTTGAACTGCTTGCCTACCTGTACAGTGTATTTGAACCAAACAAAGCACAGGCTGTTTTCTGATGGGTATCCACTTGACAAACAGTATTAGCGTGATTTAAAGTGTGTGCGTCTCAGGAGAGGATTCATTTACACAAATTACATTCCCCAGGACAAAGTTTTACTCCAGTTCAAATGTGGAATGAGATTAAATTCCTTGTGATGTGACTTATTGGGTTTTTGTTATTTCTCTCTATGCTACGACATAGCTGGATCCTACAGTATTATCAAAAGGGAAAATAAAATATAATTCATTTATACTGCGTGTATAAATGACATCTGTGTTATTGTCTGAGGTCTGTAGCACAATACAGTATTATGACTTGGATAAACATTAAAAGCTCATTAGAAATTACACAATGAAAATGAAACTGGTTGTGTTTGTGGCATTGAAAGTCACGCAGATTATTATGTTCGGTTTGATTCACAGCTCAAACTGAAATAATTGGATGATATAAACTGCACAAAGATTTAACTGAGAATTCGCTGCTGCTACTTTCAGGGGAGGTTTATTAGCATATTATTGGGATTATAGCACTAATGAAAAATGAATTGATCTGAAAGGAGTCAACGATTAGATAGCACTCTCTCTGCCAAAACAGCATGTAAATATTACATGTTACATTAGATTATATCTCTTGATGAGCTGAGTTATTCATTGAATACACTGCAAACTATTCTGAGCAGTAGGTCACTTCAGTGTATTTATGTTGCGGATGCTGATGTCTGATGATTTCTTCAACAATCGAGGATTAAAGCACAAGGCAAATCTCTTGGGACAAAAATAGAGACACAGACATAATGAAACATCAGTGCTGGGACAGAAAAAGCATTAAGCGGCCAGCTTATAGAACAACAACATCAACAACAATCAGCCTAGTCAATCAAGTACTGTATATTCACTTACCGTCCATTATGTCTCTCACACACACTTCAAGATACCGTGGTGCCAAATGTATTGCAGTTTTCAAGTATTGCTAGACCATGAGACTTTTCTAGGGACTTTGGAAAATATCCAAATTAACCCAGCAACCCAAAAATCTAAAATTATGACATTTCACTCACAATATTAGTGGTATTTTCTTTTTCAATTTATAAAAGGACATGTAATGTCAACCTTATTTCCATGTACTGTATTTTGTATATACAGTTCCCTGTGTTAACACCTTATTTTGAAAACCAGATGTAGTCAGATGTGTGTACTTCTGCTAACTTCATCAAGTCTGACGCTAGCTCTTTATCGTCAGCTCCGTTTTCTTTATCCATCCATGTTCAGCTCCATCGGGGCCGTTTGAATGTATTTAACATAAATATCAGTATATGGCTGCTCTACAGTTGTAGCGTCGGCCCATTTGACCACAGAGATTAGAGTGACTGCCAAGTTAAAGCAATACGATAACGTTTTATGTCCATGACAGAGTTAGCATTCACGCCTCATAGCATTCATACTTTACTCTGTGTAGTGTTTGCCTCTGGATTTATTATGTGAGGCTGCAGGTCACATCCACGCCGACCCTTCACCGTATCTGCCGGTTTCTGCTCGCTACGACCGGCCAGTTACTCTTTGTTTTGGTTGATGAATGCGTAACGGATATGACGTCATGTTATTCAGGCTGCAACAATAAAAGTAATAACTTCCTTCTACCTCCACATTGACTCAAATGAGGCAAACATATTGATTCTTGCATTAAAAAATGAATGTCATAATTATTAAAAAATAATAATAATACACAGGTGAATATTTTTTTCCCAACCTAAAAACAAACACGCACACACTGTAAAATATATCGTCATCATGTACAGGATTCGTAGTTTTAATCAGTAAGAACTGCATTTGTTTCTAAAACTTGCTTTCTTAAAGGAACTCTGTTGTTGGGGGGGGCAGTAGTTTAGTCCGTAAGGATTTGGGTTAGGGGGGGGGGGGCGCCGGTTTAAGTCCCCCATGAAATAATGTTCAACTGGTTGCTGGAGAGGTGCCAGTTTAACTCTTGGGCACTGCCGAGGTGCTGAGAAGGCACCACCCCCAACTGCTCTGGGGTTGTAGGAGCAGCCCTCCTCTGCTCTCCTTGCATGTATATGTACTATGTACTGTGTACTGTGAACAACAGAGTGTAAAACTGAATTTCCCCACTGTGGGACTAATAAAGGAATATCTTTCTTTCTTTTTTTCTTTCTTTCTAACCATGAAATAATGTTCAGTATGAACTGCACTTAACTGGTAGATGACAACAGAACTGACAGACTGTAGAAAAGCTTCTTTTAAACCATGTTTACTCTGAAATAGACATATCTAGGTCCCACATAATGGTTAAAACACTCCCTGTTTAGAAATTAAGTCAGGTAAAGTCAGGCGTAGGTTTGCTCCTTTTAGAAGTGATTTTGTTGTCAGATGAAAGGTAAGAGCACAACAGAAGAGCAGAAAAACACAAACAAGTGTTTGGGACCAAAATGTCTGCATGAGTTGTGCTTTTGCTGCAGACAGTCTGAGGCATTAATGCTGTATCTGAGACAAAATGACATAACAGATCAGACAAAGAAGTAATTAAAATTCACAACTGAATTCGCCCCTGGTGAATTTCTAGAGGGAACTGCACTAAGGCCCACATGAAGTATATAGTTTGCTAGATATAACAAAGATTATTAAGCTCAAAAATGTGCATTAAGCATATGTTTCTAGCGTGGAAAGATAAGATCTAGAGAGCACACAGTTAGCATGAGCTTTTAATAAAGGAGCAGAAAAATTTCATTTCATTTCAAACATCTTATAATATCGTCATTTATACCTCCATACTGTAGGTATCCTATCCAGACTGCCACAGGGAGGAAATTAATTGCATTGCTGTCTCATTGTTACCTCCTTCCGCAGCATGCCAGGATAACCCCGGGGAAACTTAACTCCTCGGTTATGAAGCTTTTTCTCTTTGAACTTTTGACACTGCATCTTCAATATGTTGATATAGCCCTGAAATATGTGTACACATCTTTTCTCTCTGGCAGCAGCCGAAAATGCATTGTGCATCACAGAAGTTGAGAAACTCAGGCTCTCAGTGATGCTTCTCGGAGGAAGCTCTTTCTTGCTCAGGGAGCACCCGTTATTCCCTTCATCCAGTTTGGATCCAATCTGGTTTCCTCTTAGTCGCAGGTGGATTTGCTTTCACATCTTAAGCATTTTGTTCTGGCATGATTGTCCAAAAAAACTTTCTCCATATACTGCTTGGGAACACCAGAAATAGGTTTTGTCTTCGGAGACCAAATTTCAAATGAGAAATGAACAGACATGGAAGTGGATTTTAAATTGTGCCTTTTCAGATATGCATGGGAAAAGAAAAAAAAAAATAGCCTAAGAGACCCTGAAAATAACACAATCAAATCAAACTGGTGAACAGCCGACAATGGCAGTGGCCATTTTGTTTTATCTAATAGAAAAGAACATTTCTATGTTTCCACTGCACTTTTTCTAGGAATTTCAATCCATTTTACTTCTCTGAATACTTCGTCTTCCATATGGTCTATATACATTCCCTAAGGAAGGAGCTCTGTCTCATTCAAAGAAGGAAAAGAACAGAGCCGACGAGCTGTGAGGCAGACTGTTTAATCCCCTGCTCCTCCGAAAAAAGGACCGTTCAAATCACAAAAATCGGCTTTTCATCACAGCAACCACCAACGATTCTCACCAATTTCTGCAAAAATGCATATGTGTGGGTGACACGCATTTATTCCAACCTAGCCACGTTGCCTGTAGCCAGACAGGAATTTAAACAGAGAAAGATGAGGTATTATTAACGTGACAATGGTAATCAGACCATGCAAAGTTTGCACACTCCTTATTCTTATTATAGAGCCGGTATCCAAGAATTCATGTCTGTCTGTTTTTACACTCAAGAACACATTGCTCTCCCAGCCTCTTTCTCTCTCTTTGGCTGTCTCCTGGTCAACCTGTAAGTCTACAAACCCACTCCTATGCCTTTCTAGAGATATAAATATCTATAGAGTTAAAATGGAGCTCCCACTCGAAACATACATGCATAAGCACAAGTGCACCCCATACATTTCAACCTTGTTTCTACACATTAGCATGCCAGTGATAAGGCAATGAGGCATAACATTCAGAGAGCCTGATCTACATTGTCTCGATAACGCCTCTGCAACGTTTAGAGGAGCATTCGGAAACCCTCATACATATGCATGGCCTGATTACCACTTCTCCTTGTAGGTAAACATACAGCCACACAGTCAGACTGCAGATGCACATACATTCTCATAGGATCTGGTGCAAACATATATACAGCAGACAAATGCACACAGAAAACTTGACTAACTGCAGACAAAGGCAGGAATTCATGCATAAACATGTCTGCATGTATATTTTTAAATGTTGTGGTAAATCTGGGTCTCTGTATTGACAAGAAGTTGCTCAAATGCAGCATGAATGCTGCATGGCTATCAGTGTAGGGAATCACAGTGAGAAGTGTCCTCTGAAGCATAACACTCTTTCCTCCATGAATGAATGACATAACAACTTAATAAACAAATCCATAATTAATAGTCCTGGAACAGGAAATATGTCTCGTAGACTTTTGATTGAACATGTGTAAAACCTGTGCTTGACAAGTCAGCAGAGAAAAGTGCAGCAGGCGTGAGCTGTTATGAAACTTAAAGCAATAACGTCCATACTGGCAGGAACGCTTTGCTACTCTGTCCTCCAGTCTCTGACCTGGAAAGTTATCAAGGTCCAACATCATCATCAGGATCTGCAAAATGTGTCTTAACATGAGACACAAAGACACGACAAAGGAGGCTTTCACGGAAGTTTGGAGAAAAGAAACTCAACCTAAAAGGAGGAGTAAAAAGCTAAAAAGCTTAATTTCAGTTATCGGTTAATTATTAACATCCCTGGTCGTCTTTCTAATGACGTGTTTTCACAGTCTTATACGTCAACAGTTTTACAACAAATGAAACTTTCTAAATGACACACACAAAAGTCTCGTTAAGGGATGTCTCTCTTTCTGAAGCTACGATGTCTGTGTGTTTCAAACTGGGATGAAGTCACACAAGCAACGGCCTCGCTCGTTCTTTCTCTTCCCGGCTGATTAAAAGACCAGTAGTCCGTGGATCAAACACAGCACGTCATAAAACGTTTTATTTGTGCCTGTTCATAGCTACGTTAGCTAGCCAGCAGGTGCTGCTGACGCATATTGTGCGAGACGAGAATCTCGTTAACTGAGCGGTTTCACACAAAACTAAATGATGCTACAACAAACCTACAACGAACAGGGACTTTCCTGAACCAACATCATATTGGTGATTCATGGCGCAATTCAAACGGGTTCAAAAATATATTTATTTCTCTCCGTTGAATACCGTTACATATTTTTTCCTAAATATCGTCCCATGGTGGTCCACCGGAAGGGGCGGGGCTTCGCCGTTGTCTGGTCGCTGCAACTGACCTGACTTTGAAATTGCAGTCATGATAAGCTTCATGTGTGGAGAGGACCAGTGATGATCGAGATAATAAGCCCCCTTCTATTCATTATTTGGACCATTACAGTAAATGATATATTTTTGTATCTGTTTAAGGGGCAATATGCATTAAATTAACATCTTAGATTAAAATCTGTCAAGTGTTTTGAAGGACCAAAAAATAAGATTGTTGCTATGACTTTACATAGAAATGATGATTTTAGGTGTTAATCGACATTACTTAGTAAAACAAAGCTCAAAGTCAGGTGACAGTTGTGTATCACCAGTATATGACCGGTCTTCTCTGAGTAAACAGTTCTCATTTGGCACAAACATCCCTCTTCCTTCCTGTTCTCCTTGGATCTCTCCCCCCTGTGTCTGTAAGTGAGGGTGGTTGTGGGTATACAGACATTACTGCTTGTGTTTCATGCTCATCTGCACACACACTGAGCTCATCTTTTCATTTTACAGTTCCACACAGCGGCAGACAGATAAACAAAGACATAATCTTCGACACATACAACTGCACCTAACTGCCCAAATGCACAAACAAATAAAGTCGCCTTCTGTTTCCCATACACACAGAGAGCCTTCCCTCCATTCATATGCAGACCGAAACCTTCTCCATCATCCCACACTGTTATTTTCAAGTAAGTTTACAGGGCTCATAAAGGGGTTTTATATAGTCAATATGGCTGACTATGTCTGGTACACTGTGTCCTCTCCAGCTCCAGATTGTCAATATGACAGTAAAAATCTCTGTAAACACCCTCTTCTCATTCCACTCTGAATCAGGTTTAACTGCCTAGTGCACTTTAGGTGTTTCTGTCCAAAGTGCTTTATATCAATATTGGCCATATGGCAATAAGCCTTTATTATTTTTGGAATAATCCATGTTTGGTTTTAGGCATTTATGTTGGAATACTGAAACTGTTAGGCAACATATTTCCATCATTGGTTCTCACATTTTATAAGAAAGCTCCAGGAATGTCCCTGCAACATGAAGATTATCTGTAAAATAATTTCTAAATATGCTATCAGAAAACATACTGTAATAAGAATGAAGTAACATGATTGTAAGGGGAAAAACAGGTTGTTTGTCTTTTTATATCAGCCTGGGGAAAATGGACCAGTTATATGGAAGGTAAACATAAGGTTACTCATGGGGCTGCAAGTCATTTTTCTGATTAATTATTTAAAAAAATAGTGAAAAATGTGCACAGTAACTTTGAGATTCCTTGTTTTTTCAGACCAATATTCCAAAAACTTTTTTAAAATTTTATAATCATATGCATGAGAAAAGGAGGACATTTTTGCTTGCTTTTTTTTTTCCTGCCATGAGATTTTTTCTAGACCAAACAGGTAGATCAACCCACATTGTCATTCCAACAGCCAGGCCGCTTCAGGGGTCTCAGTGGTTACCCATCTGATCATCAGTCTGTGTTTGAAGCTTGTACTGGCTATGGAGACATACAGAGATGTACAGATACACTAAGAACCTTTCAACCATCCATCCATCTTCAACCGCTTATCCCCTTAGGGGTCACGGGGTGGCTGGAGACGATCCCAGCCGGCATTGGGCAAATGCTGTTAGGTTAATCAATTAACCTAAACAGCATGTCTTTGGACTGTGGAAGGAAGCCGGAGTACCCGGAGAAAACCCATGCTTACACAGGGAGAACATGTAAACTCCACACAGAAGAGTCCCAAGTATGATTCCAACCTGCGACCCTCTTGCCCTTAATTTGATTTATGTGAAAAACCACAGTACTTAAACACGTTATTAAAACAGAAGTAAATAGTAACGTCTGGGCCAGACTGAACACGTCAGCAGTGCATGACGGCTGCCTCCCTGATCTTCTGCGTTTCTTAGCTCTTTCTTGCTACATAGATTTTACCTTTCATAAGGTAAAATCTATGTAGCAAGAATTTCATTTTATTATTAAGGTCATTTCTACTTATTTTAGACAGAAACAGGTTTAGTAGTATGTGCTAATTTCTAGATAATAGTAATAATTCACAATCAAAACCCAGTGCTTTATTCATTCATGGAGCTGATCAAGTCACTGCATTTTCTACAACACTGTCCTATAAATATTTCAAAATAAAAGACTTGTGTTAACAAATGAAGGAATACTGTCCATAGGAAAAAAAAAAAACACTAGAGAGCTAATATTTTGAAACAGAATCATAAAGTGTTGATTTAAAAATAAATCTTTACTTTTTTCTCATGTCTGTGACATAGTGTACAGATGCAGACACTGACATTGTAGTAATGTTGCTTGGATGATGTCAGTACACTGTCAAATGATCATTTCGTTGACTCGTTGGTAAAAAATAGGGGAGACCGCCAATCGAATAGAAGAGACATACATACGTGGGCAGTGTGGCTGCTCTAATCTAGTAAAATGGACACCGAAATAAAAAGCAGGTGCTCACGCAGGCGATCTGGCTCGGCGTTATAGTTATATTTATATATATAATGCTATTTTCTGTTACGGATTAATGCACAACGGTTGTGGGATTGACTCAACATGAACTATAGTGCCCATGCTCATGGTAATGAAGGGACATGTCAACCCATGCAACAGTGTGTCTCATTGATGTGCTTTTAATAGATTTTGGACAACCATGGAGCTCTATGGCACAGAGGAACAAGGCTTCAGCTACGCAGGCAATACTTGTTAGAAGAATCAATTCATTGTTGGTTTTGATCTTTTCAGGGGATTTGCTGACTATAAGAAAAAACACAGAGAATCGCCACCCTTATCCTTTAATGCACACTCACTTCATCTCGCTCTCTCTCTCCCGATCTTAAACAACAGGGAACTTTTAACTTATAATTGCCTCCGCTGCCCTGTCCAGACACAGATTCAGAGCAAGACCCACACAAACACACACACATGTACGCACGCACAAAGCTTCTCATGCTGGTCTTCGAGTGGTCCCCAAGGAGAATCCACTGTTAGTAGATAATTGGTTTCCAACCTTCACAATACCACTCCTCCCTCCCATCCTGTTCTCTCCGGCAGTCTTACCATCTTATCCTCTCTTGTCTCTCTCTTGATACACGTCTGATGCTGCATTTTGTTGCAGATGCACTAATTGTATGCGTTGTGTTTTACTCAGAGACTTATTTTAGCAGTTTCCTGCTATACAGGTTATCTAAGTTTACAACATTGTTTAACAGTATTTACTAGGAGTGGGGGAAAAAATGATTAACCTATGAATCACAAGTTTCCTTTTTTAGAAATTGATTTTTTAAATGCCAGAATCGTTATATTTATCTATGTGGAGGTAAAAGGAAATTACCGGTTTTATTGTTGTAGGCCTGTAGTAATGTGACATCATATTGGGGGCGGCAGTAGCTCAGTCTGTAGGGAGTTGGCTTGGGAACCGGAGGGTCACCGGTTCAAGTCCCGACATGGACCAAGAACTGCGTGTGAACTGGTAGCTGGAGAGGTGCCAGTTTACCTCTTGGGCACTGCCGAGGTGCCCCTGAGCAAGGCACCAAACCCCCAACTGCTCGGGGTGCTTGTCAGGAGCAGCCCCATCACTCTGACATCTCTCCATTGTTGCATATATATTGTATATGGGTCCTGTATGTGCAAGTGTGTGTTAACAACAGAGTGTAAATTGAATTTCCCCTAGTGGGACTAATAAAGGTTGATCTTCTTCTTCTTCTATCCTTTCCATATCCACCAAAGACTTCAGTGAACCGAAGCAGAAAACGGTGGAGGGTCTGCATGGATACGACCTTTACACCCTTACATTTTAAATTGTAATTGACAAGAAACATTATCGTATTGTTGTCAGCCGGCACTCATCTCCGCGGTCATACAGGCCGACACTACAACTGTAGTACATACTGATATTTATCATAAATGCATTCAAACAGCCCAGATGGAGCTGATCATGGATGTACAAAGAGAGCGGAGCTGACGGGGGATGTGATGGACTTAAAGTTAGCAGAATACATGTTGGGGGCTGCACAGTGGTGCAGTGGTTAGCACTGTCACTTCACAGCAAGAGGGTCGCAGGTTCAAATGCAGCGCTTAGTGTGGAGTTTACATGTTCTCTCCATGTTAGCGTGGGTTTTCTCCGGGTTCTCCGGCTTCCTCCCACAGTCCAAAGGCATGCAGACCTGAATGACTGTCTCTATGTGTCAGCAATGGACTGTAACCCCTGTCCAGGTTACCCCTTCGTCGCCCAGGGTCACCCCGACCCTTAACGGGATAAGCGGTTGCAGATTGATTTGATTGTATTCACCAGAAGTATAAAACATTACATGTCCCATATAAACTAAAACAAAAATACCACTAAATTGTCAGGGAAATATCTTTATTCTTTGATTTTTGGGTTGCTGGGGTAAACAATTGATTAATAATTCCTGACGATGATATATTTGACTGCAGGACATCTCTGACTACATACATACTGAAAATTAAACATTTTTACTAGATTAATATTTTACAAAAAAGTTGAAAAAGAAGTGCATGATTTAACCTTTTCCCATCATGTTAAAAAAATTAAAAAAAAATCACAATAAATCATAGTATCGAATCACAATACATAAAAATCGAAAAAAAGTATCTAATCACAATACATAAAATTCGGCACCCTAGTATCGAGATACTCTCGAATCTGAAGGTGTATCGTCCCAGCCGTAGTATTCACCTGCTCTGTCAGTGGTTCTCATTTAACATTCATACTAATAAAGCAGAGTGACTCAGTCTGTCTGTTCTGTCCCATTTTCTGCACTGTGTTAACAGTGTGGAGCTCAGAAAGAGAGAGTCAGCAGACCTACTGTTAATACCAAGTTCTCCTTTTAGCAACTTGACTGGGTAGTGGCCTCAAACACACACACACACACACACACACACACACACACACACACACACACACACACACACACACACACACAAAGCACACACTGTGAACAGGCACACAAATATCCAAGCCCACACACACACACACACACACGCGCATGAAGAAGTCACTCTGTGGTATCATCAATTTCTCAGTCACCCGCTACATCAGGCAAAAATGTCTAGCTCGCAACTCTAAATATGGCATCCAGTTTCCAACATCCCATATGGGTCAGTTACCATGACAACCACCGTATGCCTGTCCAAGCAGCCTAATATTTACTCAGCAGATGCATGTTTGCTGTCTGCCTCTGCGGTAGGTAATGATACTGGCCCACCTGGTGTTTTCTATATAACAGTCTCAATCTATAATACATGAAGTAAATACAGGCCTTCGCAGAATTCGGGGCATGTGGCTGGTACGACTGATTTTAAATCTCAACTTGTTTTTTTCTTTTTCCATCACCTTCTCTTACTCTGGCATAGAGGTAAATATAAAATGAAGCAAGTCTCTACGCAACCACTTCATAATACACTCAAATAAAAGTCTGTGGACATGCATGCATAAAGCTAAGCTCTAATTATGACCGAGTACAGTAGCTGTCTATATTATTTCCCTCTCTTTCCCTACTGTCTGCATCTTCTCATTAAAAGACAGTGTCTTTTCCCATATAACTTTATTTGTGTTTAGACGTAGTCTGAAGACCAGATAGACTTGTCACAGACAGCACAGTATGGGAATACTTTGGGTTTCCAAACATCGCAGGAAAAGCAGAGCCAGACATCACAGCGAAAGCTGCATGCTAACTCTGTAATAGACAGGACACGTTATCATACTGCGGAAACGTGCTTTCAAGCCAGCCATCACACACTTCTCCATGGTGTTGTTATGTTAAATGCATTCAAACGGCCCTGATGGAGCTGAACATGGACATATGAAGAGAATGAAGCTGATGGGAGAGCTATAGCGATGGACTTGGAGAAGTTAGCGGAAGTATACATGTGACTACATCTGGTTTTACAGATGGGGTGTGAACAAGGGGAACTGTATATACAAAATACATATATGGAAATAAGATTGGATTATATTCACCAGAAGTATAAAACATTACATGTCCCTAACCCTAACCCTAATTTGTGAGGGAAGATTTTTGGGTTGCTGAAAAAAATATTTTTCAAATTAAAAGTCCTTAAAAGTGTATGATTGAACTTTTTCTAGTGTTAAAAAAGTTAACAAAAATCATAATACATCATAATATTGAATTACAATACTTATTTCCCTAATTTCCCTCCAGGGTTTAATAAAGGTTCATCTTATCTTATCTTATAAAAATCACAATACATATAAAATTGATATCCAATTATCATGATTAGATAATTTTTTGACGTTTTTTTCCATAATCGGCATCTTGCCAATCGATGCCTGAGCATATTAAGCCCATTAGCAAACAGGCACATCAGTGGGCAGCCCAGTGTTGCTGTAGAGCATGTGAGACACCGTCCCTTGCGTCAATCAAATTGTCGCTCTATCGGCAGACCTCAATAGATGTAGTTGTTTACTTAAGTTGAGAAATTTTGTGTATCTTTTGTTATCATTAAGCTGTTATATTTCATCAGATGGAGGCCATCAGCTCTCCTGATTCTGTAAAAAAAAAAAAATCTGCATTGCAATTAGCCATAAAAACCCATATTGTCAACCTAATCGTGATAGTATTGAATCAGGAGATGGGTGTATTGTCCCAGTCTTATATGATACGTCAGTCTAGAGTTGTGGTGATGCAATCGATGGGAGAAATCTAATGCTGAAATATAAATCAAATCTATACCATGGGTATGTACACCAGATGTCCATCCAGTCTATCATTAATCTAGCTATATGAAAAATATGATCCAGGTTGTAATAAACTGGAACTATTCTAGTTTATTTATAGTAAGAGCACTAAATGTATACAGAGAAAACAACAAATAAGGTTTTGTCACATCAGTGCGTCAATGCACAATTAGAAAGTCACCATCTGCTTTTATTCAGTGAAACAGGAGGAAGATACTGAGAGAAAAAGAAAGCAAGGACACACAGAGAGTAGGAGGACGAAGGAGACGCTGTGAATACCTTTCCAAGAAGGTGGGAAGATAAAACTGCCTCCTTTTACAAGCACTAGATGGTACTATAAAATCTTACCTTGCAGGGGTTTTTCCTGCATAGAGAATTACAAGACGGCTGCCTCTGTCTAATTTCATCCCGCCTTCGCTCGCGACAAAACTCTGACGGGTGTCTTCATAGCAAACACTATTTTCTAACAAGCGTTGCACTTGGTGGATTTCTGTGATTTGTAACTGCATTTGCGGCATCACGACATTGTGTTGGCGCTTTATCGTAATCAGCACAGTGCACCAGGAAAGGCGCTGCCAAAACTGCCAAAGAGGAAGAAAGAATCTATCTGTTTTCGGCCGGACCGCAGCTAAGTAAGTGCGACAGTGTTTCTGCTGGTAACGTCTTTGCCACCACAGCGAAAAAAGAAGAAAAAAAATCACTAAAGAAAACAACTTTTCCCTGTGGTTCGATGTTTTAATATAGTTTTATATTGCCAGCTCGCATTTATAAATGGCACTGCAAATGGCAGTTGCCGTTTGTGGGAGCCTCTACATATTTGCCTGAACCACTACTACTACTACTACTACTACTACTAGTACTACAACACCATGGTGAATCTGTTTCCATCGGTGAAATGTAAGGAAATAAAGTTTTTTTAAATAAGCTTTTTCCCCAATTCACTGAATACAAAAGTTCAAACAGACAGCTGTAAAACAGGATATCCGTTCATTACAATGGCCAACATCTCAAACCACAAGCAAATAATTTAAATTAGGAAGCAAAATCAACGAATGTTTGCTTGAGCCAGTTGAAGGCATGCTGCCATGGTACACATGCACTTGTGTGTGCACTGTGCACATGATTAGGATGGTACCACCCACGCCTCAATTTGAGCCAGGAAAAAACCCTGCCTTGTCCTAAACACACATACATACACCCCCGCCCCCCAATGTGTGTTGGCCTGTTGGATCTGGAACATGAACCAACTGAGGTGAAGCATCACAGTCGCTCTGTCCCCAACATCCAGCTCACTCTTTCATTAGAGACAGCCCACCATGTTGGGCATTGTCTGTTAACTCAACTGCAGCACACACATTTATACTGTAGTGACCAAAAGCAAGAACACGTGGAGAAAAATACATACAAACATTTACATTCAGTGATGGCAAGTGTCAAGATAAGTCAACAGATACCTGAACACAATTGAAAACACAAAACATCAAGGACACAGTCTCAGAGATGCTCACGTTACACAGTTCAGCAATAGCGTGGGGGAGACAATGAATAATCCTTGTCACCTGTTGACATTTCTACAGGCTGACTAGTGAATACACGATTGAATGGCAGCCGTCTGTTACTGTTGAACACTCTGAAACTGCAGTTTAACTAACATTCAGCCATTTGTCAGATCTGTGACAAAGAGTACATTGACAAGCATCTTTTGTTAGTCCACGAATTATTTAATTATCATATACACGTATGTCCCAATTCGATACTATCACAGTACTGAGTCAATATGTATTGTGATTCAATGTTGTGATTTATTGCAATTCTTGTTAACTGTTTTTAACACTAACACTCAGTTCATGGAACCTGATCTTTTCTGTGATCACTATCATTCAGCTTGTTGTGCAGTTTCACAATTGCTTCCTGTAAAGGCCAACTACTATCTGAAGTGTGTTAGCTCGCTGCATAGCTGGGCACCTACATGCACAGTTAGGGCAGAAGACAATGCGTGATTATCTCTTATCTCTATTAAATGAAGACAGAGGACATCACACATAACAGATATTTTGTTCAATTACATGAACTGAAACAGCTGCACTGAACACAAATCCTCTTCTGTACAAACTGGACACTGATTTGCAGCAATTTTCCAAAAATAACTGACTAATTCCCAAGAATTTTCCTATAGTATTTTTGCTTGGAGTGCAAATCCCTAACAGAAATAAAGACAATGTACAGAGACACAAAAATAGACAAATCAGATGAAAGTGCAAAATTGCTATGGTTAAAGTGAGCTGACTGTATTGGATTACTTTAGCAACTCTCTCCATCAAAGGCCAAATATCATGGGAACCACAAGAGAGAAAACAGTATTGATGTAAGAAAGAGGAAACACAGCGATCTGCCTGGTTCAGTGGCCAACAACCTACTTTTAACTGTGTGTGCATCTATTGGTTGCTTTATGTGCAAATTATACCTGGCAGTGAGCTTTATAGGTGGATTTTAAGACGAGTGTGTTGTTGCATGTCTGTGAGTAGCATAAATGTGTGTAGCTACACTATTTGTCAGTGTGACTGTGTGTATGTGTGCACATTCAAACATAGATATTCAATGACAATTGGTATTTGCTTGGGTTGGAGGTGGATGGAATTGATAAAAACAGAGAGATAGGCTATCGATAGATTGAATGAGAGAGAAACTAGTTCTTAAGAAGCAGCTATACCAAGAAGCTCGGGGTCAATAGATCAACACTTAGCAGCAAGTGTCAAGTAGTCAGCCATCACCACCTGCACCTTCACGGGCAGTAGCTCTGTGTGTAGGTGCAGTATGTGTGCATTTGTATGTGCTGTGTTGTATAGCTGACCTTATAGCGATAAACATGCACTTTAACAACTTGACGGTAGGAAAGAGTAATAGAATGGAGAAAGAGATGGAGAATGAAGGAGGAGGAGAGCTGAAGAAGAAGTGAAGAAAAGAAGATATGAAGACACAAATCACAGAGAGAGAGAGAGAGAGAGAGAGATGGACAGAATGAAAGAGAAGTGAGAAGAGCAAGTGATGGACCTCAGGAGAGAGAGAGAGAAAATCATTTGGATGCTTTTAGAGCCCATGTTTTAAGTCCATCATATGACAATTATTGATTTCCCATTGACTCTAATGGACATTATGGGCCCTATAGATTCATCTATAGCCATCAAACCATTAGCTACTGAGCCACACACACACCAACTCAGCAGAGAGGAGAATAAAACATATTTTGTTGTTAAATGTCGGTTTGCATCCCTATCCCCAGTGTGCATGTGCATCAACAGGGAGGCTCAGAATAACTCTAAATACATGCACAATCATGCAAGTGTCACATGCATATTCAAAGACAGCAAACAGTCTTAACTGGCATGTTGGCATACCCCATATTCCTCTTTCACTATCACACACACAAACAAACATATCCATTCTGCTCTTGTCAAGTGTAATAGGAGACATGGGGGACAGACAACAGGATAATAGGATTATTATTCTCCTTTAATCTCCATGAGCCAGCAGCACACGCCACACAGTTTCTGTGTGTGTGTCTTCAGTTGACTACTGTCTGTGTATGTTTATGGGCACAAACGTCTGTTTAATTTACTGATTATATGCTGTTTTTCACCTTGAGAGAATATTAAAACTAGGGCTGTTAATCAATTAAAATATTTAATAGCACATTTATTTATCTGCTCAAAATGCACCTTAATAAGGAGATTTCTCAAGTGTATAATATCTTATCAACATGGACGTATGCAATGTATATATGTATTACTGGAAATCTATTAACACAAAACAATGACAAATATTGTCCACAACCCCTCACAGGTTCTGCATTTAGCATAAAATGAAAACATAAAAACAATAAAAAAAATGAATGAAAACACTGAAAACAATGGATTCATTCGTTTCCAATAATAGCAGTTTCTTTGCTCTAGCTTTAAAAGTGAGACTGTTACAACCTACAAATCAGAAGTCGCGTTTCTGCATTATAGAAATTAGTGGCGTTAAAACAAATTTGCGATAACCCCTTCTAATCCACAGCCCTGATTAAAACATTAAACAAACAAGAAGAAGAAGAAGAAACAAACAAGAATGAGTATTTTCATATTTAAACAACAGACATTTGTCAGTGAGTGATTGTCATGGCCATCATGTGGTATACGGTGTAACGAATAGTTTGATTATACATATTTTTAGGCGTACTATGCTTCTAACAGAAAACCACAGTTCCAGTATATAATGTAAATGTTCTCTTGTTGCTTGACGGCTGCTGGTTATCCCATCTTTCCCACGTAATTAGTGTCTATATTGATGAAGCTGATGTTTCAAATTAAGCCTGTGCTTGAGGCATTATTAGTAACCATTTAATTTATTTTCAAGGCTTTAAAAACTGTTGGCTTTTGCTGTGTTGTCATAAATCTGTGCCTCTTCATGCCCAGAAAAGCCAGATCTTCTTCAGCTAAGGGACTATTGAAATCTTAATGAATTGGTACCATTTTAGTTGAGGAAATAGTAGGTGCAGCTTGGCCAAGGGAACACTTAACTCTGAACAAATTTGTCTCATTTTATCGTGAGGAAACTCTAGCCAGGGTACTATTGAAGTCCTAACGAGATGCACTATTTTATCTTGAGAAGACCCAAAGACTGATTTGACAAAGGGACCGTTGAACTCCTTATAAATTAGTACTATTCTGAGACCCAGGTTTACTTTAGCCAAAGAACTATTGACTTCCTAATTAATCAGTTTCACTTTACTTTGAGAAAAGCCACACCACCTCTAGCCGAGGGACTTTTGCACAAGGTCAAAAGAAGTTACTGCTACTTAAAAGTGAGATACAACTTGTGCTGGTAGAATATGATATGTATGAGTCAGCATGCCAGAGTTGGCGTTAGAATGAGTCACAATGGATAATACTTTTATTAATAGCGCCAGTGTAGGAGGCGGCTGGTCACATGCACACACATGCATGTAATACAGCAGCGCAAAAAACAATTCAGAAATATTTGATTGCCATATCATGCTCAGTATTGTTAGTAATTGTGTATATTTTACATAATTGGGCACTTGAATGCTCCCAACTGCATACAGAACAGCACTGGGATAACACTGCAGTGGCTATGATTACCTATTTGCACAGTAGAGGAGAACAGACGTGAGAAATTAAATTGCAACAAGAATGCAGCAGTGCTAGATACCTGAAGTGAAGAAGGCATCACAATCGCTGCTTCCGCGCCTTGCTCAAGGACACACTGACTTTTAACCAGGACGTACTGTGCTTCACACTAATGTGTTATCTTCAGGGTTGGCAAAAAAACATGGCTATGGGATCTCTCCAGCAATGATAAATAGAGCAGGAGGTAAGAAGCCATGGGTTGTTCATGACATTAGACTGGAGAGGACATAGGGAGGACATGTGCAATACACCTTGTGAAACTAGCCTATTTGTTGTACCCATTATTAAGGTCTGTGGACGGGTGGCATCTCATCTGTGTGATGAAGGGCTGTCAAATTTGGCCAAAACTGATGTTTAAGTTATTTGCTCTAAAAAAAAAAAAAAAAACACACACAAAGGTTTGAACTATTCAAATATCTATTTTTACACATCCTGTCACTGTTCATGACACCGTGTCCTAACTGTCTGGGAGCGACGCGGCGTATGGCAGTGAGCTGTTTTCAGCTGAACTTTTGTCAGACGCCCTGTTTCCATTCATCACTGCTGCTCGCGCTGAAAGCAGGCAAAGGACAAGGAACAGCTGTTTGGTGAAGTTGAAATTATTAATTCAAATATTTGTTTGTTTTTTTTTACCATTCAAATATACTATATTTAAATTCAGAATATTAATTGAGAGCTTAACTGTGATGCAGGCTGTGTGCAGTTTAATTCAATCAATAATAGTGCAACAGCAATACCTAAACTGCAATATCTGACTTTAGGAGATACAAATGTGGTTATCTACTAAAAGCTGTCTTTGTTTGATTAAAAAAAAAAAAAAGCAAAATGTCTCCAATTTTAATGACATAAGCAACCTTGCAAGACCAATAAAACAGTCTAAAATTTAAAGCAATGCCACAATGTAGTATTGCACTTCCATAAAGTTGAAGGAGACGGATTACAAACAAAAAAGTCAAAATTGAAGCAGCAGAAGCCAAGATGACTTTCATTACGCTGAGTGTCCCTAAGGCATTTTTTTCTGAGTGGCAGCGTCCTTTTTCAATTGTTCCCAAAGAGGTAACGAGCGACTGCCTGGAGAAAAAGTGCTGCACCCAGCGTCTCTTCTCTGAGCACTCTTGAAAATCTCTAAAGTTTTCAGAAAGAAGCTGGTGTCATCACCAGCACTCCTTTTCAGGCAATCCTCAATGTCAAACACATAAATAGGAGTCAAAATAGATAATAATAAAAAAAAAAGGGTGATGCTAGTAGGGCTGCACGATTATGGCCAAAATGATAATCTTGATTATTCTGGTCCATATTGAGATCCCGATTATTTCTAGATTTTAGGGACAAAATATTTTATTGCATTCACATTCAACTAAACAGAGCGCTGCTTTCACTTTCATGTTGTGCTACAGTCCAACCATCAAACACTCTAAATGTTATCCCTTCACATCGTTATTGTCATCTATATCGTGGGTATTTGCATAAAAATGGAAATGAAACAGGTCATAATTCTCTCTCTAATATCTGTTTCATATTGCTATGAAAACATCTCATTGTTGCCAAAAATATACATTTTACAAGATTACATTTGAACACATCATGATAGCATTTTAATTTACCATCACCCAGTAGTCATTTTAATGAGTGGAGCTTGAACGCACCACAAGCGCCGTGCTGTCGGCAGATGAGCCGGTCACTCTGAGCATCATGGGATTGAATTACAATAAGTGTCTGATTAAGTTAGTTGTTCCGAATGCTTTTCAGTTTGCTCCGCCACAGCTTATTTTGGACTTGCAGCTGTTACAAATTGCAGTTTTATGTTTCCTCACCTCACACTGAAGAACGTCCACATCAGCGTTATGTGTGAATGTGCTGCTGTGTGCCGATGTAAAACCATCATGTGGCAGCTGCACACATGCGTCTATATATGTGGATATACAGTATGAGGCCACTGAAAACTGTCCGGCTGCTGATTGACGGTTTATCTCAGTCAAGTTTAAGATTTATGCAGCAGAGCAAAGCATATTAAAGGTCAGTATTGCAGTCAATTGTTCATCTAATTGTGGGAAGCTAAAATCGCGATTAAAATTCAATAAATTGTGCAGCCCTAGATACTAGTCTATCTCAACGTGTGCTCTGTTTTTGAATATGACACAATCCCTTCGTCCGTCCCATACCTCCCTGTAAACACGTCATTCAAACTCCACACCTGGACTTTACAAAGTCTCAAACCCAACATGACCTCATCAGGGTTATTTTTCTTTAAACTTTGGAAAGCTGCCTCCAGAAACACAGAGGATATTACACAACTGTTTTCAGAGGCTGAGTAATATTCCTCGCGGCTGAACTTTATGTGTCTAATCACGGCCCTTTAAATCCGACCCATCAAAGAGTAGGCTAAGTAAACAGGATTATGAATCTGACCAGTCATGCGATGCCAGCTTTTTATTTGACCATTTTTGATAGTCATCGCTACGGGCACATTTCCGTTGACGCCACAAAAAGTAGTGAGACTGAACACCCAGCTATGACTTTTTCCCATTTTATGGTGATGAGAACTCACACCAACACATACACACAACACATATGCACACACTAGATTGTCATCTGTGGCTTTCCTTCAGCAAATGAACAAATGTAGGACACAGTCAGCAGCACATCAGTTTTGCCCGTCTCTCTATCTATTATTTGGGTATATTATCTATTATTCAGACCCCTTTCTCGGTTTCATTCCTCTATCTCTCCTCCTCTCTCGATCTCAAGCTATAGCCCATCTCATTCCTCCTTCTTCATTTCTCTCTCTCTCACACACACATTCTCTATCGCTTCGTCTTTTTTTCTGTCGCTCTCTCCCGTCCTCTCTCTAGCGTGCTCTCCGTTATCTTCTGTAAAGCAGATAAGCATCTGTTTCCAGCAGCGGGAGGAGAGGGAGAATAATACACACAACATGTTCATGAGAGGTGGAGGGTAGCAGCCTAAGTCAAGGTCGAACTGTGTGTGTGTGTGTGTGTGTGTGTGTGTGTGTGTGTGTGTGTGTGTGTGTGTGTGTGTGTGTGTGGTGATTTACAACCCCATCTCCCCTGTCTTTATCTGTATCCTTATCCAAACCTTGGCACCATTTCCTCAGAGAGTAGACACAATATAAAGTGTTCACACACTCTCACAAACACCCCCCCAACACACATACACACACACACACACACACACACACACACACACACACACACACACACACACACACACACACACACACACTTGTCTGAGGCAGTGGTAGATCATGAGCCGGTGAATACAGGATGATGTTGAGTAGCCCGACTGACATGAATAGTCTCTATTTTCCTCACTATTCCCTCTCATTTGTCTTTCTTCCACACCTGTCTTCCTTCTCATCCCTTTCCTCCTCTTCTTCTCCTGTCCTCTCCTCTGCTCTCCTACTCCCTCCCCATTTCCACTCTTCCCTTAACCTCCTTCCTTTTTTCCGTTTTTTCTTTATCTTAATTTATTATCCTTTCTGTGGACTGATGGCTTCCCTCTCATGGTTCCTCTATTCATTCTTACTTGTCACTGACTAATATCTTCCTTTTCCTTACTCAAGAATTTTCCACTGTAGGTAACATAGACTAATGGTGTTCAGTACACTTTTTCGCTCTTCAGCGCCACGCCAGGGAGCACTCCTCTGTTGTTAAGAGCCTGACAAGTTTGTGTGCACTTTCTCCGGGGGAATGTCCATTAGACATTTACACCTTGACTGATGTCTTTTGGACCAATAGTCTTTTAGAAAAGTGGTAAAAAGCAACGCCTCCGCCTGTGTACGCAAGATCATTAAGCATAACAGTGCTCTGCACAAACGTGGCTGTATTCAAAGAATACAACATGAACTGTCACTTTGAGACAAAACATGCAGAAAAATGTAGAAACCAGTCTGGAGATGAGAAGGAGAGGACAGCTGAGGGGCTGCTAGCTGAGATACTAAAGCAGAGATGACTTTTTACAAAGCTGCATGCAACCAAAGAAGGAAATGTAAGTGTTAATATTAAGTTAAATGTTAAATGTAAGTGTTAATGTTAAGTTAAATGTTAAGTTTTGTTAATGGAAACATTTCTACCCAAAAACAGTCAGTCCTGTTCAGTTCAAAGACTCCTGCATATCGTAATAATATGCTGTTTGGAGTGATTTTCAGAATAATAATAAATACTGAAAAATAAGTGCCCAGTATGTTTTTTATAGTGAT
This sequence comes from Pterois miles, assembly GCA_947000775.1. Classification (NCBI taxonomy): domain Eukaryota; kingdom Metazoa; phylum Chordata; class Actinopteri; order Perciformes; family Scorpaenidae; genus Pterois; species Pterois miles. The sequence goes on from CAMQGK010000328.1 coordinate 4,221,073, forward strand.
AAAATATTTGTTTGGCCCCCGGCAGCAATGTGGGTTTCTCATGCCCCCAGGAGAAATAATTGCCCGCCCCTGGTATAAACTGTAGGCAAAGTTTTATTGATAAGCACCTCCTGTATGCTCAGTACAACTAATCAGCTGCTACTGCTGCTGTTACCTGTCCTCACCAATGAATCACTCACAATACATCTGGTGTCTCCTTTCTCTTATAGATCATGCTGTATTGCTGTAAATGCTGTATTTTCCATCACAATCCATCAACTCTATCACACATAAACTAGTTAACCGGCAGCGGAAAGTCACACACTTCAACCATACACAGACAGCTAGCATGTTAGCTCACCTATTAGCCAAGAACCATTCAGCCCCACGAAGCGTTGCTCATTAAACCAGCGTTAAATGTTAGCTAGCATAGGACAACACTGTAGGAGTCTTACCTTGGACAAGGTGTTTGTGCGTCGCTTTCTGCGCAAATGTATCCATGCAAACAGCAGTTAGCGACTTCTTCAGACTGCACATTAGCTTAGCTAACGTCCGCTGGTTGCACAGGTGCTTATTAGGGTGCAGCTGCTGTCACAGCCGGGGCTAATGAGGCTAACGTTAGCTGTTAGCTAAAAAGCCTCATTGTCAGCTCCAGTAGATGCAGAGTAACTCCTCTCCTACTGCCTCGTAGTTGTCCCCAAAGTGTATTTTCCACTGTCGTCGTCGTTTTACTGCTTTATTTCTTCATTTCAGTTAGTCCACTGCAAAGATCGCGTATTGCTGCTTTCTTAAGGGCAACTTGCTCTGTGCTGCGTTTAGGTGCAGTAGTATTTTTGTATCGTTATGTTTGTTTGTTTTTGTTGATTTGTTTTTTTATAATGCTTTTTTAAATGCTCATCAACTGAGGTACAAGTAGATGTACAAACAAAAACTAATTTCACATACATTTCATAATGCCAGAGTGTAATGTTTCGACAATGTAAATGATAAACACTGCCAGTAATCCGCTTTCAAAACTTGTATTAAGATGAATGGAGGTTTTTAGGGATAGTCACACATAGCCCATAAGTAATCAATTTCCATGGATGGATGGATGTTTACTGTATATTAGGGCTGGCCCAGATGCTTCGAAGCTTCGACGGAGCTGCCATGGTAATAATCAAGCTCCAAATAACTTTTCGAATGCTCAGTTTAAAAAATAGTATATATATATATTTTTTATATTTCTATATAAGTATGTAATAATTGTTGTTTCCACTGCTGTCCTTTAGCCCACTACAAAAATCGTATATTGCTGATATCTTAATGGTAACTGGTTCTCTGCTGCGTTTGGGTGCAGTAGTTTTTGTTGGTTGTTTTCATTATATGCTCATTAACTGAGATACAAACAGATGCATAGACAAAAACTAATTACATATACATTTCATAATGCCAGAGATTATGTGATATATATCACATTCTAATCATTTCACAATTTAACAGTATTTTTGTTTTTAATATTGAGTACGATGGTGCTATACCGTTTGAATTCATTAATAAAATGCAGGCTTGGTTCTGAAGAAGTTTTCATGTCCTCATACAACTGGTCTCCACCAGAATATGGTCTTAAAAATACAGTACAAAAACACTCAGTTTTTATGGTATGACCTGCCAACAATGTGACCATTGCTCAAGTGTTCAGGTTAAACTGACCCAGTTAAGAGTCCCTCGCACAGAAGAACAGGGTGGTCATGGGACACTGACAAGTACAGAGGTTGGATAACAAGATGTATCGTGTTCTGGCATGTCCACATAGAACCTGATTGGTGAATATAAAAGTAAAGGTGCTGGCTGTTAAGTTTCAATCTTTTTGTCTTGTGTGTATGATTGCAAGATTAAAATGCATCCTGCCTGACTGGCCCTTTTCCAGACCGCCTCTTGTCTTAATTTTAGCAATTTTAACAGTTCCTAACCAATAATAATAAATACTTGTATAATATATAGCATGTTATCTCCAATTTTATCTTGACTAAAATATGTCATTGCATCAAACATATTTATTAACATCTAACACACAGTCTTCTGAATTGAAGATTGATCAACAACATCAGGGTTTTACTTCTTTGGTTTAACAGGCATTTTGAAGGTCTTTATAATATAATAAACTGGTTAACTGTTAATATTTCTTTATTAAACCATGAAGAGAGTAGTCATATTTTTATGTTTAATGTCTTTATTGTTCCATAGATGACACACACATAAATTTTATGCACAACGTGGATCTCCATATTCAGCTATCGGCAAAAAAGGGCATTTGTACAGACCATTAGTGTATGCTAATAACTTGCATACTTTTATGTATTTTTGCATGTGTTTGGAGAGCTGAATATGTTATATTAAAATGTCCATCAACTGACTGAAGACATTCTTTATTAGATAATAAATAAACATTTATAATTGGCCAATTGTCAATATTCCTTCATTAAACCATGTAGAAATAGTCCTATTTTTATACTGAATGTCTTTATTGTTCCATATGAAATACCTAAGGGGTGAAAAGTTATGTTTGTAAGCTAATATCCATGTTGTCAGTGCTTGCTTATGAAAATGTACAAACTTAATCAGGATTTTATCAACAGAAAAGTCACATTTCAATAGTAATTTGATACCACCAACTGGATCAAATGGGTAATAGGGGAAATATTCCAAATACTACCCTTGTTTTTTAAATATTAAATAATCCAGTTAATCATTAATGAATTATTAAGAGTTCAAAAATGTAGAATTTCCAGACCTCCACATTTTTTGGTCGTACAAAGCACTTTTTTGTAAATAATGACACTTAATATAAGAATGAGATAGATTTTTCAAAAATATTTTTTAAACCAGAGACCCCACTAAATTCGTCAACACATGCCGCTGTATTTCTTAGTTTCTCATCTCATTTTTATCTAGTGTCAGCTAGTGGCATCAGTAAGGGGATGTGTAGCGTATAATAATATAGGCTACTTAATACAAATACATATTTTAAAACTAGGCTATATGTGTCTGTAAGGGAAAAAAAAATATTAGCCCACAACCATTTAAGCATTTTTGTGTAATGTTTAAGCAATGTAAATCATATTTACATGAATTAATTAATTTAATTTTTTTATATTATCTAGTTTTATGGATGGGTGGATGTATACTGTATATTAGGGCTGACCCAAATGCTTTGAAACTCGCCATGGTAATCAGCCTCCACATAAGTTTTTCGATTGCTTAGTTGTTGTTTTTTTATGTTTACTTTTTAAAAATATTTGAATAAGAATGTATAATAATCTATAAATTCCAAAGTAGCCCACGAAAGAAGGAAAAATCCAACAATTATTCATATTAAACATGAATTATTGTTATTCTCAGATGGATATCACAGTTGTTAGTGTGTGTGTGTGTGTGTGTGTGTGTGTGTGTGTGTGTGTGTGTGTGTGTGTGTGTGTGTGTATGTGTGTGCACAGTATTGCGGTGGCGGCGGCGCTGTCCCAGGTACTGAAATGGGGAGAAAGGCAGATAGAAAAACATGTCAGCCTGCCGCTCCACGCTGCTCCTCAAAGCTCCCAATATTTGTCACCGTAGCTTTGAAGCCCAGAAAGTGGTATTCAGGACAGTTCTAGTATATTTATAACTTTTATATTTTATATGCACTGCACGTGCAAAGCTAAGTATGATAGTAGGATGGTAGGGGTAGTGATTCCTCATTACTTCTCTTACTTTTCCCCTCTATACCTCCTCTAGCCTTCTTCCTTCATCCTTTCTCTCTTATCTAGTAAAGATAAACATCATCTTCCATAGATAAATTATGGTCATTTTGAGCTTTATACAGTAACAGTTAGTGTAAATGGGCTATTGCACATGTGGCATCAGTAGAATCAAGGACATACCTCAGGATTCTCAGAGGATAGACAGAAACCAGTGTTATAGCTATTCTCATATAAAAGTCCTCTTTATCACGTACAGTAATTTTATGACTATATCCTTATCATTCTTTAATGTCAGTACAATTTTGTGAATTGCAATATGGTTAAAAGTTTTCAGACAAAATGAATGTTAAATAAATACCCCAACCAGCCAGTCATATTACATTTACAAGGTTATAGTTATTTACAAGGTTATAGTCTAAGTGTGTTTGAAGAGAAAGATTATGTAAAAGCTTTTTGTAGTGCAGTTGCCAAACCTTATCTCTCAATTGCATGACATTTATTCAGACCACAGATTTTTTTCAATAAATGTCACTCATAAAGAGTAAATCCCTTCAAGTGTTACCTCTTACAGGTACTTTACTAGACAAATATACTGTGCTTATGAGAGCAACTCTTCAAACTCTTAAAATTCAGACAAATGTATATATAAATGTCACCCGACAAAGAGCTCTGCTCATTACTTCTTACCCACCAGGCTGCTCAGTGAAAGTGCTCAAATCAGGAAAATCGGTGTAGCAACATCACAATAGGTGAAAACAAGCAAGACACTATCTATCTATCTTTTGCAGACATCCATTGTAGAGTTGATGACCCAAATCTAAGTCCCATAGCTCAAAGGCATTGCAGTGTCTTTGTGTGAAATGAAAAAAGGTAATGAGTGTGCGTACCTTTGTGTTTTGTGTACATGTGAATGTGACAAACCAGTATGTGTACTTGTATGCATGAATGCGTCAGTGTACCTTGACAAGACTCTCCACAAACCTGTGTGTGTGTGCAAGCATCCATTCCTGGTTGTTTTTGTTCATGCTGTGTGTGTGTGCGTGCACAAACCATGCTGCATGTTTTTTGCACTTTCTTATGCAACTGTGTGACCCACACACACACACACACACACACACACACACACACACACACACACACACACACACACACACAGTATCGGGGAGCTACTTATTCGGTGATAAAAGGCGAGCCAGAGGGAACCCAGTAATTGAACTCCAGCGAGCGAAGCTTGGAAGCACCGTGCCGTATCCAGGGTAATAAGAAAAAAGTTATTATTCACCTCAAAGACACACACGCACTCACACACACACACACACACACACACACACACACACGACACACACACACACATATACACACTAACAGCAGAGCACACACACATATACAAAAAAGGACACACTTAAGAACAACAACATAGCATTCACACAACAAAACTCACAGGCCTGCATTTCGTAGGTTTATACTTTCTTGCTGAACCAAGTTTGAAGAATGATGAAGATCAGAGTGTGTAGCTGTTGAATAAGCAAATAAACTTTGAAATTATTGACTTTCACACTCTCTACCTCCTGCTGTTCCACTGAATAAATCAGAGCTCTCTCTCTCTGGATGTATTCAGTACCTTCGTAGGAAGGGATCCACACTGTGTTCAGCTATCAGTCTGGCTGCAGTACTGCAGTGACACACACACACACACACACACACACACACACACACACACACACACACACACACACACACACACACACACACACACACACACTCGTTCAGACTCAGATTGCATACATGTGTGTCAATACACAGTATCTGCTAGACTTGCACTAACCAAGTATAGAATATCACCTGGCACTACTGATGTATATATTTATGTATGATCCTAGTTTTTAGTTGAAGCTTGGTTTGCAGTTTAAAATTTAAGCTGTATAACATTATTATTCTACTCGCTTAGTTACTTCTTTGGTCTATGTATACACATACACAGGTACCCAAACACTGCATATAAAGAAGGACAACATGTCTCCACTTCCTCCCTCGCTACAAAAGTGAAGCCAAAATATCCCAGATACAGTAGCTGCCATCTCATGATTTTGACGTCATTTGGAGCCAGTGTCTGATCGGGGGGGCTGGAGCTGCGGTATCAAGGTCACCCGGCTGAACCAATCACAAGACCCACAGCTGTCAACCCATCAAATAACTAATTTAAACCAAACTTTTCAGAAAAATGAACACTTGAACATACATCAGTGTATCCATGTAGAAAATATTACAGAAGTACCCATGGATTATAGTTTTGATGTTGATTTATCAATATAGACTATTCAGTCATCATCATTTTATCACATTTGATACCTGAACTCTCTCTCTGTCTCTCTAAAACACACACAAATGAAAACACGTCCAAGCACACAAATATATGTACAATATGTACATACCTTCAAGTAAGGAAGGATACAGATATGATATAGTTATGGTCATATATCAATAGAACCTGAAGACTATCTAATTAATTGTGCGTCTATGTGTGTGAGTGATAGAGAGAGCAGCACCCTTGATTGGGATTCAAAGGCTTTGCAGGGCAACAGGTTGTCAATCAATATGCAATGGGACGCATAACATGGAGGGAGCTCCGAGGGTGACATCAATTGCTGTTTAAGTGTCAGGAAAAGCAGCATCAAACAATAATTACTGGATGAGATAATGGTGTTGTGAGGCTAATCACAAGCTTAAGGGCAGGGGCAGCATTGGTGTGAATGTCCTCATGCAGAATGAGTTCAACCAGTCAGCTGCTTGTTTCACCTCCCATCTTCCCACCAAGACAACAACAGGGGTTTTGTCAGGGGAAACCACAGACTGTATATAAAGATGACAGCTCCCCAATAGTGAAGCCAAAACATCTTGATCGCCCCCCCGGTGGCTGGCTGCAGTATAGGTCATAAATCCCACCCCCTCCATGCCTGTGGATGGGACATGGGCCAAACGAAAAAGCACGAATAAAATATTTTTTCCCAAAAATAGTTTATGTAATTTTAGGAAGTTGTTATCATGCTGATGTTTGCTCAAGATGGAGATGTAACTTTAACTTTTTTTTTAAACCGTCACCAGTCTGTGTAACAGAGGTGATGCTAATGTAGCAGCTAGGTGGTTCACGCTAACATTGGCTCAGGTGTGTGGGTGGGACCTTGATACCGTGACTTCAGCCCCCTGGTCACTACTGCGCAGATTCTGGCTCCAAATGACGTCCAAAAAATTTCAACATGGCAGCTTCTGTATCGGGGACATTTCTGCTTCACTTTTGTACAGTAGGAGGAAGTGGGACACTTTGTCCATCTACAGTATAATTATACATATATATACACGGTGGCTACAGTCTATGTGGGAAACCATTTGACCAGCTCACGGATGATCAACACATCAATACAGCTTCGGATGGAAACAAACAAGCCAAGCTCCGATATTATTAACAGAACTACCGGTTACTTAAACTACTTAAAATGCAGTGTGGTACATGTTTCTGAGAGTCTGATTAATGGTTTGAGTTATTAAATGTATTTGTGTTTCTAAATTTATGAGATCATGATTCATTTTTTGGGATGTTTTCCATGGAACATCTCCATTGTTAATTAGTCCCATTCAGGAATTGATCTGCTTTCCTTCATTAAAAAGGTCAGAGGTCATGGTCAGCTACCGACAAGAACCTCTAGCACAGGCCCTTGAACACCCAATCTCACAATCTCTCTAATCACTGGGCCACCCAGCCTCTTGTAGCAACAGGGACATCAAATCCCATTTAACTCTCAAGATCTAATTCAATTAAATTCAGATTTAATTAAATGTGCTTAAAATCATATTTTCCTCGATTTCAGCATTATCCATCAACCCTTTGTGTTTGCCGACCCTCTTGGGTGATCCCACGGGGTTGTTTTTTTTCCTTCTCTCTTTTTCTGTGACATTTCAGAGCAATTAAAAATTTGGCTTACCTTCGAATTTTACAATTTACCACATCGCCGTCACTGCTGTGAACACATCAAAAAGGTTGATTGCCGCTGTGAACAGTGAGAGTGTGAATACTGAGGTCTTCAAGTGAGAAGTGGGAAAGGCTAAGCAATTAAGGCTGGAATGAAATGACTGCATATCATGAAAGAAGAACGTGTTTGAATAGATGGGGATGGACGGACTCATTATTGACTATGAGTTAAAAGATGAAATCAGGGATGTATAGATTGGGAATTTTCTCGGTGACAACCACCAGAGAAAGGCCACACACAGCCAAATCAATAGCAGAGAGTTAGATTAAATGAAACGGCATGCTGACAGTACAAAGTGACGGAGACATTAAGAGAGCCAGGCATAAAAAGGGATGAGTTGAAAATGAAATCAATGGTTAGGGTTTTGGATGGGTGACTGGATGATTGGAGGGATTCACAAGCTGACAGACAAAGTGAAAGATTGCAAAGGACATTTCTGATGTAGGAAAAATAAAATGATTGAGCTATTTGGAGAAATGTGTAAGAATATGAGGACACCAACAGGGATTTGGGAGTAGGAAAGACGCTTTGTTCCTGCAACCCTTCAACTTATTGCGTCCGTATACATATATAGAGGATACATATTCTAGATAAAGCAGTGACAAGGTGAAACTACAAATGGCAGATGAAAGGATGGAAACTTAGACAACCAACTGTGTTTGGAGGACAATATCACCACAACCTGGCACTATGTTCCACGTGTCCTCAACTCAGGCTCTTGTTCAACTGTTGTGATCATCTTATGACTGGATTGATGCCACTAACCTCCCAAAATGTAAATTTTCTGATGGAATCATTTGAGAAATTGTAAAAGTATAAGGACCTGATCCAACAAGCTGTGTTTTCTTTTGCAATTTGCTGCAACCACCTAATAAATGCTGAGGTTAGCTTAATACATAGCATGAACTGTATGCTACCTAATAGTACAGCTTAAACTAAAGAAACAACTTACCCAAAAGCACTGCACTAATTTACCTCCTGCTGTTTTCTGTTCAGATCACGATTACTACGGTTGGTAAAGTCATATACTGAGGCTCTGTGTATCCAGCAAAAGTCACCACAATGAAAAAATGTTGGCTCCTTTTGAAATGAATTTCAAAATGTGGTAACACAATTTCATGGTAATTAGGTGATAATTACCATGTAACCTGTTTGAAATTTCTTTGGAGTTACTGCCAAATTATTCATGAAGACAATGTAATAGAAGCACTGCTGGATCTTTATGGTAATCCCTCACAGGTACTCTTTGGATCCTCATTCAGTCTTGTGAAGGGCTCATTGCATGGGTGAAATGTCATCTAAAAAAGGTACAAAATACAATGCTCCCTCAAAAATAACCCAAGGCACTTTGTAAATTTTAAATGCCTTTATTTTACATGGCAATAACTGTTTAAAATGACCATGTTGCAGCCATCAAAGGTCTTCATTAGGGTCTCTGCCAACATGCAGCCTCCCCAATATTCACCTCAAAAATGAAAAAATTACTTTATTATAAACATTATTTAATAATTTTATTCCAATATTTCCCAATAATTTATTTAAATGCATTTCCAGGAAAAGAATACAAATCTAATTAATATGCTTTATTCCCATGTCTGCTGATAAATAGATAACAATTAGCAAAAACTACTTTGAAATGTCTTTAAAAACTCCCTGAATCATGACATTAGCTAGCAGGTTACATTTGTGTAGACAATAAGTCACAATGGTGAGATTAGTGTCTGATCAGAAGTGTCTTCTATTATTTTTGGTTTTCCACCTCTGTTGAAGAGCCTAAAAACCCTGGTTTAATCCTTATCCGCCATATATATCCATCCATCTATCTGCAGCTGCTTTTCCCGTTAAGGGGTCACCAGTCCATCGCAGGGCACATAGAGACAGACAATTTAGTGTCATCACTTAAACTGCATGTCTTTGGACTGTGGGAAGAAGCTGGAGAACCTGGAGAAAACCTGACCTAACATGGGGAGGACATGCAGACTCCACACAGAAGGGCCCAAAGCCGGATTCGAACCTGTGACCCTCTTGCTGAGAGGCAACAACCACTGTGCAGCCCTTAATCATGTTTATTATGAAGTAATTTTCAATAAATTTTGAGCTAAATATTGGGGTAATATAGCAGAAATTAGAAAGACATGTCAACTAGGTTACTTGCTATTTATCACCTAATTACCATGTTATTTGTGGTTACCTTAAATGCTTCATTCTCATTGAAAGCTATCATAAAAAGCCGCCCCAGGCTCCTACAACTGTCTAATCAGGGCCTAAAATAGCCAAATGGGAATGTCTGTTTTTAATAATCCAACAAATTAAAAACATGATAAGTCTAAATACTTCATTACGCTGAGGCAAAACGTCATATAAAAATCCAGTATTACCATTTCTAGACACTCATCCCCTCTGAAAGAAGTCCTAAATAGTCACCTGTGCTCAGTCTGTGGTTGCACGATGTAACGCAGAGTTGTGACTGCTCATGTAATATGAAGCAGCTTATTTCACGATAAAGAGGATGTACAGTCAACCAGACATTTTCTGAGATGTGCCGTGCACAATAATCCACTCTTCGTCATCCCTTCATGCCTGAGAGCTGAGTGAGGGATCATGTCCAGTCAATCTGTAAACCGCGCAAACACAGCTGTGGACCAACAAGTGGAGAAGTCACGGCAGTGCGGAAGACGTAGGAGCAATGTCAAGTATTTTCACACTCAGAGGGAAAAAGGAATATTGTGATCTTATCTTTAGCTGCCATCCAGCCTCAAGCAGAGAGGACTTTTGTGAGCAGTTTAATGCTGTCAGCATGGAGAAAGTGTGGAGAAAAAAAAAAGAGAGCCCATATGGTCAGTTTCAAAAAGCTGTGCGCAAAATAAAATGGACTGTAAAGTCACCTTTGAAAGTACTTCTAAAAGAAGTCAAGTGCATAATGTGAAAAGTAGTGTGTGTGTGAGTATCTTGACATCTCTCGCTGTGTCAGGGGCCTCTGCTCTGATCCCTCTCCTCCTCCTTCGAGGGAGCGAGGGAAAGATCACTCCTTCTTCAAAGTCTTTCTTTCATCTCCATCCCATCACACCATCCTCTTGGGGGAGGGCGAGGGGGAGCGGCACAAGCAGACAGGACTGGCTTTTTATACATCCATCTCCCCCCTTGTTCCTCTCCTCCTTATTCTCCTTTCCGCTACATGCTTCCGGGGTACCGTTGGCCCGTTTGACCTTAAAACTTGTTTTCTTTTACTTCGGTTTTCTGTGGTTTTCTCCAACTTTATCCATTTACATTGACCTTACTCTTCTTCCTTCCCTCCCTCAATGCTTCTTTTCTATCTTATCATTTCATCCATAGATTAGGAGCAGCGCTAAAACTTCAGAGAAGAACGGTACAACGTCTTTACTTCCTGTACGTGTACGCACTGATCCGAACAAATCCAGATCAAATTTTATGTTATAGTTATCTTATGGAATGAAATTGTCATTTTTAAATGGATTCCTCTGTGTCATTGTCTGTGTATAAAAAGAGTAGAAATGCTCTCCTGACAAAAACGTGTGATTTGGGAAAAATAGTATCATCTTCGAAACTGTAAATATGTCAATTAGTCCTCCTTCTTCATATTTTTTTGTCTTGTTTGAACTTTACTGCTACACTTTGCTTACTTTACTTTTCACATATGAAATGCTTTGAGCACTAATATCTAAAATATACTGGTGATTTTGTCATGGTCATATTTGTACCTATTATACCTATTGTACCTTATACCTGTGTGCCTAATATCTGTTCCTTGGGTATGTTTTTTATATAAGCCATTATAGGTTTCTACCACAGCCTCACACCTATTTTACATTCCTATCATATGAATTTATAGTCTTTTTATATGTGTGAAACAGATAAACAATAAGCACAATTACTTTTGTAATAGTAGAATTACTTTTATTATCACCATTGAGACATTTAGCATTTCTTTAAATATTAGGTGTTACATTGGTCGTTAAAAGCACCATAGATGTGGGTCAGTATGGGCCTACTACACCCACTATCTATTCACATGTTAATCACAGACCACAGCCACCTCTAGCGACCTTCGCAATTACGACAGGAACTGTAGTAGCGACAGTGGAGCTCACATCCTCTGTGAAACCAACAATGTAGTCATCTTTGTGTTCACAAGCATTAAGCTTTTACTTTTTGAAAATTATTTTAAGACAAAAACCTTTCCTGAACTTAACTAAGTGGTTTTGATGCCTAACCCTAAAAAAGCTGTAGTTTTGTTGCCTAAACCTAGAGACTCTTTTTGTTTGTGTTCAAAATGCATGTTAAAGCTCATCAAGCCGACGGCTGGCCGAGTGGGTGAGAGTCGTGTGAAAATGGTCGACAAACGCTGTTTTGCTTCAAGCATGTATCATAACTCCAGCTTGTATATCGACCGTCGTCAGGCACAGAATGTGGCCATCGGGCAAAGTCTCTGCGGTGTGATTTAATGCAACTTGTTGCCCAAGACAGAGGTGACATGAGGCGACATAACAGGTGACCTTCACTGCCACTAGTTCTCTGATGTCGGGTTGGTGTATCTGCGACTTAAGAATGTGTTGCTTTTAATTTTTGCTTTTACAACATAGTACACCCCAAATAACCCACATCTACTGTGCTTATAGAGAGTGTTAACACCTAATGCAGTTGTATCAGGTGTATTTCATCCCAAAATATTTAATCTTGAACCATGTGTGATGTAGTGTGGAGATCTTGCTGACGTATCCAGAAATAAGTAAATATAGTGGTTGTTTTCATAAATTCCCAGACTGGAATAAAGTGCTCATAATTTGCTCCACTTTGGTCTCAGGCTAAAAGGATGTTCGAGACACCCTGTGCTAAAATGGCACAGCGTGGATGAAGTGTGTGTGACAGCTACTTTCTAGTGTCTCCTCACTTCACAATTGAGCTGTGTGCTTTCAGAGGCTCACCAACCCCCACCACATCCTCCTCGCTCCCTTGCCAGCCCTGGGGACAGACTAAATTTACTGCTTTTGGTTCCCAGGAGTTTGTGAAATGCTGTTCCAACAGACTAACACAACCTCGGGGATGGTTAACACTCAACTCCGGGATTTACACTCTGCATGATCATGATGCGGCTTTACCCCACACACACACACCGACACACACAGACACACACAGACACGCACACACACTGAGGCTGTGTGATGGTGCCAGTCTCATTGCTTTCCAAGGGGATTTGACTGGGATTAGTGTGTAAAAGCCAGTATCCACTTGATAATGGTGTATGCTTGTTTATGGTTCTAGCCCTCTTACTGTGTGTGTGTGTGTGTGTGTGTGTGTGTGTGTGCATGGGAGAGGGCGTGTGCGTGTGCTTTTGTGCCCCTTTTTTAAATTTTGGCCACTGGTCAAAGAGGGCACTTCATTATCTGCAAGCTGCCTTTCATCCCATGGAAATCTCATTTAAATCTTTTGTTGAGTCTCTTTTCTCCAGTATATTGATGTTGTTTTTTTTCTCTTAGATTAAGTAGCTGTCGCATTTTCTCCTAGTTCTCACTCAACCCATTTCTGATTTCCCCTTGGTGTTTCTATTATAAGCAGAACACAGCAGACTATTAGATTTAGAGGGGAATAGCGCAACAAGTTGTTGCACTTTCTTTGAACTAATTATGCAGTAATTTATCATTCAGACGGTTTTCCAGATATTTCAGGTCAGTCAGAGTTGAGACAAGCCACTTCCATTACTATGATCACTTGCAACACTTCATATACAAATCATGTCCATTCTCTACAGAGCTGAAGCAAACTAATTAAAGGTGGTGAAAGTTGAGCAACTGAAGACACTAACTTTAAATATTTCATCTGAAAAGAGAGAGAAAATTCACCCTCCTCCACAACCTTGTTGTGTGATTTATTCTGTAAAAAATAAGTTAAATCTCAGTGGGTGGAAGTAAAGAAAAATGTGTTTCTTTCTGCCTAACTTACTTACTTACCAACTGAAAAAACTAAACTGAGAGTAATGGTACTACTATTCCTGTTCTTGCCAGATGAAAATAGAATCTGGCATTTGGCCAGGCACATTATCGTAGTTGTCCAGTTAATATAGGTGAATCTCTAGAAAAAGAAAGTGTAATTTATCTTTGGTGCGACCTATTGCAGCCTTGAGAAATATGCGTTTTCATGCAGTGTTAGCTGAGAAAATGGCATAAAGACTGGAAACAGGGGGAAACAGCTAGCCTGGCTCTGACTAAAACTAAAATAATCTTCCTACCAGAAACTACATTTAAATTTCAACCTAGTCCTATCCCTTTTACAATCACTACCGCTAGGGGGCGGAGTAGCTCAGTCTGGGGGGGGGGGGGGGGGGAACCGGAGGGTCACCGGTTAAGTCGATGGACAAGAAGGTGTGACTGGTGCTGGAGAGGTGCCAGTTTCCTCTTGGGCACTGCCGAGGTGCCCCTGAGCAAGGCACCAAACCCCCACTGCTCGGGGCGCTTGTCAGGAGCAGCCCCATCCTCTGACACTCCCATTGTTGCATGTTTGTGATGTGTGTGTTCGGGTCTGCATGTACCGTGTATAAGTTAACAACAGAGTGAAAAAATTGAATTTCCCCTGTGGGACTAATAAAGGACTATCTTCTTCTTCTTCTTCTTCTAAAATGGTTTACGTGTTTGACCATTGATGCTGCTTTCTCATCAGACCCTTGACTTGACTAATGTTAGCTCTAGGGCTGTCAGTTGACTGAAACATTTAATTGCAATTAATCACAAATTATTTTTTTTTTTATCAGTTCAAAATGTACCTTAATAGGAAATAAAATTTTTTAGCTGTGCTATGACTACCAATGGATACCACATACCTACAAATTTGTAAACTAATTGTATTTTATGAATGCCCTCCTTCTACTGCAGCTTCATAATGCAATCTGCACTAGTGCTCACTCATTTATTAAATATACCTTCCTGCTGATTTACTGCTCTAATGCATAGCCTAAAAAACCTGCCCTATATCAGGGGATTAGGTTAGTTTAGATGCAATGAAGTGTTTGATGAATTAATTACTAGCCGTTTAAATTTTAGTTATAAGATACTATAGGTGAGCCAGGCGGTGGAACAGGCTTTCCTATTAATAGGCTACTGCAAGACACAGCTGTTTTTAATACTAATTTGTTCTCAGTTGACAAATTTGGTTGAGTTAAGATTCATTAACTCAAAAAGAAAATATCCTCTAACCTTCATACTGCCAGTCTGCCGGGATAAATGTGTGTTCATCGTTTTGGCAGCAGTGTTATTTGAATCATTTCGAACATTTAGAAGCGACCAAATAAGCATAATGGCACAGTAATTGGGGTATGAAGTGGCACACACCTGGATACAAGTTAAGGCTCTCTCTGGAAGAAAAAATGAAAAATAATGCTGCACAAATGCAACACAAGTAAGCCAGTAATTGCTGGTGATGGCACAGTGTCACAAACCCATGCAATCACAGTCATAAGAGCACATTAAATGAACTGCAGCGCATTGCTGCCTCATATTTAGAAATCAACAGTAAATTGGCTACTAGAAACCTTGCCATACCCACAAGGGCATCTTTACATTCTCCAAAAACAGCACATTTTGATCTATTCATGGCATTTGACTCCCTCTTCACTGAGATTCTGCCTTGTCAACACGTCTCTGCATCAGTCTGATGTAAAGAATTATTCTCTGTTGCACGAAGAAGCTGTATAAAGTGTCTCTCGTAGTGTAATTGACGGGTGATTTTGTCTCACGTATGAAAAGCTTTCAGACCAAACCGAGACAAATAACTCCCCGGCAATTGTAAAAACACGCAGGGAAAGGAAAAGTCAACCAGATATTGTGTTTTCTAACCGAGCTGTCATTTTAGAGATTCCAGGTTTCTGCAGGACAAAGCTGAAAGGCAAATCTCGTGCATTCCACGGGGCACCTTGCAATGGAGAAAGGCTGCCTTTTATGAAACCTGCCAATTTACCCTCACACCAGCATGCAAGTTATTTTCATTTCCGCTATGATGTCTTGCCAAGGCACATAGTGTCTGTCTGCCTCTTTCATCGTCTGGGATTGTGCTTTTCCACAGGTATGCCAAAGCCAAGGGCCGTGCTTTAAATTCATTATCAGCTGTCTTAAAGATGAGAAGCCAATCTGTCTGAGAGGTGTCTGGAAGACTCCATAACGCCTTCATGACAGAATGAGCTGTAGTGAAATGCCAACACACTCCCTGGAGTGTGTGTGTGTGTTTACGAGTGTGAGACAGACACAACGGTATGAGTAAGAAGGCAAGTGCTTATTGTGTGACAATACCTGTGTGTAAGATGGGTTTTTAATGTTATAGCTTCAGCAATGCAGAGAAGAAGCAATATTTTGGCTGCCAATAAACAATAAAATTTAACAAAATTAGGTTGCTAAGCACCAGATTACAACACACACTCGTTTCTATACAGGCTAGATATAAAAAAGAACATTATGCCCGTTATGCTTTGGGAAGGTATTTACATTTAGAAAACAACCAAACCAATAACAGTGAATTATTATTATTTGGAAGTTAGTCTTTTATATCTCATCGTTTGGACTCACATGACTACTTAATAAAGAGGTTGCATGTTTTCTGCTACAGCAATGAAGACCAAAAACAGAGCTAAAAGGAGGGTTATTATCTTAATAACTCCAACTGAAGGCTTATGTTGCACCGTGTCTGCTGCATGTATAGCTATTTCAGCACATTCTCATCCCAGCTCGTCACATACCGCAGCTTTGTCGCACCCCTTGGTGTCACTTTAGGTTCAGGAAACAAAGACACTTGGTTAGGTTTAGGAAAAAACTGCATGGTCAGGTGTCAAGTGAAAATGAAACTGAACTTCGTGAACATGGGACATGAAGAAACTGCTAACTGTAATGCGAAAATGAAAGTTAACACACGGGACATAAACCCACGGTCTCCTGGATGAAAGCCTTGTGTTTGTTGGAGTTGTACCTTCATAAATCAATCAAGGTCTGTTTGTCATGGTGTTCATCAGTGAATTGAGGTTGGCTCAGTTGCAATCACATGACCAAAGTATGGAACTTAGGATAACAAGTAGGACTGTGTGTAGAGGGGGGATTGCCACCTCTGTCTTCGTCTGGGTTGGTGTCGGACCTGAATGGCCTTCTTGATGTTTTTCTGAATCCCTGTTTGATTTATGAATCATAATTAGCCTTTGATGTGTTTTGAATGTATGTGCTAATGTGTGCTTACATCTGCAGTATTTATTTACAATGCAAGTTAGCTTCTATATCTGTACTTCTGCACTAACATCTGCAGGATTATGCACATTATGATAGCCAACTTTAAAAGTGCTAATTTTGAAATTTTGAGCATTTCTGTTCCCTCCATATGGTTATATGCTAAATGCAGAGCGGTGGCCTTGAGCTAGCTAGTGGGGCACGCTCACATGCACTAACAGGCATTAAAAGTACACCCGTCTATGTCAACAAAGCAAGGAGAAGCTCAGTTTACAAAACACACACAGGGGAGAGTGACTTCATTCTCTGCTCAGGTAGACTTTACTCTATATCTTTACCTAGCAAATAGTTGTTTGCTGCTATATTAATGCTCTGGATATTGTATAGAGCACCTTTACTAATGCTAAAATTTGGTAGAGATTATTGTTCTCTGCTCTAGCTCCTCTAAGTCCAGTATTTTGTCTCGTACAGTACTCATTTCTGCTTTTATTTAATTTTCATTCAATTCAGTTTTCCAGCAAATTCCCTCCTCCTGTCCCTGTTCACAGTTTACCTCAGCTTACCCTCCTGTTGTAACCTTCCATCCCTCTGCATGCAGTGACTCATTAGTCTTTCAGCAGGGTTGCAGAAAGAGGCTGAGAGCGAGGCAGCCGGCGAAATGACAACTGGCTGACAAAATGACATTCACCCGGGACAAAGGGAGAGAGAGAGATAGAGGGGGACTGAGATGAGTAAAGAATGACAGACACGGTGTAATAAGAGATTGACAGTGCACAAATGGAGGAGAAGAATATCGGGTAAAACAGTGAAGAGTGGAGAGAGAGAGGGAGAGATAAAGAAACAGAGTCTTGTCACCTGAGTAGTGTTTTCATTCTGCTGTGTGTGTGTAGAGATGCCCTGACAACAGCCTTTCACAGCATGATAGCTGTGTGTCTGCTGCAGACTGGGTGTGTTTCAGAGTATGAGCACAATCAGGCTGGTGTCTCTCACCTCCATCACTACTCACCAAGTACATCAAATATTAACATCATTATTGTAAGTTTTTTGTGTGTGCATCATAAAGTGACTTTTCTACAATAAATGTTAAGAGTGAAGAAAAGATTATTGCAGCTCAGTTACACAGCAGTTTGCGAAATCGTCACTAAATTGAGATTAGTGTACATAGAAAAGAGTTGACATTTTTTTTCATGAAGGTCAACACAAAATCAATTTGTATGGAATCCAAACCCAAACCACATTTTTTTTGTAAAGCTAACTGCAGTTATTAGCACTGTCACCTCACAGCAAGAGGGTCACAGGTACGAATCTGGCTTAGCGTTCTTCTGTGTGGAGTTTGCATGTTCTCCCCGTGTCTAAAAAAATGAATTTCCCTCGTGGGACTAATAAAGGAATATCTTCTTCTTCTTCTTCTTCTCTGGGTTCTCCGGTTTCCTCCCACAGTCCAAAGACATGCAGGTTAGCTTATCTGATGACTCTAAATTGCCCATAGGTGTGAATGTGAGTGTGAATGGTTGTCTGTCTCTAGGTGTCAGCCCTGCGATGGACTGGCGACCTGTCCAGGGTGAAACCCGCCTTCACCTAATGTCAGCTGGGATCAGCTCCAGCCTCCCGCGAGCCTTAATGGGATAAGCCGTTGCAGATAGATGGATGGCGGAACGCCCGTATGGTGTTGTTTTAACCCAAAACACTATCTTTTCCTAGACTAACTAAACTAAGTAGCTTTGTTGCCTAAACCTAACCAGTCAATACTTCAGAGTCAATACTTTCCAAAGTAGTTTTGTTGCCTATGCCTACCAAGTCGATATTTTCCTTAAACAAACTAAACAGCTTTATTTAATAAAAAACTGGAGTGGAAAGTGATGTTGAAAGTTGTGCTGACCATCACAAAAAACAAGGTAAATTCATGTCTATATACACAAATCAAATAGATTGAATTTCTCGTGTGTTTCACAAACTGCTGTGTTAGCTGTTGAGAGAGATTATGAATTATGAAAGCCAGAGCAAAGGAAATGATAAAATTAGAAGTACTAATCCAGAAACGTCATGTCATCATGTGTTTCATTATTTCTCTGAAATCATATTAAGTGATTATATATCACTGTACCCAGAAAAAGAGATGAGTTTACTAAAATTAGAATCTACAAGACTGTAATCAGATTAGACTGACAAAAGTGATAAAAAAAAATTAACAATTCTGTTAAACTGCTTCTGCTTCTTTAATAGAAAGTCCAAGGTACAAGTTTTTGTACATAAAGATTTGGTTAACTACGACTCCCAAGGTGCAGTTCCACTGTCACTTGCACAACTAAAAGACTACACTTTAGATAAAACTGGTTTTACAATGTGCAGCTTTGGGTCAATTATGGTTGAATTCAACAACTATGGTGCTGCCTTTTGTTAACAACTGCATCTGACTGGTTTCTTCTTCAAGGCAACAACAGCTGAGGCTCATGGGTATAGTATTAAAGTCCAAAATGATGGACAAAACAGGATTTACCAGAAAGAAAGTTGTAATAATTTAAACCTATATGAGTGTTTCGTCACACTGAGTCCTGTGTTATTCAGTAGGACATTATTTAAAGAAAAAATGTAATGGGAATACAGGAGAAAAAAACGCTTCAAAGACTGGTATCCAGTGGAAGACGACATATTTCAATAGATATCTGTGAGCCCGATCAAATTATGATCCTATTCTATATATGTATTACACATTGTGTTCAGTTAATTCCAGCTGTCATATGCATCATAAACTGACATTTCCCATGACTAGCAGCGCTTAAATGTGTTTTTGAAAGAGAATAAGCTGCTACACTGGGATCTGCAATGTAGAATTAATTTAAATGGGAAAATTAAATCAGTCTAAACAGCCACCTGCTATGTCTGCAAGGCCATTGCCAGTGGTATTACCAGATGGCTTTGCATACAACTAATAAAAGCCATTTTTGAGATTCTCATTGCCTTATAGAAGAAATTACACCCTGCATCTATGGAAATTTTCAGTAGTTTGTATCATTTCAATTATCAAGCATATCTCACCTAAATTAGACTTTTACCAAATGTAATTGTGTTCTTTCTAAATAGGATATATGTGATGCACTGTGCTTCATTAGGTATAAAAACATACCTATTGGATTCATCAGCAGATTACTCAATATTCAAAATGTTGTATTACTCAGACTGGAAATGTGGCAGAAAAGTTGGAGGAGGAAATGCCTGCTGGTGTTAGCCTGCCTCTTGTTTACCAGTGAAACAGAGTCTGAATATCTCCAGTATGAGTAATCAATTTGTGTGAATTCTCTCTGTTTTTCTTCTTAGACCTCTGAGGTCCCAAAGACTAACATATTAACCAGTTCATATGAAGCTGGACTGCCTTTTTATTGATCTTGTATGTGGCTTAACTCACACTACATGTTTGAATCAGCTTTTCTCCACGGCCAAAACCTGCAACTTTTATGCTCACGCTGTACGGATCAATTGACTGGCCACACTGAACATAAGCATAAAGCCTCTGGGTCGTCTTTGTCCAGTAACAAACAAGCTGCTTCCTCAAGAATGCAAAAGTAAACAGGAATGAAAAAACGGAGCCTCAGATGGCTGGAGGATGCAGACAAAATGCTGTCTGCTCAGAAGTGTAGTTTGACATCGCAGCAGTCTGATGACTACAGGCCACAACATTTAAAATACTGCTCCAATAACATTAAAAGGTACAGTGTGTAACTACTGGCAATGTCTAGCGCAGAGGTTGCAACCTCTACCGTGTGCCAAGTCTGTAGGACAACTGAGGTGGCTGATCGTGAAAATGCGAATGGCCCTATCTAGAGTTGATAAGAGTAGCATAGGTCATTTGGAGAATAGCTAGTGAGTGAGTGCTAGTGAGTATAGTGAGCTAGTGAGTATAGTATAGTGAGTATTTGAGCTAGTGAGTATAGTGTGTACGTGGAAAGTGAGTGGTGAAGAAAGAGAGGGAGAGCAGTGGCAAATGAGCGAACAAGTGAGCTGGTGCAGCAGAACACAGTGTTAGTTTAGCTTTGAGAATATCAATTGAATGTTAAGTGGATGTTGCAGTTTGTGCAGAAATCAACAGAGGTTTCTTGCGTCTTCTTTCCTGACGGCTGTGGTGAAGTGACGGCAGCTAAGTCTGGATCGAGTAATGTTATCGACTCCGGCCCTAGCAGGAAAAGTTGGGTTACTGTAGAAGCATGGTAGCCGGCTCCTTATCTACATATAAATGGCTTAGCGGGTGCTTACACACTAAAGAAAACATACTTAATAATATTATTGCCAAAAAAACAGGCAAACAGGTAATCTAACAAAAAAGCAAGCTGTCATCTCAAGCTGAAGAAATCACTAAAAATGAGTGCAGGCTGAAAACAAAGTACAAATGAAAATAGACCGAAAGTTAAACTGAGAAGAAAAATGAAATCACAAACCAGAGTACATGATGAACACCAGGAGGATCACAGGCAGGATAATACTAGAGATACAAAAACCACTAGAAATCCTCTTTATCAGGTGACACACTCCACACAGGGATTGATGACGAACTAACACTGAAACAGGAAACACAGAGACAAAATAGACAAGAAGCGCAGGCTGATTACTAACAGATGAATATTTGTTTGTATTCCTGTATATTTGTCTATATTTTTCGTATATTTTTATGTACATTTGGGTGTTTTTTTGTAAATGTGCTGCTGTAACGACCAAATTTCCCCACTGTGGGATTAATAAAGGTCTAATCTATCCTAAACAATTCAGGGCGGGGCAAACAATCACAAAAAGGCGGGAAACAGACAAAGGTGGGAAGTAAAACTAGAGTGAGTGATTCAAAATAAAACAAGAAACAAACTAGACAGGAACCCAGGACCATGACAGGAAGTGAAACGAGACAAGACGTGATTGACATAATAAAACAGGAACACTAGAATGAATGAATGAATATAACAGAAAACCCAAAAACAAGAAACCAAAATCACAATTAGAGAACCTATAAAACACTTGAAGACGAAACCAAGTACAACAAAAACCCAGGACCATGAATTATGTCCCATTTCTGCTAATAAATCTCCCTAATTGTTACACACTGATGCTTTAAAACAGGCTCAACTTATAACTTTTGACAGCCACCATCAGGGAAATCAGACCTTAGACAGCTTACTGAAATTTCTGACGTTAGGACTCCATCTGGTTGTCAGAGAGGTCGTTGACCGTTCAGGCAATTAATCAGGCATCGTGACCCCCCCCCCCCCCCCCCCCCGCCAAAAAAAAAGCACATCAAACAACTGATCAGGCAGAAATTGCTTAATGTGCTGCGGTTCTATTCATGCTGAGGTCATTGTTTAACCTGTTCTCACCTCCTCCCCTTTATATTACGATACTTAATGGCTCCCTGTAGGGAAACTCTTTTTTTTTCTCTGTCTCGTCCACGGGGAGGTCAGAGGTCGGTGTCATTTCCAAAATAGCACCACTTCTGCTGGCAGCGATTCAATGTCACACTTAAGGACACTGAAGAAAGGTGGACGGCTGCCGACATGGGGACGTAATGTTCTGTCTCCTTTGGTGGAAAGGCAACGTCTGAATCACCACAGAGAGAGAAAAGTTTCATGTCTGGGACCCTTTTGATTCGTGAAGGAAAACACAAATCTCCTCCCCAGCTACTGCTAATGAAGCACCGCTGTGGCTGCACATCCAGCTCCGCAGAACAATCCTCTGCTCTGTTGCATATGCTACCTTGTATTTATCTTGTCCGACTGATATAAAGGCTCCGGCGCACTGAGCAATTACTAGAATAACGAGGAGCTGCTTACGAATGTCTGTTTCACTCCACTGTTAATGAATTTCAAGGTTACAATTTTACACTGTACTGTACGTTGTTTCCCTCTCAGAAACTCACAAGGTTAAGAAGCATATTTTCCGGTGAGTCACCTGAATTTCCCTAAATTTCAACGAGCCTCCACCGTCATGAGGTTAGACGATCGGAGATGGAATCGTTTGGAATAATATAGCTACTGATAACACACACAGTAACGCAACACACACTCACTACGTGGCTAACTGCAAGGAGCGTTCACACTTACCACACACTACCATACCTTTACTAATCGAGGCTGTGTGAGGAAGGAGGGAGTGTACACTTTACGCTCTTTCACCCTAAAGTGGAGAGGACACACTTATTTATCCTTCTGCTCAGCTTTCACACATACGTACGTACACACACACACACACACACACACACACACACACATGGTCAGCCACACTTTAGACTTAAAATGGAGCGAGAGGAGACTCGAGAGAGACCCTGTAATGTCAGGTTTCTTTGCTGAGAAGATGAAAGGGGGAAGATCAAACAAGCGGCGGTACGTGATACAGGAAATGTCACCCCATCCACACACACACACACACACACACACACACACACACACACACACACACACTAAGCGAACGTAAGCATAGACGGATGTACAAACACCCGAAGGAGAGGAATGATGATGGAACATGTGTGGCTCCACTTGAGAGCAAACATGTGCAAATGGCATCCATGTTGTCTTTGGAGTCATTAATCACCAGCAGCTCAGAGCAGCTAAACAGCACAGCATCAGCAGCCCTTTTTTAAGAAGGAACATCTATCTATCTATCTATCTATCTATCTATCTATCTATCTATCTATCTATCTATCTATCTATCTATCTATCACAACACACACACATCACTAGTCTGCTCGCTGGGACCTAAAACAAGGTCACAACAACATTAAACTGAGCACTATATATATATATATATATATATATATATATATATATATATATATATATATATATATATATATGTTTACACACACACACACACACATCACTAGTCTGCACTAGGACCTAAAACAAGGTCACAACAACATTAAACTGAGCTCATTAATTACAGTCACTGCATCACACTGTAATGAACATGAACTACTGCCTGGTAAAGTTGACCTACTCTAATGCAAAGTATAAATATAAACCACTATCATGTATTTTTAGAATTACAAGTAAAGAAATATGATCAGAGGTAGTTGTGCTTTACTTGAGTATTTCCGTTTTCTGCTACTTCATGCTTCTACTCCACAGCTCAGAGGCGAATAATGTACAACATCAAACCCTTTTCATTCCACTACATTTACTGTATTTGACACTTTATTAGGTACTTTTTACGTAAAAAAAAACCAAAAACATATGATACACAGTGGGCCAAGTATCTAAACTAACTCCAAATTGAAGAACGTCAGGTTTAAAATCTATTTGTTAGTGATAAAAACAGAACATTATATTATTCTATTAGGATATAACACTTTAAAAAGGAGCCATTCTACATAATGTATGAGCGTCCGTAAAAGCCATAATTCACTCTGGCCCTCTCATACATATACATTCTCCTTTTCATACACATATATTTTCACCCACACAATTTATTTTCATTCATACTTATTTTTTATTTTCATATTTATATACAGTATTTTAAATCACACATTCATACATTTTAAACTCATTTTTAAAATTTATATTCACTCACTACTTCATATATTTTACTCTCATATTCTCATACTTTTAATCAACACATTCATACGTTTCACTCTCATATTCATATATTTATCCAACACATTAATATGTTTCACTGTCATATTCATATATTTTAACCAACACATTAATACATTACACTCTTATATTCATATATTTTTAACCAACACCTTAATATGTTTCACTCTCATATTCATATACTTTTAACAAACACATTCATATGTTTCACTGTCATATTTATGTACTTTCACTCACAAATTCATACATTTACTCTCATCGTCATACATTTAATGTACACATTCATACATGAAATAGATCTAATATTATAAATAACATGTATGTAAAACGAAAATGTATGTATGTAAGAGAAGACTGTATGCATGTGTGAGACAGAGTATAGAGGAAACGGTTGTATTTTGCTTTAGAAACGTTCTGAATTCTGGACTTTTACTTGAAATGGATTATTTTTAGACTGATATTTGACTTTTACTTAAGTAAAACATCTGGCTTCTTCTTCCACCACTGAATATGATCCTTTGGCACTGTGGCCCACTCTGCTTTCAAAATCATGGATCAAAACCAAAAGGTTTGACTTTGAAGACTTTGGCCATCCAGTAAAAGTCACTTTCATGCAGCTGGTGTCACGGCAAAAATCTCATGTAATATTTTTTCATACATCAGAGGACTAATTTTCCTAATCTTCACAGGTCTTTAGACTGCAGTGGAAATGCAGACAACCTTTTAGTTTCTTGAATAAAAGTCCACTGAAATCAGCCCTTTAATGATCCATGTGCCAATGAGTACTTTCAACACTTTTTGTATCCCCTCTTGAGTTTTTGGCTGTTACCAACCAGTTTTATCTCCAATCTTTTAGGTTGGAGTGCAGTATATCCTAGTCTGCAAGTCACTCGGGAGAACCAAGACAGACTGCAATCTGATTTGTGATGTAGAGACACAAACAATATGTGGCTAAGTGTAAATGAAAGTGTATTAAATTGCAAATGCATTTCATGCAGAAATTGGACACTTGAAGTGTAAATGGGGTCTGTGAGTGTCACGGTGTCTGCTGTTTCATTTTCTGTTTTTCACGATGAACATCACAAAGCCGTTTTGTTTGTTAAACACATTACAAGCGTCCTTTTTAATAAATGTAGCAAACCTGTCTTTTTAGTAAGCGTAACCTGCCCATCCCATCGCTGAATCTCACTCAAAGGCTTTGTGAAGTGAATGTCACCCGCCTACTTTATTTGATTAGTGAACCACATCTGCTTTGTCTCCTGAACGTAACCCATGTGCCTTGTTTGGCGAATGTCTGGAACCTAGATGTGCCCAGGACCATGCAGGCTCCTCTGGGTAATCTCAAACAGGTACCTGTGATGAATGGCCTGGGTTGCGAACGAGTATAGGAGGGGCTGTTGGGGGTGCTACATTTGAGCTCCCATAATCCCCTTTAATCTGAGGCTGCACATCAGCGTATGGTGAGGTTAACTGCTACAGTAACACACACATATTACTCAAGGCACTCTCAAGGTCACATCTCAAAGAGATGCACTCAGAGCCTCACGGAGACGCTCACTGCTCAATATACTGCACATCTTCCAGTCGGTCGGTGTGTGAGCGTATGGGTTGGTGCGTGTGTGTACAAATTGGATTGGCCTGACAGGTCTCCATTTACAGGGTCATGCAAACGCATTCAGCATATTCAATTTGTTTTCCCTGCTGACAGAGAGAGAGAGAGAGAGAGAGAGAGAGAGAGAGAGAGAGAGAGAGAGAGAGAGAGAGAGAGAGAGAGAGAGAGAGATGGCGGATAAGAGGTGGAGAGTCCAGACTTTATCTTTCATCTGGAATGGGTGAGGTGAGGCTAAGAACAGAGGCACAGTATGTTTTTAGTAATGTGGGTGAACACACCCTTTAACCTCTTCTACTCCTTGAGGGCATCAGCGCCCTCTGCCAACTTTACTATCTTTCAGAGGCTGAAGCAGGCTCAGTTTTAGAGCTACAGTCAAGCTACTGGTATCATATGAAACTATAAAACCTAAGGAATGTCACACAAGCAAGCAAGGATGAACGTTAAATAATGCTATGAAATGATGCTACATTCTGATGAGTGAAAACTGGCATGGTCATTCTCAAACGGGTCCCTTGACCTCTGACCTCATGATATGTGGATGAAAATGGGTTCTATGGGTTGCCAGGAGTCTCCCCTTTACAGACATGCCCACTTTATGATAATCACATGCAGTTTTTTGCATGTGGCACAAAATATTTCTGCATACTGGGGTCCTTAAACAGTCTTGAATTACATAAACTGGGTATCACTGTAAAGCTGAGACTATTGTGGACCCAATCAGCTGAACTGTATTCATATGTGATCATGTTAGTCCCCATAGTAGCCTTTTCATTGTAGAGACACCCGTTTTTTGAAGTTTGACATCACTGTATAAAATGACGTGTGGTGACCTCTAGGATAATCACAGCCTCATGAAACTTTAGAGCCACATACTGTAAAAAAACATCATTCAGAGGATGGATGGATTTTCCAGCTAGGTTGACAATAAGGGGGTTTCTGAGCAGTTTACACAACAGAAGTGCTCGTCATCCAATCACTGAAAAATGCAGTTCTTGCAGAAATGTCCAAATGCCAGAAGTTTTTTGATATCAAATCAAGCATGGCTTTTTCAGTGGTGTTCCTCAAGGTCTTAGTGTCTTAATGTGGTATTTTAGGGGGATTATTGATAATTTCTAACAGTTCCCAAGTTGTGAAAAATAGTTGAATTTAGCACCAAATCTGTGTAACAAATGGTATCAACCTAAAAATTGTTGCAACAGCTTATGAGACATAACTGAGCAATGGCCATATACTTCTATCAGAATTCATTTTTTATTTCTGATTTACAGCTAGAACAACTTGACCTACAGCGCTGAGCTGCATCTCATATTAATCTTCAGGTTCCCAGCTTTCAGATAATGTTCACCACTTCTGTGTGACATCTACTGCTGACCTGATATCTCCCTCTAAAGACCCCCTGTACCCCACTATGAAACAGACGGAGCAAGTGGAAAAGATTAAATTATAGTAATAACTGGATAAGCCTTGAGTCAAAAAGTCCTACACAGACTGAGAGCAAAAGTAAAACATTAGAAAAGTGAAACTCAGCGGTACCCTTTTCCAGCCTGATGCTGATCCGTGTCATTTGAAAGTATAGTCAGCAAAGTATGACAAATGAGCATTCGATGGCAGCCGAGTCACAGTGGTTTGAAAAGGTCACCCCGTCTCTTCTACCTCAGTACCGAGCTGCTCCGCTCATCTCCTGCTTGTGAATTCTTTGTCGTCTGTCATGTGAATACCAAATCCTCTACCGTCTCCTATAACATCTGCACCACCAGACGTACAGGCTGACCGCACCGTTCGTTCACTCCGCATTAATGAGGCCGGCTCCTTACGTAATCATGCAAAACGGTGGATGAAAGGTCCGGATGCCCTTTGCTCATTTGCTCAAATCACCACCAGGTTATATTGACATTTGAATCTGGATCTGTGTTGAACTTCAGTGCTACACTTACTTGCCTTAGCAACAATAAAGTGTGTCACAAGAAATGTACAAATGCTGTGTACGCACAAAAAAATGTCCACTAAAACTTGGGTGTGTTTTCAGGATCTCTTTCTCTTATTCTCTTTGTGGATTCATAGATTTGCACATGTGTGTGTGAGATACGGCTTGCTGATGTTTCTCAAAAATCGAATTACTCCTTGTGTCAACGTGTCAACTGCTTCCGCTGTATATGACTAATGAGTCAAAGAGCTGAGCACAGAGTGGTCATTGTGTGTGCATGTGTGTTTTTATCTGAAAGTGTGAATTTTCGCTACTGTGAACTGCAAGTTTCCATTTTCTCTTTGTATAAGAGCTTGTGTATTTGGAAATGTGAGATAACTGATTGTTACTGTGCAGAAAGTTATCAAACTTTCACTTTATTATATTTTTGAAAGCTGCTTGGTGCCTTCAAATGAAACTTGTGAGTTCATGGTGGATAAGTGGTGAGAACGCCGCTGCTAATCAGCAGCAATATTAATGTTACTGTCTGCATTTAAAAGCCACAGAGACTAACAACTTAGCTAGCTAGCAATTGGGTAACATAATGCAGGAAATGAAAACTCATAATGACAGAGGAGAAATACAGTATGAGGCCATTGGGAATATCAACAACACAACAAATTCAGACATATAAAATTATGAAGAATTATAATATATGACTAAAATTACAATACATTAACTTATTATGCACCAAAAGATTAACTTGCACGGTCTCCACCATTTCTGACAACGTCAACAAACACGTCACATGACGTGAACTTGGAGCGTTCAGAAACGTTCCACTTACGATATATATGAACTCCTCTCATGAACACAGTGAACGCCACCCCATTTGAAGGCACCAGCAACACTTTGAAAGTACAAACAGGTGATTTCTATTCACCGAGTGATGTGACTTTTAAAAGCATTAAGCTGCACCAGTGATGATTTACATATGTCCTTTTAAAAGGGAGTGAATATTTATGCAAACATTTATTTTGTATTTTAATAACTTCACAACTGAAGTGCAACTTCACTTTGACTCTCGGGGGTCTTTCTCTGTTGATCAGTACCCAAACAGACACACTAAATCCTCCCTTGATTCAATACTGTAAAAACAATAAAACACCAAAATTTCCAAGGGAGCTTTGAGGTTTCGGGCACGGCACAGAAACAACAATAGCCCAGACTTCTCTTACAGAAATGTTTCACAGCAGAGGAGGAAATAAAGGAGAGCCTCAACACGACATTGTGCCACTGAAACTCTGCAGTGAAGCTGTTGGAAAAATCTTTTAGCAACATTGTTCACTTTAGACCCTTTAGACTACATTCACATCATTGTGCTTCTTTTTCATTACGTCCCTCTCGGAGACCGTAGGGCTGAATCCAATTAACCGCCATGTTTGATTACTTATTGCAATCTCTGTATAATTTTGCTATTTTGCCCCCCTTTATTTGCTTTCATTGTTATTTGTGTCTTTTTGGAGGAGTCCCATGTTGACAAATACTCTGACGGAGTCCAGAGTCAAAATAAGGACATAGCTGTAGTGTCATTACATCACAGCTGGGACCTACTTCCACCAGCCATCCATCATTTGACATTGAGAGAAGGAGAGGGTGGAGAAAGGAGGGAGGGACAGTTTATAGCTGCGTTTTATTAATTCTTCAGGCTGGTGGCTAAAAGGATTGCAGAGGTTGAAAAAAAAAAGAAACAACTCAGAAGCGGATGTGTGATGAGGTAGATTTATTCCAATGTAAATAGGCAGGCTTGGCCCAGTGGCAAGGACTTCTGGTAAGGAGGAAGAAGAAGGGAGGAGGGAGGGAGGGAAAGAAGAAGGAAGGAGGGGAATAGATGAAGAGAAGAAGAAGAGGAGATGGTGTAGAGAGATGTGGGGGTGACAAGGGGAGAGGGAGACAGAAGGGCTGACATTGAGAGAATGAAGAAATCGATGAAGAGAAGAAGGGATGTGCACGGTGGGAGCAAATGTGAGAGAGGATGAGCGAGGGCACAGGTAGGGGGGAAGGGCGGTAGGGAGGGAAGGAAGGAGGGAGACTGACATTGTGAAAGACAAAGGTGAGGAGAGAGGAGGTAAGAACAGGAGAGATGGAAGGATGGAGGAATTTGACAAAAGAGAAAGAGGGCATAAAGGTTTTGAGCTCATGTTAGATGAAATGGGTCTGCAAAGTAATGCTAAAACATGTCTGTATGGAGGGAAAGAAGGAAACAGTGAAGGAAGGAGTGAAGGAATAAGCTGTAAAGTTTCACCTGTCAAAGATAATGAGGAGAAGCAAGGGCTGCAGAGAGGACGGGAAAGGAAGAAAGGAGTAATGGAAGGAGGTCTGAATCTATACCTTAAGGAAATAGGAAGACCAGAGGAGAAATGAGCAAGACAGGAGCTCAGTCGGAAGGAGATAATGCAAAGAAACAAGAAGAAGAAGGGGTGGCAGGAAATAAAGAAGGATCAAAGTAAGAGGAGGAGGAGAAGAAGCAGCAGGAAGGAGTAACGGTGTCTAAATGAAACACGGGAGGGAACAAAACAGTGAAAACACAAACTCTGGGGCTGACAAACAGACATGAGTTTACCCCTGACAGTGTGAAAACACCTCGTGTCCTCAGACACTAAATCCCAGTCTAGTAGAAAAGGGGATTATCATGATCATCATTAATAAGCAAAATGCCAGCAACCCTAAGCTTTCCTCTATCTAATAAATCCTCCCTGATCCACACAGGAGCATAATTAATACAGACGGCAGGGGGGTAGGAGGTTAGCGTCAACCGAGCACGAGTTAATAAGGAGGGAGTGAAGGAGGTGTGAAAACCTCCTAACTCTGAATTGTGTCTTTTCCGTGCTGGGAGATTGAACGCGGAATTCATTAACTGTACAGACTGCATTAAAATAAATAAGTACATGCGGGTGGGTTGGAAAATTAGACTTTTGTAAGCTTAGTTTTAGGTAACAGGAGAATTTCATCTAACACAAGGTCCAAGGGAATAGCAACTTGTCTTCTGCACAGCCGACTGGGATGAACCAGAGCGTGGAACAGGGCCATCTCCAAATGTTAATTGCACAAAACCAAAGTGGAAAAAAAAGCACAACTTGCAAATTATTCCTCTTGGCAATGCCGATGGAAAAATAATTGTATTTTGTGTATGTGTGTGCATATGTTTGGAGGGCTCTACTTATGTATGCTCAAGTGCATAAGAATAAAAAAGTAATTTGTGTTAACTGGCATTTGATGCCATTTAAGGGACCATGCTGTTGGCTTTGCATTTTTTTTGCTTTTTTTTATTTTGCACATTTTGCACTGTAAATGCCATTATTTTCTAGCAAACATATTTTTAAAGTGATTTATAGCTTTCATTGAAGCATTATCATTTAGCGTTGAGTAATAATGAATAATCTGCAGATATGTGGAATTTAGTTGAGATAGGTAAAAAAAAAAAATTACTTTACCTATTTGTCAAACCTCCATTGTTGGACTTGGTAGTTGACTGGAATCTTTGTGTATTGATGATAGCAAGAAACGTTGCATATCGGTAAATTCTTCCTTTAAAAGTGGCTTTGTTTGTGTGTCTATCTGTTCCTGCAAAGCCTCATTTTAGGGTCCTCCACTTTCTTTATAAAGAGGAGCAGCACATATTAAGGCATGAAGCCCTTGAGTAAAAGCACTGTGCTCTACACTCCCTGAAGAGAGATTAAAAGGACTAAAGTAAATCTGATGGAAGTGGAAAAAAAAAAAGAAATCTTCCCGGTAGTGTTGTTGACCTTGACACAGTCTTTAATAAAATCTCTACTTCAGTAAGTTGGTCCAAATCAGTTGTGAGAGTCAGATAAAAGATGCAATAGAGTGCAAAGGTCAAGGTGAGCTTTTTATCCGCGCTGAATGAAAAGAAACACCAAAAGATGTTCTCCGTACAACTACAAGCATGTGGCAGGTAGTTTTACAAGCAACAAATAGCAAGGAGTGCACGCCTGTACATCAGGGCAGCAGCGGTTACGACGGCG
The DNA here is from genome assembly GCA_947000775.1 of Pterois miles. NCBI lineage: Eukaryota > Metazoa > Chordata > Actinopteri > Perciformes > Scorpaenidae > Pterois > Pterois miles. The sequence continues at coordinate 4,253,134 of CAMQGK010000328.1, forward strand.
CCACCAAACCAAAATCTGATTAAAACATGGCAAATCACATAGATGGAAATAGCTACACACCTGGCCAACAGAAAATGACTCGGTCTCCTCATGTAAATTACAGTTTGACCTAAAGCAAGCCACTTCCTTCCTAAATGTTGTGTAATATTTGCTTAACAGCGGCTGTAAAGAAAGACGAGTAAAAAGCAATCATGATAGAGTCAGAGCCAGCTTGCCTTGACAACATTTCTGTTAAATTGAGAGCTTTTTGAGATGGAAAAGGAGAATTAAAAGCACACTGGGAGAGAAAGGGGGCTCTTTTTTCACTTAACCATGAGAGTTTTTTTATCACAAGGAAAGGCAGAAGGTTAGGGAGAGTTTGTGAAACTGAAATTTGGATGTGATCCACTGTGGTGGTCATGGCAGAAGTCCCCGAGCATGCATATATCTTGTAACTATTCGAGGTGAACAGGGGTCTATTTTTTATTCTAACAAGAAATCGCTCTGGCTTCTTTATCATTAGTGGGAGTAGTCTTAATGTTACATCACAATACCCCAGACACAATTTCTAATATACCTGTACCGACCTGCACACACACACCCACACACACACACACCTCTAGCAGCCCACTGGGCTCGCTGAGAGCCTTGATTAAAGTTTCCTCCATGTTCTGCTTCACTCGGTGGCATGGTGAATGATGTGTGTCCGCACACAGATGGAGCTCTATCATAGGGACACACATATACACACAAACACACACACACACACACACACACACACACACACACACACACACACACACACACACACACACACAACACACACACACACACACACACACACAGCTGTCAGAAATCTTCAGGTGTGTCAAATTCCTCATCTGCATGAGGAAATGGGAAAACACCTCTGATATAAATGCCTTTCCACTTGTCCACTGAACTGTAGAGATTATGGAAATCAGCTGAATGGATACAAAAATAAAGATGACTTTTGTCTCCTGCATGTATGGATGAGTTCAGGAAGGCACCACGGGATGCTGGAAAGCATGGCCATGACGGAGAAATATCTCTATATTCCCTCTACAGGGAATAAAAGCGTCACCACAATGTATGTGGAGGGTTTGCATAACATGAAGGTGATGGAAAAACACATGAAGATGATTAAAGGAGACATTTTGTTAGTGCTGCAGAGTCAAACCTCAGCATGTCACTGATAAAAATTACCCTCCTATGGTAAACATTGCTGGGTGAGTGTCATTACTCAACGCACCAGACATTTCCACTCAAGGGTTCCCTATGCTACACACTGTATATGATACAGCAGGATCTGGATCGGCTGTTTAACAGATTTAATTCAACAACAAATCCACAGGAAGCCAAATTAAACTCCTAAAAATGTCACACTAAGTTGTCCGTGGTCATACGAGAGAGGCTGCGCTGATGGACTGGCGAAATGACACCGGCAGGGAGGGCAACTGCTGATTATGAGTTCATTAAATGAAAATTTAACAAGTTAAATGAAATAACTATTTGAGAGCCACCAATCTCACTTTTACAATTAATTACCACTTAAGCCTGGTGGGGGAAAGCGAGAGGAGCCTCTATAGAAGTGGAATCAGCAGATCAGACACCCTGAGCTGGATTTTAATAGAATTTATTGACAATGAAAAGAAGAAAAAAAAGAATGAACGGCTGAGAGGGAATACGGCGAGGTTACGGATGAGTTTCTCTCTCTTTCCCTCTATTCGTCTCTGTCGCTCTCCCCAGAGGGAATGTTTCTTTTCAAATTAATGGCGGCTGCTTCACTGCCCGCGTTGCATATGCGTCGTGTTACACTGGGTGGGATTCATTCATTCTCTGAATGTGCACAATTTGAGCCGGGATAGTGCAGCATTTAAGTCTAAAAATGCAGTAACAGTGTATGATTAACACACTGAAGGGATGCTGTAATATGCTCAGCAGCTAGCGGCAGCAGTTAGTCAGATAATATTCACTGCTGCAGTAGATTTAATACCTTGTCATGTGAAAATACAGCTCATAACGTGCAGGAAGAGAGACCACAGTCATCAGATCACATTTCTATTAATTGATTTCCTCTGCTACATGCTCCTTTTCTCTACATCTGCATTTGTCTGTTGTTGCTAAGGGCCAGAGTCAAACTACCATGGTCCCCCTGTCCCCTCACTCTGCTTATTGTCTCTGGGATTATTACTATTCAAGTCATGCCCTCGAGCTTCTGTATGCCTCTCAGTGCAGCAACTCCTTTCTCGTTTATCTTTTCTTCTTGTCAGCATTACTTTCTATTTCCATCTAAGTTATAGTTTCAACACTGTCACCTGTCCTCATGGATGCTTGATCTTTGATGCTGTCACGTCCGTTATTCAACATGCAGGAGGAACAATATTAATTTTTCAAGCTTACATAAACTTTTTTGGTAACACTTCATTTCATTCAATTAATTAGCAAGTAACCAATTTAAAATTTCTTTGGAATTGCAGCCAAAAAACCCTCATACAGCATTTACAGTTACAGTATTTTTTGTACTTTATGCTTTATTTCAACGTCTGCTGATAAATAGATAATAATTAGAAAATAACTTCTTTGAAATTTATTTAAAATCTCCCTGAATCATGACTGCCAGGTTAAATTTGTGTAGACAATAAGTCACAATGGTGAGATAAGATAAGATAAGATAAGATGAACCTTTCTTAATCCCCGGAGGGAAATTCGGGATCTGTGCCTGATCTGTTAGTTTTGGTTTTTCACCTCCGATTAAGAGCAACCATTTCTCAAGCCTAAGGGCCCTGTTTTAACCATTATATGCCATTTTTAGCATATAGTTATTAAATAATGTTTATGCTAAAGTAATACTCGATAATATTTGAGGTAAATATTGGGGTAATTTGGCAGTAATTCCAAAGAAATTTCAAATATATTACTTGCTAATTATCTCCTAATTACCATTAAATTTGAGGACCTGTTACCAATTTCTTTTATAAATCAAATGGTTCATGTTTAGTCGTCATATTGACTGTGCTGTTATATCCTGGTCTCCAAAAATGTGTTTCATTGCATTTGTCAATTACATTTCGAGGGAAATGCACAGATTACACTCTGATGCATCACAAATACGTTTCTAATCAAAGTCGGCAGAAGTCAGTGTATGGAGGAGTTAAAGGGAGACATTACCCACAAAATTCCACTTTTTGGTGTCATGGGTTTAGGCAACTAAATGGAAATGCACAGATTACACTCTGATGCATCACAAATACGTTTCTAATCAAAGTCGGCAGAAGTCAGTGTATGGAGGAGTTAAAGGGAGGGTGAACAAATAGAGGATTTACACTCAGGAGATCGACATCTGTGTCCAACCTGTCAAACCAAAAGTCAGCGTTCACTTATGTTAAAGAAGAAGAAGAAGAAGAAGATAGTCCTTTATTAGTCCCACGAGGGGAAATTCAATTAGGGGAAACCTTATGTACCAATTAGAGGGATTTATTGGCAGACATGGAATGTGATATTAAGAAGTATGTTTTCTTTAGTGTGTAATCACATAAAAATACATATTGTTGTATTTTGTTTACCTTAGAATGAGCCGATTATATCCACTGGGGGAGCGTCGGTTGTCAATGGCAATTTTAGTGGTGGCCAAACTGTAGTACTACAACTTCTGTGTCATGATGCAAAAAAGACGTTTTCCTCATACACTTACATTGGGAAAGACTTTTTTTTTACTAATAACCAAGTCCAGAGTTATTTCCCTTCATAAGTTCATGGGAGTCAGACCCAGACCGAGGGCTGGGAGGAGGAGTTAGTAAGCTGTGACAGCAGTAACGTTGTGCCCTGTGTGACTGAGCCATGTGATTGAATAGACGCTACAGCGCCTGCTCCATGGGCCCAGTGGATGTAGAAGATTCGGGTACTTTTCCACCCGGAAGTCGAGCCATTTTGAGCAACTTCCATAGGAATGAATGGAACCCCACCTCCAACGCTGTATCTAGTTCTCGTCCATTACATCCACGGTGAGACCTCTTCACTGAGCCGATTTTTCTACCGTAGCCCAGAATGGACAAACCAAACACTGGCTCTAGATAGGGCCATTCATACTTTCACAGTTTTGGAAACTGTGTGCAATCTGCAACTTCACCCCTAGATGCCACCACATCCTACACACTGCACGTTTAAGATTTACACCGGTAATTTAAATTACGTCACAAATGTAGGCTACTTATTTTAAGCCATGAAGCCTTATTTTCAAACCATGATGTTTTACTAAACGTAACCAAGTATTTTTGCTGCATTTTTATTTTGCTTTGTTCAGTTTACAACATTTATCATGTGTTTAAAACTGCAACTGATAATAAGTTTCCCTCAAAACATAGTTGACGATGGATTTAAGTCATATGGGAGCATAATTTTGTTGGAGATAGGGTTGGCTGTCACCTCACAAAATAAAAACCAGAGATGAAAAAAAAGTATAAGCACCATATGAAACGTACAAATAGAGTGAATGATAAATAAAATAAGAATGTTTTAACCCGTGTAATTAACCATTAACTATAACCATGTTTAATTATGTGAGAACTATTTCACTTCACTTCATCACATCCTCCATTTAATTAATCCGGTCATGCCCCTTTGTCCCATCTTGTTGCTCGCTTCCCTTATTCGTCTTTGTATTTTACTGAGGAAATAAGTCAACTGGTAATATATTGGTGTGGCAAACCATTATGTTTCCCCACTATCCTCATTGCGCCCTATTCTCTTACTTTATCATCTCTTTTGTCTGCTTATATGGAGGTCAGGACTCTTTGTTCACAGAGTTTATTTTTTGCTGGCAAGATAAAACCACAGTTTATTTCTGACCCTTTCAGTACATGTGATGATAACGTTCAGCAGCCCACATCTTGTGTTATACTCAATGTACACAACTGAGCCCGATATCCTTGCAATAATGCACCAAAAGATCCTCATTAATGTTGCTGAAGACAGATCACGGATAGTAGAAGATGAGCTTGTGATTGGAGGACATCCAGATAAAATGCTCAACGGCGAAATAAGTGGAACTTTTCAAAAACTGTGTGGGTGCCCTTGAGCAAGACAACCCCCCCCACCCCAACAAATACAGAGCTGCTGTTGTGCTGGGCTGCTTCAAGCTGAGTGGGTGTTTGGTTGTATGAATTTGAAGGAGCGCTGCTTAAAAAATGCAGGCGTACTTAGTTGGCTTTCCCTTGATAATAAAGTTTAGAAACACAAAACAAACCAAAATATTCTGTCATATTTGGTCTAACAGATACACACTGTAGTGCTAACAGTACACATGGAAAATGTGTTTGAGACCTTGTGACCTTAATGAAGATGGAAGTGCAGTGTTTGGAGAAATGATTGCGCTATAAACAACATAATCAAATGTTAGAATAGCAGCGCTTCCGTTTCATTAGCCCACTGCTGTCATTGCTCCACACTTTGTCACCATCCAATGAGCATTTAGACACACACAATAAGTGATAAGAGATAACCTGAACACAAGCTTCCTCTTTATTGTTTATCTCACGACACACGCGTGCACACACACGCAGTGTGAGTCACAGATTACAGTTTTACTGAGGCGTACAAAAACACATCTCTATCCACCCACCCAGCTAGCTGGCAAACTGTTACACATCACAAGAGCCCATGTCAAAACCACAGAAAGGCCTCCAGCTGCCTCGGAGCGTGCGAATGTGTGTGGTTGTTTCTTGCTGATGCTTTAACTGTTTTTACGGCTAGCACAACAGCTATCAGTGCTTGTGTCAGTGTGCAACCTGTGCTCTCTGTATCTGTGAGACACTACTTGCACTTAAACTAAATGCAGAGTTGGACCCTGTCAGGGTCTCCTGTCACCAAACCTAAATAAAGTTAATCTGGATTGGTTTCAGCTTTAATGTCGCTTGCATGTTATTTTAGCATCAACCCCACTGAGAAACACTTCAGTGAAAATAGCTCTGTGTGTGTGTGTGTGTGTGTGTGTGTGTGTGTGTGATGCAGGTTCAAGAAGATCTAAATTCAAGCTCATGTTCTGGCAAGCATTCACTCTGATACAGCTATCCTTGAGCAAAACAGTGAACCAGTTCCAGCTCCTGGGTGCTGCTCTGCTGTTCATCATGACCTTTGACCTCCTTGCAGAGGAGTGCAAGAGAAAACTGAATATGCTTTATGAATTACCCGTGGGGTATTATATATATATAAAAATCACATTCATTACATATTCAATACATATAGACCCACAGGAGACACTGGTATCATCTGAAACTAGAAAAGCTAAGGAGTCCACTGGTAGCAACCATGTAACCATGTTATGTAGCTTGTCGGGAAGGAGGCTAATTAACGCTAAGTTTTAGGGAGAAAAAAAGTTGCATGTTTTCAAAGGGGTTTCTTGACCTCTGACCTCTAGATACGTGAATGAATTTGGGCTCTATGGGTACCCACATGTCTCCCCTTTACAGACATGCCCACTTTATGATAATCACATGGAGTTTGGGGCAAAAACCATGCGGTTCTTTTCATGCAGTATCAATGTTTTTTTTGTTTTTTTTTTTCCAGCCTATTCTAAAAATGATTTGTTTTGAATATTTCTACATACTGGGACCAAAGCACAACTGTATCCATGTGCGATGGTGTTAGTCCCCATAGGAGCCATTTCATTGTAGAGAGGCCAAAACTTGAAACTTGACCTCTGTTTAAAAACTGTGTAAAATGACCTGTGGTGACCTCTGGGCTAATCACAGCCTCATGAAACTTTACAACCACAAACGAGAGACCGAGAGTATTCAGAGGATGGATGGCTTCCCTGAAAATAAGGGGGTTTCTGAGCAGTTACCAGAGCAGAAGTGCTTGACATCCAATTATGAGATTAGCATGGGAATGGTCATCATATATTCCAATCATAATGTTCTTAGCCCTTGTATTATATATATTGCTAATTTATGACTGGAACAACTTGACACAGTGCTGCTGCATCTCAAATTAATCTCCAGGTTCCCAGCTTTCAGACGATGTACACCACTTCTATGTGACATCTACTGCTGACCTGCTATCTCCCCGTGAAGACCCCCTGCACAGCTCTATTGTGGCTCTCCAAGGGTTAATGCTGAATGGTGTCAGTGCTGAAATCAACCCTCATAATCCATTAGGTAACCATAAAGTTCACACACATGTTCTCCTATCCGTGCGCAGGTGTTGCCGTTTTACAGGCGCAACTTTTTACTGCGCCCACTGCACACAGCAGTAAATGTGGGCAGCATCCAAGGACTTTTATTTAATTTTTAATGGCCTCTTTTAACACTTTCCAAGGGCACGTATGGAACAGTTTAACAATCTGAGCTGAAAACACATGACGTACAATTTTCAGAAGGACATAACTTGGTTGTCTAAAAAGTGATTGGCGACGAAATGGTCCAGGTTATCTGACAATAACAGCACACTCCTTCCTGTTTCATTTTTCATCTGTGGTGGCAATATTTCTGAATCCGAGCAGAGGATTTTAGGTATATCAATTTTTTTAATAAGCACATGCATGTAGTACATACAGTATGAAAATGACTGCTGGAAATGAATCAAGCAGTACAAAACAATTAAGAAATAAAACAGTCTTGATAAACATTAACAGTTGCCATAAGAAATACGGCCAACAATAACACTGCAGATCTGATCAAGCTATAAATCAGTGTACAGTGTAGGCAGTGGCTCAACTGGAGTTCAACACAGCTTGAGACAGTTATGAACAAGGTGTAGCAGAATTGCAGATGATGGAAGACTGCAAGCAAAGACGCAGTCTTAAATGCTGCCAGACAGAGAAAATCTTTTTGAACATGAGCTCTCAAAAAGCTTTAGAGAGGAGTGTGTGAAGTGACCAATAACCTAATAAAGGAAAGTCCATTCGCAGAGCTGTTACAACGCTGAAAGCCTTGGAAAACATCAATGACCTGAACTTGTGATGGGAAACTGAAACTCCTTTTAAAAAAAGTGATTATTTTTATTGGTTCACTTACTTTTCAGATTTCTTTTAAGATGCATGAGTGAAAATCAATGTGGTCTTAAATTTGGACCAGTATGGTAATCAATGGATTCTCATCTTGACTTGTCTGAATGTACCAGTGCCCTAAAAAAACAGATCTGGCAGTATTCCTAAATGATGCCAGAACTCAAACAGCCCATTCTAGCCAACTAGTTGTGCCTGCAGATGATGACTCTAATAGTTCATAGACCTCTCAGCCCACCCTGCTGACAGTCTAGCCACCCCACAGCTTCCACGTTGTCAGTGATTAGCACTGGCCATGTTTGTTGCCAGCTTCAACGGCTTGTTACTACGGAGTCCAACAGAGACAGACATCTGGAGCTGGGTCGCCGGGGCAGTATGGGTCAGGATTACGGGGCCAATGGCCTTGACTGTGAACCTCAGAAGGAAGTGTGTATCCGGCTGCAGCGTGACGGTGTTTGAGCGGGAGTCGGCGTAAAGTGGCGATGGCAACATAAGCAATGATGTCTCCTTTCACCACTACTACCCAACCATGAACATAAGGTGAATGCTCGAGGTCCAGCATGTGGAGAATTCTCATTAGTGTGTTCATCAAAACATCACTTGAGCTGAGTGAAGCTAATTGCTACTCAGGCCTTTTAATGGGTGGATAGCATCCTTTGGGTGCGTTTTAGGAGGAGAGATAGAAGTGCAAGCGGGAGCGAGAGCAGCAGAAGAGACAGAGAATGATAATGACAAATTTATAACACCTACTGCAGAGAAGAACTGTACATTAACTGCCCACAAATGGCCCATCCACCATTTACACCTCACCACATAAACTTCAGGCGCCACATTAAGACATCTGAACTGGCTTCGGGGAAGCTATATCTTAAGGTCTCTTCCAGTAAGTCGTGACGTGTTGAAAACAAACACAAACACTTTCTGGAAGGCAAACCTGGAGGATGGTCAAAGGCAGACATTACCCACAAAATTCCACTACAGACACTGAGGAAATGCTCACTGTGAAATCCGTAAAAGCTGTTGCACTGGCCACTGCACCGTGTCTGATGGAGGCTCCCGAGCTCAAATGTTGCCAGGTTTGAATTCCCAATGGCCGACACAGATGCTCTTCCTCGTGTAGTCTATTTAATTAGTGTGAAATTAGAAGGTGCTCATTGAACACAAACCTGAGTAAACACAACAGTGAGTAGTTCTCCAAGTTGGTGTAGATTTTTTTATCATTTCCCCAAAAAACACACCTTAATGATTTAACATTAAGCTGCTATCTTATTAGATTCATAATTACTACTAAATCCCAAATCCATATCAGCATTAAAATCTAATCACTTGTGACTTGGTCCAACGGCTGACTCTCCAGCAGATGGTCTGGAAATCGATTAATGCTTCTTTGAGACATCATACTGACAGAAAATTAACAAAGGTTATGTGAAAACACAACCTCTTTGGCAGAAATAATTAAGTTGTTTTAGTCTGCTCTCAAGTGGATTGGGTAACTTGATCGATATCAGCCCACAGAGCACAAAAAAACCCCAAAACATTTTCTTTGAACATCATCAAGCATTTTCCCAAAAATAAATAATATAATTATAACGGTCGAGTCTTGCATGTGCTCCCACTGAAAAGTATCACCAATATTGTTGTGGTGCAGTGCTGCATAAGCTCAACAGTGACAGCGACACAATGTCGGCCTATATATTGAAATGCAAGAGTTATTGTTCTTGGTGTCATGACATTGATGCCCTATTTTTAAGCGTTTGCTGACTAAAGGTACAGAAAAAAATGGACACTGATGCAGTTTCTACATCATATTCTTTCTCATATGAACATGGCCAAATGTAGATCTGGAGAGACAGCTTTTAGTATTCAGTCATCTCAGTTTGAAAACAGCCAAGTCAAAAAATGATGGAGAATTTGTTTTTTCAGCGCCTTAATCAGTAAAAGTGTCAAGGATCAGGCTGTTCTCGAACACCGTTTGTAGCCAAACCTACGAAAAGTAATGCTCTGTAATTTGTGTATATTCCACAAAATCAATTTGTGTGTAATTCACAAAATCGCAAACCAGGAAGTGTAAAGAGCCATGAACGCCACTTAGGGAGGAGATCAGGTTGAATGGGAGGGACTTTCACCCAGGAGACTTCTTGTCCCGTGTTGAACCACAAGTCAAGGTTGATTTATTGTCACATAAGTTACATACTTCAGTACTGCCACTTCCAGAGTCATTTTAAGCCAAATCACAATCATTTCCTAACTAACCCCTTTCTAATTAATTAGCTCTGCTGCCTAAACCTAACTAAGTCTATCTTTTCCTAAACTAAGTAGATTTGTTTCCTAAACCTACCTAAGTCATTTTCCTAAACCTAACTAAGTAGTTCTGTTGCCCAAACCTGTCAATCGTCATCATAATCATAAACATAAGTAGTTTTGTTGTCTAAAACTAAGTCTATCTTCCAAAACCTAAGTAGTTTTGTTGCCTAAAACTAACTAAGTAAATCTTTTCCTAAACCCATCTAAGTTGTTTTTCTAAACCTAAATAGTTCTGTTGCCTAAACTTAAGTAAGTAGTTTAGTTGCCTAATCCTAAGTAGTTTAGTTACCTAATCCTAACCAAGTCGATCTTTTCCTGAACTTGACTAGGCCAATCTTTTCCTAAACCTAACTACGTAGTTCTGTTGCCTAAACCTGAGTAGTTTAGTTGCCCAAACCTAAGTCAATCTTTTCCTAAACCTAACTAAGTAGTTTTGTGGCCTAAACTTAACCAACTCCATCTTTTTTTAAGCCTGACTAAGTCCATCTTTTCCTAAACCTAAGTGGTTTAGTTGGATGGAAATTTATTTTGAAAACACTATATACATTTAATGAGCAGAAATTGATCTGTGCTGCTGGGCATTCATCAGAAACTGATCAATAAAAAGGAGGAACAACTTTTTCATAAGATATCATGCAACCCACAAGAATACGTTGCAGGGATGCTTTTACATTATAGGTTATTAGTCTTTATATATATTTTGACCACTTCTGGGCATCCCTAAATATGATAATATAAATATTCTTGCAGTTGCTGTTAAAAGAAACACTTTTTTGCAACAGGAATCATGCAAGTAGCATCTGATTAGTATGAGTCCTTAGAGGCACACTCAGTGTACAGAAAACCTAAAGGGGCCAAAAGGATTTGATAAATTACAGGGTTCTTGTCTTAAAAGAGGCCCCATACCACTTCAGTCCTTGTCCTGGGAACACCTATAGTAGTTCTTAATAAATGAACCACTTGCGATGTACTCGAATTGCCTATCCAGACACAAAAGGAGCCTCTGAGGAGGATATACCTCTCTCAACACAGGATAAAACCATCTCTGGTACTTTGCATTCGACATCTGCCGGAGGTCAAACAAGGAGGAAGGTAGGGAGCACGGGGAGTAGAGCGAGGAGGACAGGGACAGGAGAAGGAGGAGAGGAGAGGAGGAGATTAGGCAGCTTAAGGTCTTAAGACTGGAGTCTGAGGAGGTGAGGTCGTCTTAAGAGTTGCAGGGCGAGAGACGGGAGACAGAAAAAAAAAGTGAGTGAGAGAGAGGGGAGGAGAGTGAACAGGAATCCATTACAGCATCCAGTAAGCTCACTCTCTTCCCTCCTGCCTCCTGGACTCAATACCATGTCTTCTGACGCACACACACCTAGACACACTCCCATATTGTAACTTTCCCCGAGGATTCAGTAGACCATTTCTCTGTATTGATTTTGATGGAGACCTGAGCAGCTGCTGAGAAAGACTCACTTTAGTCCAAGTGGACCTAAGCTTTAACACTGAGAGACATGCCGAGCCACGCCGCATGTGTGTCTGCGTGTCAAGAAGAAGAGGAAAGGGAAGAAAAGGAAAAAAAATGAGACTATCAGCGGCTTCTGTCGTATGTGTTGAGCCTGTGTGCTTTACCTCCCGACACACAGCAACAATCGTATTAAAGTAGAAGTGGGACCCGGCAGCAGTGTCTCTGTGTTAAGTGAAGTCGGTGCCATTTAAACAGGCAGATGTGACATTTGATACGGTGGTGGTGGCGGCGGTGGCGTATGTGTGTGTCTTCCCGCACATACAGCAGACAGGAGTATTTGCACATTTACAAATGTGATATTTGAGCTGAGGGTGAGGAATAAAATGGAACCAGTTATAAACACTACAAGTGAAATATTCCTCCATGAAAGCAGCGTAAAAATAACCGCCACACAATCCGGATTCTGTAATAGATTAGTGTCTATTTTGGGATGTTTAAAAGAAGAAGAAACAAAATGACTTTAAGCGATCGAAGAAAGCGGAAAACTCATCCGTCACTTCCCACAGTTGTGATGTGCTTAGACACTTGAGGTTTTAAACTAATGTGCTGGTAAATAATGCAAATGCAGAGCGTGTTCATTGGTTTATGCCCAGAATTTGTGAGCTTAAGTTGAACTCTTTCATGTGTAAAACAAGGCATTTCCAGGGAGGAACTCATTGAGATGCATTAGTGATGGCTGCGGCTCAGGAAGTAGAGCAGTTAGTCCCTTGATCGCAGGGTTGGCGATTCGATCCCCGGCTCCTCCTGTCCACGTGTCGAAGTGTCCTTGAGGTTTTTTTTTCCAAGCTGCTGAAAACAGAAGATAAAATCTGTATGGGTATGCTGGCCCTCATACTTTCCTCCTCCAGGCCCGGCTGAGTCACACAGCACTAACCATGAGGTTTCAACAAATTTGCTGCTTGACAAAACACCACAGCTTACCTTCTCTCCATGGGCAAGGCTGTCTCTTCAACTCATATGCCAAAATGATAGTGTTGGATTCATGTCTGCTTTAACAGATTTCAACTCCCCTGACCTTTTTCTCAAGACTCTACTCTGAGCGTTGTCTCAAACAAACACGGTAGTTTACAGTCAGTTTAAAACAGCCACGTGGAAACAAAAACCAAGATCCTGCTTACTTACTATGATACAAGTCATATTTATTCATCTGCATACATTTGGTTTTGGCATAGGTGAGATTTCAGATTTCATTACGTCACACACACACACACACACACACACACCTGAGTGCCATATGGTGGCACAGTGAAGTCAGTGGTTACAGTGAGTTACATCAGACAGGTAAGCCAAACCAGTGAGCCAGCTGGACTGGAAACAAACACTGACTTCATATTGTGGGACTCTGCCAAATGATAAAGTGAATTATACAACAAGTAATTTCAGCCCAGGAAGTGAATGAATTAAACAGAAGCAGTGGAGACATTCAAACTATGCTCGGTCATGTTTGGCCATATTCATATCCTGCAGGATATTCTGTAGAAAATGTGCAGTACTAAACTTAAATGGGACCTATTATGCTTTTCTACTTTTCCCCTTTCCTTTAGTGTGTTATATACAGGGGTGGAGCAGTCATTTTAGAAATGTGGTCCCCACCTCCAGCCCCCATTCCAGTCTCCATTATATGCCACATCAAAATGTAAAGAATGCAGGACTTCAACTACTAGTGGAGATGAGTATTTTCACATTCTGACATTAGTAGCTGCTGTATCTGAGCTTCACTTTATCCTGACTGACTGATGTTCGCTGAGACTTCACATCACAACACAAAGTTACTGGACTTCTTAACATCACAGCCAGTAACCGCCAGTGTCTGGTTGAAGCTCTGTTTCCGTGCTCAGCATGTACTAGGTTTACTCTGTGCTGGCCTGGTGGGCTGGGCAAATGACTGTGATTGTGGGGGGGGAATCATGTATTCTGTGAAAGTGTGTCACAACACCCCACTCCACATAGGTGCAAAGCCCAGACTTGAACTGTCTAGAGTTGAATTGAAACAAAGTCTGAAAGTTGGGTTGGTTTGACAATCACAACAGGGGGCCAGCTGACCAATCAGAAAAACAGGGGCATTTAAGACAGAGGGTGAAAAATAAAGTGTTTTTTGAACATTAAAGCATGCAAACATGATCTAGTAGAAACCCAAAATACTAGAATGCACCTAAAAATAAGGTCCTCTTTAAAGTCCCAGCTGAAGTCTCTCACATAGAGGCACAGGCATAGAAGAAGAAGGTTTTCTCGGCATACGTCCATAGTGGTACCAGTGTGATTTTTATTTCCAACCCTTGACCTAGCTGAACCTCTCTTCTTTTCTTCTTGCACATTGTAGGACATTTTCCTCTAACCTTTACCACCCTGTCACACTGCAGAGCTTCCATTTGCAAAAGAAAGTGTGCAGTTGTCCCTGTTACACGACTGGCCCGCTTCTAGCTGTGGCAGTAATCCAGTCCAATAAACCTGCAATATGAGGCCATTGTTAAACATGACAAATGGCAAGAAGGGAAGCAGTGGTATTAATATAACATTAAAGACAATATGCTTAACTGAAGTGGAGCTGCCAGCAGCTGGTAGTCATTAGCTGTTTTAATCACTCAAAAAGAGGGTTTGGTAAAAAGGAATTTTGTGTCAGCTTAAAATAATAACACACTCACTCACAATCATTTAATAAACCGGCTCAGTGAGCTTAGAATTGATTTTGTAATCAAATATACCACAAAGTCTGTTTATGTACTGTATGAGCAAACGCATTCTGTAGACCAGCGGCTCTGAAACTATTTTAAACCACGGTATGCCTTCATAGAAATCTGCTCCACTGTGCAGTCTGATTTCAATTCTTGTGGTTTGATCAATGTGCAAAATGTGTTGTGTTCCTGTGACACATAACTGGCTACTGTAAGCTGTGCTGTTGCTAGCTGGGTATAACTGCGTATATAACATTTTTAATACTGTGATTTTGATATGTAGCCTATGGGGCAAATGTGAATGTCACCTTGTTTTTTTAATGTGGTGAAACGTTGTTAGACATGCAAAATAAATGAACTGAGCAAATCTTGCTGCACCTCCTGCCTGTCCTCAAGGTACCAAAGGGGGTCGTAGCACCACTCCACCATCAGCTTGCTCTCATCTCGACTCGTCATAATTAAATACTTGGGCAGAAGCCCCCGGCGTGAAGTATGTTGACACTGAAGGTTCGCATGTGTTTAATATTGTGAAAAGGTCATGTTAATGTTGTACCACTTGGTTAATGTTGTGAAACAGTGGCGGGTAAGTTTAAGCAATAAAACCAATTAGGTCAGAAAAATTATCATGGTTTAGCTTAAAATAAATGTGCTTATAATGTAACCTAAGCTACAAATGTAAAATCATGTGACAGGTTACTTGAAAGCCTGGTGCAGCTCATACAGATGCTGAAGGGCGTGTCGGTATCAAGACGCCCCAAGCCAAAGTCTGTAAAATACTAAAAAACTGTACAAAAAAGACTTAAACTCAGCATACTTTAATAATATTGGAAAAATATAAACAATATTGGCTTGTATCCCCAGAGCTTAAGTCACCAACGTGTCAGCAGCTAGTCGTCCTGTTTACATTCCCCAAAGCATTATGGGAACTGTTGCTCTAAAACTTAATAAAATAACATTAGTATAATCCATTATCAAGTTTTTACATGTTGCTTTATTAATATTTATTTTGATGTTACTATTATTTCTTTGTTATCACTAATTCAGCAACCTCACTTTTATTGAACCTATATGGTCAGGTTTGTGCAACTCAAATGCATGCTAGTTGGAGGAAAAACTGATCAAGAGTTGAAAAAAAAAATCTAAAGAAGCTCCAATCATGAAATGTTGTAATGGCTTGTAAAAATATATTTTATGGAGAGTTGTGGATTGCTGTGGTTTGTACCACTTGATCTGAAAACGCACACCTGACTGGTCACGTTTCAACCAGACGCCTTGAAACAAGTAAGCAAGAGTGATTTGACAAGCGAGGACAGTCATTTCTTTCCGGAGCCATCCTGCATTGATCATGACAGCCAATGGATGTCCACCTTCACCTCTGGGACAACCAATCATATGTTCTCCTCTGAGTCACAAAGGGGGGCCAATGGGCTTCTAAAGAGCCGGGCATCAATAAAGTCATGAGGGGGCCTCTGGGTGAGTGAGCTCAGCTGTGATTAATGAGACGGCCTCTTAATGGCACGCTGGCACATCATTGGCTGAGCATCAGACAGGAAATCACCAATCACAGTGCAGAACTCAGTCTCATCTCCTCCCCTAATAAGACACGGGTGAGTCACAGAGATAGAGTGGGGGAGATAGTGGGAACGAAACTGTGGCTTTTTCAGAGAAATAAGAGGATGAGACGGAAACAATGAGGGCTACGAGTGTGGCATCAAATAATAGTGAGCAATTCAGGAAATAAAACAATTCAAAGGCACACAGGCTGACGAGAGCTCAGCCACACACACACACACACACACACACACACACACACGATGACTGACGGCTGCTGTAGTACTGACTATTCTGAATATACTGTATATGAATATCTGCATTCGTCGGCTTGTATTTCCTTCATAACTCATACTGTCCTGTGTAAATCTATGTGCATGCATGTGTGTATTCCTAGTGAGCTCATATGTGCAGTCTGTGTGTATTTGTGTGTGCATGAATCTACAGTCCGTGTGTTGAGTGTACATACAGTATGTGTGTCTGAAGTCCCAGCGTAACTGGCTGTAGTGTTTATTCCATCTGAAGATGTTTATGCTGCCTGGTTAAAGTTTGATGAGACCTCTGCTAGTAAATGAACCCAGTTAGGAATTTGGAAAGCGACGCATTGCGGAAAATACAGTGTGTTTGTGTGCAAGAGAGTGTGTCTGTCATGTTGTCAAAACGTGCTAGTGCTGAATAAGTGCAGGCGTGATACAAACCGCCATCGTAGCACGAGCCGACGCAACTGTCTGGCATCTGTGTGTATTCGCTTCCTACTGTACATGATGTGTGTTTGTGCGTGTGTCCATGGCGGAAATGAGAGCACATGAGATTGGCATGTAATTATCAGAGTGTCAGCTCAGTGATACTTGGCTGGGTTATTCATCCTCCTGACTGTCATCACTCCACACCCTCTTGGACTCCACTATCCTTAGTGTGAGAAGTGTGTGTGTGTGTGTGTGTGTGTGTGTGTGTGTGTGCGTGATACATGCCTCCACTCTAAAATTTGAAGTGAGATAGAAAAGGTGCAGAAATCATATAAAAAAAGAGAAACCATCATGGGTGAAATCCAGCATTACTTCAAAGCTGTCTGCGTCCTCCACGCTGGGGTCAAAACTCACATTTGCTGTAGTTGCTCTTAACTCATATTAGGACTTAAGTCTGTGAAGTCACATCACACTGAATAAGGAATGATGAAAAATCCTGAGGCGAAAAAATACAGATCAATTACAGTTACAGAGAAGCATGGAGTTATGTTTCTTTCTGATAGAAAGCCCATATTTTTCCTACATTCCACTTATATTTGCTGAAAACTGATGATGTGGAATTATGAAGGTAAAAAAGGTCATGAAGCTCTAATTTGCATATAAAGGTGAGGATAAACACAGATTTCATGCATCCATGTAAACTTCTTATAACCTACATTTATTTATGGAATATATTGTCCTTGACTCTAGTCATCTTCATGTTCAAGCTTAAGTTAATCCTTTATATGATGACAACTTAAGATAATACAAAAACACACATACATGACCACATACTAAAAACACAGGAGTAAAAAATGTTTGTTATTATCAGTGTTTTAAGTTCACAGGTTAAAGGCAGGGTGGGTGATCTGGAGAGACTGGAAAGAACATGCTAGATTTTAAAAAATGATCCAACCGATAAAAGCCGAGTGTTGTCAACAATTTTCCAATGAACGCAGTGATCAACGTCAGCTCCAAAAGTTACTAAATCTATCAAGAAACTACTAACTATTTAATCGAAAATCAATTGCACATTTTTTATCTGTTCAAAATGCATCTTAATAGGGAGATTTGTCATGTATATAATAACTTATCAACATGGAAGCATGCAAATAAGCTTGCAATATGTATGTATATATATTATTGGAAATCTTTTAACAAATATTGTCCAGAAACCCTCACAGGTACTGCATTTAGAATAAAAGATACGCTCAAATCATGATTATTACAAAGTGCTGACTTGACTATGACTTGCCCCAAACTGTATGTGATTATCATAAAGTGGACATGTCTGTAAAGGAGAGACTCGTGGGTACCCAGAGAACCCATTTATATTCACGTATCTGGAGGTCAGAGGTCCAGGGACCCCTTGGCCGTTCCACTTTTTTCTCACCAAAGTTTAACATAAGTTTGGAGTGTTATTAGTAGTAGTAGTAGTAATAGTAGTAGTAGTATGATATAGTTGGTACCAATGGATTCCTTTGTTTTTTCTGGTTTCACATGATGAAGAATCTTCTCTCGAGCTACCTCCGACCTCTATAAAGAAAGCGACCAGCCCCGACGGCCGCATGCTGGATTTTGAAGAGGTTGATTAAAAATTGTAAGCTGCGTTAATGCTTTAAAGAAATTAGTGGTTTTGGCATGAATTTGTGTTAATGTGTTATTACCATGTTAGCCAGCCCTATTGCAATCATAAACATACATACACACAAACATATAATAATGACCATGAGTGGTGAACAACTCATTTGATTTACTGTCGGGATGTAATGGGAATTTCAACTAATATAACAAAAAAATATTCCTAAATTTATACTGACTCTACCTTTAAGACCATCCCATCAATCATAAAACTAAAGTGGATGAAACTGGACGTAACCCAAAGCTCCCAACATTTTAGATAAATGAAACCAAAATGGCTGCCAGAATGAAAACCACCTTATTAGTAGTTTGATGCAGCGCTTCTTCTTCCAAGAGCTCCTATTATTACTGCTCCCTTCCTAAGAGCAATCATTACTGCTGTTATAATCAGGTCAAAAGGACGTGCAGTCAAATTCAATGGCACTCTGTTAGTGATGTGGTTTCATTGGTGAGGTTCTGCGTCCAAAGTATACATTTAACTCAATTTATAAATGCTTTAAGTGCACTCTCAGAGGACACACGGCGCTGCTATTCCCTCTCATCTCATTCTCAATCTCATTGTCATGGATTCAGTATGGAAGTATGATTCAAAAAGATAGGATTTCTGCTTTGTGTCTGATGTCTGAGCCAAAAAAGCCTTGCGCTCTTAGAGTGATATTTAATTTATGTCTGATTGTTGAAGACTTTACTTTTAGCATGTTAATGTGCTGAATCTACCAATAATCTTTACCACACGGTAAAAAAAAAAAAAAAAATCTGAATATTTTCTTGTCAGTCATAAAGACTGAATGTTGCTGAGAACGTTTGAGCCTGCAGTCTTTCTAGTAATAAAAAATGGTGCCATCCAAGCTATGCAAAGCGCCAGTCAGCAACTCAACTGTCTCTAATTGTCAAAATCAAGAATGCAAGAATGTCACAGAGCCGTATTAATAATTACGTTATCGGGGAAACATTAGATGGAATTAGCTCTTCTAGTTGCTGACAGATGTGCAATAATGACAAAGTAATCACAATGAGCGTGACTGCTGAGTCGTGCATTTAACCACAAGACTGCAGCAGGAAAAGAAGAAAGGTCGTTTGCTGCTATTTATGTCGCATCTGCATCATTAACGTTTTGTTTTCTACAAACAGTTATTAATTGCTCATAAAGACTGTAACACACATAAGTAGAAGAATAAAAGTCAAGTGCTCGCCGAAAACCATCGCCGCGGCTCGTTGTTATGTACCTTTCATGTACCAGACAATCAACCAGCTTGTGCGCTATCAGGCTTTGTGAACCATGAAGAAGAAGTAATTACATAAAGCTAAATGGAATCAGATCTTTACTGTCGACTCCGAAGCATCCCCGTGGTCACATTGGAAAGACGGATGTGTTTATTGATGTGTCAAACAAGTTGTTATTAGATCCGTGGGAGCCCCATCAGGCATCATGAAGAATAAATACCGAGCAATTAGGCAGAGATGAAACAAACAGCAACATACAATATCTAGGACTTCACAGCAGCAGTTTGTCCTTTAGTAAAGTGCTAACATCACGCTTTGTGAACAATTAAGTATAATTAATCTGTTCTTTTATGCAAACTTCAGCAGCATTTTTGCTGAATATCTTCATTTGCATATATGGAAAAAAAAAAACTTCAATTTCATCAACAAAAATGGTTCAAGAACAATAGTGAACAATTAGGCAAAATGAAAAGCAATCAGCTTTCTTTCTTATACATCATCATTTTTGGGAGCTGATGTATTAACTGGTGTTTCAAACGTCTATTAGTCACACAAAGCAAGATTGCCATCACGCTTGATGAACAGTAAAGCACAGCTAAGCAGAAACGCAGCAAAGGAAGGAGTCAGTTATTTTACTTTATGCTCCTGCAGCTCAACAAGCCTTCGGCTGGGATTCTCTATTTCAAATATGCCAATTGAGATAAATGAAACAAACATAGAGGCAGCTGCTGGTGTGACAAGTTTCTCAAAATGCACTTGAGCAAGATTTACTCCCCATTCAAAACTTTGTAAAACAGCTGGTGAAAAAAATAACTTCTAAGAGGTGGTTAATCTGCATTTCCTCAAAAAAGTTGTTGACAATCCATCATGTGAAACTATGATTTGACAGCAGGATAGAACTGGTGGAGGGAAGGAATTTGTTCTGGTTAAAAAATACATGCACAAATGATCCGAATTTGTTTTATTGCCTGACCTTTTTGTTGGTAATTTTTCTCACATTTTCATATTCAACTATTTGCTTCGTGTCCAGAGCATCTCTCTTTTGCCACGCAACAACATGGTTTAGCTGTATTGTTGTTGGAAACAGTTAACACACCATATAGTGCCAGAATCAGGTTGTGATAACAAAAAGGAAGAAAAAAAGGTGTGAAAATTCATCATAAAGAACATTGTAAGAATTGTGAGCCTGAGAGGAAACCGAGGGCAATTAAAATCAGGAGGGTTGGCAAGTATGCTAATATGTCATAACAATTCACCTTGAACTTCGACCCTCTTGATCATATATCCGGTGGCATCTGTCATATGAAGTCAATGAGCTGTCATTAGGCTTTCTGTGCTCTCTTGGTGCTGTGCAAAGGATTGTGGGTCATATTAGCCAGAAAAGCATGCTGGCGTCCAAACTGGATGCAGTAGGACATCATAGCTGAATATAAAATAAGGCAACTTATTTACAGGATGATCCAAGCTGAGCTCCTAATACATTAACGATCCTGCTAATTAAGAATGAAAAAAGCTTCTCCTCCTTTTCATTCAGTGGATGAACGTGCAAAGATGGACATTTTACTGTGACATTGATTTTTGAATCTGCGAACAGGCAGCCTTATTGCTTCATTTATACCAGAAACAAACTTGAGGTGTTTTCTCTAAATGTGATCATTGATCTTGTCAATGAAAGCACAGGAGGAAGGCGCACTATAGGAAAGGTGTTCATTTTGAGAAAACTAGACAATTATCTCTGCTGTAGCAATGCTAATGCTTTCAAAAGAAGCTACACACCGTCTTCTCAGTGGTCTCGTTTGTTTGGAGTAATTATACCAAGGTATCACAGTTAATTAGGCAATGTGATATTCAGAAAATCTGGTGAATGCTCCCCGCGGTGCTAAATTTCTGGCATCCACAATACATTACTGCTGATTTGCCTCCGTCTCCCAGGGTGCTGAAGCATCCTGCAGACATGACAGACGATGTCTGCTGCACATTACATGCAATACATTACAAATTCACTAAGTAAACTCAGAGGGAATTGACACATAATGGGCAGTAACAATTCTCAGCAGCAGCATTATGAATATATACCCTGCACCTTCCTCCGACAGCACTCTCTTATTGCTCTTATGAAGGCCAGTGAGTGGGACCGAGTAAATAAGAAATATATACTGTAACTCCTGTATCACTCTCTCTCACACACACTGTACACAACACTGTATATCCACATAAACCATATGATACGTGGATATAGGATGGCAGCCCTATAAGTTCTTTTAGTGGTCTTAGAGGACATACTTTACTCTGTGGCTACTTCAGTATAAAGACCTCAGAGAGGGAAGAAGCCAGTAAACCCAGCAAATATTTGTTGTTGCTGTTTTCATTTCTAAATTATTGTCAGTCAGCCTTAAAGTACAGCAACAAAATGAGAGCAAGCTTTTATTTGTTTCTGCTCCAAGAGTCATGGTCGAGGGTTTTCATAGTAATAGAGTTTTTTTGCCAATATGTATTGAATGGATACAGGAGAGTGTTAGTGTTTGAGGAATATCAGAACCATGCTGATGGACATTCAGAGCTTAAATAATGTCAACAATATATTACTTTATTTGTGTTGCATTGTTCATTTTTTAGGGGGAGCATTTTCCCCTTTTTTAGATAGTTGGTAAAGAAGATGCAGAGTTGAAACAGGGGGAGCTGGAGTTGAATCAAACCTACATTGCTGTTTAGGAGATGTTCTGGGTGGGATTAGGTGATTAGGAGATTTAGGAGATGGGGGCGGCAGTAGCTCAGTCCGTAAGGACTTGGGTTAGGACGCGGAGGACGCCGGTTCAAGTCCCCCATGGAACAAGACCAACTGGTTGCTGGAGAGGTGCCAGTTTACCTCTTGGGCACTGCCGAGGTGCCCCTGAGCAAGGCACCGAACCCCCAACTGCTCTGGGTGCTTGTCAGGAGCAGTCCCCTCACTCTGACATCTCTCCATTGATGCATGTGTGTGTACTGTGTGAAAACTGAATTTCCCCACTGTGGGACTAATAAAGGAATATCTTCTTCTTCTTCTTCTTCTAACATGTTGTTGAGATCATAATGAAAGCTGAGTTCAAAGATGGGTGTGGTCCAAACAACGGCACAGGAAGTAGTGGGGTAGGAAGTCGAGAAGGGGTCCCAGCTGCTGTGATCCCATCGCAAGATGGTCTTTAATTTTAGCTATATATTTGTTAACATGTTGGCAAACTGCCACCATTCAAAGTATGCCGAATTAGCTATTAGCAGCTCCTGTTTGCAATGCATCGATGGGTGCACTGACAACTATCACTGGGTTACTCTGATACTGAAGAAAAACTAAAAATGTGATGATTCTGAGGCAAGTTCTGGAGTAGGAGCGTCCTTTTGGGGTGTAAATTACACCTAAATCAGCATTGGGAAGAACTGAAGCAAATATGAAAAAAAAAGTTAGATCAGAGCCGAGCTGAAAAATATATTTTTCAGAAACATCTTGTAGTTACTGTTTAGCTGTAAAATGAGAAAGATTATGACCTGGCAGCCATGTTGAGATCAGGTGAGGAAATACCAAGCACGGAGCAAGCTTTCGCATCTCTACTGTCATGGGCTAGATTGTTTAAAGCCTGAAAACAGAGACGTGAGGAGGTGCAGAGGTCTGGTTTTCTCTCAGGACACTTAAAATACAATATGCTGAAAGGTTATTATGGAGTTTTTGCCCAGTGATGCCAACAACATTCTGCCTATTGCAGGTTTAATCTAAAAATACCAGTAGCCGGTCATGTCTGTGTGCTCAGATTTGATTGAGTTACAGCTCCGAGAGTGAGCTCTATTTTTGACTCAAACTGTGCAATTTTACCTCATGCAGTATCTGTGTCTCACGTCTCTCCCCCTTCGCCTCCCCTTCAACTCTCCCCTGCCACAGTGGGGAGGTGCACCCCACAGAGTGAAAACCTGGTTTAAGCTCTGCAAAAATATTTCTGCGAATTTTATTTTACATCCATGTGGAATGAATGACTGCACGCATACAAATAAGAAAAAATCATGTAGGTTAGATTCACAGTCTGGGTGCAAAATAAATCCCTCTTCAGTCTCTTCTCACCCTCTCATCGCCTCTCCCTTCCCATTCCTTCTCCCCCTCCCTCTAATCTCATCTCCTCCTCCCATCTCCTGTCTTTGTCCCTTCATCACTTGTTCTCCTCATTTACTTTAATTAAAGGACAGTGAAAAAAGGTAAAATCCTGGATGGCCTTTGATGCACTTGACCAGGTCTGTCTTCTCCCTCACAAAGTAAAAATGAAAGGCAGTGAGAACGAGAAGGGGGTGGAGGTTATTACTTGTCCACGACTCTCTTCAGAGACGAGGAGTTACGAGCTCTGCCAGCCTCAGACCGTCCTGCTGCCTCTTCCTTTCTCCTGCTCCATTCTTGCTCTTGTGCAGCAACCCGCTCATCCAGGCTGTATAATCGATAGAGGAGTTCTTACTGGGGATCTCATTGACGTACACTTCGCTCATCAATAGAAACAATGATCACAGGAGAGAGGGACGGTGGAGGGAGAAAAACTGAGACTGTCTCTACAATCTTCATGTTTTTCTTCTACTTGGTGTTGAATAATAGCTTACATATAGCTAACTGCCTGCACTGCCCTGAGTTACATTTAAATTCACCATTAACTGACAGCGATACTGCACCAAGGCCAAGCCACGACAGAAGTTTCCAATTGGCTGCAACGGTCAGAAGAGGCAAATATAGTACACTCATTATGTGTCTCTGACACTGGACTAATGGAGATGATGTCGAAAGATGACGGCCAAAGAGCCCAGTAACATTAAGTCAGTGATAGAAATCAAATGGATAGAAATGTTTTATAATCCTAATTAAGCAGATTGATAGCTCTACCACTTACATTATAGCCCCTATCCTGGCAGGCAGTGTGGGCCTTAAAGGGACATTACATTTACATTTCACAGTTGCATTTTAAAAAAAAAAAGAAGTGATTTCTTGACCTTGGGGCCGGCCGATAAGGCTGCCCTTGGGTGCTCAGGGTGCACATTTGTAAAGGCAAAGGTGCATTTCAATTGCTCACCCGATCAATACCTGAATGAGCTGAATTAGTTCACCAGTGGAGAGGAGCTGGACTGCATGGTTGGACTAAACATTCATACTAAAGCATAAGAAGAAGAAGAAGATATTCCTTTATTAGTCCCACAGTGGGGAAATTCAGTTTTACACTCTGTTGTTCACACAGTACATATACATGTCAATGGAGAGATGTCAGAGTGAGGGGGCTGCTCCTTACAAGCACCCAGATCAGTTGGGGGTTTGGTGCCTTGCTCAGGGGCACCTCGGCAGTGCCCAAGAGGTAAATGGCACTCTCCAGCAACCAGTTGGTCTTGGTCCATGGGGGACTTGAACCGGCGTCCTCCACGTCCTAACCCAAGTCCTTACGGACTGAGCTACTGCCGCCCCCATACAGCTGTGATCAGATGCTGCTTGTATTCAGGACAAAGACACTGGTGACTGTATTTGTATACTTTGGCTTCAAATTAATTTACGATCCAACAAATGTTTCTGAATCGACCACAGCTTTGAATACGACCAGACAAGTTTGCCACTGCAGTTGATCGGTTTATTGGCCCATTACAGTCTAATATCTAAGAATCTTGGTATCATCTCTGGCCTGATGAAAGGGGAAGACTGAGGGCCTTTTCGGTCTGAGCCCCAACCCTCTGGAATCACCTCCCCCAGTCTATGAGAGCTGCTGCATCTCTGGACGGCTTTAAGCAGCTTCTAACAACCCATCTCTACAGGCCTTTTTATCCGCCGCATTCAAATATGTGTTTGTTTTTTTTAGTTTGGTCTCTCATTGTTTGTGTTTCATATTCTAATAATTCTTTGGTTTCTGTCATTGTTCAATGTTTTATCTGTGTGTGAAGCACTTTGTAACAGTCTGTTTTAAAAGGTGCTATATAAATAAAGCTTTACTTACTTACTTAATCACATTATGTCCAAACGTGACACTTCTTGGCATCAATCAAGACAAACACGTTCAGATCGGTTAAAGAGGCGGCACGTTTAAGCTGATACAATTCATAACCCCAAAATATTAAGGTATGATTGGCTGTTGGCCATGTTTGAGATTACATCATCAATCCAGTTCATATTTTAAAGGGACTATTATGCTTTTGTGTTTCCTTTAGTGTGATATATAGTTTTTTGTGCATGTAAAAGGTCTGCAAAGTAACAAAGCCCAGGCAAACGGGAGTCTCTTTTGAGCTGCTATGAAAAAATAAAGGGTTTTTGAACATTAAAGCATGTACACATGTTCTAATAGAAACCCAAAATACACATATGAACTTCAAAATTAGGATAATAACTCCTTGTTAAAATCCAAACCATTTTTTACGAGTAAATTAGAGACAAAAATACAGCAAATGCAGCTATTGTGACGTTCCTTATTATTGTTAGACGAGAATTTTAAAACATTAAGCTGTCAGTCCTCCAGTAGGCTTTCATAATAACAAAGCTATTTTCACTGTTACTTCGGTGTCATTCTCTTTGTGTGCTTTTGAGTATTGGGGAACTCAAAATAAACTCAACATCTACTAAGAGGCAAAAAAAACCAAAAACAAAGAAACTGCTGTGAGTCAAATACACAGTCTTGATTTGATGTTTGACAACCAGAGAGAATGAAGTAGGAAGAAACCCATAATTAATGTTTATGATGGGGAGTTCAAATCCCCAAACCGGTGAGGAAATCTTTAACTCAGCAACATGAGACGCTCCTTCCGGAGTTAATGACTGCTGCGTTGCTGCTGAACAAGTCAGTAGCCCTGAACTTCTCCCAGTGGAGCTGCTATCGTCGGCGGCGTATAACGTGTGTGCATTCAGCTTTATTTTGATCCACTAAAGGAAGTGTCTAACATAGAGAGGAAATGGGGGCGAACAGACATCATCTCACCCATTGCTCGAGAAAATGAGAAATAATTATTAGTGCCTCTTAGGTGATGAAATCCATAAAAGCGCATACAGAGGAAAAGATAAACAGCCGTGACTAAAGTAGAGACCTGTGCTCAAAATGTGCTGGCTGTCGTTGTACATTTGTCTTTTACTTGTTATGTTTTGTGCAGTTCTGCAGGTCAGAATAAAAGCTATGATACATGTATTGTAATTTTTGGCAAGAAACAAACTCATATAATAATTAGCAAGTAACCCTTATGAAATTTCTTTGGAAATACTGCCAAGTTACCCCAATATTTACCTCACAGCTGATCAAAAATGATTTTGTTTGGCTGGGACTTAACTCTGGATTTCTATTATTATCATTATTACTGTATAACTATTATAAACATTATTTAATAATTACATTCCACTATTTCCCAGTAAGCAGTAATAAATAGCTGGTCATTTAATACATGTCCAGGAAAATAACACAAAGTTAATTGATTTGCTTTATTTCCATGTCTGCTGATTAAAAGATAATAATTATCATTCTTTGGAATCTTAAAAATCTCCCTGAATCCTGGCATCAGCTACCAGGCTTCGTTTGTGTAGACAATAAGTCACAACGGTGAGATTTATGTTGTATCCGATGAAGAGCAGCTGCTTCTCAAGCCTAAGGGCCCTACTTTAACCATTACATGCTATTTGAGCATATAATTATTAAATTTTGAGGTAAATATTGAGGTAATTTGGCAGTAATTCCAAAGAAATTTCAAGCCGCTTACTTGCTGATTATCACCTAGTTACCATGAAATCTGGGGACCTGTGAAATTATCTAAACTTCCAATTTGTGTTATATTTTCAAATACTTAGAGCAGATTTCCACACACACACACACACACACACACACACACACACACACATTCACAGCTCCGCATGTTTGCTTAACCAATAGCACTTTCCCCGTCTGGTGTACAGAGAGCGATAGGAAACTTACATCAATACTCACAGTCAAGGTGCTGAGCGCCACATCACACACACACACACACACACACACACACACACACACACACACACACACACAACTGTGTACAGTGTCACGAGGTGTCACCAGCAGACTGTAAATGATAGTCTGTAGATGAAACTGTTTCCAAACAAAAACTGCACGGTGCTGAGTGTGTGTGTGTGTGTGTGTGTGTGTGTGTGTGTGTGTGTGTGTGTGTGTGTGTGTGTGTGTGTGTGTTTGTGTACTGTACGTCTGAATACCCTGTAGAGGCTGAGGCATTTGCCCAGTCCACTGCTCTTTCTTCCAGTCTGGCAGGCAGACAAGAGGAAGTGAAGAGATAAGTTGAAAGGAGAAGTTGCTGGAGTCGGTGTACGGCCGGATATGGTCTGATTGAGATAGACACTGACTGATTGCTACTTGGACCGTGCTTACATCATCAAGTCGGTCTCTGTCTCCACCTGGTCCGGGGGTCAATTCAATCAATTTAAAATGAAAGTCAATTTAAAGTGCAACCAGGAACTGATTACATCCATAAATAGTGTGCATTTGTACCATATTGTTTCTGGGGATGACACCTGGAAAACTCTGAATTATGAAGTCCTTGTTGCATGTTTCAACCACAAGATGCAAATTCCTCTTTCAGAGCACAGTGAGGTTTATTAAGGGTCTGAACGTTGGAAACAGCAGCTTGACAAAGAAACTCTCAACACAAAGTTGACGTGTTGTTTCCAAAGCATTCAACCACAGATTTTGATGCTTTTATAAGACGAAGATTAGCTGTAAATTGAGAAAGTTTGTGCCCCGGCAGCCATGTTTAGATCCATTGAGAAAATACCAAGAGCCGCTCACCAGCCAAAGTAAACTTTCTCATTTTACAGCTAAACAGTAACTACAAGATGTTTCTGAGACCGTTAATGGAGACAAATAATCATTACAGTGATAGAATATTGATTCATATTTGATCAGCGCTGCCTAGTTTGACTGTTTCATTGAAGTTCACGAGTGATTGACAGCTGTCTCCATTGAATGAGCAGCCAATAGGAATGCTGTCTCCCTGAAATGACCTGCGATTGGTCAAAGTTTCCCATCACAGGCTAGATTTTCCAAAGACTGAAAGCAGAGCCACGAGGAGCTGCAGAGGTCAACACTTGAATTACAATATGCTGAAAGGTTATTATGGGATTTTTGCCCAATGATGCCAAAAACATTCTGCCTACTGCAGGTTTAATGACTGTTTGTTGAATAATTTAAGTGAGCAATTTCAGCTGAAGTTACCATCGGATGCTGTTTGTTGTGTCAGTTAAAAGTAACTGGGACAATAATGATGTCCCACAAACAGCATTGTTAATAAGCTTATATACTTTACAGTAAAATATCTAATTATTATAGGAGTTCTTGTATTCAGTAACATCATTTCATCCAGAGAGCCACGTCTCTTCATGTCCTTCATGTTCAGACTGTTAAAGCCCAGTTTTTCAGCTGAATTCACAAACATTTTTGTTGCCTTATTTTGATTGTGCAACAGGGAAATAGAGCAGCGTGCCGCCTCTGTGAAAATAAGGAACATGGAGCATCTTGTGAAGTTATACTTAGTATAGTATAGTATAGGTTTCACAAATAACCAAATACTTGTTTTGGCACATTAGCACCACATTATGATCAGTATCAGGACCTCAAAAAGACTGTGTAAGAAACTGGGTTTATTTTGGAGAAAAAAACACACGGACTTGGAGGAAACTGCCTCTTTTGTGGAGGAGGAACTTTGCTTGTAAAGTACTGACTTTATTCTTGTAATATGACTTTTTATCTCATGAATTTCAGACATTATTCTTGTAATATTACAAGTTTTTTATTTGAAATAGTATGACTTTAACCTCACTGAATTCCAACTTTTTTCTCGTAATATCATTTTATTAGGTTAGTTATTAGGCAGTTGTCTAGGATTACTCCTTGTTTTAAAGAAGCTCTGAATCAAGTAGAGATTGATACCAGTGTTAAATTTTAAACTTCTGAGGTCAGGCACTTTAAAATGTAAAATAAAAGCCATTTAGGGACTCCTAATATCTAATGTTGGCCACAGAGCAGCACAAAGTCAGTAGCATTTTATTTTACACAGTTATCTCTGGAGTGTATTTCTGAATTGACGAGATTAATATCACAGAGACTGGAGACTAACTCACTGCAGGATAGAGAGTATGTAGTGTTAAGATGGAAAATAAAGAAACTAAATGTGACAACGGCTATGAGAGATGTGAATGACAGTGTGTGTAAGATGAGTATTGACAGAACAGGCAACCCTGTGGTGTGTTACCAGCCAAACCGGGGGAGAATACCATGATGAGTAACTGCGCCCACGGGTGCTGTGTGCTTAGAGAGGGCTGAAAAGCTACAATCTGTACATACAATTTCAGAAACCCACATGTGCACATACAAACAAACCTAGAAGCACATCATACAAACACATGGATATCCTTCTGTATCAGTGAATCCAATAATATCAGCTACGCTGATGTATTGTTCATTCTCTGTTCTTCACAACCATAAGTGAACATTTTGCCTCACCAATCTCAAATTTACATATTGTAAACATCCCTTTCTCTTTCAATATTTCCATAAATTTCCCCAAAAATCTCAATCTAAAAATATCCTTCTGTTTTGAGCCAGAACTGGTGTAGGATGACTGGTCCTCTCGGTGCAGCATCTTTCCATTATTGGGAAGCACCTGGTGAGTCTGGGAGTTGGGTGTACTGGCCATGATGTGTTTCTAGTCTTTGGTTTGTTTTGAATGAATAGTTCAGCAGCAGCGCTCAACATGGCTAAACAGACAGAGAAGAAGACGAAGAAGAAGTAGAAGGCCATGGTCAGCAACTTAAATCCTTCTCAAATACCAACACTTCACAGCTGCCGGTGTTCAATACCATCACATAAAGTACCTTATGAGACGCACCAGGCTTTCCATTAACTACAATATAAACCCATCTGTGGCCACAGAAAACACTCAGAGAAAGTGCGCTGAGAATGTGCTGATATAGTTTAAAGAGTGAAAAGACCAACATGTTTTCATGCCAACTGGTCACATAGTGACACTTTGTCAAAGCCCTTGGGGTCACTTTTCGGTCACAGTAAATGTGAGTTTAATGTTGTGAATTAGGCAACAAAACCATCATAGTTGGACTTAAAAGTACTGTTTATGTTTGTCGTAGTGACGTAAAAGTGAAACTTAAACCTGTAATAGGCAGTATATCTTTGGCATCATTGGACAATAATTCCCTCATAATCTTTCAGCATATTGTAATTCAAGTGTTCTGAGAGAAAACTAGATTTTGGCCAATCACAGGTCATTTCAGAGAGAGAGCGTTTGGTTACTGCAATGACTATTTCTCTCCTACTGTTTACTGTTTAGCTGTAAAATGAGAAAGTTTACTCCAGCTGGTGTGCGGTGCTTGATATTTCCTCAATGAATCTCAACATGGCTACCGGGTCACAAACTTTCTCATTTTACAGCTAATCTTATAAAAGCATCATAATCTGTGGTTGAATGCCAACAGATTGAGTGTCTTTGCCAAGCTGCTGTTTCCAACGTTCAGACTCTTATTGAACCTCACTGTGTTCTGAAAGAGAAATTCTCTGTATACTGTAGTATGTAGTACTATACATCGGACTTCACATCACCTGTGACGTCAGACTTTGAGCAAAGCAACTAATAGGAAAAACAGAGTAAAAGTAATAAGCATAATGGACACATAACAGCAGTGAAAGAGTAGCAGCACAACAGAAAATAATCAAATGCCAGCGAGAAGAGGTGAATCCTCAGCAGTGACTTAAATGATTCTGTGGTCTGAGCTGTTTTAATATGAAGAGTTAAGCTGTTTCAGAGATTAGGGGCAGGAACCATAATGGCTTGGTCACCTTTGTTTTTGAGTCTAGTTCTGAGGACATCCAGGAGCATCTGATTGGTGTCCTGTGTTCATTTTTACTGTAGTTGTAAGCCCAGCCATGTAGTTTTCCGAGTTCATCAGACATCTCAGCACTGAAAATGTGATTTGATAGACGGGTGATGGAAATTGCAAAACTTGACAACCTGTGCCTCCTCACAGTTCCCTTTCTTCCTTTTTATTTCTCTCTTCTTAGTCCTCCTCTCTCTCCAGAAGAACATATGTGTGTGTGAAAGAGTGCGTGGGAGGAGGGCCTTGCTACTATTTTCACAGGGAGATGGCGAGAGGGACTGTAAACCAGGCCAGAGAGTGGGAGGGATGGAGAGATGGAAGATGGAGATAGTAATGGAGGGACAGAGGGAGCTTTACAAGTAGGGAAACTGCAACGCAGGGAGCTAAGAAACAGCGTTTGGTGATCAATTTTAATTTAGCCAAGCTTTACTGCACGCTTCCCCTGATCCCCAACTTCTATGAAGTGTGCCTGCCGCAGAGTGACTACTTCCTTCCAGTATAGAGGGATGTTGTTTTAAGGAGAGGAGGATTCGCTCTATCATTCATTACCCCTGAAATAGCACCCTGCTGACATCGTTGAGCCCATTTTCACAAACAAATTGATCCCTTTTGTCATCAAATGCTTGAAAATTAGTTTGACAATGTGAACTGGCTTCCATTTTCCGTGACAAAACAGGACATGGCTCGGGCCGCGTGTGATAAGCTGCAGCGACCAGAAACAAAAGCATGCTGACACGCAGATTGTACTGCTAATTAAAAAGAAAGCATTTCATTATAAATGTACTCACCTCCTCCTGAACTACAGCTGAAGGAGTCTGAATTAATGTGTCTTCTAGAGCGGCTTCTCGTAGCCGAAGACCTTAGTCAGCAGCCGAGTTACACCGTTCCCTCGTGTTCCTTTTTTACACCCTAGACTCAGCTGTCTTAATCAGGTGAAGGCCAGAGAGGGATGCAACATCTGCCATGTCAACTTACACTCCCTAATGAACGTCAAGTTGGACCACATTCCGGTGTCAGTGCAAAGTAGTTCACCACATCAAAATGAATAATATCTTTCTTAGCATTTGGTTTTTAACATGCGTGTCCTACTTTGGAATTAGCAGTGAGACACAGATTCTCAGTATGAGGCCCAGGTTGATCTAGAAACGGTCCAATCACATCTACCTGTGCTGCTGAGGAAACTTTTTAAACTGGCTGCCTAAACGGCTGCCATGTAGACCCAAATACAGATCTGTTCCAGGAGTGAGAAAGCCTCATAAAAAATCACAACGGCATGTGTAATTGCACAAATTGCTGAACATCCAGCCTTGCTCACGCCTTTCGTTAAATTTGTATAGACAGGGATGATAATATCAGATCATATTTCTCATAAATCTTAGACCAATATAGGTTAAAGATCACCAGTGCAGTCATGACTGAAACAAGACAGAGAGCAATGTGGTACTTTTTAAAGAGCACAACAAAACAACAACAACAACAAAAAAACCCACTATAGAGGAGTGCTTTGGTGGATATCAGGTATAAGGTAACGTGATCTCATCCTGCTTATCATGTTTTGCCTCTTGGGCAGAACCAGCCTTTTACATACTACCTTGAAGCAGAAAGTTTGTAGGTGGTAAACGGTGTGAAGCGGTGGCGGTTAGGTTTAATAATATGTCTTGGTTCAGGTCAGAAAAACAAATATGTATGCTTGTAATGTAATGTAACTTCATGTGACTCAGCAGCCTAGCGTCACGTGATGCAACATTAACAGTAAAAATCAATAAGCTTCTAAATACTACGTCTGTTGCTGTGAGCGTCTAATAGTGACAAGATGGGTTTACATTGGAGTTAGTTGAAAGCTTGGTGCATCTCATTCAGATGCTAAAACGGTGCCTCATATGTTAGTATTAAGACGCCAAGGGCAGCAGCGTAACATAATTGTGATTGGCCCTTTTTTTTTTTCTTTCTCGCCTCAAAAACAAGTGCACACTGCAAAGCAGACAACTGCTATACCACCATGAAGAGGCCCACCATGCTCCTCCCATCCTGCAAACCAGCCTTAGATCAGCACCACGGACAGCAGCCGGAGCATCAAATTTATCAATGCAGCAGCCTGGACCCAGCGGTCGAATGTTCTCACAGGAGGTGCACATTTTCCAGCATATCAGACATAACAATTACAGTGCTATATATTTAAATCCCTCATCCCACTCCATAATAAAAAGACACCAGTACTAACCCATTAGAAGTTTATCCTACAGGTCTCGAGCTCCACAAAGTCATTACCAGCACTGCTTGAAAACCATGTCCTTTCTTATTGGAATATGCTGGCCATGAGCGATGCTGTGCGACGCGGCACGCTGTTTTGAGCTGAAATTTTGTCAGACGCCCTGCTGCTTCTACTCATTCCTGTTGTTCACCTTGAAATCGCTTCAATGCACCAGGGGCAGCTGATTGGTGAAGTTGAAAACCTAAATAAGGTGGCAACTGGCTGGAGGGAGGTCACCAAAGAGCTGAAAGGCTCCTACTGCTGGTCACTATATTATGTCATTTCAAATAAATATCACAACATTACATATGTGTTTTCTGTTTCAAAAGAAGAAACGAAGAAAGATATGTGGTTACATCTCCAGTCTGATCTCGAGCTCACTGCTGATAGGTAGCCTATGTGGTTTGTTTTACATGATGTAACAGAAGTGCATATAACGGATTCTGTGTGGACACGGTGCAGGAAGGTGAGTTTTAGGCCTGACTGGCCCCTGGTGGGCCTCACCAGTTGTACATTTACGTCACTGGCCAAGCATCAGTATTTGGCACCTTAGAAGTGAGACCAGACTAAATATGGACAAAAAGTTACAATGATTTAACCAATAATTAACATACTACTACATGTATGCATGCTGCTGTGCTAGCATGATTTCATAGGAGCTGTAGTTTTCTTGTATGCAAAGAAATTAATTGGTGCTTACATTGCTAAAATCATGACGGTTCCATCTTCTAGCATCATGTGCTGCTCATTTATGTTAGAATATGGAAAGTAAAGCCCAGGAAAGCATTTTAGAAAGAGGATGAGATAAACCCTCACTATGAGAGTTATAGTAATAGTTGCACAGCTAGCCCAGAGACATCAGACCGAATCCCTCTGTAGGTTGTACGTTGTGCATCCAGCCAGCTGATCTTGTTGGTATTTGGAGCGTCTATGCTGTGAGTGGAGGTTGTTCTGTGTGGTTTAGTAGCTGAAGTGAGCAGAATATTAATCAGAGTGAGGAGAACTGGAGACAAGACCAAGATGACGGATAGTCCTGGATTTATTACTTCCATGTTTCTGCTGGATGTTTTCATAGTTCTTGTAAAGACAGGCTTTATAACCCAAAGGCACAGAGAGGCATGCAAGACCTGAAGTTGTTTGTATATGAGGCAGAATTATGATATTTAAAATGTAAATGCTCTCAGCTATACTGACTCTCCAGAGTGGTTAATATCAGTGGTTTCCTTATAGAAATTTTTTAAAATTAAAAACAAAACACATTGAGTATGTCTCTTTAAGAGACGCTTGTCTTCGTGTCGCATGTCAGAAAGAGTAATTAATTCAGAAAACTTTGCTTGGGGCTTATTGGAATTAAAAAGCATAAGCAGCTCAGTCCCTGAGGAACAAAAGGAGAGAGAGAGGAGGCACAACAGACGAGGGAGATGAAAGCCACAATACAGATGAGAGTCTCGCGCGAGAGGTGCCAGATTTCAGACCGGATCATCATATGGTGTCATGCGACAAACACACCATACTCACACAAGGTGTCAAGGCGTGTGAACAAGTGTGTGCGAGTCACAGATGTCAGAGACAGATTCTCAAAATTATTACCATCATAGTCTCAGAGAGAGAGAAGACTGGAGGCGAGCGGTGCTGAAGGAGAGAAAGTGCCTCAGGCGAATCTTTGAATCTTCCTCCAACAACAACGAAAGGGGATAAAAAAAGAGACCGAAAGTGTGTGTTGGTGTGTTACACTTGTTCGTGTGTGCGTGCACCTGCCCCATGTGGGCACGCACCAGTCATCAGCGATTTGGGTTGTCATGTCTTATCCAAAAATATCCCTTTGATCAAACATCTATTCTTTCTACTCTTTCCTCAAAAGCACTTTAAATGGAGGACGGCAGCAAAGGAGTGCAGGAGGGACGGAGACGGAGCAAGTGAGGTGAAAATAACAGAGGATGTGTAAAGATGTCCACAATGCAGAGCCAAAGGCAAGCCAGTGTCAATGTAAATAAATCAGAAAATGACACAACATTGACATAAATAGGAACCACATGTGAGTTTATATGTGACTATATATCATTATATATACGTATGTAGTACAGTATTGTGGCGGAGTGCTCAGTCTGTAGGGAGTTGGCTTGGGAACCGGAGGGTCACCGGTTCAAGTCCCGACATGGACAAAAACTGAGTGTGAACTGGTAGCTGGAGAGGTGCCAGTTTACCTCTTGGGCACTGCCGAGGTGCCCCTGAGCAAGGCACCAAACCCCCAACTGCTCGGGGCGCTTGTCAGGAGCAGCCCCCTCACTCTGACACCTCTCCATTACTGCATGTGTGTGTGTGTTTGTGTGCATGTACCATGTATAAGTTTAACAGAGTGTAAATTGAATTTCCCCATTGTGGGACTAATAAAGGCAGATCTTCTTCTTCTTCTTCTTCTATATTTCATCACCTTTTGGTAACTTCTTCAAATTTAATGAAATTATCAAATTCACTCCCCTAATTGTAGACAGACCTTCTTACTCTACCTAAAGGTGGAAACATCCAGTGTTCATGATATGAGACATCATTGTGCAATATGCATAAGCCTAATTAATCTTGCCTGTCATGTCTTCTTTTTATACAGTCTGTCTCTTCTTTTCTTCCTTTATTTTATTATCTTTAATTTGTGGCAGTCCACTGTATAATCCTGTATAATCCTGTGGTTTCTCAAACTCTGGTGTTGATAGAATTGACATGGAATAATTTTATATGTTTTATATCTTGTGTTATATAAAACACATACAGTATGTCCTATATATATACACACACACACACACACACACACAAAATCATAACATATAAATAAAATACGCTAAAAAAGACACAGCGGCTCCAAGGCTCCATAGTGAGAAGTCATTTGTGGATCACTGAGAACATATTGCCTCGGGCAGAACTCAAGGTTGGTCCGGGTAATGTTTTCTATACGTTCGTTAACATTTAACCAGTAGTTCTGAATCATGGGACATTCCCCGAATAGAAGAGGAGGAGTCCCTTCAGAGCTGCAGCACTTCCAACAGTCAGCGTCGTCCTTGAGCTTAAGCCTGGTCCAATGAAAGCAATGCAGAATCTTAAACTGGATTAATCTAATTCTGATGTCTCTTAATAACCTTGTAATGTATTCACATATAAGCAGCATCCTTTCTTTAATTGTGATGTAAATATCTGTGTTAAAGTTCATCCCGTGTCTCCTATCGATGGCATTGTTTGTCAGTCCCCTCCATGATTCCTATGACTATTTTATGATCTGTCACATCTACTGTATAGATTAGGGGAAAACTGTAGTAATGGGCAAAATAAAATAAAAAGGTCAGCGGCCCCCCATGTTAGGGTCACTGGCTTTGTTCACCTCTTCATGAACGCCAACCTTAAATGGCTTTAGGGCAGTGCAGCATCATCATACTACATTTGCATTTGATTCCCACAGACACAACAGGTCTACATGGAAATGACAGGTTGAAATAGCAGCCAGTGCTACTGTTTTTTTTCTTGTGACGGCAATCATGATATACTAGGAGGCCTAAAGTCCCTATAGGAATACTTAAGTGACACAGTTTAATGAAGAAGAGAGAGAAAGAAGATGAGAAACAGAACATTCATTTGCATTTGCTAAACAGTCATGCCAATTAAAAAAAAGAGAGAGTGAGAAAAGTAGGATGTCTTTTTGTCAGAGGACAGCAATGACAGATTGGTGATGCACAGAAATAGACTTTAGAGGGAGAGAGAGGGAGAGAGAGGGGGAGCGAGGAGGAACGACAGAGGCTGGCTAGCTCAGAAGAAAGAGAGAGAGAGATGGAGGATGGCGAGAGGTGATGAAGACAGTGATTTAGAGCGAGATAAATAGATTTACGGAATGGCAAGTGGCCATGGGAGAGGAATATGGGGAAGGAAGCTGGCACCAAAGAAAGATAAGGAAAGGATAAAAAAAAAAGAAAAGGGGGGTGTGATTTACGGATGGAGGGTAGGATTTAAAAAATGAAAGAGGACAGAGAAAGAGGTATGAGAAAGAGAGGATTCAAATTAGGGAATAGGTGGGACGCAGAAAAGGAAAGATGGCGACGCAGGACAGAGGGAGAAAAGGTGGAGTGAGGCAGCGATGACGAGAGGGACAGAGAACAACTGTACACTGCTGACATATTGATCCATACAGTGACCACCCTCCCACTCCTTCCTCCAGCCCCGGCATGGATTACCGCTACAGGCCTCAAACCACATCGGTCACCGGTCACACACACACGTATGGACACACACGCACTAAAAATAAAAAAAAATAAAAAAAAACACAACTCTAACTACTGCAGTGTTGACAGGAAATATGTTAGATATACTTGTTTGGGGAGTTCAATCCAAACAAGAAGTGCACACACACACACACACACACACACACACACACACACACACACACACAGATTCCTAGGGGCAGTGTGGGACACCATTCTTTGTGTTCATTGATCCAGAGCAAGAAAAGTCAGACCACTCAAGCTGTGACAGAATCTTGGCTCACATACGCTTATACTTACCCTCACACACACACACACACACACACACACACACACACACGCTTGGCCTTCTCGTCCCATCTGTGTGTGTGTGTGTGTGTTGCGTTTGTGGCGGGGGGTCGGAAGATAAATGGACCTGAGGAAGGCAGAGAGGTGGTGGAAGGGAAGAAGAAGAGATTAAATGGAAGAAGGTGGAAGGGGTGGAAGAGAGGGAAGGAAGGCGAAGATGGCGTGGGTGCGAAGCAGTCAAGGGTGAACTACACAAGGAGGAGAGGAAGAAAACAAAAAGGATGGGGGGAGTGAGGGATGCGAGATGGAGAGCAAGAATGGACGGAAAAGTAAATGAGCGGAAGGGAGGAGAGAAGCTGGCTGACATATTTACAGGACAAGACAAAATCGTCTCTAAATGCATGCTAGATTAAAGTGGGACCTTGTGTGCGTGTGTGTGTGTGTGTGTGTGTGTGTGTGTGTGTGTGTGTGTGTGTGTGTGTGTGCACGGTCTAACCAGACAGCAATCCCTGCTCAAGGCCAAACCTATATAGATCATATCCCAATCATCATATCATTGCCTTCAGCCTGAGATGAAAGAGAGAGGGAGTCGTGAACACAACAATTTAACTGCCTCTCTCTCTCTCTCTCTCTCTCTCTCTCTTTCCCTCTTTCTCTCCGTCCCTCCACACACACACACACACACACGCACACACACACCCTCTTCCTTAAATCCTCCACTTCCCATTAACTTTCCGTTTATCCCTCCATGTCCCTCTCTCTCCTTCCTTCATTCACATCCTTTCTCTGCTTTTAAAATTTTGTCTCCCCCCTCCCCATCTAACTTTTCTCCACTTTTTTTAAAAACTTTTAATATCAGTCCCTTTAACAATTTGAACTCAAATCCAACCCATGATCTGCAGACATGGATAGAGGCGGGAGGTGGAAACATGGTCCTGTGGGAGTGGGTGAGACGAACATGGGAATGGCTACCATGTTTGTCCTATTTTTCGTTGCTCATGTAAGAAAAAATGACTTCAATGAGTTTTCCTGGAATATAATCATGGAAACAAAGTAATACTATGATAATCACCTCATTAAAATGCAATAACGTCACATGCTTTTGTTGATTCTCAGAATTATACTGCTGAATTTATTTTTGATCAATTTTCCACCACATCCCCATTTGCACATTTAAGAGTCATTTGCTGAAGCATTTCACCATCTGAACTCAAACATTCTGGGCCGGCTGTAGGCGACGGCCTATATGGCCTATGCCTTATGTTACGGGTCCACAGGGGCATTTTTCATTGCAAGGGGTCGCCTCACTTCCCAGTACTGAATGCTCGATGTGCTGGCAGCCGCTGGGCCCAAAGCACCTGACTGGATGAAAGCTTTCCCTCGTGGGCTGCTGCTCCCAGCTTTCAAACCAGAGACAATATGGCAGTTTGTTTGGAAAATTTCTTCTCTTATTTCACATAAATAGTTCACCGAAATGTGTTTTTTTTATATGAGAAATAAGCCATGCAGTTGCTGAATCTGTCTTTATTTTAGATCGACAAGGCTTAGTCAAAAGGTTTCACAGGAGTTTCCAGAGGTGGCGAGTCACTTCGGACGGACGTGACTTACATAAAGTAGCCTAGACCTCAACTTTATGCAAATGCGGAGCGGGCAGCGTGACGGTCTGTCTCCTGAATCGCGGCGCCACGCTCCCAGAATGCATTGCATGGCTGCTTACATAGCCAATGAATGGAAAGTGGGAAAAGGACAGAGCCTGTGGACACGTACCTTTAAGCCGGCCCTGCATACATATTTATCACATTACCAAACAACAGGTAATGTAACATGAATGTTAAAAGTCTGTGCCATGAGAAATGTATGTTCTGTTAATAAGGAAACGTAGCATATTGGGTCATAGTACTAAGTTATGAAAATACATAGTACATGTCATAGAGCATGTAAAGTGGAAAACAAAAATAAGCCGACAGTGATGCGTCAGAAGAAACAAAAATTGACGTGTCACAGTTCGGCAACAAATATGACAATCAGGTTTCAGATGAGCCTGTTTGTTCTTTGTATCTGTCATTGCACAGACACGGTGCTTTAAACACCATGCTCACTGAATAGTAATTGGTAAGTTTTAACCCAAAGTTGGCCTCCTAAGAAAATCGTGCCGAGAGGCTCTAAAAGTGTACAGCTGGTCCTGCCAAACCTCTCTCTCTCTCTCTCTCTGCTATTGTCTCTCTCTCTCGCCCCCTCTGGTGAGACCAGCTGTCTCATAGCAACAGGATTACACGGCTCTTGACTGCCTGGCCACCTCCACACACACACACACAAACATATATATACACACACACACACTATATGTACATCCCACAGAAAGGTGTCACTGTTTGGTGGTTTGCATACAGCGCTTCCCTTCCTCTCTCTCCATCCCTGTCTCTTTAATTCACTCTATTTCATATTATCGTTATTAATAATATGATTATCATTAGAAAGCCTGGCGTTGTTGGAAGCTTTGTGTCTGTGTGCTCACTTATGAACAATAAATCTTTGTAATATAATCCTATAGTATACTTTAATGTGTATAGTATCTTGCACACTTTGCTATGTATATAGTAAGATATTCTGTGTCCTATCATTTAGATTTTTTGATGCTAGTTGAGGCAGTCAGGTATATTTATAGTGTATGCCAATATTCAGTATTTTACAGGTCCGCAAATTTCATGGTAATTAGGTGATGATTAGAAAGTAACCTAACTTCTTTGGAATTACTGCCAAATCACCCCAAAATTTACCTCAAAATATACTGAAAATAAAATAAAATGTTTAATAATTATATGCTAAAATAGCATAGCAATAGTAGGGCCCTTAGGCTGCTGTTTCATCAGAGGTGGAAAACCAAAACTAATAGAAGACACCTCTGATCAGACACAAATCTCACCATTGTGACTTATTGTCTCACACTCAGTGAGTTGTGCATGTACTGTGTGAGTGTGGGTGTTTTTTGCATGTGTGGGAGCCTTATTGCATCAAAGTATTGTACCCCTCCAAATACCCATATATGACTGTGTGAGGTGAATTGGAGTTGCTAGTTAGCAGCATACTTCATAAAAACACAGAAATGGCTCCATTTGTACAGAATAGTGTGTTTGGGGTGTATGCATCTCCACGTGTGGTTTTTGTGTGAGAGCTTTTTGCCGTAACAAAGACTAGATCGATAGACACAGCAGAAATCACAAGTTCCTTTTCAACCAATACAAGCGGGGCAGAGCACTCCAGTATTCGGCTTTTATTTTCTTCTGAGAGGCAGCCCCCCTCCTCCCTTTCTCCACTATCCTCCCAGACTAAAGTCGTCAGCACTATTTTGTTCCCGGACCTCGGCCTCTGAGAGGCGAGGGAAGCACGCCGCTGAATGAATGCCCCTTCATGACTGCGAAGGTTAAAAAAAGAAGGAAAAAAATAGAAACCTCTTTAGGCTTTTTCAAAGCAGCCACTTCCTTTCTTGTGACATCACTTTCAAATGGAAGGAAGACGGTAAAGACTGCCTCTTCTTGGTGAAATTACCGAGGTTGTATGCATAACGCCCTTGAAAGGAATCTGGCAGAAGTGGAGGGATGCAAGACACACAAGCACAGATGCAAAGTGAAAGTCAAACACACACACGCATCAAAACCCATCCGATACCGACGCTATCTGCACCCGCTTTCATGTCTGAGGAAAAATCAATACAGACAAAAAGTATGCAAAAGGAGAGAAGGAAAGAAAGAAAGGAAGGAAGGAAGGAAGAAAACATTGTTGAGGAGATGCCCCTCAAAAGGAATAGCAGAGTATCTATTACACATCAAAGCCATTTCTCTCTCTTTTCTCTCTCTCTCTTTGCCTCCAATGAAGAGAATAGGTTTGAAACTGGCAATGAAAGGAATAAAGGGGGGGAAATGATGCAGGAATTGTAGGAACAGAGAGACATACAGTGGTGCACTTACAGCTCTGATGGATTATTTCTCAGGTGTGCTAAGTCTTGCATGGACATAAATAGGCTCAAACATATGTACTTTGTAGATACAAAGGCATGCACACACATACCAGTATCAGCATACATACAATCGTGCATGTTCTGGGCTTTTAAGAAACTGGGGAACTTTGCATTACAGACGCTATATAAGGATTTTCATGTCTTTTATTCTCTCTGTGGTCATTTTTTTTTAGCTTTCGAGCTACGTGTTGACCGTTTCTTCACCATGATAGGCTGACTGATCCCACATTTATTAATAAGTTCTGGAAAATGTGCTATGTCTCATGTCTAGTCTGGTAGAAAATTGTCACCATTAGCCATATTTGGAATGCAACGTAATGAGGATGATATGAAGATGGAAACAGACACTTGGTTCATGTGTGAAATCCATAAGTGCCATCCCACACTCACGTCTGTGTGATGGTTGGTAATTGGAAGAAAAACCCAGGAGAAATTTATACACAGTATATATATATAGTGTATGCTAATATTCAGTAACACTTAATTTTACTGGTCTACAAATTTGATGGTAATTAGGTGATAATTAGAAAGTAACCTATTTGAAAGTTATTTGGAATTACTGCCAAATTACCCCAATAAAAATAAAAAGAGTGCCGTCTGTCAGCTCGTAACGTAACAGGAAGTATTGTTCAGCTGTACGCCCTGATAGAGGCTTGTTATTCCAAGTAGTGCTGGTTGTTTGCCGCTGAGAGGGAACAATCTCCTTGTTAAGGGGCTTTCTTTGTAGAGAAGTCATTGTGACTTTGGGACAGAGAGGTAGGCTGCAGCACCACACTCTCAAAAATGACTGGGGATTTTGATTTGAGAACGCCTGGGGTCTTTACAAGTTCACATTTGTTTGTGGCGTGCTGGGAAGGGATGGAAAGGGTAGACCGGATAGAACAAGCTCAGCCCATACAAACAGAACAAACAGCTGACATCAAACCATTCAAATACAGGCGGATGCCCACAAATTCACACACACACACACACACACACACACACCACTCACACATGCAGCACAGACGGATGCACACAAAGCATCAAAAGCAGGTATATAAGGATATCAGAGAATCAAAGAAAAGAAGATCAAGAGGATCCCCACGTAAAAAAAAATAAAATAAGTCAGCAACACAATATCAAAATAAGTGGCTTTCATGTCAAGGCGAAAAGGGAATAAGTTATTTTCCCACAACGCACTTTTCAATTTCAAGAATGAAAGGCGCATGAGTTGCCCATCCTCTTTTGGCAGAAACAATATGCAGAGCTGTTTCAGAGCAAACAAGCTCAGAAGTAATAAGATGGAGCTTGGTGGTATGTAATCCGAACTTGATACTGGTCATGTAGGCAGCATTTGGATACTCTGAATTATAGGCCTTATTCCCCATCGAGCGCTTTATGATTAAACCTGCAGTAGGCAGAATGATTTTTGGCACCACTGGGCAAAAAATCCATAATATTCTTTCAGCATATTGTAATTCAAGTGTTCTGAGAGAAAACTTGGATGTAGGATGTAGAAAAATCTAGCAGGTGATGGGAGGATGGGAGACTTTGGCCCATCACAGGTCATTTCAGAGAAAGAGCTCCTATAGAGTTATCCTATTGGCTGTGCTCTGGCTGGTGGGCGGTGCTTTGTATTTCCTCAACTGATCTCAGCATGGCTGCCAGGTCACACACTTTCATTTTATAGTTTAACAGTAAATACAAGTGTTTCTGAAAACATCTGAGGAGAGAAATGGGCATTAGGGCTCATCCAGAACAGCTAGTGGGCAGCTCGTGGCAGCTGCTTCGCAGAATGGCTGCATGATTCACACATCAGTAGTTCAAACCAGCAGCTTTTCTGCTGTATTTCTGCTGCTGCTGTAAAT
Organism: Pterois miles; assembly: GCA_947000775.1. NCBI lineage: Eukaryota > Metazoa > Chordata > Actinopteri > Perciformes > Scorpaenidae > Pterois > Pterois miles. The sequence continues at coordinate 4,297,283 of CAMQGK010000328.1, forward strand.
GGTAAATGGACTTGCATTTATATAGCGCTTGTCTAGTCTTCTGACCATTCAGAGCTCTTTACACTATTCACTCATTCACTTACTCATTCACTCACATTCACCCATTCACACACACATTCATACACTTATGGCAGAGGCTGATAACTACAACTTTGCCAATCATAATCTGATTACTTATTCACACACCGATGGCTAAGCCTTTGGGAGCAATTTGGGGTTAACTGTCTTGCTCAAGGACACATCGACTTGTGACCACCGACCTTCCAATTGGTGGACGAGCTACTCTACCCTCTGAGCCACAGCCCCTCAGTCCTTTCTGTCTACATAGAGTTTGCCTTTCATTTCAGTATAAATCCATCCATCCATCCATCCATCTGCAACCACTTATCCCGTTAGGAGTCGTGGGGGAGCTGGAGCCGATCCCAGCTGGCATTGGGCGAAGGTGGAGTACACCCTGGACAGGTCGCCAGTCCATCGCAGAGCACATAGAGTCATCAGTTGAACTGCATGTCTTTGGACTGTGGGAGGAAGCCGGAGAACCAGGAGAACATGCCAACTCCACACAGAAGAGCACCAAGCCAGATTCGAACCTGTGGCAGTGCTAATCACTGCACCACTGTGCAGCCCATTTCATTATAAATGTCATTTATATTTATTCTAGACAGAGAAAGGTTAAGGTGTGGTAATGTGTAAATAATAGCAATAAACCACAATTTAAACTGGTGCTTTCATCATTAATTTAGCCCTGCAAGTCACTGCATTTTCTACAACACTGTCCTGCAAATAAACTCTGAAAAATAAGTTTGGAAATTTGTGTTTGGTTGATTATTTCTCTGTTGTTATAATGCTAATTGCAATGCCAATCCAAAAAATCCATCCATGTCCGTCCATCCAACATCAAACTACACGCACACACACACACACACACACACACACACACACACACACACACACACACACACACACACACACACACAGCTCCATCCACAATCAAAATGTGAAGGGATGTGATGCCAGAGCACCTCTGTGGGTGGTCAGACCTCAGCCAGGAGCGTGTGCACTTGGTACTCGGTGTTCTCATTTTGTGCCTTATGGGTAGAAGCCTCACTCTGAAGTTTGCCAGCCACTCGCGCACACGATCTGCTCCCATCGGTCATTACTCCTCTCTCTCATCCTCGGAGGGAGAAAGTGTGGCTCTGTTCAGAGTTTCTGTTGCCTCAATCAAAAGAGTGATAAAACATGACTCTTTTCAGTTCAAATGAACAGTAAATCTCCCACCTCTGTGCCCTTCCCTGTTAGTTCCAGCTGATAGCGCCTCCATTCAGCCCATTTCATGCAAAGTACACAGTCTCACAGTGAAAGAATGCAAACAGATGCAAATAAACACCAGCTTCAATTGAGAAGGCAATGATTGGATCATTACCCAAATAATGTATGTGGAAATAGATCATATTTTCATAACAGCAATAAATAGGGCATCAAACTAGACACATGCAGTCCCCAGACAATGTCTCTGTCAATTTGCCTGGTAAAATCAGGAAAGCAACCCAGTACGTTCTTAACAAATCTCATCTCGGCTCGTCTCCATTCATTCTCGGCCTTCACTTTTTGCTTCCCTTGAACTCTCTTGCTCACAAACTGAGCTGTCTTCCTCTCAGCATCATCTAAACCGTTCCCTACTCCATGTTCACCTCTTTCAACCCTTCTTCTGCCTTCTTCTCACCCCTCTCTCCTCTTCTCTCTGTCCTCTGTCTATTGCTGCATTATCATCACTCTCCATCTGTGGCTCTCTGAGGCGCAACACCGCCCAGTGTGCTCCTCTCCATCACCCCGTCTCCCTCTATCCTTCACTCTCTCACTTCTAAATGACGGGGACAGGCGTCGACAAGGAGGACCTTGTCCCATTCTGCTTCATTTCTCTTACATATTCACTTTTTGATTTTTTTTTTTCTCCTTTTTGCAACGATTTCTGTGTCCCCCTTTTGCATTTGAAATTACATAACATACACTCCAGGGGATCAAAGTGTAATCACCATAATGTAAATGCATTTAAGATCCAAATAACATCAGGAGGTAATCATAGGTGCATTTGGCCACATTGAAAACCATCTCTGCATACAGGGTGTGAAAAATACCAACCTTAATGCACATATTCAATCAAATCACTAATGCAGTTTAGACAGGCATCAGGCAGCGCACTTGTCAAAATGGACTGTCAGCGTATCGGTACATGCATGAGCAGAATGAGATGTGTTTGTAGTCACTTTTACAGGATGGGAATATTATAAAGGAAGTGACATCTGTCAGGTGTGAATGCAGTCCAAGTGAATTAAAGGAGAAGCGTGACGTGGAAAGCATGTTAATGTGAGCTGGAAAGAGAGACAAATCTATCTTTCTTGTCTGGCTCACACACATATGAAATGATTGAATCCCCTAATTCCTTTTTTTCCGCCCTCGTTCTCTCGATTAAAGTCAATCATAGTTTCATGGCATGAAATGTAGCTGAATTACTGCAAAGGCAAAAGCAGGAACAAACAACAAATGATTGAACCAGATACACACCAACCACGGTTCAAAAAATGTCACACTAACTGATCACTTAATCAGTTACCGTTTACTGAAGGGCATGTGGATACTTTGGCCTATTACAATATACTTACTTGTGAACTACTGGACTCTATGGATAATACACTCCACCATTCACAAGCATGCATTCGCCAATCAGGACAGTATATGAGGCAGAACACATCGCCGTTTGTCATTCTTTTCTCTTTAGCGAACTGTGAATTGCCCACTGACTGCTCATCTCCTTGATGGAGTCGCTGCCGATAGAACCTCGCCGTGTCCCGACCTCATTGCCGGTACGGATCGTCACTACGCCTGCCTCGAGCAGAGAGCGACGTTCAGCGGCCACCAGCCCACTTTGCTACGATGACGACGGGCTGGAGCTCGATTGAAGTCCCCGCTCCAGCCGCTAACACAAGCCTTAAAGCTTCAGTAGGTAGAATGTTTTTGGCAACAACCTTTCAGCATATTGTAATGCAAGTGTTGTGAAAGAAAACTAGACTTCTGCACCTCCTCATGGATCTGTTTTCAGGCTTTAATCAAATGTAGCCTGTGATGGTAGACTTTGGCCAATTTCAGAGAGGCAGTGTTTCTATTGGCTGCGCTCTGGCTGGTGGGTGGTGCTTGCTTCCTCAACAGCTCCCAACACAGCTGCTGGGTCACAAGTTTTCTCATTTTACAGCCAAACAGAGACTACAAGATGTTTTATGTGAGTAATAGGCATTACAGTAACGGGTTAATGTACAGCAAGCCGGTCATTGTTGAGAAAGAAACCCAGACAGGGCGACGGTGCACACGGAGGGGTCTCTCATCGCCCCGAAGGGGTTTCTTTCACAATAATGACCGGCTCACTCTACATCATCCCACTTATTACTTACTGAAGAAATCAATATTTTGACCCAAAAACGATCCGCCAGAGTCTGACATCAGAACTGTGCTCGTAGCAACGGCCTGCTAGAACGCAATGATTAACCAATCAGAATTGAGTGTTCAACACAGCAGTGTAATAATGCTTCATATTTGATCAGCGCTCCCAAGTTCAACTGTCTGATTGGAGTTCATGAGTGATTGATAGCCGGCTCTCACAGCTCCGGTTGTTTTAATCTGGTCTGTGAAATCCTGTCTCATGTACAACTGTTGGGATATAGTGACTGTTTTATGAAGCTAACTTTTTTTTAATTGGACTTGCTCCAATCTCACCTACTGTTGCTTTAAGGTATATTTAAAGGCTATTTACGCTCCACCTTCTGGGGGCTCCTGGTCGCCCTCTAAAAAGAAAATATTAAAAAATAAATGCTGGTGGGTGCCCTTCCTCATTTTCTGCATTGAGGTAAAAAACAAACAAATAAAGAAAGAAAGAAATATACATTTCATCCCTATAACTCTCATTGTAGTGAAACTGACTTTTAAACCTTTTCTTAAGTTGTCTTTTTTACATATATTTATATATTTTTATACATCTTATACTTGTTGTTTGCCACCACTATTATGTAGTCATATTATTTCTGTATATTCATCTTGTGCTCTCTATAACATTGTGAAATAAAAAATATAACAATGTCTGGGACCAATTGTTTATTTAGATTATAATAAATATAGTTTATTATGGAAATAAAAATCTTTATTTTTGTCTTAAGACCACTGTGAGGTCTGATGTGTACTCCGGTTTACAGGGCCAGGGTTAAGGAAACCTAACCCTGGAGCGGCGCCACCACCAGCGAGGGGGCTCCAAATCCAAATTTCACCAAAGGTGCCAAAAGGTCTGGGTCGGTCCTTTGCCAACATGGGTGTCCGGTACATTGGTCTTGAAGCCCGCTGCCAACATCTCCCTAAATCCTCCACCCCTCCCAGCTCCACACCCTCACTTCCTCTCTCCATGTTTCCCAGAGCCTATTTCATGCCCCTGAAATCTGGCGCCGGTCGCCTCGCTGGCATATAGCTCCACTCATCTACCTCCATCGTTCTGCTCCATCCATCCCTCCATCTCTCCTCCTCCTCTCCTCGCCACTCTTGCTTCATTTGCCTCATGATGAGGTGTCACCGCTCTGCCCTTGAGTGGGTGAGAATCCCCTCTGACAAAAAGTGTTTGTGTGTGCCGGGTGTGTGTGTGTGTGTGTGTGTGTGTGTGTGCTGTGATTGCCTGTTCCTGTGTAGACTGTATATATGTGTTTGTGTATGTTCACGGCATGTGTGTGGCCCAGCCTGGCCCATGGAGGTGACAGACATCAGGATTGTGCTGTCACATAAGAGAGGAAATGATTTACTTGTCACGGGGCTGGGGACAGGACGGCAGATAGAGCGTACAGATAAATGCACCGTGCTGCTGCTGCTGCTGCTGCTGTCGGTGGATAATGTAAAGACTATACTGCTGGGACATATACAGTACAAGAACCATTGATGCAGACTGCACTATAGGCCACATGTTTGTTTTATCGGGACTCACATCATGTCAGCCCCCTGTCTTTCTGTATTTCACTGGAGAGGTGTACTCTCAAACAATCATGTGATATGATGCTTGGCTGAAAGGATTCACTACACAGTGTCAAAAGCTGAAGTACCATTAAAGTTAAACTGGACTGGATAATTATGCTGAGCTAAAATGGCCTAAATTACATTAAACAAGAGTGAAATGGCTCAACTCGAACATGTCTAGAGTGGAGTGAATCAATCTGAATTTGTACTGCAGTGAAGTTCTGTACTAAATGAACATAACTGTACGGGTCTGAACCAGTGGGCCCCAATACCAGGTCTGAAAGGTGAAGCCAATGCTGAAGTGCCTTAAACTTGCATTCTTTCTACTAACCAGCAGGGGGCGACTCCTCCTGTGGCTAAAAGAAATCTGATTATATAGATTTCTATGAGAAAATGAGCCTTCTCACTTGATTTATTACCTCGGCAAACATAAGGTTTTACCATGCTCTGAGTTCCTAGGCCACTTAGTCTGCAAGTTTTTCAGTTCTGACACCTGTTACGGCAGGTGATTTCCACCACCGACTTGACCTGTGACGGTGCACTATATGACACTATATATAACATGATCAAAAACTTGTTGCACACCTACACAGACTTCACAGCATCTTCCAAAGCATCATCCAAAACCTCCTATTTACTATGCACACTGAAAAACTGCCTTACAACACTGTTATATCTCTCAAACAAAAAAAAAAGGTAAACACCAAAATCCTACATGGTGGAAAACTATATAAAAACGTCTGTAATATGTCACGCCAACATAAACAATTTTACCAAATATAAGTATGTGCATAATTGTCTCTAACATGAGATTATGGTCGCGATCGCTAGTTCAGGTCTTCTTCACCTTGTGACTGACAGATTGCTACCACGCCGTTGTCCAGTCTGGGAGATGTCTGTGTTTTCGTCTCACAACTTTAACCCTTTCACAGTATGTTTTCAGGTCATGGAAGTTAATTCTAACATTATGGTTGGTTTAGTTGTACTTAGCTCCACCCTCTCGTGTCACTTCTGGTTGCAAAAACCAAGATGGAAATGTCCAAACACCAAGATGCCAAATTCAAGGTTTCAAAACTATAGTCCAATAACCAGTGATGGGTGACGTCACAATGACTACATCCACTTCTTATATACAGTCTGTGGTCTGAACTCGGCTGGATTGTCTTGCCAGAAACATGGTTAATCATCATCAAGGGATTAAGAAAAATCCTCCCACCCTAATATTTCCTTTGACTGTGATCTTGAGCTGAGTTCATGTCATAAACGACGATGGCTTGGAAGGTGACAGACAGGACAAGACAGCAGGTGAAAAGACGAATATTTGCAATTTGTCATTCCAGTGTCACTTCCACAGTCTCTGTAAATGATAGCTAGGCTGGGGCACACGATAGCCGGCTTGCTGCAGGGAAATGACAAACTAAATGTTTTGGGAGGGAATAAAGTGCCCTATGTGTGAGTTGGAGGTTAAGGAAACATGGCACAACACGCCCTCTTTCTGCTTTGAAATAATATGTGCATCTCTCATGTCATTGACATAGATTTTAGGAGAGCACTTTGGCTGTTTCTTCAAGATCTTTGTTTCAAAATGAGTAAATAAGTCAGTAAACAAGAAAGCAAAATCACCATCATTTCATTTGCTTTATAAAATGCTGCTAAAACTAAATATTGCACTAGTTGAAATGTGCCCCTGCAGGTAAAACACTCACTTTCAATTATAATCCATGTAAAAAAAAAAAAAAAAAAAAAAAAAAAAAAAAAAAAAAAACTGCTTAATCAGCCTCCGTGTTTGCAATAAAGCCACAATAAAGAGGCATTGATTTGTGTAACTGACAAAAACACAGGTGATCTTTAGCCTGTCATGGCAGGATCAGGTAATAATCACCAGATCATGATTACCTTGTCATTGTAGCATAATTCAATTTCCTATTATAATGTTGTTGACAAATTGCGCCATATTGCAATAATCTCCAAATGATGATGGCAATTTGACGAGAGCTAAATGACTGAGATTAATAATGGATGTAAGTCTCTGTTTGGCCCCAGGGCAAAGCAGTCTATTAACTTGTCATTGCTGGACAGGGGGACACAGCCTGCGGCACTGCACGTAATGACAAATGTAAATGTCCCTTCATGGTGGGATACACCTCATATTAAAGTCTAATACTCCATATGTAGCGAACAGGCTTGTGGCAGGGATTTAGGCTGCAAATGAAATGCAGCCAAATCATTTCAATCTTCTGGACAGGGACGTGGTTATTACCTTAAAGGGGAGGCAGGAGGAACGGCTAATGTAAATGGAACCATCACTAATCTGTGGCTGAAAGTTTTGGTAAGTTAAGGGAATGTCATACAGAAGGTATCCACTGACTGTAAGTACGTAGAGCTTGAACATGCAATATTAACAATAACTGATTCAGCCTGTCAGCAGCAGGCCAGATAACATAAACATTTGACTGTCAATGCCAGAATAAGAACAATAGATCATACTGTTGCTAAATCAGCTGCAAGCAACCGACATATCAAGGATGACTGTTGCCATGAGCCTTGATCACTAAGCTAATATTGAAATCTCATTTGTGCATCAGTGCAGACTGCCTGAATCAGCAGCACACAAATATTGCTTGAACTATAACTATTGTTGGATAAGTTACTATTCATTCATGGCTACCTGTTGTTGTTTGAGCTCATACTGGGAGGGCTGAGGGGTGTGGTTGTGTTACTGAAACCTAACTTCATCATGTCTGACTAAAAACACTATGCACATATTGACATGCCGCCCCCGACACTAGTAACACAAGCAGGGTACCATGTGCATCAGTCTCCGATGTCAGTGGGCGCTGAATAAGTGGCGGTATTTGACGAGTTGGGAGTGAGAATGTGTTTGGATTGATTGCCATTAAATTTAGAGCCCAGAGAATTGATTGGATGATCACCTGAATTTGCCTCTTGCACCAAAGTTTTCACTTATCCTGTGAAATATTTCAGCATCTCTTAAATAGACTGGCACAAATTTTGGAACAGATATTCATGGTCCCGAAATGATGAATCATAATGACTTTGGTGATCCACTAACTTTCGCTCTGGTGGCACCACGAGGTCGATAACTATTGGATGAACTGCCTCAAAACTTGGAACAGATTTTCACATCACTTTGGGGATGAACTGTAATCACTCTGATGATTCCCTGATTACACCTGCCCCATAATCAGGCCAAAATTGTCCAGTACTTGGATCATGACCAAATACCTGCTACACTAATGACATTGCCATCCCCTGTTACCATGCTTAAAAAAACAGTTTTGCCTAAGTGGAGTCTAGCATAGCTGTAGACTAAAGAAATATTGACACGTGAATCTAAGGTAGTGTGGTCCCTGTAATAATGTTTTCAGCACATGCATCACTTGTTCTTGCAACATAATAAAGTGATGGGGAGCAGCAGAGACAAACAGATGAAGGATACTGTGTGCACTGTACTCCAAATGGCAGCAAGATGTGTTTAGCTATTCAAACTATACCCAGGACTGCTGTATGTATTTAGGCAAACTACACCCAACCAAAAATACCAAAGAATTAAGGAAACAGATCTGGTGATGCTGAGCCATGCTCTTATTTTGGAGCACTCGCTCAGTGCTGTGAGCACGACGGCAGCTTGTATTTTACTCTCAAGTTTTTTATTCATTCTGCTATTCTCCGTTGCTACACTACACTGTGATTTAGGTGAAGGTGGCTGTAATTGTATATCAAAATCTTGCCTACTGCAGCTGTAACCATAGGCCAGCGCAATCCACATTTCCTCCAAATGCCAAGCTAAAATGACAGATTTGGGTAACTGGTTTATTAAAGCAATAATACACACACCTGGCTGGCACTTCAGCAGACATTTCACCCGGGCGGTGGAGGGGAACTCATATCCTCTCCAAATGTGTAAACCAGTTTATTATTGTTGTAGTTGTAGCTATTTTGCTTAGGCAGGGACAGGGAGTAAAGAGATGCCACTTAAAGGGCTGCTGCTGAGCCCACCCACATAAAGACACACACACACACTGAACTGTGGAAAACTAGCATACTGAGTGACAGTACTGAAAGTCAAAACAGGGCTGTGGTGCAGATAACGAGCAGAACAATCATCATGTGAAAATGGAGCACGCTGTAACACTGGGTGCAATATATAGGCTCTAATTTGCTGCAGAGAGAGAAAAGCTCTATATGATTTTCAGTTGAATTACTGCATATAAGCAGAGACACACTCAGACATTAGCTCTGGGAACACACACATTTGTTCCACTCACACGCACTTGCGTCAAAAATGACTGCAGTGGAAGTGGGACTATGTAGCTGCAACAGTACGTCAGATCGGACAAGGCATTTTCTCAAGACAAGGTTGGCTAACATGGGAAAAAAAAGGCACACATACATAGAAACATACACGCAGTCGCACACACAGTCACACACACCCTGAGGCTTACAGAGGAAAGGTTGAGTGGCAGGAAGTGAGGTGAAGCATCAGTCATTGTTAAGACGTGTGTGTGTGTGTGTGTGTGTGTGTGTGTGTGTGTGTGTGTGTGTGTGTGGTGATCATGGGGTCAAGCTGCAAAGTAAATATGCCTGAGGCAAATATGTTAGTTTCTGTGTCTGTATGTGAACGCAGACTGTCATACTGTATGTTAATGCATCCACACACATTTCTCCCCACAAGGTATTATTAGCATTAAATGATGGTCTACAGGGCTCTGTGTGTGCGTGTGTGTGTGTTTGTGTGTGTTTGTGTTACCACCGTACACAAGTGGTAGTGATGTGGACCCTGAGGTTTCCCCAGGGCCAAGTTCAACACCATCATGTTCTCTTTCCGCTTACAAAACACCTCTGCAGTCCACTCTGGCTCCACTTACCCAGGTACACATCATCTAGTGTGGACTAGTGCATCCACACACACACACACACACACACACACACATCTTCCCTGTCCATAATTTAATAATACAGGTTTCTATATCCGTAATTGTGACTCAGAGGATGCCGCCTGTGTCCCTGAAACATCTCGGATGCTTGAGGAAATTCTGCTTGAATGTAGTCGGTGCTCACCGTGTAATTTCATGCAAAGAGATAAGATAAGATAAGATAAGATAAGATATTCCTTTATTAGTCCCACAGTGGGGAAATTTACCCATTACAGCAGCAAGTGGATAGTGCAATAGAAGATAAGCATAGATTTAAAAACAATATTCATACAAATAAAAAAGTAATAATTTAGTATATACATAATAGAAAAAGAAAAGAAAAATAATAAAAATAAAAATAAAAATAAAGCATAAAGCATAAAGTATACTTAGCTTCCAACACCATTTACTTGCAGAGCACACAGTACTAACTGGCAGCACTTGCTGGTTTCTGTAAAAAAAAATCAGCTTGACAGTGCCAGCATTTCTTGAAAATAATTAAATTTGCCCTATTCAGTCCGCAGCTCATTAACCTTCACTTTGACCCCCGAAGTCTTTTGGACATTATACTAATAATGGTAAAACATGGCATGGTGGTTTTTGGTCTGCACGGGCCTGTTTCATCAACATCGTGCCCCCCTCTACACCTGCTGCTTTATGCACCACCTGGCTGCGCCCATAGGACTTTCACAGCACCCGTCTGGTTTATAATCCATCTTCCAAGTTAGCAGCATTTTGTGCCAGTCACCATCAAATTGCACCGAATAAATTTTGACTGTCAGAGTTTGAATAGCTCTAAATACACTGACATGGGATGATGCTGTTATGGTGTTTTAACGACTTAACTAGCTGACATTAGTCGTCTGTTCTGGGTGGTGAGCTATGCCACGCAAACCGTTGACTATCTAGCCCCCAGTAACAACATGATTGCCCATCTAGTTCAAAAACATGGGCTAATACAATATCTAAGTGTCAAAATGCCAATCTCTCCCCCTCTACAAAAGCCTATGTTTGTATTCAACATCAGGATGGAAACAATTCAGGGTTAGAGTTTACGAAAGCCAGCTAGGTGTCAGTCTCTTAGACCACCAATATCCTCAGCCCTTTCTCCAGTTAGTAATAACTAAATTAATTTAACACAACCACAGTCAGTTGTGGGAAAAACACTATAAAATATAGATACCACAAATAAAACTTTAAACACACCCCCAACACACACAATCACATTAATACTGTTTGTGGCCTAAGGAAAGGTGCAAGAAATTAATTCCATGGGTGCAGAGGTCCTAAAAGCAAAAGGAAATAATTGAGAGCGCTCTTTGTCGACCTGCACTAATTGTTTGTATAATGTATTGACTAACATATGGAAGGAAGTTAATGCATCAATCATTTCATTAACAATTAACTGCTATATTATTTTACTGCAATTCTAAATGCCGAGTGCGCTGCTGTTGTGTGTCGTTCGTGTATGTGTGTCTGTGCACAAGCAATTTAACCAGCTTTTTAGACCATTTTGGGATATACACCAGTTTATTGCCTTAACCCACCCAATTCAACCATTATCAGGCCATTAAATATGCATTATTGGTTGCTATAAGCACCATGGATGTGGGTCATTAAGGGCCTTCCACGTCTACTACCTTGTAAAAGCAAAACGCACCACGTTCTAACACGTAAAACTGAATGAAATGTTACATGTTGAACACAAAACAACTTCTTTAACTTTAGGCAAAACCACGTTGTTAAGTTTAAGGAAAAAAAGAGTGTGTTTTGGCTTAAAATAACATTTTCAAAAGTGAAACATAACACTTACAGACACGCACAAATTTGTAAGCAATGCGGAGGTGAGAGGGTCCACAGTGTGAATTACTCTGTTGCTCAGCTAACGTTACAAAAATTGCTATGACACATGAATATTTATACCGTATTTTTCGCACTACAAGGCGCACTTAAAATGAAAGCAGTGTGTGAATCAAACGGTACTAAGTCCACTTCAGCTAGTTTCAACACAGCACACAAACAGTCCTTAACTTGGTCAATATCAGTTCCTTCAGGATAGTAAACCCCTGGAGTGTTTGTTTTACATTTGTTCGGTCTGGGAATATGGACAAGGATGTACTTCTGCATGAATAAAAAAAAAAATAAAAAAATAAAAAAAAATATCTATGAACCAGCTTTCAGAGTTTCACATGCCTGCCATTAGTGCCTTTCTCATAACAACTGCTGCTTGCTCAGAGGTATGTTTAGTTTCTGTAAGCTTTTCAGGTGGTGGACCCCTCCAACCAGGACGAAAACCAACAGGATTGTGATCTACAGCACGCATGGTGAAAAAGTGAGCAGCAACAGACCAACTATTTCTCCAGAGCTCATGGTTTTACTTTACTGAATTACAAAAAAAAGGTTTGCAGCTCCCTCACAATTTCTTTAGCTTGACTGTGGAGAATAGCAATCCAAAGGTTTGAATTTGAATGATTATTGTAAATGGAGAGGGTATCAGCTGAACGCTGTTGTAAGGATGGGAAGAATGTTAATTAGTCTGATTGAGATGTTTGCTTCATTGTGGATACGCGGGTGATGAGGGGAATAAAATTGTTACAGTCACAACAAACTAATTCAACTTTATTTTGCAATCTTTAGCTAACTACTCTTTGCCGGCTACTAACAGCTGCTCCACTGCTGCTATTGCCATAATGTTGTTATCTGAAATATGGCTTGTATATTGGCCAGTGACCTTACTGCTACCATAACACTGATCATCTGATTGCCCTGGACTGATGTCATGTCAGTGCATGTCAATGAATGACATAAGGCATAATCCAACACATTCCTATCCAAACTCGCCACATACTGAGGCTTTGTCAGACCCCTTGGCGTCACTATTTGGTCACAGTAAATAGTGAAACTTAACACACAAGACACAAACAGTGAGATCCTGGATAAAAGCCCTACTGTATGTTGTGACTTTTTTTACTCTTTAAACTACATAACCACAGTCACTCCCAGCACACTGTCTCTGAGCATTTACTGTTGCAGTGGATGGGTTTGCATCGTAGTTAACGTAAAGCACGGTGCGCCACATATGTAGAGCGCCTTGTGCGGCAGTATTGAATGCGGACAGCTGTGACAAAGCATCGGTATTTGACGTCCTGGGAATGAGAACGGGCTGCATGATCTTGGTCTAAGGTATTTTATTAAATCAGTCAACTTACTTACGAATTCCAATATTTTCATGACCACAGCAAAACATATTTAGTTGTAAAGTTGCCATTAGTCAGTGTATGGCATATACAGGTCGACTCCAAATTATAAATGTCAGTAGTTTCCAAACTATTCAAAGTATTCAATTTAGACAAAAACTAAATCAAAAGTCTTATGTGATCCCATATGGGGTCCCAAAGGTTGAGAAATGGCCATGTAGCTAAATTCACATGTGCTGCCAAGAATACACAGCTGTAGAATCATTTGGTACCCTGGAGGCTTTGTTAATAATATGATGTACCCCTCAGTAAACTTAATCCCTCATAGCCTATCTGCTATGGCTTTCACATGCAGATGTTTGGGAAGGCTCCAGGAACGAAGTCGGTTTGGCTCGGAGCGAGGCGCCCACTTTTCAATTTGTGCAGCTGCCACACTGGAAGCTCCTACAAACATAACTGTCATCAAAATATAATGTACTTCACACCGCAGCATGTTAAGTCATCAGTTCATGCATGGTTTGTGCTTGTGCGTGTTAGACAGTTAAGCTGAACTGGTGCCTGCTAATACGCAGATGAGGAATTATGCTTGCCTGAAGGTTAGAGAGGCAGACTTGGGGCTGGCGGGCTTAAATGAATGAGTAATGTTCTCCCATCCCTCAGCAGCTACTGTTGAAGTGCCCTTGGAAGAGGCACTGAACCCCCAATTGCTCCAATTGAGCTGCTCAGTGGCCAAAAATGCAAAACCGTGGCTGCACTGGGTGGTTACCAAATGGGGTTATGTGAAAGAGTGCAAACAGGGTGGGAAAGCAGCCACCATGCAAATGCTGGTTCATTCTGGCTGAGGCTTGTACCATAAGTTGGTTTACTTTGCCAGCCACTTTGGCAGGTAACGAACCATCAACTGGAGGTTCTGCACTATTCTGCAAATCTAGTTGGCTTATAATTAAGTGAAAATATCTGATCAATGTGTCTAGACTAGCAGCCACATCTGTCACAAAGCTTGCCAGCCATAATTTAGAGGTCTTAGTCTCATTTTAGGTCTTTAATTTTAGTTTGGCCTGAAAAATAATGAAAGGGCCTAATAGGTTGTGAGACTTTGTCCGTCACAATCACCAGTCAACAGATTATTTTGTGTCCTGTTATGACACGATGATGCCATTAAGTATGGACTTCTTCTGTTTGGTCTTGCATGTTTCCATCAGGGTTAGGTCATACTTTTGATGTAGCACCACCAAAATTAAACTACTCTTGGATTTTCCAATACCTGTTCCTGTAACAAGTCGGGAGCGTCTGATCTAGAGGGTCAAATTCAATCCGACTGCCTTTATTATACTGCATATAATTTATGGTGCAGCTATTACTAAAGATCAATAGCACTTAAACTGCTCCATTGATATTGAAACCTGCACTGATTTACAAGCAGATAGGCCTTTGGTCAAATCCAGACACACACACAAACACACACGTACCACTTGTATATTTGATATAATGCAGTGACTTCCCAATGTTATCCTTGTTCACTGTTCATTTCCCGTGATTGCTCTTGGAGGCACACACACTCAGACTGACTGAATAAAAAAAGAAAAATCTGGCTTTTCATTTGATTGGATTGCTTGTGTGTGTGTGTGTGTGTGTGTGTGTGTGTGTGTGTGTATGTGTTTCCAGTTTACTTTCAAAGTCTGAAAGGCCAGCTGGCCAGCAGACCTATACACAATCTCACAAACACACACACAGTTTTGCTGAGAGGACACTGTTGATTTACGTTTATTCCCAAATATATTTAAAGAATAAGGTGGTATGGTTTTATGGTTTAGTTGTGAAGGATTATATATATATATATATATTATAGATATAAACATGGCTATACAGACACAAACAAATGCACATACACATTTGCGACCTTCACCACAAATGGGAACACTGCAGGAGACTGTGTGTGTGTGTGTGTGTGTGTGTGTGTGTGTGTGTGTGCGTGTGTGTGTGTGTGTGTTTGTGGTGTGTGTGTGTGCGTTTGACTGCCAACTACCAATACACTAGGATTCAGGGATTGTCAGCACTGCCAAGGATATGACACCAGCTCTGCAAAAACAACCAGCAGATGGATGGATAGATGGACCAGTGGAAGTGGACGGAAATCCTTTACACTCAATGGGCACAGAGATGGACTAACACTGGCAGTGTTGTCACTTGACTGGTGGACACCCAGTGCTGTCACTTGGGGGGTGAAAGGTGGAGCATAGCAGGAGATTTTGCACAATCATGTTAATTATATACTTACTGAAAATAATGGTGGCTTCAAATGGGGTTATGTTTACGAGTTGGGCCCATATGAACGCCCCCTCGTGTACTCACGACCTCTTAAGTGGAAAATCTTTCTCCTCTTTTGCATTTCCTTCATAATGTTACCCACTTGCTTGCCTGCAAAATTGTTAGCCTCTGTGGCTTCCAGACTCTATTATTAACTAACATTAATAATGCTGTTGCTTAGCAGCGGCGTTCTTCGTAACTTAACCACTTGAATTCCGAGCATATCGTGTACACGACTTCCCATCTTGTGAACACAGTCAACAGGACCCCATTTGAAGGCACCATAAGTGTAAATAGACCATTTTCACAGCAGCCATTTTGACATGTAATTGCAGGGTAAACACAAGATTAATTAATAAATTTAATTATGGTCCTATTCTATATAGTGTCACTGTGATTCCAGTGAGCCAGCATGCACAATACCAGGACAGGCCCACTTAAATGGAACAGGGCCATAATGAATGTTATTATTTACACCTGTATTTACCCTGCAGAGAAATGTCAACATGGCTGTGAAAAGCGCTTATGGCAATATTCTTTGAATTTGGAGCTATAACTAACCAGCACCTGATATGCAATCGCTCATCAAACTGTAACATGCTTTGACTGTATGTCAAAGGAAAATTGTGGCATTTTTCAACTTGAGCATCTCATAATTGTGGCTGCCCTGACCATGGGGCATCATGAGTCTGGACCTTATGCAGATAGCCACAATAGCTAATCTAGGAGTATAATTTATGTGTTTACTTATGGTCGTACTCAGAGACAAGCCTATATTTGGAAAGCTTTAAGAGGCTTGTGCTGCCTGCTGTGAATTTTGAATTTAGCACCTTTAACGTATAAATAGATCTTGGAGTTCTGAGGTTGTGCAGATCTGAGATGTTAAACAGCAGAGAACATCCTATTAAATACTATATATTCATTTAACCTGCCAAGGTTCTTTGACTTACACCACATAAGAATGAATAGCTTTGAAAGATGATAACAGGTTGATTGCTCAGGTTTAATTAATAATAAGCCACTTAGAGCCTCACTTTTAAGTCTGATATTGACTATTTTAAACTATGTATATATATATATATATAGTGTGGAGTGGAGTGGAGACAGACAGACAGACAGACGAACATGTCAGCCGACCACGTCAAGCTGCGTTGCTCCACGAAGCTTCAAATACCTTTGAATATTTCTCACCAGAGCTTTGAAGCCCAAAAAATGGCAATCGGGACAGCCCTGGTTAGGGCGCTATTGCTGAATGACGTAACACAATGAAGATTGAGCCTATGGGCCACTGATGAAAGACTTTGCATTTGCAGCCTTACAGTATGAACTGGGTGTCTGTGGCGGCGTTACTCGGAAAAATCACAAGTGGCGACACTGTTTGGATCTCTATAAAACGACATCCAAAAACACACCTACAATTACTGCTTATCACCACAGGTGCCGCCAAAGACAACGAAAGGGAGATCTTCGATATTGTAACTTTAAGCTCACAATAATAGTCATGGGATGTAAATTATGTTGAACTAATGCAATATATCTACCTTCTGTTTGCTCATTATATTCCACACAGTATGCTCCAATTTTAATTTCAATCCCCTAACAAAAAACAGCATGACATCAGAAAAAAATAGCAGCTCAAAACATCAATACTCCCACAGTTCTGCAGGTCAAGCTCATTGGCAAACAGTTAAGGCCATTTTTAAACCAGAATGTCAATTTCCATTCCTGGAATCTGCAAGCAGCCAGCTGAGTCAAAGTCAGTCTGGAGCACTGCATCAGCGCGGTCTCCCTCTCTGAAATATGATCACATAATGGCACTTGAAATGTCAAACCGCTGGGGAATCTCATCGATTTGCTGATTTATCCAATCACTGGTTATCAGTAAGAGCAGCCACATGTGGAAAATGGACATTTCCGCCCACATTTCCTGTCTATGTTACATTCCCTGATGAAAGTGTGACATTCTTACCGTACGCATGTGGCATTTAATGTCTGTAGTAATACTGACCTGTCTGAACTTTCTAGCTTATTATATTGCAAATGGTATCACTCAAATATACTTGTACATGTCCTTTCTGAGCTTGTATTCCTGCAGTGACCGATAGTTGGGAAACCGTTTTCATTATTGCACTCAGATGTTAACACCATATCACTTTTGAATGGTTTCAAGTGACAATATACATGTGCTCATCGAACTATTTATATAGATTTGATCTACAGATAAATAATTAGCAATGAATGAATGCTGAGGTGAGGTTAGTACAGAGGGAACAGATGCTCAATGCTCCCCTGGTGCACCGGCTTCCAAGGGTTTTACAATGTTTGTGCAAGATGCACACAAACACATACATATTATGTGAACATCATTTAGCCAATCTAGATTAAGTGGAACTTCTCTGAGCATCACAAACATATGCTCATCTCGCCATTGCTATGACATCCACATGATTAGGGGGTTAGGAGCTGGGGGCAAAACTCTATCCCAGATAGAGAGAAGAGCTGTATAAACAGCGACCCAGATCCTTCACCATCCACACAGGAAGACGCACACAGGCACGTAGCCTAAACACAAGTCGACGGGCACCAGCGCACCCAGGTCGACTGTTTATTTTAGTCAGTTAGGTATCGAACAGACTTTAGCCAACACATTACACTGAAGTGGTTTATTAAAATGAAGTGAGAATAAATCGACAGGCAGGGAGTGAGAGAGAGGTGACCGGGTAGCGTCGTCATCTCTACCTTCACTCTCTGCTCTTGTCTTAACGGTTTTACGCAGAGACTCTTGTGCACAAAGGTGCCTCCCCGTCGGGAAAATCCGTCCCGTCTATTGAGCGTCCCACCGACGCCCACAACAGCCCTCTGCAACAACTCTGTGCAAGCAACGCACATTGAAATTCACCCCACGCTCCGAATACTGCACATATACACACATACTCTCTCTCTTTATTCCCTATTCAACAGGGATTTGTGCATGTGTGTGATGGAGAAGCAGATGATCTCGGATAGTGTTGTAACAGCCCAGTGCTGGATGCTTCATTCATCCGTTTATTGCACCTCGAAACATCCAGCTGCCCTTCCAGCATCTTAAAGCCACTAGGTCACCCAGCGAGACCACACAGCCACCCGGTCACCCATTCAGCCACACAGCATTCAACCACCAGCATAGCTGATTTACCATAACCAACTGCGGATCAATCCAACCTGCCACCCAATAATAACAGTCATCCGGCCAGCCACCCAACAGGCCACCCAGTCATCCACCCACCCAGCGAAGGATCGCAACTCTCCCCAGTGGAACAAGTGCGCGCCGCCGGGCTGCGAGCGTCTTACCTTGAGCGCCTCTATATCCAAAGACGTCGACCGGTCCATGATAGAGAAGTGAAGCGCTGCAAATCAGTCACGAAAATATGAGTCCCACAGGCGAAGAAGATGAGAGGGAAAGAGATTAAAAACGGAGACCAAAAAAAGTTGGAATGCTCTCTAGAGTCCCAAACTCTGCTGCGGCAACATCCCCTGGATTGTTGTTAGGATTAGGTTATTAATATTCCACCACGGCGACGGATTTTCTCAGTTTCATTCCTCCCGGTGGGTCGCTTGGTAAAATCAGGACTCCATACCGTGGAAGTCCCCCCACCTCCGGTCCCCGGTTTGTCTGTGCAGGGGATGAAAGGAATAGAAAAAAAGATAGAATCAGCTGCGCGTAATGTTTGAGGATGCGGCTTTTGCGCACTTGACGATCCGGTACGTTTGCTTTTTTATTTTACATCTGAGTAAGAAACATTCCTCCCACTGCAGGAATGAAGCCGGGGTTTAGACTCTCCTGTCAGTCGGTCAGCGGATAAATGCCGTGATATCCCGTTGAATCCCAGCAAATGTGAGTGTGAGGTTGTGTCTGCTCGTGCAGTGGTCGGCAACTGGAGAGAAGGAGTCCGGATCAGACAGATGATATTCTGCCTTGCCTGGGCGACTTCCATGCGGCAAACCGCCAGAGATATCAGCTCTCCCCGAAAGAAAAGGGAAAGAGAGAGAGAGAGAGGGAGAGAGTGGGAGAGAGGGGTCAGAGAGAGAAAGAGAGCGACAGATGAGAAAGAGGAGGAGAGAGACCCGGTGGGAGAAATGCTGAAGAGAGGAGATGAGAGCTGCGAGAGTTGAGACGAGAGGAGGCAGGGAAGGAAGGTTTATGCTGTATATTATTCCAATGACTGACGCACTGGTGTGTTGTGTGTGTGTGTGTGTGTGTGTGTGTGTGTGTGTGTGTGTGTGTGTGTGTGTGTGTGTGTGTGTGTGTGTGACAGAGAACGAGGGAGAGGGAGGGAGAGGGAGAGGAGAGGTAAAGGCTCCTTCTAATCAAGTAGATGAATCGAAAATGCTGCTTTGCCACTGAAGACAAGAAAGAGATTTAAATGCAGATGCTGTTGAAAGGCTGTGGCAGAAAGTCTGGGGTTGCTGTGTGTGTGTGTGTGTGTGTGTGTGTGTGTGTGTGTGTGTGTGTGTGTGTGTGTGTGTGTGTGTGTGTGTGTACAGACAATGTAGAGGCACTGAACTGGTACAGTATGCCTATTTATGAACATCACAGAAACATAATGATATTGTGACGGTGGGTACAGGAGGCCTACAGAAAAATGGATAAACAGATTATGTTTATCTGAATAGGCTGATAAAAACTTTCCTCCATGCTTTCTTTCTTTCTCTCCATCTTTTTTATGGTGCAAATTGTCTTCGCCCTTCTCCTGCATAATAAGGTGTCGCCGCCTGCCGACCACCAGGGCTTTTTATTATCTGTCACACACCTTCAGAATAAGTAGAAGGAGCAGAGGGGAGGAGAGGAAAGGAAAGGAAAGGAAATGGAAGGTAACAAATGAAGATGAGCAGTGGAGAGGAAAGTAGAGAAGGAAAAGAGATATAGAAGAGGAGAGATTATGAGATAAGGTATGGTGTGGTGACAACAGGAGGAAAGGGAAAAAGTGGAGAGGTGATAAAGGAAGAAGAGCAGTGGACAGAAGAGATGCGAAGGAAGAGAGAGATAGGAGATATTATGAGAGGAGGTAAAGCAACGGAGGAAAGGAAAGGAGGAAAAGAGACAAAGTAAGGTGACAGAGAGAGGTAGTTTACTGTTAATGTCCATTTCTACAAAGCAACATCTATTATTATAGTTTATGGCAGGTTGTGCTCATCAAGCTCTGAATCCTGCAGTTTGAGATGAAAATGTCCCAAAATTCAGAGAAAAACAAACAATAAGTTGGATAACTTTGGGAGCAACACACTAATGTAAAGTCAAAATATGAGATTCAATATGAGACTTTTTTTTTAAATTACCAACTGTTGTAACCTGCAGACCTCTGCTATCTTTATCAGCTGCAGTGTACTCACTTTACTACTGTCCCCCTAACATATAGTATTAGATATGATGACTGCAGTCAAGCCAAGACGACAGGTCAGAAATGTTGAATAATGTTCCCTGTTCAGACCTCTACTAACTGAGTGGAAAACACCTTGACATGCTGTAACAAGAAGGGATGCGATTATCATTTCACCCAATTGCATTCCACTGAGGAAGTAAACCACGAGAACTATTAGCCATCTTCTAATTTATCAATATGCTGCAAGTCTGCAAAGCTCAAACACAGTGTACATATGTTTATATGTATATGTAATGTATTTATTTTCAAAAACAATGCATACTAGTGTATGGTATATAATTAAAGCAGCAGTAGGTAGAAAGGGAGCACATATGATTAGAAAAAAATATATATACTGTCACTATATCTTGACATTAGTACATGAGACAGGTAATCTAAAAAAAAATCATTTGCCTCTCTTCCAGTGCTCCTAATGGCATCAGACTGGAGGAAAACAACCAATCAGAGCTAATCTGGAGTCTTTCGTCTCTGAGCATCTGTCAATCACTCGCAGACTCCGACCAAAAGGTCAAACTAGGCAGTGCTGATCAAATATGAATCAGTACTCTGTTACTGTAATGCCTAGTTTGACCATTTGATCTGAGTTCACAAGTGACCGACGGCTGCCTCTGTTAGATGAACAGCCAATAGGAATGTTCTCTCTCTCACTCAAATGACCTGTGATTGGCCAAAGTCTCCCACTAGATTTGATTTAAAGTCTGAAAACAGAGCCATGTCAATGTGCAGAAGTCTATTTTTCGCTCAGAACATTTGAATTACAATATACTGAAAGGTTATTAGGGATTTTTTCCCCAGTGATGCCAAAAACATTCAGCCTACTGCAGGTTTAATAGAATACATGTTTCTCAGATGTAAAGGCTTAATGTGAAGTGAATGAACAACAGTATGTCCCAAAATGAATGAATTTGTGCCTGAGTCAACATTGCAGCATTGTCGTCAACACACAACCTCCATGACTTCTCCATGATGACATCATCTGTGGCTGCTGCAACTTAAAAGCCTCTGTATTAAGGACCGTTTCAAGTCCTTCCCACTTTACATTAGTATGGTACACTATAGACTTCAAGTGCAGATGGCTTGTGTTCAATTTAATAGATTTGCCTATGAGAGCGGTCACACATGCATTCACACATTTGTGTTGCTGTACAGAGCTCTTACACACACACACATACACACACAGAGAGACAGAGAGAGAGAGAGAGAGAGAGAGAGAGAGAGAGATAGGCCTATTGAATAGCACACTAGAGAACACAGAGGAACATTTGTTGAGGGAGTCGGTCAGAGATAACGAACATCATATTAATGAATGCCTCCTCACTCATTCTCTGTGCTCCCTCCTCTCTGTTTGTCTGGCTCTCCTCTTTGCTGCTTTCCTTTCGTTGCCCTCACCCTCTATCTTCCCCTCTTCATCCCCCTCGCTGTCTCTCTGTGGCTGCTTTGCCTCAATCCCTCTCTATCCCAACATCTCTCTAGACATTGCACTCTCTCAACCTCTCTCTCTCTCTATTTTCTGCTCCTCTGTAACTCAGGGACCCCTGCCACCTCCACCTCCCCACCACCGTCTCTCTTTCTTTTCTATAAACTTTGTGCTGTCGGGCAATTAATCATTTTTCCGTGGACTCGTTATTTTTTATAAGGGAGAGCGGCTGACATCAGATACGAGCGCCCAGTCCTGTGCCAGCTGGAAATGACATCACCCATCTCTCCCGCCTCTCTCCCTCTTTCTCAGCCTCCAGTCCTCCCCTGCCTTTCCCCTGCATTTTAAAACATCATGAACAGTTTTCCTCTCCCTCCATACACTCATTTACTTGACTTTGCATATCTGCTGCTTGCATGTCCAGAATCCCTCTCACTTACAACTTATGACAAACATGTGAAACACAATTTCCCATTTTTCACATTTCACAATTGAGCTTCATTTTCTATGTATTTTTCCTTATTCCTTGACAAAGGTATGCTGAAGTCTCCATCCTGACCATGCTGTGTGTCATTTTACCTGCCCTGTCGTTCTACAGAGCCGTGATGCAGCTGTGCAGTGGCAGCATCTGACTATAACAGGCTTCTCTTCTTTGTGGATTTTCTTCCCTCTCCTCTCTCCCTCTTCTCACTCTTCTAGGCGGTGATCAGATAGGAGCTTTATTCTTCTGCTTAAATGCAAAGTGCAGCTGTTTGCTTTGCTCGCTGCAGAGAGAGAGAGAAAGGAAGCCTATGGGAGGATTACAATTTTCATGTTGACATGCAGCACAAAGTTTGATGGCACCTTGCAAGTTACTGGTTAGCTTTAGCATTAGCTAATCTGAGAGTAGGGGATGCATGTGGAAATGGAGACAAGAAAGTGATTGCTTTGCTTGACACGTAAGAAGCCAATCCCATCTCATGGGAAGGTAAATAGCACATAAATAGCACAACATTTTACATTCTGCATGTCATGATAATGCATTTTAGCTTTTTTTGTGTGTCATTTATAGGCCAGATTGTTACCGTTTAATGGTCGTGGTTATGTTTAGGCGACAACACTAAGGTAACGTCTGCAGCTAAAGGTAAAAGCAAAAATCATGTTTTCACCTGCAACATTTCACAGACTGGAGGAAACCAACCAGAGCTGATCTGGAGCCTGTCATCTCTGAACAGCTGTCAATCTCACAAACTGATCAAATGGTCAAACTAGGCAGCACTGATTAAATATATATATTCTGTTACTGAAATGACTATTTCTCACCTCAAATGTTTTCAGAAATATCTTATAGTCACAGTTTAGCAATTTTTGTGACCCAGCAGCCATGTTGAGATCAGTTGAGGAAATACCAAGCACCACCCACCAGCCAGAGCACAGCTAACAGGAACACTCACTAGGAGAAAAAAGCACTTTGTTAGGTTTAGGAAAAACATCATGGTTGGGTTTAAAATAATGCAAACAAAGTAAAATACCTATGTAAACAACTTATAGAAAACACATCAGAAACGTCACTGACATAACAGAATAACTCAACATGACACAAACACCGGTCTCCTAGATGAAAGTCCTGTTTTTGTTGGATCCTCTCCCACCCGCCATCAGCAATCTGTCTCCTCACGTCTGAGAATACCATATTTACGTGGATGCATTTGCATTTTAGTCAGTGCGGACTATGTGGCGTACACATGAAACGCCAAAAGCAGCAAAGGTGTTGGTATTGCATGCAAAATGACTAATAAATTGCAGTTTCACTCATATGCCATTTGGTGAGACCAGGCTGAAGAAGCATGAGGGGACATTAAGACAGTTATTTCCACAGTAAACTAAACAACTGTTAATTTCTATTACTGTCATGATCACAGGTCTTCTCTCAGCATTTCACCATAAACTAGCATTACATCTTTATATGTGCCATGTGTATTTGACCAAGTGGTTTAATGAATGACTCAGTACAAATGTTTATTTTTGTCTGAATTTAATCATCTCTCTACACCTTCATTTGGGAGAATAAACACTTTGTGAACGTCTCCCTATTGTTATCTGTCCATGACAGCAGAATTACCAGAGCTGTTTCTTCAGCCCTTCTGTGTGGACTTTGCATGTTCTCCCCGTGTTAGCGTGGGTTTTCTCCAGGTTCTCCGGCTTCCGTCCACTGTCCAAAGACATGCAGGTTAATTGTTGACTCTAAATCGCCCGTAAGTGTGAACATGAGTGTGAATGTTTGTCTGTCTCTATGTGTCCTGTGATGGACTGGCGACCTGTCCGGGGTGAACCTCGCCTTTGTTCAATGCCAGCTGGGATTGGCTCCCCCACGACCCCTAATGGGTTAAGCAGATGGATGAATCTGCAACAATTGCAAAGATTCATTTAAGTCACTTCTTAAGCAAAACTACCCAATATTCACTGGCCATTGCTTCTTGATTGTGACAGTGTTCTGCTTTTCTTAGTCAATCTAAACTGAATATCTGTGGGTTTTGGTTAACTTGGGTTTTGGGAAATAGTGTTACATTTTTAATTATTTCCACACATAGACCAAATACAGCATCAGTTAATTCAGAAAATAGCCTGAGCAGTCATCCCTAAAACAAAACGTTTACCAGAGGCAATATGTGGTACAGCTTATTAACTTATGTGACCTTTTACGTTAGTTCAGCAACTTCGGTTCTACGTAATAACCATGCAAGGCAATTCTGAGGGAATCAGTTCTCAAATTCTGCAACCAACCAAGCCCAACAAGTCTGGGGATGTTTCCATGATGGAGTTGCAACAGAGCGAATGAACTGTGGTTTAACAAGACTGCAACATGTACTGATTGTTTCACGGTGCATTGGCTTTAATATTCCAACATGCGTTTCATTTCAGCCGTGTGTGTGTGTGTGTATGTGTGTGTGTGTGTGTGTGTGTGTGCGTGTGTGTGTGTGTGTGCATGTGTGTGTGAGAGATGGTGAGATTTTGAGACTAGACTAGACTTCCTTCTTTCATACATAAATAATCACTATATTCATCCCTTGATAATTTGTGCTTGTTTGATTTTAATATACCATCAGTTTCACTCCAGAAGTATTGCACTCGTTACCATTTAGTAGAAGATTCTAGAGCATTGGTTTCCCTCCAGCAGGTCATTAGACCTTGCACCAGCCACTTTTGCATCAGGCCATTAACACCCTCCAAAGAAAATGCCTATTTTTTTGTATTTTTTTTTTTTAAATTAACAGATCTATCAGTGTGTTTCAACACTATTTACCACCTGAAGGTAATATTATGTGGCTAAGAGCTGAGTTCTGTCAATAGAGGGTGTACCACCTGAGTAGGCAGGCAATCTAAAAGACAGAAAAGCTATTTTGCACTACAGAGAGCTCACAACAAAGTAAACTAGATTAGCCACTTCCTCTTGCTTGCCTTTGGGATGGAGCCAGGGAATTACACCAAGTGGTCGGGGAAGTAGAAACCCATGTCCAATGTGATGCAATCCAGTACAATATCCTTTGTATTATATTGTAATTTCTATAGTTTCTATGTGTGTGTATATACTGTGTATAGCCTATGCATGTGTGTAACTGTATATCTTCCTTTTAAATATAATTTATTGCTTCCTTTAGTGCTATTACTTATGTATGCTTAATTTATTTTATTGTTTAATTTAACTCTAATTTAAATATTTGAAAATCATTTTATACATTTGCTGTGTGTGTAGCGTGGAGGGGGCTACAACTGCATTTCATTTTGCAATCCTGTACTGCATAAAGCTGAACCTTAAAACTTGTCATGCAACATACAGGCCATGCAGTCATGGGGTCATGGGAGAGACTTCAGAGACGAGGACCAAAGCGCACTGGAGGCAATCAACTTTATTAGAAGACTGATATTTTGACGCCAACTACATCTTCATCAGGGTCAAGTTTTGACAAGACCGCCCTATTCTGTAAGCACCCGACAAGCCTGCTATTCATTGTGAAATGGTTTAAGCATGTTTCACCTCCTTTCTTCAGGCCATATAGTCAGTTTTGTTGCAGGTGTTAAGATAATGAAGATGCAGTTTCTTGTGTTGCATTAGACTGCATTATACTGAAATGTATAAAGCATCTGCATACAATTGCAGTATACCCACTCAAACGAACCAAAGAAACAAAAAAACAGAGACACCACTGCTAAAGTTGTACTCAAGTAATAGTAATGTTTATTGCAAAGCTAATGTGATAATGAAGTGCTGAGGTGTAATTTCATGGGGAGACAGGGAGACATGTCACCCTCAGTGATTTCACATAAATCATTTGTCCCCCTCAATTAACTCAATGAAGTGTCTGTGACAATCTCACCACTCCCAGAACATATGAGAGGGAGAAAAGGAGAGAGACACACTCTGCAGTCCTTGGTTCGGATGTCACAATCGCTCACACTTTTGACAAATAGCAGGCCAAGCTGCAGAGCAGTAACTTAATCAGGGGGAAATGTTCACTCAGCCATCTGACTCATTTCAAGTGTTCTAATAGTGAAACACATTGGAAAAATAACAAACTTTTATAAATTAAAAAATGGCAGCATGTAGATTAAAAGAATTTTATATTATAAAATTATTATATAATATGATGTGACATAATATAACATAATATAATAATTTTGTATTTTTATACAGACATTGATATAATTCCTTGTCCAACAGCTGATGTGCTTTGGAAAGTTAAGAGAGAGGATCGCTCAACCTAAGGCTGTAGGTTTAAATTATGTCTATGTCCGCATTTTTTAATGCAGCTTATAACGTGTCTGTTGTGCTTTATTATAAACAATATCTAATAATTTTATGCTAAAATAGCATAGAATGAATAAAATAGGGTCCTTAGGCTTGAGAAGTGGCTGTGTGCTGCAAATCTAATAGAAGACACTTCTGATCAGGCACAAATCTCACTATTGTGTGCCTTATTGTCTACACAAATGTAACCTGGTAGCTAATCATTATTCATGGAGTTTTTAAAGAAATAATAAGTTAAATAAGAAATAAATTGTTGGCTAATTATTATCTGTTTATTTACAGACATGTAATTGAAATTGACTTTGTATTCTTTTCCTGGAAATGTCTTAAATAAATGACCAATAATTGGGAAATTGCTGAATATAATTATTAATTAATGTTTGAACTAAAGTTATTTTCTATAAATTTTGAGGTAAATATCGGGGTAATTTGGCAGTAATTCCAAAGAAATGTAAAATAGGTTGCCTGCTACTTTTCACATATAAAATGAAGTTTTACCATGTTTATTATTATATGCAATTAATCAAAATCAAATAGCCTATTGATGAAGCCCATGCTTTAATTATGGTTTAAGCAGTTGCTGATAGATGCTTTCTGCAAAGTTGAAATGAAAAGTATGACCTCTAGATGTGAATATAAAACAGTATGTTAGTAACTTGCCGTGAGCATAGAAAAACTACAAATCCCAGAGGCGTCTGCGCATCAAATCTCTTTCCGTTGATTGGTACACTCAACATCCAATCAGTTGGCGGAGACGTGTCTCGCAGACTCAGAGCATCCTTCAGCCATGGCGTCTGTTTGGGCTAAATCCTTCATCAACCTGCCGGTCTTGTCTGTTTTCTTCCTCTTGTTGCTATGTCTGCCGCCCGGAGGAGGACAAAAGAAGAAAGAGGTAACGCTTCGACCGCTTAATTGAAATTTTCAGCGAATATTGGTGTGTTGTTTAAAGAAAACGAGTGTACAAGTTGAACCTGCTGTTGTGCGTTAAGGTAGTGAGCATTAGCCAAGATGGACAGGAAGTGTGTGTAAGCGATGTTCTGATAACTACTCTTTGAGGGACACAAACCCCTCTCGCATGATATAAATGAAAGAGATACTGTTTATAAATTGTCTTTTTTACGTTTTGTGGTTGAGTCGCTCCTGTGTGATTAAACTTAGCTTTCTGTATATGACAAACGTATGCATGGTTAGCCATGGCAAGCTAATGTAGCTAGCTAATATGCAGGCTACACTATTCTGTGAAAGTCAGTTTGGTCTGGGTGCACGTCTGTGTCACATCCTACGTGTCTATATTGACACTAATATCTTAGCTTCATTATTGTAACTCCATAACATTGCTGCTTTGTCTCCAATAATGTTTTTATTTTGAAATTCGCAAGTGCAGGAAGTGATGTGTTTTACTTCTCGGTAGCTTACTGGTAACGTTTGGTGCTGGCGAGAATCTCACAATAACCACAAAGATAGCCTCATGCTCGCTAAATTAGGTTGCTGCAATGCACCGGAACAGCTTGTAACTCTCGGTGGTTTAGTGTAAGAGACCTACATGTGGTTGTTTCATTGAAGTGATAGTGTGGGTGTGCTTCACATGAAAGGGAAGTGGAGCGGAAACTCACAAGAGACTTGTTAGCTCGATGTGACATCTGTCGCTGGGCTGAAACGGCGGTTTGCTAACATACTGTGTCTGTTCACCTGCCTCGTGTCGAATCGACTGAAATGACTTTTAGATATGTTGTTGGTTGGATTAATGATTTGCTAGTAATGGCATACACGTTGTGTGCTATATCAGTGGCAGGTCAGGGTCTAGCTGTTTTACAGCAGTGCATAATAAGAGTGGAACTGCAATGTGCAACTTATTGACCAGGGTTCTTTGTGATTATTACTCCCATTTATTCACGTGCTTATACATGCTGCGATGCTTTCAAAACAAAATAAATAACAGGCAATATCTTTCACAAAGTGATACTTTATCTTATAGGCTGTGTTTATGGGGTGACATGAAACAGCGTTTTTGTTCTATTTAGTTATGTGCTCGTGCTTCCTGCTTTTGGTTATCTGTCGATATGTTTAGGGATATGTAGTGGGTCTGATTCTGCGTCGTGTTGTGTATAAGGTAAGGACACACTTCTTGGGACTGGCTTCGAGCAATTTATTCTTCCACCAGCAGCAACAGCCTGTGGTTGTGAAGAACCAGAACATTCACAGGGTCCCTTGTGCATTCATGCTCTAAGCTCTTTCCCCATGAGAGTCCTGGAGCAAAGAGGAAGCAAAGCCAACAGCATTGCTAAAAATAATAAATAAACTGCAAATTCTATAATGAAATTAACATAATGCATTTTCCATTAGAAACAATAAAAAAATAGCTATGCATATACCTGCAGTTGTGAAGAATCAAAACATTCACAGGGCCTCTTGTGCATTCATGCTCTCAGCGCCTGTGTAACATCGTGTAGTCACTAAGTGCTCTATGCTAGCAAACAGACTCAACAGTACACTCTAGCATAGCATGCTACATAGCAGCCCTGCGACTCACACAAGCCTCGACACATTTCTCTAATTAGTGGGTTGATGCATGAAAAGAAATGAAATGGCATCTCTAAATCTTAACATGTTAATACAGTGACTCTGGATGCTTTTTAAGTGGTAACTAAACAGCAAAAATACAGAGCAGAGAGCATGTTTACCTTCCCTGTGAGAGTCCAGATGCAAAGACGGAAATGTGGCAAGTACCGTTTGTAAAATAAGATGCTTGCTATACTTCCGATAACCCCAGACATTTTTCTTTATAGGAAGATGTCTAACTGTAACACAAGACCCAGCCTACTTATACAATAAAACTAAGTAGAATTTCATAAGAACATACTAACACAATGTCAACAATACTTAAGAAAGACAGGAAAAGTTATAGTGGAAATGCTATCCTACATCCTTCAAAATAAAAGGCTACACTTTGATCCACATAAACCTCTTTCAAAATATATAAGATAAGATAAGATGAACCTTGTTCATAATATAGCGCAACATCACACTACTACAGATGCACCGATCAGACTTTTTTCGGTTCCAATACCGATACCCGGGCTTACAGATCCGATACCAGTGTGTAATTAATAAGCTGTGTGCCTCACTGTGTGGAAGTGACTGGGATCATTCTGTTTTGTGAAAGGCAACATCAGGCTTGACTTAAACATTGTGGCCCCATTGTCACTGATATCCAGTCCAGCTATTTGAGGGTGTATTGGCCCGATGTCTGATCCGGTTGCGGTGCATCCCTAGCTATGTTTTCTTTCTTAAAATACCAAACATATTACTGATGCATTTTTATTACCCAGAATTATGACACATACTATGTTAGTTATTTGAGGGTTTTTTTTTCACTTTGGCACTAGGGGGAGATTTCAACCACCTCACGTAGACTTTGAGATCAGTTTGACAAACTCTATTGTTTGTGCCTTTGTCCAATTCAGTGCAGTTTAGGTCACAGGTTTTATCTATGTGACTCACATTTTGTTCCTTTGCTGGCATGTAATATGAACATCATTTGTGACTTTTACACAGTCAGAAAAGTAAAATGAGAAGTGTGCATCCGCATCATAATTTGGTTACAAAGTCCCAACACACTGTGGGGCACATCCTGCATAGCCCCTGACAGCACTGTTTGCAACATCGGGGCTTGTTGCTGTGCCGGCGGGGTCATGTTGTTTTGATGCTGGTAATACAATGAAATACTCCAGGAAATCCGGTTGAACTAGCAGATTAATGCATTTAAAGGCTTATCAGACTCCAAAACAGGGCTTTTTGTAATACTCACAGACAGCATTTTACAACTCTGGAATGTTATCACAACAGTTGCAAAATCAGCAATAGAAATACCACATTCATGTGACAAATATGTATCAAGCAATATGTTTGAGTGTGCAATGCAGTGCCTTGCTGGAGGACGTCACATTGTGTCTAGGGCTGTGTATTGGCAAGAATCTGGTGATACAGTGCATATTAAGATACTGGGGTAATAGTTCAATATAGGGATGCTAATTTTGAAAAATGTTCTTAACCAATTACCAACCCTTGTTAACCTTTAACTGACAAGGTGTGCGCCTCACATGCAGCGATCCACCAGCTGCAGTATATGAGCACAACAGACAACTAAGTCAACAGTTCACCATCAGGAGAGTTAGCAACCACGGTGTTGCATTCACTGTCTCCAGTTAACCATCCAGGAGTGTTAGCAGCCATGGTGCTTTGTTTCCTGTCCCCAAGTCACTGTACGGCAGCATTAGTAGCCACGATGCTGCTTGTAGTGTCGCAGACATGCTTTTTATATTGTTGTGTCTTGTATTTGGTGAGCTGAAGATACATTTCACATTTCAGTAAAGCTAGACTATGTACTGTATATTCTGTTGTTAACAAAAAAAGTCTGACGCTTCAACTAATTTGAATTGGGGGCTCAAATTGTTGACCTTTAGTTGGGGCAGCCTTAGTCTGTTTGAACATTGTGTTAAGGACCAAGAACTGTTAACCAACTCACAGTGCTGTTGTAACTTGACTATCGTACCACCTCATCTGCACCTTTCTTGCAGCTGACTTAGCATATGAATAGAAAATTGATTGAGTGGACAAACAGTGGAGTTAATAAGTGATGGAATGCATGGGCAAATACATGTCAAGTGGGAACAAATATTTGAATGAATGAATAAGGAATTGAACATGTCCACAAATGGATGAAGAAAGAGCTGACTGAGTGGAAGGCTAAACTGATGAATAAATGGACAGATTAACCACAGAGGAGGCATTTGAATGAGAGAGAGATTGAATGAATAATTGAGACTGACATATTTGCCCTCCAGTTCGCTGTAAACACTTAATTTATTTCTATCACTAATGTTGATGCTGTGCAAGGTGTATGTATAATAAATGTGTCACATCCATTGGAGTGAAGCTGTGCAAAAATGAGGGCACACAAGACTTTCACTGATAATACATTAGCATCTTTAGCCATATTAATTTTCTTATGACTGTTTAAGTGAGCTGTAGAGACAGTTTAAATAATTAGGCCCATGTAAAGCTACGATTACTTTGTTTGTCTTTATTGTATGTAAGAAAGCACAATGCACATTAATTAATATGAGCACTTGAGTGTATCATGTAAATGTGCCAATCTGAATCACTTTAATATGAAGATGTAACATATGTGTATAGACACGATAGGGATGCTAATTTTGAAAAAAGTTTAAAAAAGTTTAAAAAGTTTTAACTGATAACCCTTGTTATCAATTCTTAACTGTTAACCGACAAGATTAGTGCATTGGTGTATCAGCTGCGATGTTTGTTCACATAACAATAGCGAGTGTCCAACAAACCGCGATTGTGATTGTGCTACCTTAGCAGCTGTAGCTGCTACCTGTGGCTTCGTGCTCGCCATCCTCGCACACATAAGACCTGTCAGTACCTACCCACCTTACCTAGGAGGTAGGGTGTACTCAGAGTCTCTCCCCTGCTGAACTGCAACAAGGTGTGTGTTGGGAGACAACAGCAAGGCACAGGCCAGCGCATGTTAGTCCCCAGGCCAGCTCCCATGGCTGCCCGTGACACTCCAGTAGCGAGAACCCGCGTTGGGTGTTCCCGATTGAGCAGCCATTTGTCTGAATGTTAGAGTTTGAGGAGCAAAGCGGTGTATTTGTTAGAAAGGGTCGAGGAGAAATTGTGACTGTGTTTCTGTTAGATTGGTGTGGTGATAGTTGTTTAATTTAGTTTTTTAGTTTTTATGTATGTCTGGCTATGTGAGCAAGAAAGGGAAAGGGTCTCAGTGATCCCCTTCCCCGGTCTGCACCGGTAGGGGGGTGTTGTGAGGAAGGAGAGGAAAGACAAACTCAGTGCCCCATACACCGCACGACCCCTGAGTTTGTTGTGTCTAGTAAAGGAGGGAGAAGAAAGCTGTGAAGGAAGTGAAGGAAGAGGTAGGTACTCTTAACATAACAATTCAACTAAGTGAAAAATGGGATCAGTCTGGGGATCAGTCCTGATTTTGATCCATTCATGCACCACTACATATATAAATAGCTGAATAGCTGCCATGTGACTATTCTCACCTGGGAACAAATAGACACTCTACACTATTTATATGATGCTGCAGGTAAACTTGATCTCTTTGCTTCATTGCTTTACAAACAGACACTAATTTTAGGCATTTTCTTGGTGCAAAATCTGTTCCTATTTCAACACTGAACACAAAAACTCAACGCAAACATCCCATGGTCTCTCATTCATTTGACCCAGGATTCTGCTTTAAATATCTCTCCGTCAAAGCTTTAAGGGAAAAAAGCCTTCAGCTTCATCAGTGGATGAATAAAGCCAAATTACAATATCTTCCGCAGTTGCGATTAGGAGTTTAAAACTTCAATTTTACAGTCATTAATGAATAATCTCCTATTTTTTTAAACTTGTTTTACCCTGGGGACAGTCTGTACTTAGTTTCAGTAATGCCTTGATTCACATTTACAAAATGGCACCAGGGAGCTGCCTATTATAGCCACAGTCTGCTGCTAGGCACTGACCGGCTCAAGGACACCTCAGCATTATCTAATTAGTGACTCAGAGAGCATTTCTCAATCACTTACCACCTAGCTGAATTGTATCCAGCTGTTGTGAGTTTTCTCCTCTGCCATTGACATTGCCACTATCTTTAAACCATTTAGTTCAGTATTTTGTCATTTAACAACTTTGGTCCATCCTGTTTGACTCTGCACCGAGTCGCAGACAGGAGCTAGCCACATGTGCTACACTACCACACATATATTACACACACACACACACACACACACACACACACACACACACACACACACACACACACACACACACACACACACTTTCAACGAGCCATGGGAGAGATATTGATGGGTTATAATGTGAGAAATGTTCTTCCCCAGTTGCCTGCCTGGGGCTATGGCAGAGGAGGTGGAAGAGGAGGAGGACGATCTTATTTAGCTGGAAACGGACAAAATGGTGAAGCAGAATTTTGTATTCATGTCACCAACTTCTGCTCTTCTTTACTGCCCTTTGTCTTGTCCTAACCCTGTAGGGCTAAAAGATTTAAGTTAATTAAGGCTGTCCTGAAACATTCAAACATTCAAGTGTGTGTTTTTTTACATTGATATTTAAATCTTAAGTCAGTTTTCAAGGCATTGTTTATTTGTTAGTTTGTCCCGGTCTCATTTCCTCTCTTTGGTTCTCTGGTTACTTTGTGGTTAGAATGACAGCTACATAGCAGACTAGATTGTGTCTTTATTCTACTGGTGCCAGGCTTTGCGTTCAGTTTGAATGTAATGTAGGAACTGCTGTTGTTTGGTGTATTTCTGTTGACTTATAGTGTCATTATAACAGAGAGGAGCACAGCTGGTTTTATCTACTCCATTATCTATGGTTTTTGTGGAGCAGAATTTAAAACTTCTATCAAGTAATGAGTTGGCGTTTGCTTGCATGTGCTTCACAGTAAAAGCCTTCCAGTAATTCAGGGTCATATCTAGAAGGTAACCTGCAAACCAAATCTGTAACCGAAACCGTATTTGATCTGAGATCTGCAATAATGTGACCGTGCCTGTTTTTGCATTGTATTTTTATGATTGTGGAACATCACAGACCGCAAATGGGAGTCAGATTAATTATTGAATGTTGAATGAAAAAACTGTTACTTTTGTTAATTAGGGTGATTTATTTTTTGTACGTTATTGTTCTCGAAACTGTAATAAATAAATAAAATAAATAAATAAAATTTGGCCTGAAGTTCATGTATAAAAGTGCAGTTGATGTACATATATTACATTTCCAACAAAAATAACACTGCCTAAAAAATTGTCAAAAAAGTTATGGTGTTTCTTTTTTCCTTGAGTGTATTTGCAGGACAGTGTTGTAGAAATTGAAGCTTGCATGGCTCCATGATTAATAGAGTATTGGCTTTTAATAGTGGAAATAAGGTAGTAATATCAGGAAGTAAAGAGTTGGCAGTAGCGGCAGCTGTAACTTGTGAGCTACAGCTGAGTATCAGGCCCGTCACATACTGCTCACGTATGCAGTGTGGACCGGGTGTTAGATCTCTTCTTGTCCCCATGAAATCACATCTTTTGCAAATCATTTGACTGACAGTAAGGTTCAGCTGAGGATGGGCACAGTCATGCTTCAGCTCTGCTTAGAGGGCAGAGTGGGTCGGCTTGGTAGCATTGCAGCAAAGATGTGGTGTATCATGCAGATGGAATATGGTATTACTTTCAGAGCCCAGAACACTGATAGTGGCAGTGTTTCACCACTGTGATTTATGCCATAGAAACCTTAATGTTTAGGAAAGCACAGACACATTTCCCTTATTTTCCTCATCAGGATAGATGTACAGGTGGGGGAGAAATAAACGGAAATAAACAGAGTCTGAGAAAATGAGAACTAAAGGAGAAAGCTGTGTTGATCAAGATTGTGAGAGACATGGGGGAAGAAATACATAAATTTAAAGATATAAAAAAGGTGAAAAAAGGGCAGCAGTTTTGGACCCCTGCCTTTTTAAAACCTGCTATCTGCCCTTCAGGGAGTGGAGGAAATAATCATGGAGAGAGAAAGAATATTTATATCCCTTCAATACCCCCTCGTTCATCACCCCAGCTCTGCTAGATATTATATCTAGCTTGTGTTGTGTTTCTGTCTTAAGGCTGACTACAGCACAAAGAAAGAACCAATGTAAGCACTTCCTATACCTAGGCCTATGGAGTCAGGGGAGGCAAGGAGAGAAAAAAGGTCCAGGGCAGCAGGTCTGAGGCAAGGAGAATTATATATCTAGAGAGTTATATATCTACAGAGAGATAGAGATTTCAAAGTAGTGGGCTTGCTACCACACCCAGGGACCAGTGTAATAAGTGGATCGGAATAATAAGAGCCTACCTCTGCACACAGAGGCGCAATAAACTACCGGGTAAGGCCTTCAGGGCATAACCCGAGCCACTTGCTGAGTTTAGACTGGGGCTTATGAAGCTAAACACTGTGTAAGCACTATTGACTCTTGGTTTTCTGTCAGGCTGTCCTCAACCAAAGAAATTCAGAGTCAACTAACACTTCTTTGTAAATTATATTTAATTGTCACACAAAATGTAGCATTACAAACACACTTAAAAACACAGACAACCCCATTCAAAGACAGAGCAAAAATAGATATATAGAAAAGACAGCAACTACAAAAGGCCAGACTGGACAGAGATAAATACAATGATGTTTGAGCCGACAGTATATCATCATATCTTTAAAAAAAAAAAAAAAACAAGCATACGGCAAGAATAGCAAAACTGGGTATCATGCAGTAAGGACTTAAACTAACCCATGGGAAGGTTAAGCTGTCTAGTAATTGGGCCCCAGGTAGTCTTATATTGTTGGTTTGAAGCCTCTCAAGCTGTATCCCTGAGACTTGTTTCCTAAACCCTCTGGAGAAACAAGGAGTGCTGGAAGCCTTCCAATTAAATAGTTAATAATTAACCGTTTAACTGCCAATGGTTAAATGGTTAAAAAATTTCAGAGGAGCAGCTTGTCAGTTAAAGGAGAACAGCTAGACCACCTTAACAGCCCACCTTAAGTGAGTCTGAGCTGTTGTTGTTGCTAACACCAGGGCTAACTGCCTTCACTTTAATCAACAGGTGGCTAACAAGCACGACACGGGAGCTTGGTTTGGGTCTTCACGAGTTAAACTGTACACACACTGCACTGCTGCGTTCACAGCTGGAACATGACTTCATACTCACCATCACACATATGGTCTGACGGACAATTGCTAACATTGTGTTGGGTTGACGAGAGTACACCGTCATCACACGCTCTGTCTCTCGACTAACCTTACAGCAGGTAGACAAACACTTGACAACCTCGCAGTTAACTAAAAGATGTGGGATAGACTAAAGTGACCACGTGTCCACGAGTGTAAAATGCACGCAGCACAGTGGCTACTAACTTTCCCTAACTGGGGACTCAGTTGTCTGTTTTACTCTGGTGATAAATGTGCATCAGTTTATCGTTGCAGCCGGGTCACTTGTTATGCACTAAAACCACAGCATAGCTGCACGAAAGCTTGTCGGTTAACAGTTTATATTCAGTTAACGAGGGTTGGCTGTCGGTTAGGAAAAAAAAAAAATCAAATTTGTATTCTTACTTCCAATCTGTGAGAGCACTCACGATTTTGTCAGCTAATCAATTAGTTGATTTTATCAACAGATCTCTAAACTGAGTTTAACTACAAGGAATCACACAAAAGCACCACTTTAATTTATTTTAGGTTAGGTTAGGTTTTTGTAGCTTAGGTTTCTTAGAAATAAGTAATTTTGCATGAAAAAAGCAGAAAAAATGACTATTTGTCTCAAGAAATTAGTCAAATCATCAGACCAAAATAGTGGGTTAGTCGTCTAATTGACTAAGAGGGAGTAGCCCTTGTTCATCAGAAAATAAACATTAGCTGACAGTGTATGCAGTCTTTGCACAAGGATTTTATAGTACATGCAGGTACTATATGAGAAAAGATACCTTTTCCCCACAAATTGTCACCATTAAACAACCACGCTGCATAAATAAGTGCCTGCTATCAAGCTGTGTGGGAATGCGGATTGTAGTTTGAATATTGCGCCATCCTGTGTAGGTGCTGTTGTCAGTGTGTGGATTTGGGAGGAAGGACGCTGTTTACTTGTTTGCCTGCGTGTGTGTAAGTGTGTGTTAGTTACAGTCATCTGTCCAATGCCAGACACCACACTGAGTTTGATCTAGGCTTAGTGTAACCAAATAGTGCTATCTGGGTTCATCTTTGCATTTCTGTGTGTCTCCTGCGCTCCAGCCATTACCACCGTCAGCGCTCCCACAGAGACAACAAATGATCCTTTCATTCATTGCTTCTCTTTCTCCACCTACTTTATCAAAGTCTTTGTTTATTTCCGCCTTTATTTCTGTCTTTTGCCAAACGGGTCTTTTCCTTTTGGTTTTCCTCTTTTATGCATGCATGCATGCATGCCAGTGCTCACTGCTGTTGATTCTCATTGTCCCTTTTTCCTTATGAAAATAAATGTGAATGATTCAAGGGTTCAAGAGAGATGAATATTGTATCCAGCCTGGTTTCCCTTGTGTGTTGCCAGTACAGCCCAAACTGCAGCTATAATGGTGCCATATTTTGCGCAGTGAAATGTTTCAATGTTCTCGCAGTAAATTCAGGGGTGATTTGTTTGGATCTCGCTCATTAGCCGTAGTCATCTGAATTATTGATGCGGTAGTGTCAGGCCTGCTTTCCCAATGACTGATGGCTTGTGTTCCCAAGTCATTTTCCTCCTCTGTTATTCCACCCTCTCCTCCTCCTCTTTTTCCTCCCCTTTCCAACACTTCTATAACAAATTTTCTGAGTGGCGAAAGGATTTCCATCTTCTGCTTTCCATCCCCTTGTCCACCCCTTTTCCTACCTGTGTCACCTCCCTAGGACTTTTTCTTTCAACCACCCTTCTCTGTGCACCCCTTTGACATTTCTATAATCATTTGGTGTCACCAAATGATTTCTCTCTTTTCTTTTACCTTGTTCCCTAATTTCCTCCTCCATCAGGTCCTTCGCTTGTTCTCTTTTCTTTCTTCATCCTTCCTCTTGTCCCTTCCTCCTAACTCTTGCCATTTTGCTGACATTTCTGAGGCTAATTTCTGGGTTGGCCCTATTAAATCTGAAAGAAGTGCAGCGTGTTTCCTTGTTGTTGTGAACATTAAGTTCTCAATGCCATTCATCAGCGGTAC
Organism: Pterois miles; assembly: GCA_947000775.1. NCBI lineage: Eukaryota > Metazoa > Chordata > Actinopteri > Perciformes > Scorpaenidae > Pterois > Pterois miles. The sequence continues at coordinate 4,336,159 of CAMQGK010000328.1, forward strand.
TGGCGCTTGCTCTTTCTGAAATGTCCTTCTCTCTTTTGCTAGTTAGCCACTGAGTCAGTCATTTTCTCAATTAGGTAGTCAGTTACTCACGCAGTTATTTATGCAGTCAGTCAGTCATTCAATCAATCAATCAGTCACTCATTCACTTAACTACCATTCAGTCATTTCTCTGTCATATTCTGTATGCGGCTGCATGTAACAGACCGTGACCCTCATACCCTAACAGTTCAGCACAAATGCACAAGCCGCTACAGTCCTTGTAATTACTGAGTTTGTATTTATGGTTTTGGAAACCTCAGATTTTATTTGAAAGCTCTGATGTATCCCACTTAGTGTTACAACTGCCTGGAAATCAAATAAGCATGCCCCATGTTAGCCAGTCGTTCAAGGCAGGGTCCAAAATGAACTATTTGGTTCTATTTACAAATGGCTGGTGAACTGGAAACAGCTTTAAAACTGAAAAAAACATCCTTATATGATTAAAGGGTCACACTGTAAATATTGTACCGATTGTAAAGCCCCCAGAGGCAAATTTGCAATTTTAGGCTATACAAATAAAACTGACTTGACTTGACCGGTGGCTTCATGCTCACCTCTGTCACACACATACGGTCTCTCAATGCAATGTAATGTTAGCGAGAGTCCAACAGGCCGTGTGTGTGTGTGGATGGGGGAGGGTGGGGTTGCCTGTGGCATTGTAGGTGTGAGCGTAGCTGTTGCAGTGTCTGTACAGTTTATTTGTTGGTGAATAAATGCTATATGCTCGTCAGCTCAAGACCCAAGAAGAGTGCAGGTTGTTGATCCCAGTTTGTAATAGCCAAACGGCGGTACTACAACTTCTGTGTCCATCGCATCCCGTCTTTGGGCTCAAAAAGACTTTTTGTTTGTAACTCAGCTGATAATTTTTTTTAGGCAAACCAACAAAGTTGCTAAAGCCAAAGTTGTAAAACACTTTGCTGAATAGCCGAATCCAGAGTTATTTCCTTCCTCTGTTTACGTCTATGGAGACCCAGATTGTGATGACAGCACAAACCGTGATGTTGGGACCCCGTGACGAGCAGATGCTACTGCACATATCCGACAGCGTAGCAGGGCCCAATAAGACCCAGAAGATCCAGGTGCTTTTCTAGATGGAAGTCCAGCCATTTTGACTTCATTTGCCACTGAGTAACTTTCATAGGAACGGGGCCCTGCCTCCAGCGCTGGATCCAGGTCTCTTTATACATCCATGCAAGACTCAACTCAACTTCCTGCATCTTGAACAGTGGCTCATACTCTCTTAAGGTGGGCTGTTAAGATGGACCAGCTTTTTTCCTTTGACTATGGAGACCCAGACTGTGACAACAATGGGAGTCGTGACGTGTCACGTGACCGAGCAGAAACTACTGCACATATAGGACATGCGCACTAGGGTCTAGTAAGACCCGGAAGACCCCAGAAGATCTGGGTACTTTTCCAGATGGAAGTCAGACCATATTGACTTCACTACTGAACAACTTTCATAGGAATGACTGGGGCCCTGCCTCCAATGCTGGATCTCTCAGGATCTTTCCAATTTCTACCATCCATTTCATATGTCATGAACATGGGATTAGTTTCTAAGACAGTCATTCATTGACTTCTGTGTGACTGAAAGATGGAAAAATCTCAGTGTTGTCTGACTGTTTCTGGACAGACTGGCAAACTGCTAATGGCTAATGCACCTCTTTTTTCATCCCACCTTTCTTCATCACTCCTTCATCACCCCCAGAGGAAAATGCTGTCATAGTAGTACTCTCTTTCCTTGCCTTCCTCACTCTTTATCTCTCTTCTGTCATTTCTCTTCTCATCCCATTCAATTTTCCATTTTCTTTCTTTATCCTTCAACTTTCCCCCTTGTCCTCCATGCCTCTACTCCCCCCACCCCTACACCCACCACCACCCAGCCCCCTCCCACAGTGACAGGCCTCGCTGTATAGCTGATATGAAGTGGCATATTATCCCGGGGGTGTGTGTGTGTGTGTGTGTGTGTGTGTGTGTGTGTGTGTGTGTGTGTGTGTGTGTGTGTGTGTGTGTGAGAGACAATGTGTGTTTGTGTGTCTGTCTGGCTTGTGGCTGATAAGACGTCTTACTCTTATCCTCCCAGACAGACCTGTGTCGCTGTGACGGTTCACGGGCCACACACAAACTCGCATACATACACACAGCTGCACACAGACACATAAGCACACACACGTTGATACATATGCACATACGTATACACACGTCGTCTTCTTAGGATGTTAGATTGAAAACCATATGGTGGAGCTGTGTGTACATGTTGCCTGTCCCAGATATCTGATGATTCTGTCTTATTAAACTCTTAGTCTTTCTGCTTCACTGGCAGAAAGCCTGTTAACACTCTGCACAGCACTAAAGACTCTGAATGTGCGCCTCTCTCTGTGTGTATGTGTTCCTTTGTGTTCCTCTGCATGGTAGAGAGGCTGTCATAAGGCTGCTTTATTGAAAACACTTGTCATGAGAGGGTAAGAACAGACGAGAACAGGCGGAGAGAGCAAGCGAGAGAGGAAGATTTCTTTTTCTCAGAGTTTTGTCTCGCCTTGTTTGACCCGAGGAGAGTGCTCTTGTGGTCAAGTGCGAGTCCTTGTTAGGTAAAGCTACACCTAGAAATAACCAAACTTGTTATGAATTATTGAATTTTGTTAACATACTGTTTTGAAAGCATTTAGATCTCTAAGGAATGTCAAGTTATCACCACAGTCTCTTTGCTGCTCATTCGCTCAGCCAAACACAGCGGCACCTGGGAGACGTTGACCACAGAGCAGTGTTATAGATGTAGCTGCAGGACGATGTGGTGGGGTGGTGTTTAGGGGCTGGCATCCCTCATCTCTTTTGGCTTTGTTGATTATTAAAGCAGGTCATACACCGCACAACTCATTTTAGAGTTTGGTTTGCTTTGTCGGGGGTCGTTTTGCGTGCAGGGGGACTGAGGACCAGTCAACCGTCGGACAGTCGGATGAATTTCTGACATGTCGGGCCATCCACTATTATAGATACAGTAAAACGTAGCTTGCTAACCTCCAATTCTCTTTGCAAAATGGACAAGCCATACTGTCCATATCTTCTAGCCATCTGCGACGTTTCAGTAGACAGGATGGCACAGATAATAAAGGCATCACATTTCTACCTTGTTAGCATTGTGACCTGCACAGACCTGTGCTAGCAAACAAGCTTTACCTGCCTCGGAGCTTTCAAACTAATCTTTATCCAGAACTGCAGAAGCTGATGGGCCATGTTTATTTTTTTCTGCTTTACATGTACAGTGGGAGCACATAAATCGTGAGCTTTGGCTTTATGTCGCAAACAATCTACTGGTACAGTAGGAATAGGAATTACATGACAGTCTAAAATTGTATGGTATATCAGCTTTAGGTAAAAAAAAATCCATCTGAAAGTGAAAGTCCCAAAAGAAAAAGTTAGAAAAGTGCTCATCCTCCTCCGCCCGATTGCATCGAGATTTATTATGAATTACAGCTCTGTCTAAGCTTGCCTGTCTAGCTGACAGGTTATTTATGGCCCCAAAATAAGTTATTAAATACACACACACACACACAACACACACACACACACACACACACACACACACACACACACACACACACACGGGGCAATGCAGTAATATAACATGATGAACTGAAGCAGTTTAGCATAAAGCTGTAGTCAGGATAAATGCTAAATGCCATTTGCTGTCAGACCTGGTCTCTTTCTCTCTCCTTCTCAATTTCTCACTTTTTCTCCCGCTCTTTTTCTCAACGCCTTTTTTGTCTTTACTGTTTTAACTCTTTTGGAAAGTCGCTTGATGTCACTGGAGTGACAGTAACCACAACGGACAGCAGTACAACTTTAGCATTTTTACACAAGGGAGGTATTTGTTTTGGTATCGGTGGTGGCCAGCAACTGTTAATTCAGATTTTTTTTTCTAACAAAAATAGTGAAAGAAAGTTTGTCTTTACTGCAGATTTCATCCAAACAGACCCCAAACACAGCCAAACTTTAATCCCCATTTTACATTGCCAGTCGCATACAGTGATGGGATCAGCAGCTCTGCTATCGCTGCAAACTCTTCATCAACAGATGAACACGAGCACACACTCACATCATTACCTCGGTATGGCATTTTGTGTTGATGTACAGTAAACCAAACAAATGGATAAATGATTTTAAATGCCAACATTTTTTAGCTTTGTGCCAGGGGAATGTGATCTCGAATCAAACTAGTAAAATCCAAGTGCTAAATCTAGGACCCATCGTATGTCATCAACTGAGTCATCAGAGAAGTAGTGTTGCATAGCCAAACCTATAGACACAGCGCTGGAGAAAGGTCTGGCTGCACAAACCCGATTAATCGCACGATGAATCACCATGAATCACCATGAATCAGAAATTAATCGCACACTATCTGTTTAAAATGTACCTTAAAAGGAGATTTGTCAAGTATTTAATACTATTTAATACTTAATAACATGGGAGTGGGCAAATATGCTTGCTTTATGCAAGTGTATGTATATATTTATTATTAGAAATCACATTAACAACACAAAACAATGACAAATATTGTCCAGAAACCCTCTTAGGTACTGCATTTAGCTAAGTGGCTTATGTTTTATTGCACTTTTTATTGCACTTCTTCAATTTGTCTTTATATTTCCGAGTACTGGAGACATTTTCTTAGCTGTCTTTGCTACGAGAGGACCTACAGTGTCTCCTTGGAGCAGGAAATAATACAACTTGTGGATTATGACTATATAAAATTGTGACAAAATCTGTTAAACTGAAAAAGATTTGCATCCCAGAGTTGACAACCCCCCAGCTGGAGCACCTGATTCTGCTGCAGTTGGAAGTAAACAAGGAGAGTAAGGGAAGGCTCTTTGAACTATGGCTGCTGACAGATCATGTCTTTAATGAGGAGCTTGATTTGTAATGATTGTTGCGTCCCTTGTTTCAACTGAGCAACTGGTGGTCACTCCCCTTCCCAGCTGTTCAGATTATTGACCAGCCAATTAGTTTCACCAGCCGAGCTCAGAGCGAGATATGATTAGTGCAGCTAGCTCACCGTTTCCCTCGTGAGACTGACACCACTTTGCAGTTGGCAGTAAGACAGCCGTAACTTGCTGTGACGTTACAGAAGAAGTTACATTACTGTCATCACAGCCTGCAGTGCTGAGTGCTGGGGGTGGGGGGGTTGAAGCTTTAATGCATGCATTTCTTTCCAGGCAATAAAGCAAGAAAGGTTCTGGACAGCAGCTTTTCAGTAGTGGCTTTATTGCCGACTCATTCTGAAATGAGCGCTTTAGTCAGTATGCCAGCCCATTCAGATCTAAATGCTTATAAAACCAAGGTTGTGATAAAATGGTAGTGCAAGTGTCTACTGGTCATTATGCAAGATGCTCGCAGGATGTCATGTTATACAATGTCTTCTCTCAGCACTCAGGTTTTACAATATGTATGAAGAGAAATCTTAACAAAAGCCACATTAAATCCATAGAGGCAGCCCTCACATAGCAGCAGTCTCATATCATTCTCCTCCATGTCAAATTTATCGCTCATGGAAAATAACTACATGCTTAACAGCCCTACTTTTCCCACACATTGCACACCCCTCTCAGTTTTTGGCAGCATAATTTCCTAAGGTAAAATGCTATTTTAAGTCAACTATGAGTAATCACTGTTTCCTCTGCATATTCAAATTAGTAATAATTTCTCTCTTGTGGGGGAGAGGAAGACTCAGCTGTGTGAGTCATTCAACTGGGGATGCTAATTTAAAAAAAAAAAAATGTTTTTAACTGATAACCAACCCTCGTTAACCAATTATTAACCATTAACAAGATTTGTGCCTCACATGCAGCAGTGGCCAGCTGCAGTACATGAGCACAACAGACAACTGAATCAACAGTTCACTGTCAACAGAGCTATTGTAGCCACGGTGCACAGACATGCAGCCTCTTTCCCAGTAAAAGTCTGCCACACCACTGCCTCACTTACTTTAGTTTAGCAGGTTGTCAGCTGTGTGTCCGCTCAGATAAAGCTAGCGAGTGTCCAACAGACCGTGTGTGTAGCGGCGGTGAGAGTGGGTTTGTTGGTGGTGTTATAGCTGTTAACATAGCTGTAGCAGTGTGTACAGTTTATTTGTTGGTGAATAAATGCTACGAGGCTACAAGCTACAACTCCTCAGCTGGAAGTCCTGAGCAAACTTCCTGTATCTGCTTCGGCTCTCTCTTAAGGTGGACCAGGTTTTCTCCTGACCGTGACGAACTGCTCCTCTGTTTTTCAGAGCCTTTCAAGTAATTATTAAGATTTCTTTTAACCGCTAACGTTAATTGGGTAAAATGCTTAATGTTTATCAGTTAAGCGGTTGATTTTTAATGTCCCTACATTTAACTAATCAAACACTTTGTGTTGGACCAAAAGCTTAAGAGGTTGTCACCAAATAATAGTTTGTATCTGAATAAAATAAATTAAATCATATAGGCAAGTAAGTTGAATTTATTTAAAAAAAAAAAAAAAAAACATTGAAGGAATCGAAAAGAAATTAAAGAGACAGACAGACTAGACAGTGTGAAACAGTTGGGGCATCTGTGGCCCAGAGGGTAGAGCAGACCGTCCACCACTTGAAAGGTCGGTGGTTTGATCCCCGGCTGTCCTGAAGGCTTAGTCATCGGTGTGTGAATGAGTATTTAGATTAGATCCTGATGGGCGAAGTTGGCACATTGCATGGCAGCCTCTGCCATCAGTGTATGAATGTGGGTGAATGCTGACAAAAATCTAAGATTAAAGACAATTTTGAAAAATTAGTGGTATTTTCTTTTTAATCTTTAAGGGACATGTAATTTAAACTTAATACTTAATAATTTATACTTCTGATGAACATAATTCAGTCAATCTTATATCCATACATGTAAGTTATATATAGTATAGTTTCCTTTGTTAATACCTTATTTTGAAAACATGTATATGCTTCTGCTACCTTTGCCAAGTCCGTTAGCTTTTCAGCTCTGTTTTCTTTATACATCCATGTTCAGCTCCATTGGGGCTGTTTGAATGCATTTAACATAAATGTCAGTATACGGGTACTCTACAGTTGACACAGATGAGAATGACAGCTGGTTTGAGCGCACTTTACTGGAGTACGATTAATGTATGTGTGGTGTTTACCACTTTGGATTTAAAATGTGAGTGCACGTTGTATCCATGCAGACCCTCTGCCATTTACTGCTTTGCCATTTTGGCTCCTTGCGGATTGTTTTGGTGACGATATGCAACAGATATGACGTCATGTTACTCAGACTACAACAATAAAAGCGAATGAAGCATATACATTGATTCTGGCATTGTAAAAGTTGAATTGATTTTTTTTTTCCACCCCAAGTTGCACCACAATGAATGTGAACATATTGTTTATAAGAAAATAAATTCATCCCACAAACTGCACTCTATCCATAGCTGTAGGCAGCATATTTACCTGAGGTAATTTTCTATTTTAAGGTAACCCATATGTGTAGTTAGTGATACCTTCGCACAATGAAGTCAGGTGTACTTGTGATATTTTTGGAGATTCTCATTCAAAAGCTGCTATTCCTCCATGTGTAATAGGTCTAGTGAGACTTAATCCTCACCTAAGCAGAAGCAAATAATAGATGTGAATGGCTTATAAGGCCAATTAGGAGCACATTAAGCTCACAGTTGTTAGGCACTAATACTAGTGTTAGTTGCAAAGGCTAATGAGGTAGCACACTAGGCCAGTTGCACTTGTATTTCTAATATGCTTGTAATTGCATTGCGTGCCGACTTTAACTGGTAAAAATTATCCCTGCAGGCAGATTGATACAGTGTGCAGTTGCAGAAAGCTACAAGACAGACAGACAGAGGTGTGAATGGAGGGTTCAGAGCTAAAGGTCACACAGTAGTGACACACAGCACACCTGGGAAGCAAAGAAGAGGAAGGCAGCTGACCTGGTAGTCAGACAGGCTCACAACATCATGACCTTTACTGAGCCCAAACCCCTCACTTCCATGTCATCTCTGTCTTTTGCTTTACACATTTTACACCTAAGCCAGCAGTTGTGTCTCACTGTCTCTTCTTTTTAACACCAATTATTGTTGTTACATTACTGTTGGCAACAGTTGTGGATTCAGGTTAGTCTACCCTCTGTACCTGGCAATAAGGATGTGGCATAGACTTTTTCTACTTTTTTATTGGACAGTGTTCCCTAGCGGTTAGGCGAAGATGATTATTGAAACTGAGGAGTGAGAGAATTGGAAATGCGTTTGCTTTTTTGATGAATTGTATTTTGACTAGGCGAGCCTCTCATATGTGAAATAGTCTTGCGTTTGAGTACGTGTGACACAGCTTAACGTAAGCAAGGGATGACAGAGTAGTACATATCCCTAATCTGCAAGGAGGTGGGATGTTCTGCCACATCCCCTTTTTCATCTAACAAGCTCACTGTAGCTGGTGTTTTTATTTTGTACCTTTCCTCCCTGCAATATTTAAAAGGCATCTGCTGACAAAAAAGCTCAGGAAAACAGTCCCTGTCTTAAGGCTATAGGAAGCTAAAGATCCTTCACAGTATTACCCTTACAACGAATAGACTGGTGCAAAGCTTGTAAAGCAGTATTTTTTTACTAACTAATGCCCAACTTTAGCTCAGAGTGAAAACTAGCTTTGTTACCTGGTTGTTGATGGAGATCAGCAGCTGCTTGGTCACGATTATTGTATTAGTTTCCTCCTCATCTCCCCCCTCAGAATAAACTGCATCTTTCTAACATGTCCTTATTACACAGCTTTATTGAATACTCGATTTTGATTGGTCAATAACAGCGCTCTACGGCTTTGTTATTTCTTCATAGCAGACCGTTGCTATGGACACAGTTTGGCTCTCAGACTCTGGCGGACTATATCTGTGTCAAATAATTGATTTCTTAAGTAAATAAGTCAGGGTGCCGCTTCGCCCTGTCAGAGTTTATTTCACAATAAAGACCGGCTTGCTTTACATTATCCCTTAATTATTCATCTCTCCATCTTCTCTTTATTTCTCTTTTGCACTTTTAGGCAATCATATGCTAATGATACCCTTTAATTGCTGAAAAATCTTTTAAACACACACTTTCATAGCCTCCTTGACTGAAGTCCTAGAGTATATTTTTCTCTCTAATTTGATGTAAGATGGAATAAAAAGGATGTGGTGGTACATCAAGCTGTGCCTCTTAATACACTCATAAATAATTTGAAGCTGAACACTCATTGCATTGATGATGACCACTTTTCACGTACAGTCCGGTTAGAGTGCGACCCCAAACCTGCTGAGCCTCGAGTTTGTGCGATTACTTAAACACTCGTGGATAATTCCTCCAGGAGTGGCAAGTTGAAATATTTTTGTTTTGTATTACTTTAGCCCACTTCAGAGTAAGAGGAAGAGTGAGCTGAAGTAAAGATAATAAGGCACAAAACGACTTGATGGTAAGATGTCCCCTACATCTTGATGAATTAGTCATTGTGTCGGGGAGATGAAGGAGCCCACATATTGGCTTTGTGTTCTTTCCAAATTCAAGAAAATGGCTCTTTGCTGCAACCAACACATCTCCAGGGCTTCATTTGTTTCCTCTCTCTTTTATTTTAAAGATTCACAGTCATTTTCAAACTGGTAAATACATTGGTCTTTATTTCCGAAAATTGGTTTTGATTGTTTTGTTCCTTTCTTTTACCAAGGGCAAAAAAGTATAATGTTGTTATGGTGCTTTCTAAGGTGTGATTGTTTTGACCTGAATTAGAAAATGTAAAGGAACATTACATTGTACGACCTTCTCTAGGTTTAAAGTCAGTTATTCCCATAAATGTGTATCCATTGTACTGGCTTTGTGGAGTATTAACATGCCTGTGGTTCCTACCCTTGCTTCCCTTGTGCCTGGCTCAAGGGTACCCCAGAGTTTGCTTTACAAGACAGAAAAAGCCTGTCTGACCTCCCTTCCATGCATAGATGTTCCTGCCGAGCGCCTTGAGGAATTTGAATTATTTTTCAAATCCTGTCATGCACTTTTTAAAATTAAATTTTCACCTGATGTTGACTGCTGTGAGCTTTCGTGAAATCCCCCCAACAAATGTAAATCCTTGAGGAAACTAATTTACACCCAAATTTGTTTTGCCTTGCTTTTTGCCAGATAATCATACTTTCCCTTTATAACATGCTTCTGGCTACTAAAAAGGAAAAAAGTAAGGACACCATTTTTTAATTTTTGTTCTTGGATCCGTACAGAAATGCAATAGGCTTTTTTATGTATTTATGTATTGTGTTGACCAGCCCTCGTGTGAAGACTTCTCCACATTTGTGCATCAATAAACATGTGACTGATCATGTACATGGACGGTGTGGAGCTTGAAATGAAGTAAACTGTCACATAGTAATATCATCTTTGCCCATTAACCACTGGGAAAAATAGCATCAACTCAGTGTTGACATGATTTGTTGAACCAATTTACCGCCATAATCATATTTAGTCATGTACGGTATTACACAGGTGTAAGAAAATGTAAGTACACGTGTCGCGATATTATATTTTGCAATACTCGACAATCCGTCAGTGACAGACTGCTTCAGCCAAAGTGTGTGAGGGAGCGCTATCGTAGGTCCTGCAGCTGTCAGACTCCACAACCAGCACTGCTCCCAGCAGACCACATACACACCAAATACACACTGACAGTATCTGTACTGTAATGTACACAGCGACTGTGTAATATCACTAGTACTCAGGTGTTCATACTGTGCAATACTCTCAGGTGAAACTTCAGTACAATAACCGTGCAATAGCTATTTTTATATTCCCTTCTATTTAAATTGTCATACAGTATTTTATGTCTGTCTACTTTTGCCTAGCTTCTGTTTTGACATTATCCACTGCGCTCCTGTACACTGAAAACTTCCCCACTGTGGGACTAATAAAGGAACGTCTTATCTAATCTTCAGAACAGCATTGATTTTTAATAAACCTCTTAAATATACAATGGCCCACCAGCAGACCAGGACACTATTCTGTATTTCAGAGGTTGTAGCGGGCTCAATTTAAAGCTAGCTGTAAGTTACTGACATCATATGAAACTACAAAACCTAAGGAATTCATTGGTACCATGCCATACTTGCATGTCACGAAGGAGGTTAAATTAAGCTCCAAAGTTAAATTTTGGTGAGGAAAAGCTGACATGACCATTTTCAAAAACTGGGGTGCCTAAACAGTCTTTCCAGTTTCAGTGTTCCTCCCACAGTCAGAAGACATGCAGGTTAGGTTCATCGTGGACTCTAAATTGCCTGTGGGTGTGAATGTGAGGTTGTCTGTCTCTATGTGTCAGCTTTGTGATAGACTGGCGTCCTGTCCAGAGTGTACCCCCACCTTTGCTCAATGTCAACTGGGATCAGCTCCAGCCCACCCACTCCTCCGCTACCCCGAATGGGATAAGCGGATGACACATGATGGATGCTTATCACTGTAAAGCTGAGACTCTTGTGGATCCATTGAGCCCAATTGTATTTATGTGTGATGATGCTAGTCTCCAGAGTAGCCATTTCATATAGTGACTTTTTTTTTTTTTTACACAGGTGGTGTGTCTTTATACTACGAGTTTTCCTAAAATAAGATTTTGCCTTGCAGTATATTGAACCCTGGCCCTTGTATCAAATTCTTGCCAGTACAGAGCCCTAGGTATTACCAGCATAACCTGTATACAATCCCGACACCTGAAACCATAACATTAGCTACATGTCAGTGCTCTGTCACCACATTGAACTGTATTAATTTCTGTCTCTCTTAGTCTCAGCTACGATGCCTTAAATTAACATATAACTAATGGATTTATTTCACTTTTTTGTGTTTCTTTCTGTATTGCTTTCTGTTTCTTTTACTTTTACTTACTTGGTACTTGCCCAGGCGATTTTCCGTCTTTCTTCATTCTTCCTCACCTCATGCTTCCCTCCCCATTTTTTTCATTTACTCTCCTCCCTCCATCACTCGACTTTATTGTGGGGAGCACTATAGTGACCATATGCTCCCTGAGTGCTTGCGTCGACTCCCTATTGTTTTTACAGTTGGGCTGGCCCCTTGCCCTGTGTCCATCCCCAGTTTTTATTGGGATGCCTTTATAACAAAATCAAAGTGCACTGATGCCCCATAACCCAATTGGAGCTCTTTGCTTCCCCAGAGAAATGATATCTGCAAAGACGGGGCAAAGAAAAATAAAAGGGAAAGAAGAACAGCGTAGAGGTCAAGCAGAGTGAATAAACAATTAGCCGTGACAGTTCATTGCTATTCTTTGACTGATAAAATGTAAGTGGGAAAGATTACACTCACTAGTTTGTTGATTTCATGGGATGACTGCTGTGGGTGTAGTTTGGCCACACCATACAGTGTTTAAAATATTCACCCATATGCTTCTGTGGGAAAGGTGACTGAGAAATGCTCTTCCCTTCCTCCACAACAACTGTTTTGCTCAGGCTGTAAAAAAACACCAGAGAGCAACGCTAGAAATGGAACAAAAAGAAAAGCTGTAATTTTAGATGTAACAGATGAACAGGTGAACTGGGACTGTTTTGTGCATTCACTGCAGCTTGGGGTAAATGATGGATTTAACCTCTTTGTGTATTGGTTATCATTGCAGCTGAGTGGCTTTCTAGGCACTTCAACCACAGCACCCCTGCATGCAATGCACTAATTTCATTGGTTAAGGAAAAAAAAAAATTAGCAGCATTAGCAAAGCCTGTTGTGTTTTTATCATTTTCACTCTTTATTTCAGCTTCAGTGTCAGTCTATTCCTAGCTGGCATTTAAACCATCTGAAAAAGTTAACTTGATGAAACTCACCTGAACCAACAAACACAAAAGACTTAACAGGCGCCCAAGGGAAAGGAAATGACAGAAGATTTAAAATCTCACACCATGTTCCTGGGAGGTTTAGAGAGAAACTGTAATCTGTAAGGAACGAAAAAGAAAGGCAGACAAATCTTAGATATTCTATAAACATCATGGAGGGTGACGCAACCGTTGGTGCTAATGATGGATAGAAATGATAAAAAATAAAATAAAATAAAATGACTGGAGGCTGACAGATGGGAAGACACGTGGACAAAGGCAGTGAGAAAATGCATTTATTTCAAATAATTGTTATTGGGCACATAAGCTGACAAATCCCCACCCCCAACCCCTCCACCGACAAGTCATGATATTTCTGGAAATTGCAGATTATGGTCTGACAAAATATGGAGCTGGCAATATGAAAGCATCTTAGCTTGATTCAGTGGAGGTGAGAGATGGAAACAAAGCTGACAGGCGAAGTGACTCAAACAGACACACTGTCCAGATATGTGATGGGAGATGTGCTTACATCACACCAGAGTAGCTCTTCTTTCTCACCGATAGGATTTCACTGTTCTGTCATCTTTATGTTCCCTCCCTCTCTTGAACTCCTTCCTTCTCCATTAGGGCTGTCACGATTGTCAAGATTTGATTGGACTTTTGATTCAAATATGCCATTGTTGGACTGTGGAGTCTTGATTCATAAAGAACAACAGATAATTGTTTTCTTTGCCCTGACAACTGTCATTTACACTTTCAAATTCTTTAAGAAGAGAACTGAACTCGTTTTTTTATTTAGGAAGTGTTAGACAAAAAAAAAATTAGACAGTCTATAATATGAAATGTTGCATCTTTTCAACACTAATATCTGTGTGACCCACCTAAGTACATAATCATCACAAAAACAAAGGAGTTCTGCAGTGCATTACAAGTGTGTTGGAATTTTTGTTGTCATTTACTGTCTTTTGCTTGCACAGTCTGTGTGCGCTGAGAGATGGCGGTCGGTAGTCCTGCTAGCTTGGTACTCTCGCTACCAATATCAGCTGCTGTGATTCAGTGTTGAGCTGAATAACGAGCATGTAGGCAGAAATTCAACCGTGGAGTTGTTCTGTAGGCGGATGCAGTGACTTTATGTTAAACAAAGTAAAACCTGGGAGAAACCAGATGCGTGACGAGCATGTGGCGGAAGCGTTACCTCACAGCTGAGTGGTTCTCGCATCTGTTGTTCACACCAGCTGTGTCAGCTGCGTTTCTGCTGCTGTTCTTTCTACACAGATATGTGTGGTAATTTGAAACGTGTGGTAATTTGTAAATAAAAGCAATAATCGCCAATTAAAATCCCACACAATATTCATTCATGGAGCCCTGCAAGACACTGCATGTTCTACAACACTGTCCTGCAGCTATTTCAGAATAAAAGCCTTGTGTTAACAAACGAAGGAGTTCTGCTCACAGAAAAAAATGCTTGAGGCGTTTTATGTTGGAATGAAAGTAGGAGGTGTTAATTAAAAATAAATCTATCTCTGTTATGATGTCAATATAGAGTCCGAAGATCACCTTCACTGTCTGTGATATATTACAGATGTCTAGACATAACTGTAGTCGTGTTGCTGGTATGATGTCAATATACAGTCAAACGATCACTTCCGCTGTCTGTTGCTGCTGTGAACAGCACGCGGCTCAGGCAAGACCTTGAATCTCTAGAAGAGATGCAGCTGACATGTAGCAGTGTGGCAGCTCTAACCTGTTAACATGGACGCTGAAAAAATAAAACAACAGGTAGTGCAGCCTTTCACACATTCCTCATGCGTCTGGTCTGGCCCAGGCTTAAGAGTAGAAAAGGAAAAGTAAGTAAAGTCCGCTAGTAGCTAGGCTGCCACAGGCATGCAGGAATTTCCCTAAGTATTGCAACAACAGGGACGACCCACATTTCCCATCATGCCTGCCGCGTCCTCACTGCTGGACTGAGCAGTTTAACTTTGCTGTTTCAAAATGCAAATGGTACTTTTGTTAGTGTTTGTAATGTAATGTGTTCGTTGAGAACATGGTGGCTTATGTGGCAATAGTGATTTTTGTGCCAACCATTTTTTTTTTTTGTGTAAACCATTTTTGACATCCCTGTTTTCCATGTATCTCTTTTATTCCTCCACTTCATTTGCTCTCTTCTTCATAACTCAGCTCATCCTATATGTAAAACTGTTTTTTCTCCTACCACAATACATATTTGTACTCCATTCTTTCTCAGTTACCTTTGTTCCCTCTTTTTGTCCATTTAATCCATCCTCTCTGCTCCTGTTAAAACAAATAAAAGAGCTTCTGAAGAATGTGGCTCTTCCCTTCTCATTTGTCCTCCTGAGTGTCCTTTCTGCATGTGTGCTTGCATGTGCTGCAAGTATTTTCTGTTTAACTCAGCACATAAAGTCACCTAACACTTTGATTACCAGAAATCAACATGCAATACATTTTTGTTGGTTTTATAAAGTGTGTGTGTGTGTGTGTGTGTGTGTGTGTGTGTGTGGGAGAGAGTGGGTGTGTGGGAGAGAGAGTGGGTGAGAGATGATTCTTTATTCCTTGTTATACAAAGCCAATTTCCAGTAATCCCCCTTTCAATGGGAGAATTGGAGGAAGCTGTATGGGAGCGTGATGGCCACAATCCGAGACCCGTTCCCTTACAATAGACCTCTGTTTAGACCGCTCAGAGCAGGGGATTGTGGATTGAAAAAATACTGTTAGCTTTTCATGAGGACAGTTTGGAGATCAAACCCCTGGCTGGCTGGGGAAATCTTTTTTGTCCCCATCCAGTAACTACAAGGAGGGGGTAGGATAACCTCTGTAGTGATGGTAACTTATATATAGCCATGCACAGATGTTTAGTCGAAGTCACGGTGTGTGCTCCTCAGCTCTGCAAATAATTTTGGTTCTGTGTAGGGCCGTGACGATACGCCTTTGTCCCGATTCAATTCTTGTCACGATACATGGGCGACTGTATGTGTTGTGATTTTTTTGCGAAGAATTGTGATTTGATTTTATGATTTATTGCAATTTTTGTTAACTTTTTTTTTTTAATGCCAGTGGGAAAAAGTTGAATCAGAGTTTGATGTTCATCATGTATGTAGTTGGAGATGTCCTGAAGTCAAATATATCAGTCATTGTCAGGTATTATTTATTATATTTTTCCCAGCAACCCAGATATCAAAGAATAAAGTAATGTCCCTCACAAATTTGTTGTATTGTGTATTTAATTTATGAAGTACTTGTAACGCTTTATACTTATACAGGGGCGGCATATAGGGGGCGGCAGTAGCTCAGTCTGTAGGGAGTTGGCTTGGGAACCGGAGGGTCACCGGTTCAAGTCCCGACATGGACCAAGAACTGAGTGTGAACTGGTAGCTGGAGAGGTGCCAGTTTACCTCTTGGGCACTGCCGAAGTGCCCCTGAGCAAGGCCCCAACCCCCAACTGCTCGGGGCGCTTGTCAGGAGCAGCCCCCTCACTCTGACATCTCTCCATTGTTGCATGTTTGTGCATGTGTGTGTTCGGGTCTGCATGTACCATGTATAAGTTAACGACGTTAAATTCAATTTCCCCTCGTGGGACTAATAAAGGACTATCTTCTTCTTCTTCTTCTTCTTCTTCTTCTTCTTCTTCTTGTGGTGAATATAATCCAATCTTATTTCCATATTTTGTATAAACAGTTCCCTTTGTTAACACCTTATTTTGAAAACCGGACATAATCACGTGTAAACTTCATCTAACTTCTACAAGTCTGTTCTGGCAAAAATTGAATTGAAGGCAACTGGACTTAGATTTGTCTCTGAAGACGTTTTGTTTGGATAAGGGGCGAAACATCTTCAGAGACAAATCTAAGTCCAGTTGCCTTCGATTCAATTTTTGTCAGAATGAATATGACCTGGATGAATGAGAACCTCCACAGACTTACAAGTCCGTTGCTACCGTCCGTTGTCCGTTCTCTCCCCGTCAGCTCTGTTCTCTTTATCCATCCATGTTCAGCTCCATCAGGGCCATTTGAATGCATTTAACATAAATGTCAGTATATGGGTGCTCTACAGCTGTAGCGTTGGCCGATGTTACCACAGAGATGAGAGTGACGGCCGGCTTGACCAAACGTTTCCCCGATACGATAACGTTTCCTGTCCATGACAGAGGTAGCATGCAGCTTCAGCCATGATGTCTAGCTTTTCCTGCAGTGTGTGAAACCCAGAGCTGCGATACATAGGTGTCATTCAGGTGAATCTTTTTTTTTTTTTTTTGCACGCCTAGTTTTTTGTCTGCAGAGATGTCGCAGAGATGTGGCTGCTGTGGCTGCAGCTTTTAAAATACTCAGCTGACTAATTACCTGGTTGGGTGACTCAGCTGATTGGCAGGCAAACTAACTTACCACCCGAGTGCCTGTTTAATTCACTAACTGATTCTTTGAGTGACTGACACATCAAATCACTGATTTACTATTTTATCTGATTTGCTAACCAAATAAATGAACTGACTGACCGGTTACCCAACTGGCTGAAGGATTGATCGGTTGCCAGTTCTTGGACTGGCTGGCTGGCTGGCTGGCAGAGTGACTGTTTGATTGGATAACTGGCCGGCTGATAAACTAACCGTCCCCCCCCCCCCCCCACTTCCCACTCCATGTGTCGTCCTCCTGTCTCTTATTTTCTCTCCCATCATCTCTTTTCCTCACCCTGCTTGTATCCCTTCTCCCTATCAGTGTCTATTTTTTTACACTTGCTCACCTCAGAGTGCTTTTTCTCTTCCAGTTGTTAGATCTCATCATATCTCTGTCTCTCAGCTTGTGGATATTCTGCTAGAGAGAATGTTTTTCTTATAAAGTAATTTTATTCATTTAGCCTTTTTATTCTTTATTTAGCAACGGTGTGCAGTTCTCAGCTTGCCGTAGTGACTTTTCAATGCAAGACAAAGGGAAAAGAACAGGGAGTGAAGGAAGAAGTAAAGAAAAAAAAGGAGAAACGACTACATTTATAAAAATTTACATCATGATAAAACAGTATGTGAGGAAATGGGGAACCAGTGAACATGAGAGAGATTTAGACCACAGTTCAGTGCTACTGATACAATCTGCCTCCTATGACCTGTAGTGTGTGAGCGAGAGGTCATGACATTTATAGTCCGAGTAGCAGGAAATCAGATGGATAAAGAGGGATATCTGCACACTGTTTCTGCATCTTATTCACGCACACACACACACCCTATATGTGATTCATTCTAGTGGCCTCTGTGCTCAGTGGAGTAGAAAATAAATGCCCTTAATGCTTAGTTGTCTAGTTGTTTCAAGTGCTTCTGTATCATACATGTTTTGTGTGGCTCAAGTGAAGTAGAGTCATAACATTGATGTGTGGGAGTCACTTGAAGGTCTAACATAAGGTATTTAAACTGTGCAGGAATTGCTTCTTTAGAAATGTGTGTTTTTCCTACAACTCTTGTAGTTTACATACTTCATTTTGTCTTGATACCTGTAGACAATAATGATTACTGTAAAATGTCAAGTTTAGTGGCTGTTTACCTTAACAGATCAGTGGAGTGTTATTAGTGACGGTCTTTTATATTTAATCCCCTCTGTTTTATTAGGCCAGATTTTAGTTTGAAGCTTATTCACTTTCCTTGTCTTCTTCTCTTTGCTTTGTTAAGTTGTTGTTGTTTTCTGGTAATGCAGTTTTGATACTTTCTTTATGTTTACCTGTCTGTATACCTGTAAATTCAGGATAATACGCCCACAGTAGGGATGTTAATCATTAACCGTTAAACTGTTAACCAACATCAAGCATTTTAACCAGTTAACGCTATCAGTTAAAACGGTTAAAAGAAATATTAACAATTAATTTAAAAGCTGAGAAAAATACAGAGGAGCAGATTGTCGGTTTAAGGAGAAAAGATGGTCCACCTTAAGAGCCCACCTTAAGATAACCTGAGGCAGCATTGCAGGATACAGGAAGTTGGCTCGGGTCTCTTGAGCGAAGGAGTTGTAGCTTATAGAGTCGTAGCATTTATTCACCGACACATACACTGTAAACACACTGCTACAGCTATGTTCACAGCTATAATGCCACTGATAAACCCACACTCACACACGGTCTGTGGGAAACTCGCTACAGCGAGCACGAACCCACTGGCAACGCTCGCAGCTGCTAATGTAGCACTAACACACAAGCTGTTTGTCAGAAAATTGCTATCGTTACACCGGGCAGACACACAGTTAACAACCTGCTAAACTAAACTAAAAGCGCAGTGGAGACTTTTACTGGGAAAGTGGCTGTATGTCCGTGACACTACACGCTCCCAGACAGTGTTACACTATAGTGGGCACCAAGCCGCTGGCAACATTAGCAATTAGCAGTTTGTAGCACAAAACACAAACACATGGACGTTTGTTGGACAGTTGCTAAAGTTTTGCTGGGTGACAGTGTTGTTTTGCTGGGCAGACACACAGCTGAGAACCTGCTAAAGTAAATGATGTGATGGTGGTGGTGGACTTTTACTGGACAAGTGGCTGCATGTGTGCATGCAGCACCGTGACTGCTGCAGAAGCAGGTGAACTGAGGACTCATTTGTCCGTTGTGCTCGTACACTGCTGCTGGTGCAGTGCTACATGAGACACACTAAGTCAGTAAATATTCAATTAACGAGGGCTGATTATCAGTTAAAACAGTTTTTCGTCATTGCAATAACACACTCATGCCATATCCACTCCTCTGTTTTGCACACCAATTAATCACTCCCTTTTAGTTCTACTTTGCCACTCTTTCTCTCAGTACAAAGCTGCTGTTCATTAAACTCAACCTTAGCTAGATGGTAGGTAAGAGTGGCTTTTAATGTGAAACATTGGCAAAAGAAAAATGAAAAAGAGATACTGTAATGTCACATCAACCTTTGGTCCTTGGGAGCCAATAACTTTGAGAAGTGCCTTTGTAGACAACGAATGCGTTGTGAAATGTTTGAGCAAGTGTTTTTGATGCTGACACCGGTCTAAATGACTATTTAGATAGAGATGTAATACCTATTACTAATATTGATGATGTTACAGCTTCTGTTAAATAATGTATCAGTGGCACTGATGGTAATCTACAGTAGAGCCATTATTATACGCTCACGAAGTAGGGTGATAAATGTACCTCTCAGTGCAGTTGTAGAATAAGATATAGAAGATGTGTAGTTTAATACAACATTAAAATCCCAAACTTAGATGGATGATGGTGTGCCTAGTGGCTAGTAGAGTTTTAAAGTTTTAATACCCTCCTACCCCCAAAGGACAGCTTATACTTCAAAACATGCACTACATAATAGCAAGTATTCTCTCTTTGCAGCTGCCTTGCCCTCCATTGTTTTCCAGCACCTTTATCATCTATTACACTTCCCTCACAAGTAGTACTTCTGTATGTTTTCAGCACTGTTGTTTGTTTGTTTGTTTGTTGTGAGTGTGTGTTGGTGGGGTGTGTGTGTGTGTGTGTGTGTGCAGAATATGAGTAAGGCAGTGCATCATTACTGCCAGTATGATTGGCATCCGGGACTGACAGCTCTCCTTTTGGGGCTGAATGCACACGGGGCAAAAGCTTGGGAGATAAATTAAAGACAAAACAGCAAAGGTGTACAAAAAGCACTTTGTACCTCCTCTGGACGTGCACACCTGCATGTGTTTGTGAGTTGTACTCTGTGTGCTGTGTTTCTTTGTGAATCTTGCCTCTCATTATACATGGCCCATTAATGCTGGAGTGTGTGCTGTGTGAAGTGAGCAGTACAGCAGAAACACATGGCATACTATTGTGCTTGTTTCTTTGTCTCACTTTCTTCTTTATCTCTTCCACTTTTTCTTTTTTGTTTGTCTGAGTCGATCTTGTCTACAGACAGTTTACTTGAGAGATTTAGTCTACCGCTCTGCTTCGTGTCTGAAGCCTATGACCTAATATCTGTTTTTGTGTGTGTGAGAGAAAGAGATTTTGTGCCCGATTAGCAGTCGGAGTGAGACGCAGTGCTAAATAATTTAGCTACTGCCTACTTGATCCAATACTAGGGAACTACTCGTTAGACAGAGGGATGGAGACGGGGAGATGGAAAGTTGCTGTACATGTGGTGGCCTAGGACACTGCCACCAGAATGCGTTACCCGTTATAACTGGTGTGAATTCATTGGACATTGGGAAGACATTTTTGTGCAACTACCGAAAGTCTGCCTCTCCTCTCTGCTGCACCTCTCTGTAGGAAATGGGCTGTACCCTGCTCAGCTTTAGAAGAAGTGAACAAATTATAACAGTTAATAACTACATAATGAGGGTTATCAGTTCACAGCTTTTTTTCCAAAATGAGCATCCTTAGTTTAAAGTTTTATTTTGTCATTCTAGAGATGAACTCATCAACTTTCAGAATGTGCACCAATAACATGCATATTTTATCTGTACAAATTGTACCTTAAACAAAGTTTTGTCAAGTATTTAAAACTCTTATCAACATGGGAGTGGACAAATATGCTGCTTTATGTACAGTATGTACAGTATGTATTTGTTATTGGAAATTACTTAACACAAAACAATGACAGATATTGTCCAGAAGCCTTCACAGGTACTGCATTTGGCATAAAATGCTCAAATCATAACATGGTAAACTGCAGCCCAACAGGCAACAACACCTGTCAGTGTGTCAGTGTGCTGACTTGACTATGACTTGATCCAAACTGCATGTGATTATCATAAAGTGGGCATGTCTGTAAAGGGGAGACTCGTGGGTACCCAGAGAACCCATTTACAGGTCAAGAAACCCCTTTGAAAATGGCCATGCCAGTTTTTCCTTGTCAAAATTTAATGTTAGTTTGGTGCATTAGTCCTTTTGTAATAAGCTAATTTGACATGGTTGGAAATAGTTTTTGCCTTTCTGATTTGAAAGGAACACTGCTTAGATCAGATCCATCACACAAAGGCAGAATGATTACTTTGGTCTTGTAAAAACATTAACAAGATGTACCCTGTATTACCATTCCAATTTGCATTAGTTGTTGTAAGTTTTAAGTTGTTTTAGAAATGGGTTAAGAAAAGGGAAGAAAATGCATTTATCAGTGTTTCTTTATCTGTTTCAGAGTCTTTAAAAGTCTTGAATGAAAAATTCATGGCAAACTCTCTGCATAGATTTAGTGCAGTCTAGTTCACACACAAAAAAGGGTTTTATGGTGTAAATTGAATTAAGCCTCCTGTACAGATTTCTTGCTGTACAGTTTGATCAGCAGAGGTTGGAAAATAACAAGAGTTACATCAGCAGTCTCAGTATTTCATCACTCATCAGTTCAGAGCTCAAGTCTGCTGGTAGGTACTAAGCAGTGTCCTGCTGAGAATTTACACTGACACAGTCATACAGTATATTTAAAGACACACATAGTACCAAGGACGTATTCATACACACAGCCACACTGAATCATTACCGTCGCCCACCATATGGGTTTGCTATTATAAGCATTTCAGCTAAGGAACCTTGCAAAGGCCCTAGCTGCTGTATTCTGCGTGTTATTGTTGTACCTTTAGTGCTGTGTACCGACACAGACTCTGTTGTGACCTTTTAGCTAAGCCGGACCGGATTTAATCAGCAGCAGACTCCGACAATACACACAAACACAACCGAGAACTGTGGCTTTTCTGCACGCACACACTAACACCTAAGCAGGCCTCCTTTTCTGTAAATAATGGTTATGGATGTTGTATTCCAAATTCTTTGTTTGGATGCTATTAGTCAAAACAGGCCAGGAGTCAAACCTATTAAAATTTAGATTTAGTAACTGGCATACAGCAACACCTTGCTTTCTATCAGCATTGGACTTTCAAAGCAGCTGGACATATACAGTGTGGCTCCTGGCTGGTCATTGGATATTCTGAATGTCAGAATTTGAGCGTCATTGCCTGTTTTAAGGCCGGGTGATATTCAGCGATTGTACAAATGGGTCATTTTATAGGAGGATTTTACCAGACTTCTTTATACAGGCTACACCCAGTTACACACACAGACACACACATATACTGTATATCTGGCAATAAAAGAGGTGGACGAGGAATCCTCATTTGTTTTCTGTGGGTTTTGTTATGGAAATGTGGATCTTTTTCGATCAATTTGAGGAGTGCCTCTGGTTTACATGTTCCACATTTTATTATGTGTCACGCAGCATGGGATTCACACTGGTCTGGTCTTGGTCTTGACTTGGTCTCAACCTCCTCAAAGTCTTAGTCTTGTCTCAGTCTCAGAACACTATGGCTTTGGTCGTGACTTGGTCTCAGTTTAGGTGGTTTTGACTACAACACTGTAAAGTAGCATAAAATGGAAATGCTCAAGTAAAGCACAAGTACCTCCAAAATGCACTTAAGTAGCCTGTAGTACTTGAGTAAATGTACTTTTTTACATTTGGCCAGTGTTTTTAATATTTCAAATAATTAAAATGCCTTTAATTGTTGCTTATCATTGTTGGACACAGGAATATTATTTCTGTTTGGATCTGAAAATCCTAATGGGACGCGTTGTCCTCACTGCCCTTTTCCCTGTCTGTGTTCAGAATCTGCTGTCAGAGAAGGTTGACCAGATGATGGAGTGGTCTTCTCGCCGTTCGGTCGTCCGGATGAACGGGGACAAGTTCCGTCGCTTTGTCAAGGCCCCTCCTAGGAACTACTCTGTCATCGTCATGTTCACCGCCCTGCAGCCTCAAAGACAGTGTTCTGTCTGCAGGTAAGAACACACACAATGCAGCTTGTGTAGGCCATAATCTGCATAGCTCCTACCTCTGTACTTTTGCAAGTTCACTCAGTACACTGAAGTTCACCTACAGTGGAAGTGAGCTCTGTGAACACACACACACACACACACACAGACACACACACACACACACACACACACACACACACACACACAGAAACATGTACACACAAGCTCAAATGTCCTAGAACCTGATATTTCACGTGCCCTCCTTATAGACTTACACACTTTGGGAAACACAGAAAACAGTCTTGCATAACAGAAACCTGTGTGTCACGTTGACATTTAGATCAAAGGGTCTCCAGCCACCAAAGAGGAATGAATAAATTTCACATAACAAGACCAAGGCCAACAAGACCTACTTTTCCACTTGCAAACCCAAAGCATTTAATGCATATGGAGACTTTCCCACAGTCCAAATAGCAAGCTTTAAATTGGATTTTTATTTACAAAACCAGACTTGCGTCATGTTTGCAGCAGAATTGTAATGCAACGCAGCAGGGTTAAGCACCACCCCAAATGCTAATACAAGATTAGAAGTTTGCTTTTAATTTTTTGTTTCGATTTTAAATGAATTCCCATTTGTATCAAACACTGCTGACTCCCTGACAAGCCCTGTATTTCAGGACCATGGACAGCTCTGCACTCAGCTCTGGGTTTCTAAATCCAGCTCACTCTGGAGCTGTCCATGGTTCTGGAATCTACTTTGTAATAGTCAGTACACTATACACTTCGATAGACAGGTTTTCTAAGATCACCATGCCTCAAATACCAGATTTGTACATTTACTACACTGTTTTCTCTCCAATTTAAGTGAAACCAAAGCTACTGAAAAGACAACTGCAGCATGATGAGTAGCAGTAAACATCGGAGTAAATACAAAATAGCTATTCAGATGTACTCAGGTTTTTATTGTAGACATTGTCATAGACCTATATATGTTGATAATATACACATTACGCATCATAGAATGCCATTACAAAAAAATCAACTATTTGGATGGCATTTAACATGCACACAAAGAGAACTGACTTCATTATTCTTGTAATGCTTTTCGCAGGGTCATGTGAATTGCAGTCAGCACCATCCTTTTTGTTTTTATTTTTCTTGCTTGCTTTTATTGTTTTTCATTACATTTTTGCTGTTTATTTCCTTTTCGCATTCATATTCACACCTTTGGTTAAACAACTCAGGTTTGAGTTGTTTATTCCTGTAGCAAAAAATAGACTAATGTGGAAACCAGGCCCATGGCTCATTGTGAGGGTGTGGAAAATGACATGTCATGGTACCTAATTGACATTCATCACATTTGTATGCATGGTATGTATTTTGCAGTCTGGTCTTGAGGAATTCATGACTACTTGATGGTCTGTTATATGGTAAATCTGGCCAGCACCTTATAGCCTGTATAAAGCATGTAGTTGATGCATGTCAGGGTATCTTAGGGGGCATCCAGAATTGACCTTCTCTGACCCTGTTAATCTAATCGGCCATTCTTCTTCTTTATCAGTCACTTGATTATATAACTTATTTATCACTCTTGTCAGCAGCCCCTGGCATCCCTCTATTTCTCTTTCTTTGTCTCTCTTTTTCTTCATAAGTTAGATTTTTATTGAAGACTGGAACAACACATGTCAGTGTTTCCCCTACGTTGACTGCTTTGACCTGGCGGATGGGCCAAAGCAGTTACCCTTATTCCCTTATTTGTATTCCTTTTGTATTTTATCTGTCTGCCTCTTCTTCTCATTTTGTCCGTCAGTTTGTTTGTTTGTTACTGTCTCTTGCTCTCTCTCTCCATTTCCACAGGCATTCTCTTATTAACATAACGATAGCATCACCTCATTAGAAAAAGAGAGCGGGGGGGGAGAGTCAGAGTGAGAGATGGATGTTAGATGGTGACCTAAGCGTCTGCGCTAAGAGGACTATCAGGCAGTGAAAAAGATGGCTAATCACTGAGGTCCTCACAGCCACATCACTCTTAGGCTTTGTTCCAGTTCCATACTACATAGTTATTTTAACTGGGGAGGCGTATCATCAATAGCCAGTATTTTCACACAATGCACCATGGCGTGCAAATGGTCAAGTCAAAGACTGATAGTGATGCAACAGTTCAGAGACAACTCAGGCTTAACCCCATCTTTACTTTAACAGGAGAGGTATTTCTTTACTTTGGTTTCTAGGTTACATTTAGCAGGTTCTGTGGGGCCAAAATGTTTTGATTAATATCAAAACTGTGACCCACCAGCACCAGTACTTTAACATTGAAAAACAAAATATAAATCCTTCTGTAGTGCTATAATCTACACAAATAAGGTTTTTACGTAGCATCTCTAAGATGGGACACTTCCTGCATGCCTACGTCATTTTACACTACGTGAATTAGCCTAGCTGCTAGGGGACTTTATTGTTGGGTTAGAGCAGCTAATATTGGTAGCAAGAGCAATAAGTTAGCGGCCTGTTGAATGCCGTCTCTCAGCTCTGTGTGCGGGTACAAGGCTCTGCCCTCGGTGAAACATAGAGATCAACAGAGAGGAGAGAAACTAGTGCAACAATATGACAACAAAACGCAATAAGTTATGTCAGAAAATTAACAGTGGAATGTTTAGAGTTGTGCTATTATGCTATTACTAGTTATTTTTATGTCCTTTGAATAATCAGATAATATTCAATTGAAATTATACAATTTAAATAATGTGTTTACTTCACTGCTGTAAAACACCCAGGTATACTGTATGTGATTAAAGTGTGCTATGCTGACAGACATATGAAATGATTTTAACATTTTATATTTTCACAAATTTTTTTTTAGCTTTTTTTTTTTGTCAACATGACATTTCTTACCACAAAGGAAAAACTCCAGAAACCTAAAACTTTCTTATTTAGGACAGTTGTCAGAAGCTAAATAAACAATAAATAGATAAATAATATAGACTCACAGGACAGTTAGAACCATATCTCAGTGACACCACCTCCAGCAAAGTGGTGTTTGCAGACAGAGAAGAGTGCCACTGTAATCCCAGACAGTCTGCTGGCCTGAGTTTCACATTCATCTCTGCAGACTTTTTGAAACGGTAGACACTTCAAAGAGACCGCCCTGCATTAGCTGCGAAGATAACCATGTAACATCACCGCACATAACGCATCCTGACAGACAGTTTCCCACTAATTAAAGCCAGCACAAGAGGCAGTTGACATAAGACACAATGTCAAAGTGAAGTTTAGCAGGCAGACATACAGCTAATGTCAGAGACGAGAGAGAGATAATAGAAAAGGGAAAAAGTGTTTATCTTGTCATGTAGGAAGATGAGGTGATAGACTGGGCTGACAATGGCTGTTTAAAATAATGCCTTCATTAGACTGGGATTGTGTGGAGTAGAAATAAATAATACTTAGGGATGGGAGGAATGAAAAATGTAGTATCTTCACATGAAGACCACTATGAGATGAAGAGACTGACACTGACATGGAAGTACAATTCAGTTTCTTCTTCCATGCTCCCTTCATCTGCTTTATTTTTTTCTCCCCATTTTCTGACTCTGCAACTATTTTGAGCCTTGCACAGTCGCTTTCACCTTGCCCCTTTTGTTTACTTCCTCTCTTTTTCTATCTCCTCCTTTACCTTCTGTTTCTAAGGTCACTTTTCGTAACATTGTCTTTTTTATTCCTGTATTTGTCTCTTCATAAATAAATGCATTCCTTTCATCCCTTGTGCAGATACTTTAGGCATGGCTTGGAATCAAAATGATACCTTTTGTAGAATAAAAAGAGCAGGTTGATAAATGGAAAACCCTTTGAAAAGTCAAAGTAAAACTATTTGTAAAAACATACAACAATGTGAGACAAGACATCTAGAGTGCACTCAACACTTTCTCTTTTGGCTGCCACAGTGCTGGTTCTACTCTGATAGCAATACTTTGTGCTTCTAGGTTTGCAAAACATGATACAAAATTTGTGTTTGTAAATAAGAAATTAATCATTTTAGCTGCTGTGCAGCTGTGGGTTGGGGCCAGGCATTTTGAAAAGGAAGAAGAAGAGGGAGGAAGATAATAAAAGGAAGAGGAGGAAGACAAATGAGAAGTACATGACAATCCATCATCATTAATCCTTTAAGGCATTAACATGTTCTTTCTGCCTCAATCGGGTCTCGAACTCTTAGATTCAGACACCAAAGGCAAGCCACTATCTTGGAGAGCTTACTGCCTCGAGGAAATCTGCACTTCACACTATAAGTGAGGCACCGGGGTTGCATATAAAGGCAGATTTCACACTAGGTGTCAGAAATTCAGTTTTTGAGACAAAATGCTTTGAATTTGCATCCAGACAACACAGAGATGTCTTTAATTTATTTTAATAAACACTGATTGCTCCATAAGTGAGTTTTTGATAATTAAAAACTCTGGCTGGATTGTTTGTGGAGGACAGTCTGATGATGTTGAGCAGCAAGTTTCGTATCAGGTGAGCAAAAAGGAGTGTGGGAGGAGATAGGTTTAATAATTTTTACCATTTTTGAACGTGATGGACTTCATAATTTCTGCCAGATTGAAGCATATCAACATTTCTGCTCACTTGGGCTACTTTTTGATGGAAGTTGCAAAGTTGTCGAATGTACGGCTGATTTGTTATGAATTTCCAAAGATTTAAACTTTAGATGTAGCGCCACCATCTGGACTAAGGCCCACAAAGCCTGCTGAGGAAGTTTAGCATAAGACTGGAGCAATGTGCAGATTCTGATTTATTTTCATCCATGAGAAGGCAAGAAGAAGAAGAGGATTGACAAAAACAACAGTCAGCGCACAGTAGCTGCCCGCCCCTTAATTACATGTTTTAATTCTAAATGATATGTCTCAAAGAGTATCTGAGACTAAGTGATTAGCAGTCAGCCTACATATTATGTGTGTGATATTTTGTCTCAGATTTTTGCTTCTCATTTATTCTGTCTGTCTCTTTTTCGTCTTATAGGCAGGCGAATGAGGAGTACCAGGTCCTGGCAAACTCGTGGCGTTACTCATCTGCATTTTCCAACAAGCTTTTCTTCACAGTAGTGGACTACGATGAAGGAGCTGATGTTTTCCAACAGGTAACTGGTTTTATCAATCTGAACTGTTTTCACCTAAACCTACTACAACTTGCACCTTGTATGCTTTCTTTCTCCCCCTCCATCCCTACTCATCCCTCTTTGGCAGCAGTACCTCAGTCTGTAGGGACTTGGCTTGGGAACCGGAAGGTCGCTGGTTCAAGTCCCTGCAGGGACTGTGGACTGGTAGCCAGAGAGGTGCCTGTTCATGGCCACTACCGAGTGCCCTTGAGCAAGGCATCGGACCCCCAAACTGCTCCCCAGGCTGCTCCTAATATACTAGGATGGGTTAAATGTAGAGATATTTCCCTGAACTGTGCTGTGTACAGTACAATGTGCAACAATAAAAGTTGATTTATGATTTGATTTACATTTGCTTGCGCATAACACCCTTTTTTTTCCTCTAACATTATATATGTCACTCATCATCACCCAACCGGAGACTTTAATGAAACACATTCACACAGTAGTGTGAAAGCACTGAAAACACCACAACCCCCGTTTGCAAATGTGGTAGCTTGAGTTTAAAATCTGTTGGCTTCTTATGTTTTTTTTTTTTTATTTATATGACGGAGCTAGAAGACCCAGAAAAACATGTTTGACACCAAAGGCTAATTACTGTTGTGTTGGTATGGATTATTTTTATCACAGGCTTAAGCAGAATGCTGAAGGTAATTTGCTAGCTGCAAACAGTAGGTGGTAAACTGGTTGCTTTGGATGAAAAAAATAAGAAAAGAAAAAAAAAATGTAAAAAGAAGATGTCATTATGGGGCAAATGTTCAGGGGTAATATCTTATCTTACAAATGTGGCTCCTCTCTCCCTTCACCAATCTCCCTCCTCCTTCCTGCTGTGGTTAACTAGAGCCAGTTTGCTGCCACATGTGGCCTACAGTCTGAAGTTCAACAAATAACCTTGCAGAAAACCTCAGAGAAAAAGGCAAAAAAACATACACACATATAGTACACACAGAAAGAGACAATGACACACAACATCCTGCAAAGGCATAAAGGACGCATAAACAAAGGGCAGGTATAAACAGGAACATACATACACTGACAGAGTATTTATACACACTGAATTAGCACACAGAGTAATATGGACACAAAGACACACAGGTCCATCTATTTAACAGGACAAACAAGCATATATACATACATGCATATTATTGCATATGCATATATTTTTTTCCCATATAAATAAGAAATGTTTTTTTTTTTTTTTACATTATTTAATTCACTGTAGAAGAGAGCCCAATGTTGGACTCACTAAGTGACCTTTTTGATCATAGGTTTCCCTTCCTCCATGCTTATCTCAACTGTAGTTGACAACCTGGTCTTAACAACAGTTGGAGGTCTGTGAAGCAAAATCTTATCAAATGGGGTCCTTGACTTAAGGTGTATCAGTTTAGGGGTTATTAGGGGTAATGTGACTTCAGTCTCTGGAGTCAGTAATCCTTTATTTCAGTTCTACTCAGCCATAAACTAGAAGTTATTATTTCCATATTAATTGTATTATTGTAGATGTGGTCCACAATGATGAAAGGGTTGATGACTGAAGTGAAACCCACCTAATTATAATACATGACTATTCCTTTGTTAAATATGAAAATAGCATTTTATTTATTATGTATTTATGATCCAAGGACAGGCTTCTAAGGGAGGACAAGTGGACTCAAATCACAGATTCTGCTGTGCAGTGACGTTGGTGGTCTACAGGCAGTTTTGACAGGGATGCACAGTGGTTGTCATACATATGTTTCTGTTATGTTGTACCCCTGAAACCAAAGTGGAGACAGTGGCTGGGCTCTCCCGCAAACCAGAAGGGACAAAGACAAAAATAAATGAGTTTAAATAAAATGATCATCTTTGTACTCTGGTATCAAAGTATTTATTTGCATTAGAGATATTTTTGTAACCACACAGCGTTGTTCCTCTGTTTTTCCTCTGGCATTGCTTCTATGATATCACAAATGCCAGATAAGCTTAAAAGATCTTCAACACTAGCAAATGGCTGCTGTCTACCTAAATACAGAAAAAAAAGACAAAATACAGAGGTAAATTCCCAGTTGTCCTTTTTTTATTCTCCGTTTTATACTTGTAGAACTTTAAATAGCTCTGCCCGGGTAGAAATAGCCTGATTTTGCTTCTTTTAGCTTTATTGTGATTTATTTTAGACCAATTAATCCAGACGATGGCATTAAAACACGGTCCCACATGGTCTTTCAAACCTATTTCTTTTTTTTCTTCCTACTTGCTATTTTGCTATCTATTTTGTCTTTCTCTTTTATTGATGTGTGCTTTTCACAAATCTGTCCACTTCTGTTCTTGTCATGTAAAAAATAGTGAAGTTTAATTGAAAGTTCCTCTTAGTGTTTGCATGTCCATGCATTAATGCATATTTTTTGTATTTGTGTTCATGGGCACTTATACATGTATATGTATATGTTCTCATATGGTTATATTTGCATGCACACACATGCATCTAATCCCTCATTCACCTTTAACAGTTAAAGGGTGCTGCTCTACATGTAACGTAGCTCTAAGCTAATGGAGATGAATAACCTGCATTACAACTCTCCTCTCATTTCTGTCTTCTCCCTTTTCTCTGCTTATTTCCTTCCTTTTCCCCTCCTCTTCATTTTTTCTCCAGGTGTCTTGGGGAAAACAGGAAAGAGTGAAGCAGTTGACTTTATTGTTGATAATTATAGGGAGTCCTGGGATTTGGAGTTAAATCGGTGTGAAACATGGAGAGAAAGTTCTATCAGTGGTCTTTATTTAGGTTTATATGTGTGTGTGTGTGTGTGTGTGTGTGTGTGTGTGTGTGACAGGAGGAAACCGAACAGGGTAATGCATTTGTGCAGAATAATATATTTATGCAAATATAGAATTATTGGAGATGTCGTCTCTATCCAATTATTAGCTTTGATAGCTAACACACAACCACTTACTGTCTTGTAATGAGGTCAATACTCACAGAGAAGCATATAACATGATAGGAATGCAATACCCTGATGTAGTTTCTTATATCTAATGATCTTTGAGGATTATATTTTGTCACCTCTCTCGTGCCAAGTCATTTGATATTGAGTTTCTGCCCAATACGGAGTCCAGAAACAAAGTACAGCTGCATTGTGCAATTGTATAACCAGTCAGGCTTGGATCTAGGGTGTTTTAACAACTGAATAACTGCATCCTTTGTACCACATAACGTGACATCTGGAGATGATGTGGCTGGAGCGTGTGGACAGGATTTGGACAGCCACTCTTCATTTATGTGCAAATGCACTTTTGAGCCAACAGCAGCACTTTATAGATGTGGTGAACCTTAAGAATAACACTGATATAGAAGCAGACTGCAGCTTTGCTCTGTGATGTGCTCGCTGTCAGGAAGGTTTTAGTTGTACACGCTGCTTTGGGGATCACTCACTTACAAAGCTGTGCGCGTCCGGACTAGGTTCATTATGGCACACTGTTAGAATGCATAATGCCTCAACATTTATGTCATAACAGTGATATGCTTAAATTTACTGGAGTATTAGTTGGCTGCTGAATGTCCTAAAAAGTTATAAAAATGTAAATGACTGTGTTAGGCAGGCAGAAAGAGATTACATTATTCCAAGCACAAAGTAATAAATACATACTTTCTAGAATGAACCAGTTGTTTAATGTGCTGATTGAATTGCCAAACAAATAATGTAAATGAAATGTAAACTCTTACATTGCAGACACCACATTAATGCTGGCATTGTTAATTGAAGAGCATGTTTAGCCATTTACCCTCTGATGTTTAAAAAACAGGTAAGAAAGCTGATATTTAGAGTCACAAATCATTAAAACAAGAAACTTAAAGGAGCAGATCCAACATACTGAGATTAAGCCTAAGAAGTGAGTGTTTAGCCAAAGTAATCTTTTTGATTACTGATGGAGACTGAAAACTGTGAGACATTTGATGCTACGCTGTCAAGAGGTTTACCTATGTTTCAGCACTGACATCAGTCTGTTGATTAGGATATTATGACCAAATTTATCTTTGGAGGATACGCTACTTAGAGTGTTTGGCAAGTTAGCGATGACATTAACTTGACATCCTCCTCCCTCATTTTCCTCTTTCTCTCTAGTTGAACATGAACAGCGCTCCGACCTTCATGCATTTCCCGGCTAAAGGAAAGCCCAAGAGAGCTGATACGTTTGACCTGCAAAGGATTGGCTTTGCCTCAGAGCAGCTGGCCAAGTGGATTGCAGACCGCACAGATGTTCAGGTACCACACACACATTCACACATGCACATTTACAAGAAACATGCACACATTTGCAAAACCATGTACAATTGGTATATACTGTACAAACCCAATATAGCTTTATGTATGCATAGTGGTTTGAGCTATTGTAGCTCTCAAAAATGTTCCTGAAATTCTTCTTCAATGAATAACAGTGTTTGATATATCCTGCAGGTGGCCCCCTGTGGCCACCAGGTTTTATCTGGTCTCTCTTCAGAATGAGACTGCGTGTTTCAATGAGATTACCTGTCTAAATAAAGGTTAAATAAAAATAAAATCCCCACACCATGGCCCTTCGCCAATGCAACATTACAGTTCCACAAACATCCCCAGAGTTAACTTTTTCTTTAGCAAAGACATAGGAGTATGTTATGTATATACATATGTACTGTATGTGTCTATGTCTAGATGTATAATCATCTGCAGCCATTATAGTGATTTAAACTGGCATTAGGCAGTATATTTTTAGCATCACTGGGCAAAAACTCCAACTTTTCAGTATATTATAATTCAAGTGATCTGAGAGAAAACTGGACTTCTGTGCCTCCTTATGGCTCTGTTTTCAGGCTTTTTATGCGAGAAATAATCATTACAGTAACAGAATATTGATTCATATTTGATCAGCGCTGCCTAGTTTGACCGTTTGATCGGAGTTTGCGAGTGATTGTCTCGTGGCTCTCATAGACAGCAGCTCTACGGCAGACTCCAGCTCGGCTCTGATTGGTTGTTTTCCTCCGGTCTGTGAAGTCTTGCAGATGCCATTAGGAGCATTGGATTACACAGAGGAACATGACTATTTTCATATTACCTGTCTCATGCCCTACTGTCAGGATATAGTGACCCACTGCAGCTTTAACATGTGTACCTTTTCTGGATGTGTCATGTTTTGTTACACCTTACTGAGCAGTCCTTATACACACTGATTGCATCTCTTCTGTTCAAATATTAATAAAAATCTGATCATAAAAAAACATGTATCCTGTACATTCCAGTGTATTGCAAGCCTACCAGCCCTAAGCATTGGGGAATAATGTGTATTTTTAAGATGTTTTTAAACTAAAATGTGTTATACAAGTAGCAAATCCCTTTAAGGAATAACTTGATGCATTGCAACTATTCAGTGGTTTAGCCCTAGAAGGAAAATTAAGCCAATTTAGAAAGTTGCAGAAAGACAATTCAGTGTGATATTTTGTTGTTCGGTAATGCATTGTGAGGTGTTGATCTTGTAATTATGTTACACTGCTTACACAAATACATTATAATATTGCTTTCTTGACAATTCCCATGACCAGTAGTTTAGCTTTTAAGTAAAAAAACAACATTCAATTCATGCTAAAATCATGAAAATAAATGAAGCCTTGGGATGCGTTTGCTTTGCTTTTGCACCAGAAACAAACCGCATCAGATTCTGCCTAGAGGTGGTCAGAGACCCACCTTTTAAGGCGGTCTTGGTCGTGTTGGGGAGTTCGTAACAGCCTTTGACTGACAGCTTTCGCATCAGTCCTAAAAGGGAACTCCACTAAGTTTACACATCAAAGTCTGTTTACAGGCCTCGGGGAGTACTGCTGCATGTTATAGGATTGCAATGCTAAATTTGTGGAGTACTCTTAAGTAACCGATCCAAACGGACAAAACCACTAGAGTGTTTTTTTTTTTTTTTTTTTTTTTAACACCAAACAGGTTAGGTGTGAAGGTATCCAGTCTTTGCGAGGGCTGATGCGATGTTGACCATGTTATAGGAACAGGGTGTTACACATGTGGGTGGGTGTTAGAGGCAGTTAAGTTGCTTGAACCTGAGAGATCAAACCTTCAACCATCTCACTACAATTTCTTCGTCCCTGAACAACCTGTCAGCCAAGTAGTGGCAGACAAGTCCAAATGTCCAGCTGACATCCTGTTGATGGATCTGGATTCTGAAAGCTGCCTTTCAGTGAAGGCGGTTTGGAGCACTTACACTAAGTGCTGGCTTTCAGGCCCTTCAGTGTGACTTAATCGCATGAATTCAGAACAAAACAGAAAGGGAAAGAAGAACAGACAGATATTTGGTGAAAAAAATGTGAGATGAATGCATTTGTGTGATGGAGGAACTCAAATTAAATCAGTTAGATAAGGCAATGTTTACATTTAGCGCCTATAGTAACAACAAGGATAGAGGGGGATTGTGGAGGAGCTTTTATGCATCAGGCATTAGTTCTTGCTGTTTTTTTTCTGTTCTGCATAGGGATGTTAATAATTAACCATTTAACAGGAAACCGACATTAAAGCCCCGCTTTAGAGAGTCTAACCCAGCTGCAAGATACAGGAAGTTGGCTCCGGTCTTGTGCTGAGGAGTTGTAGCGTTTATTCACTGACAAATAAACTTTACATATGCTGCACTGCTATGTTCACAACTATGACGCCACCGCCAACACCCCACTCACCGCCACCACACACACACGGTCTGTCTGAAACTCGCTAACATTACGCTGCACTGACACTGTATGTGTGTGTTGACAATGGGGAGCACGAAGCCACCAGTAACGCTACAGCTGCTAACGAAGCACAAACACACACGGTCTGTCGGACGCTCGCTGTCGTTACGGCGGCCAGACGGAGTAATGTTACCGCAGGCGGACACACGGCTGACAACCTCGCAGCTAAACTCAATGATGTGTCCACGACAACACACGCAGCACCGTAGCTGCTAACTCTGCGTGGAGACTCAGTCGTTGTTGTGCTCATATACTAGAGCTGGCGCACCGCTGCATGGGACACAATAATCTTGTTAGTTAAATTAATCGGTTAACGAAGGTCAGTTATCAGCTCAAAAAAACTTCTAAAATTAGTATCCCTAGCTATGCATAATACAGTCTAAGTCTATAGTTATAGTAAAGTAAAGCACTATAGCTCCCTTGTGCAATTGTATGCACCTTGTTTATATTGGAGATGCATCTTTACATCACAGTCTATTTTTTTCTCATACACACATTATAGGTTGCAGACTAGGCCGCTGACTTGATGAGCCAGAGCCTTTTAACTTAATCTCTTTTTCCTTCTCCTTTTCTCCCTGAATTATGTAAACTGTGGTTTTAATTTAATAACACTTAGCAGCAGCAGATGGTCCACACATTTTTATCAGTGACATAATCGGTGTTGTCTGTCTATTGGAACATTTTAGCCTTGCATCTGTTAATGGCAAATGCAACATGTTGTCAGTTTGGCTTTATGGCCAACCACAAACAGACAGGAAGAGAGAGAGGGTGGGATTCAGAAGTATGGACCTGGACTGGTTGTTAAAGTTAACAGTTAACGGCAGTCATTCCTGAGAGGTTGAGTTTTTTTTTTTTCCTTTTTAAGTATTGTTATTGTTAAAATGTTGTTCCTCCCCATTTTCATTTAGTTTTGAGAGACTTCCCATTGCGCTACAGTTTACCACAGATTAAACACCTTCCAAATGGAGAATAGTTTTGAGTTTTGAAAGCATTTGACAAAACTTGTATCTGAAAATAGGAAGAAACATGACTGTATATAAAAGATGTTAACCTAGACTGGGTCAAATCTGCGTATATGGCTGAGCTGTGTTTGTTCAGTCTGTTAATTTGTGGCTAAATTTGTATCAGATAGTCAGTGGTCATGTCTGTAATGTTAAATCCAGCGGTACATGTCCACCAGGTCCGGGGAGGACACTAAGGGACACACTGCTCCACTCAACTGGCTGTTCAAGCTGTGACGTTTCCTGTGGTTGAATGCACCTGATTGGTCCCTGGTTTGTCTGCTCGCCTTTTCAAACAGGAAACAACATGGATATATGCTGTTGTTATGCCATGTGAACAGTCCACCAAAATCTACTTTTGAAATCATTTTAAGGTAGAAATAGGCAATGCCACTGTTGAATCTCATTTCGTTTTTGAACTAGATCGCCTAGTTTGACAGCTTGGTCCAAGTTTCGCTGGATGGATTCATTTACATAAAGGACTGTTCCCCACCAGTGACAGATGTTTTCATTTGTAGTGCTGGCCCAGCCAAAATGGCCGTAATCTATGCTTTTTATAACGTTTTTACTGAAACATACTTTTGCCTATGGGTCAATATTGTACTTGTTTTTAAACTATGCAGTAAAATTTTACATTTCTTTGATCTGCCTTTTAAAGATGCCTTTTGCAGAAAAGTGTGGAAACAAATGGAATAGTTGTTTCTGTGGCATTTGTATTTCCAGCCTAAAGAGAAAATGGTTCTGAATTTGCTCTTCAGGTCACAGCTGGTACATTTTGGCATAAAAGAAAAGAGATCAAACACTTTGTTGGTGTGAATAGCTTCAAAACTCCACTAAACCCTGTGGTGTAATTACAGATGGATCTAATCATACCTTTTTTAACAAGGTGAAACTTTTTTGATTCCTAATTTCTTTTATGTCAAGTGTGTCCAAAATGTCATTTAGTTCACTTATAGAGCTTTCAAATGGATCTTTGAGCTATTTTTGGTTATATAAACTTGTACCAATGGGCAAATATGTTATGGTTTGACTTAATCATGTATTTCAAGCCTGTGTTTTCCTGACTTCAACTCAGTTCAGTGTAGTTTGGTGTTAAATGAACAACCAGTAAATCGGTCATTATATCCTGACAGTAGTGCATGAGACAGGTAATCTGAAAAAAAATCATGTGACTCTGTGTCCTCCGGTGCTCCTAATGGCATCTGCAAGATTTCACAGACCGGAGGAAAACAACCAACCAGAGCTGATCTGGAGTCTGCCGTCCAGCTTCCGTCTATGAGAGCCACAAGCCATTCACTCGTGAACTCTGACCAAACGGTCAAACTAGGCAGCGCTGATCAAATATGAATCAATGTTCTGTTACTGTAATGACTATTTCTCTCCTCAGATGTTTTCAGAGTCACCTGGTAGTTACTGTTCAGCTGTAAAATGTCAAAAGGCAATAGGAACGCTCTCTCTCTGACCTGTGATTGGCCAAAGTCTCCTGTCATTGACCAGATTTTTTAAATCCTGAAGACAGAGCCATGAGGCAGTGCAGAAGTCTAGTTTTCACTTACAACAGTTGAATTACAGTATAATATGCTGAGAGGTTAATATGGATTTTTTTGCTCAATAATGACAAACTGCCTACTGAAGCGTTAATATCCATTAACAGTTTTACGAACTATTCATATAGACTGAGCCACTGCTGAGTTAGAGTTCATGATGATTTGTCTGATTCCTTTGTCAAGACACAGACAAAAATAGCCACACAGCTGAACTGTAGCAGATGTTGAGTCAGTTTTTTTGCTTTGAGGCTGTACTCAAAAGTGGTAACTTACTATTATATACTGCTAAATGATATTTCTTATTTCACAGGTTCAAGGTTAGACCCTTTGTTGGACACATACTTTATGTGAATTATGTGATGTTTGTGAACAGCTTTGACATTTGACATTTTGAAACGATTTTATGTGCTTCTCCAACAGTCAAGAAAAAATAGCCTGTGGGAAAGTACAAAATTAAACCTTCATAAAACAGTATAAATATCTTTTAATTTTTAGTTTCAATTCACATATATTAGTTTGACCTCTGACCTCAAGATATGTGAACGAACATGGGGTCTTTGGGTACCCATGAGCCTCCTCTTTACTGACATGCCCACTTTATGATGATCCCACTGACAACTGTTGTTTCCTGTTGGGATGGAATTTGCCATGTTATGATTTTAGCATATTTTTTATGCTAAATGCAGTACCTGTGAGGGTTTCTGGACAATATTTGTCATAATTTTGTGTTGTTAATTGATTTCCAGTAAAAAAATATATGCATATATTTGTATAAAGCAGCATATTTGCCCACGTATTGATAAGAGTATTAAATACTTCTCATATCTCCTATTAAGGCACATGTTGAACATATAAAAAAATGTGTGATTAATCTCCATTAACTATGGACAATACCTATTAAAAGTTCCACTCCTCCTCCAAACCTGAACAGCTTAGATAGATGAATGGATTATTTATTATTTATCTATAATCAGTTTTCTGCAAGCCAAGAAAATATGTCTTCAGTTTAACAATATACACGGCATAGCATAATCAAATATATGTATAAAAAATATGATTGCACAGTGATATAGTAACTGAAATATTACATGCTCTTCATCTCTCTTCATCTCTCTCTCCATCCCTCCAGATCCGTGTCTTCCGTCCTCCTAATTATTCAGGCACTATTGCTTTGGCTCTGTTAGTGTCGCTGGTTGGAGGTCTGCTGTATCTGAGGAGGAACAACTTGGAATTCATATACAACAAGACGGGATGGGCTATGGCTGCACTGGTATGACACACACACACACACACACACACACACACACACATACACACACACACACACACACACACAGGTGTCAACCTCTTAATCCATGTTGAGAAGTTAAATATATGCTCTGCCAAAACTATCCACCTTCACAAGCCAGGGATGTACTCTAAGTCAAGAGAAACAGCTCTGGAAACAAATTGATGGGAGTAATCTCACCTCATTAATCAAAATTTCTGCCTGTTGTAATAACACTTTAATTTTTACATCTCATATTCTGAGAAGGATAAACTAATACTACCATACTAATGATGTTTAAGTTTAATTCTCTCTCTCTCTCTTCCTCTCCCTCTCCCTCCCTCTCTCCTTCTCAGTGTGTAGTTTTTGCGATGACATCTGGTCAGATGTGGAATCACATCAGAGGTCCTCCCTACGCCCACAAAAACCCCCAGAATGGACAAGTGGTATGAGTCACATTTTTTCCTGTCTTTACAACCCTGCATTCATCCATCTATATTTATATTTTTCTCCTTCATTCCTTCTTTCTATCCTTCCACTTTTGTCCTTTTATCCAACTTTCCATTAGGGATGTAATGGTGAGAACATTTTCCCATCGGTGACTGAACTTTTACTAGAAAAGATGATGCTCAATACATGTAGCATGCTTACTTTTATCTTTACCGTCGGCTGGCTGTGTGTCTGGCCTCTGTGGTTGAGCTTTGCTGCGAGGCCGCAGGTTTCCAACCCAGCTGTGAACGCTTCCTTCCTGCATGGCGATTACCTCATTAACGTCATGGGTCCTGTATAGCATTGAGTTTAAATCTGAAATACTGCCTTTCACTTCCACACCAAATCCTCTGCCATCGTCTTTTCTCAACTCTTTCTTATCCCGTGTGTGTGAAATCCGTACGGAGTAGATGTATTAATAACGCAACGCTGATACGTGAAAATGAACTAACTTTATTTCTATTAAAAAAAAAAGGAAAACGAAGGTGGGGTGGTGGGAAAGTTTTGTAATCAATGTGTGCCCGATTACTGCGATAAGCCAACCTTCCATCTCTTTGTTGCCCTCCTTTTATCCTCTCTTCTGTTTCCTTCTTTCCAGCTTTTCTCTCCTTGTTCCTTAGTGACTGTCCCCTTCTTTCTTTTTATTCTTTAAAATTGGTATATGTGTTTTCAGCAAAAACAATATTGTAAGCGTTAAGATTAATCTGTTTTACAGTGTGGTGAGTGAGGCAGTATTAGATCAACTGTAGGAACATCTGTAAGGCTGTTGGCCCCGAGTCAGATGCACTCTGTACCATTACCACCTGCTAACAGGTCAACGCCGGGGCAGTGTGCGTTACTGGACAGCTGGGATCAGTCATTGTGTGTTGATTTCACCTTAGAGATATGCCAGAGTCATCTCGGACCAAGCAGAGAGAGAGAGAGGTGGATAAAGTTTCTTTCTCTCTTTCTGTCTGTCTTTCTTTCTTTCTGCTGGTCATCATTTAAGTTTGTTCATTCAAGTGTGAAATTGAAATAACAATATAAGAAAAACTGAGAAAATGAGGGAGGAGTATGAGAAGGGGATGGGAAGAGAGAGAGGGATAGAGGAAAGAGAGGGATAGAGTGAAGGAAATGTGTTTTTGTGTCTACAATAATATGTCATCTGATTTGTGTGTATTTGTGCACACACAGTGAGTGCTGCATGGGGTCTCTGTACACCCCAAGTATATAAAGCAGCATTTTTGTAGGAAAAGTCAATGCAGCTCATGCAGAGACTGAAAAGGATCAGTATTCCCTGTAGCCAGCACTCCTAGAGAAAACACACAGGGGAGTGCACAAACACTCTCATGAAGTCAAAAGGAAAGAACTAAAAAGCATCACAACCTCCCTCTTGCCCCATCGTCTGTCCTCTGTTCCATACATTATGCTCCCTCTCTCTTTTTCTGTGTAAAGGCACTCTATTTGTCAGGCTCCGCTGGCTCTCTGTCATTTTTCAGTCTGTTTGACAACAAA
Organism: Pterois miles; assembly: GCA_947000775.1. Lineage (NCBI taxonomy): Eukaryota > Metazoa > Chordata > Actinopteri > Perciformes > Scorpaenidae > Pterois > Pterois miles. Next base: position 4,377,400 of record CAMQGK010000328.1, read on the forward strand.
TAGGTTACACCCTCTTCCTATGTAGCTCCCAACTGTAGCCCCCAGCCTTCACCTCATCTTTCTCTTCCCCTGTTATTTCCATATCTCTCCACTCCCCTCTCTTTGCCACCCACTTGCTACTGAACCACTTTTATTCTGCCAGGACAATCATACACAGAAGGATATGCTACTATTTTTGAAATTATGGCTACTTCAATCAAAATTAATTTAAAAAAAATGCATGGAGTTGCACATTTTTTTAATATTATCACATTATACAATTACAAAAAGAATACCTATCACACACGATATATCCGAGAATATCCTGCTGTGTCCTTCATCTCGTTGCTGCATATCAGTTGAATTATTTCTCATATTTTTCCCTCCTACTGCTTCCTCTTCTTCTCCATGCCCTTCCTTCTTCTGCTCTCTTTCACATCTCTGTCAGTCCCTATACCACCATGTTATAGGCTTCATAAGAATGAAGTGCAGTCAGCTAATTTGAAACAATCCTACCTGCCTGCCACTTCTGTCCTCTCTTCCTCTTTTGTTCTTGGCTTTGTATGAGCTGAGCTGAGCGATGAGGGCAGCATTAAAGCTTTTGACGTGGTTGAAGTGTTGAAACAGCATTTTAGATAAAGACAGAAATTAATTCCCTAACTGTGGGGAGCAATAGCCATAGGCATTTGATTCAAATGCAAAGGTGAGCAGGTCATAAAAGATTTATTACTGAGCATGCAGAAAACAAATTATACCGGTTAGGGGCAGGAAGGATGAAGAGCTGGCAGAGGGCCCATTGTATGCCCTGTTGAAGAAGAGGGACTACTAGTTTGCCCAGAAATCAAGGTTTTATGGTCTTCAAAACTGCAAAGGCAGCTCCTGAAACAAGTTAAGAGTAAGTGAAAAGGTCTAAAGTGGGATCAAATTATTGTCACCTTAATTAACATTAATTAATCTTCATTTTTTGCTGGATGAAAGGAGGATATCTTATCTTGTGACTAGCAACATATACATATACCTTTGTCTACCTTGGAACTTTACTTTTCAGGAAACCAAAGTCAAGCCAGTCAACAGAAGTAACAGAAGTTACTGCCAATATATTATAAAACCACACCACTTTAAAGCTGAAGTAGGCAAGATTGGAGCAAATATGATTATAACAAGTTATTTTTTTTAAATGGTCACTATATCTAAATGAATGAGACTGTCTAAAAAGAAAAATCATGTGTCTCTGTGTCTTCTGGTGCTCCTGATGGCATCTGCAGGATTTCACAGACCAGAGGAAAACAACCAATCAGAGACAAGCTGAAGCCTGTCGTCCAGCTTCAGTATGAATCGGTCTCCTCAAATGTTGACAGGGAGGCAGCGCCGGGCGAGTTACTCCACTATCACGAGATGAGAGAGCCTTATGTATGAAAATAGACACGTTCATTGATAGTGTGCCTTATAATCTGGTGCTCCAATAATACATACAAAAATATGGCAGTTAAATTGTAGGCACATCTTCCTTAAAGATGGTCTTTACATTGATGGAGAAGGTTTTCACCTGATGATATAAAAATTTACTATATGCCACGAGAGGGTGGATCCAGATTCAGTATGGTAATAGACGTTGTATCACAGCAGCCTTAAACCAAGAAAGACGCATATAACATTTTGAATTTGTGCTTATTTTAAGTTTGAATGCATATTCTTTTCATAACTGCTTATTTGACGTGCCCTCCCATATGCTGCTATAATGTTCCCTGTGCTGAGATGTATTATGTGAACTACCGTCAGTCTTAGTCTAACACAATCCAATACATACAGTACATGTATTCCACATGAGCATTATGATCTTTGTAAAGTCATGATATGGCAGGGCTGTATTGTATTGCATTTGATTGTACAAGTGTACTTAAATATAGGGGCCACTGAGTGTATGCAGACCTATTATGTGAAATTACAGTATGCAAACCTGTTGAGGGCTGGTTCTTTATGCTAGAACTTCCTGTTAAGCCCCGCCCTTCGGCCTAATAGCCTAACCTTCATCTTTCCTCTTTAACAGCAGTAGCCTCATTGATAACCTCTGTGACTTACATGCTTTAACCCAGCGATGTTTTCCGCAGCTTTCAGCCCAGACTGCTATTTTGTACCCACTCAACCAAAATAGCTACAGAGATAGCTTCATTAGATCTTTTTTAAATGGCCCTCGTCTCTCTCTTATGTCCTCGCTCCCTTCACACCTTTTCCACCTCAGTCCCCCCCTCCCCATGCTCTCCTTAAATCCATCTTTTTCCTCTTTCCGTCCTCCAACTGTAAATAGCTTGAACTGGGCAGATGATATTGCAGAGATACCTGCCTTATCTTCCCTGTACTACTTCCCTCCTCTTTTCGTGTTACTTCCTCTCACCTCCCTCTCTAATCTCCCACTCTGCTCTCCCTCCCCAGACAGTGTAATTCCTTTAAAATGATGAGCGGGAGAGGCCAGGTAGACTATATTGAAAGGATTTGTCAACTGATGAATGGCACGACCAAGCAGATGAAATTGTAGTGAGCGTCTCACTGTGCAGCCAAGACAATACTGCTAGTTCATTTTTGCTGAGACACACACACACACACACACACACACACACACAAAATGGGACATAGACACAGTGCTGTAAACTGATACACACACACACACACACAGACCAAGCCCATGCATGCAGATACTGCCACAAACATGCATCCACATTTAGCCAAACTCACGCAGAGTATGACAAACCCATTTAAATACTGTTAAAAAAAAAAAAAAAAAACACAATAAAGAGCTGCAACAGCTGATCGAAAGAGAAAAAGTAGAGTAGGAAGAGTAGGAATCACTGGGAATCAAATGGTATATTTTTAAAACATTTTAGCCAGTGGCTGTATTCAAAACTGCATCCTATACTAGTAGTACGTTCTGATTTGGCAAAATCAGTATGTATGAACAGCCAATATCAAAATGTAGTTTGTAGTATGCAAACAAAAGCTAAATCTATAGTATGCCAAAAATACTTGGATATCAAACTGATTGGAAAAAATCTCTAGTCTGCATCGCACCATTCTACCTTGCTTACTGTATCCCACAATGCAAAGCACTGGAATGGTACATGCTGTGGTTCACAACAACAGCAGCCAAAAATGGCTCTTTTTTTTTTTTTTTTTTTTTTTTTTACATTTTTCGTAGCTATTTCATCACTAATTTTACTTTGGAACATTTTTGAGGCAAGAAATCAACAGTGTATGTAAATTGACAGTTTTACAATATTAGATGGTGAGTCGAACTTTTGCTCCACCGTTTTCAGAGTTTAGAAGCTCCACACACTGCCGTGACAGCTCGCTAGCACCTGCCAGGGTCGCTACCTCGCCATCCAGGCGGTCACTCTCACAGACCGCTATGAGCTGTCTGGAGCTCTCTAGAGACCAGCCTGTAGACGAGAAGCTTTTATTTCCTCATTGAGGGTTAGTTTGTTTAAATATCACAGCACAAATGCCCATTACAAATTAATGGGAACCTTTGTTTGTCTACCTTTTTGGAGTTGAAAAGCTCCACAATCGCCTGCAGGCAAAGCTCGCTCGCCAGCCGGCCAGTGATGCTCATAGTGCGGCTACAGAGCAGCAGAGTGCCGAGGGAAGAGGAGGGAAAGAGCTGAGATACCTGCTGAGACAACATGATCCTTTTTAACATTACTCTGATAACTGGAGGGAAATCAACCCACTGTTTTGTAGCGGTAACAGAAAAAGCACTTCTAGTAAAGTTTTGTCAATATTTCCCGTCTCCCCTCGTTGATGATTTTGTTTATTTTATTTCACTATGAGTTGTTGGAATAAACAGTTTAAACCTGCAGTATCTTATTAGGTAAAAACAAACATAACATCAACAAAAACAACAAAAAATCTAAATTGTATTTTTTGATAATATTGCTGTAGTGGCACAAGTTTGTTTTTGTGCAGTGCTTTAAGAACAGGTTTAAGCCTGGTCTAGCATTGTGCTAAATACATCACTCAACTGTTTCATACTGCATACTACTCAGGAACACAGTGTGTACTGTATTCTGTATACTGGGTTCAGTTATGTAGTAGTTGGTATCGAATACAGCCAGTGTTTCTCTTTCGGTTTTCACTATGACCAACCACTTCCTTATTTCCACACTATTGGCTGATGACATTTCCATATTTCCAGCTGATTTCACATGATTGGTTGATGGCTTTTGGCAGCTGTTGGCAGCATCCCTCTCTACATTACTGCTAACCTTTCAGATTTTAAAGAAACAGCTGTCACTTTTATTGGCTCTTTGCAAATAGTTGACTTTTGGCTCGCAGAGAGCATGTGTGTGTGTGTGTGTGTGTGTGTGTGTGTGTGTGTGTGTGTGTGTGTGTGTGTGTGTGCGTGCGTGCGTGCGTGTGTGCGTGCGCGTGCGTGTGCGTGCGTGCGTGCGTGCGTGTGCATTTGATTGAGTGAGGGAGCGCTTGTGTGTTTATCTGGGTGTTTTGAGCCGATATGGAGAGAATTGAACAGTGTAGTGAAGCAGTGAAATAAATGGTCCTTTAGGTTGGATATTCGTTCTGACCAGTAGACACTGACCATTCCTCTCTGTCTCCACACTGAGACTCTCACACACACATTCACTCACAAAATCATTGGAACCATTGTTTTTTAGCAGAAAACTATAATTAAGAACCATATATTACATCTATCATATAACTACATCCTGGGCTAGCTGACTGTTTACAAGCTAGTTATCTCAATTGCTAATGGGACAATAAGTTCACACAATTTACTGTAAAAGACATATTTATACCATTGACTCCTGTTTCATAACTGTGTGCAAACCTTTCCTCCTTTGTTCAGCAGTTTTTACTCCACTAGTTTCAAAAGGCTTTTGGTCAACAGTGCAAATCTAGTGTTGACCTTGATGATTCATAACAGAGCAGCAGATCAGAAATGGAAAACCGTTCAGTGCTTTAAAAACCAAAACTGGTATTTAAAAATCAATTCTTTGAAACACGGTGTAAAATTCTGAGAATTGATCTGATACTGATTTACATATAGGGGGCTGCACGGTGGTGCAGTGGTTAGCGCTGTTGCCTCACAGCAAGAGGGTCGCAGGTTCGATTCCAGCTTGCGGCTCTTCTGTGTGGAGTTTGCATGTTCTCCCCGTGTAAGCGTGGGTTTTCTCCAGGGTACTCCGGCTTCCTCCCACCATCCAAAGACATGCTGTTTAGGTTAATTGATGACTCTAAATTGCCCGTAGGTGTGGATGTGAGCGTGAATGGTTGTCTGTCTCTATGTGCCCTGCGATGGACTGGCGACCTGTCCAGGGTGAACCCTGCCTTCGCCCTATGCCAGCTGGGATCGGCTCCAGCCCCCCCGCGACCCCTAACGGGATAAGCGGTTGACGATGGATGGATGGATGATTTACATATACATAAGCATTTAATTCTTGCTGCTGTATGCAGTGCATGGTTACAATTCATAAGACCTAGTTTGACTATTTATGTGCATTTTCCTGCAAAATAAGTTCACTAAAGGTAATGATATATTACCACATTAAAAAAACAATTAAAAAAACTTGTCAGCTGGATTACCGGCTTCCTTCCTAGCTCTCTATGTAGCTAGCTGCTCTATTGCTCACAATAGGGTTTTTTTTTTTGGCCACTCATGATGGATGTTAACATTCAGCATGCTCATAAAGTTATTTTTCATATGATTGTTTGGACCACAATGCTGGGCTAACCCACGATGAAATTCATATGGGCAGTCGACTCATCTAACGGTATGTTCGCAAATTAACATTACGTTCCTTGTGGCTATTTCATTCGAATTAAATGACATAACATGAATAAACGTGACCAAACTCAACATGATTAAAACTTTTATACATTTCCTCATCCGTGAACATGATTTCTGCCTGAGTCACATCAGATATATTTTCATTGGCAGTGGTGAAGACACCAACTCCCATGATCCCACGCTACTTCACGACATCATTAAACTACTCCTTTTCTTATTGTTTTGATCGAGCCTCCTAGCAGCAGAAATTACATATTGTGCATTTAAACGGTACGATTTATATATTGAAAATCTGCAAAATTCCCGAGCTTAACTTCCATTGGAAAATTCCTACCTACAGGTCTAACTGAAGAAAACTGTGGCAAATCTGAACTTTGGTTTGTTCAGTTTGCTTTTATGGGACTATAGTCACCTGGTGATATTGTTATATAAATCAGTGTCGTCACGCTGATTCCATTGAAATAGATTTTGCTGCAAAATTTGGGTATTTTCAATGCGGGTGTCACCGAGCCAGAAGAGTGCAACACGTCTGACTCACTCCCCACTTTTGAAATGCCCAGTAAAAGTTGCCACGAGGAGGGTTGATTGAAGCAGTTGGGTGTTAACTGCCTTGCTCAAGGGCACCTCAGCAGGTAATAAGAGAGTGGCACGTTATTGTTTTCTTTTTCTCCTGCTCACATTTATTTGAACAGACTGTGTGTTTTTTTTTTTGTTTGTTTTTTACAGCTCATTACCCCCAGATGAAATCCTCCATATATCCCTGAAAAATAAAACACACATAAAACATAGTCTGTTGAGGAAATGAGACGTCACCTCATTTTACTGATTGACGTGTTTTTTTTTTTTTTAAAAAGAAAGAAAAGAAAACAGGTTTTCAAATGGCTTTAATTGACTCTTGGGTAATTAAACTGAACTCTCAATGGAATGTGTAAACATTGAACTGCATAAACAGTGAGTAGATAATGAGATTTTAAAGCATCACCTGAATCCCTGAAATAGACTACCATATTTGTACAAATGGAGGGTTCAGTGAACCTGCCCATAGTCCCTCTGCTGTACTGGATAAATCACCCTCCATATGCTCAGATATGGTTAGTTAGACATTAAATCATTGATGTGTTGCAGCGCATTTCTCTTTTAACTGAGAAATATATAAAATTATAATATCTAATACTAGCCATCAGTCAAAAATAATGACTTGCTTCTTTGCCCACTTGTGACTTTATTGTACATCAGTACCAGTGTTGTGTTTTTAGTTTACAGGTCTGGGTCAGTCTAGCTGTATCATCCTGTAAACAATCATTCTGTCCCTTGGTTTTCTCTTTCACGCTCTTGCACTCACTTTATGTTGTAGGTGTTTATCCGGCACTCTTGCCCAGGGTACCTTGCAAGGTTCACTTCCTAGATCACCTATCATTAGAACCGTTTGCAGCACCACACACAGTCATACCTATCCTTTTGTTTATATAAATGAAGCTCATATTTCCACTCCATCTCTCTTCCTCTCTGTTACTTACTCTTTCTCCTCTATGTTCTTTCTGCTTTGTTGACTTTTCATTTATCCCGCTTCCTGTCTGAGTGGCTCCTGACCTTTACTAAAACAACACACACACAAACATGCATTCACACACTGTACCCACACACATGCATGATACAGGATGGAAAAGGATGAATATAGCTATTTGTAAAGGTTATCTGGCCCACAGCTATTATCAGCTAACACTACAACGGTTTGGTTTTAGAGAGAAACGAGCCAAGTCAAGAGAAGGATGATCATTGCTCATATACATAGTGGTTTCAGTGTTGACATAACATACATTTTTATTGGTACTTATGTTCCTGTCGTGTAATTTGTCTGTGATGAGTAGCGGACTGAGATGAGGAAACCACTGACAGCTACTTGTCAAAGCCTGTTCTCAATGTCATTTTAATACAAAACAAAAATGTGACATACCTATGGCCTTCCTCTGCGTGTATGCTTGTGTATATGTAAATGCATATTATACACCTGCATTGGTGCAGACACCTAATTTGCTTCAAAGTCTGACAAATGGGCTGTTTCATGCAGTTCTTATATAAACAAGGCTTTTTAATGTCAATGTATTCAAATGAGTGCATGAACACAGACACACACTGCGAGGTTCACATCTTTGCTCTTGTATTAAAAAGGATGTAAACACGTATATTCCTGAGATCTTGATCTCAGAGCATACTAATGAAACAAATACTATAGTAAATTATCCACAGGGGAGGTGTTTGGTAAAGGTCTAGACATATTTTAGGCTTCTAATGCTGATATTTAGATTTTTGATTGAGCTAACCTTTTCCCATTTATTTTCTTGAGACCCTCTGGAGGAATAATCTCATGCCTGAGTTTATATTTTGCATAGACTTTTCTTTGTGTTAAAGTTATTCAGTGAATTTTAAATCTGTATTATACCCAAGGATGTGGTAAATAAATAGGTGGATTGAATTTTAATTGCTTTTGCAATTGCCCTAGACAACCCACAATAAATGTGATTTTTAAGAAAATGTCTGTTTCCCCTTGGCATGCAATATGTTTATGCAGTGATTTTTGCTGAGCAATTAATTGCATAATAATTAACGGTAGCTTTAACAGGAGGTAAAACACATCAATACATTGTTGAATAAACTTTGACCATTACATCCCCAAATATAGAGGACAGTTTTTTTTATTTACAAGTTGGTCTTATTCTTTAAAATGTGCACCATTTATTTCTTCCATTTATTTAAAGACAAACATAATTGATGTACCGAGCTCATTGGCAGACACCGGCTTCTTAAAAAAGTAATCCATCAGATTAATTGGAGCCGTAGCAGATTAAAGTTGTACCAGACAGCTCCACAGCATGGACCTGTTTGAATTTATGAAGGTGAGCCACGGTGAGGCTATTTAAAGGGGAAAAAAATACGTCAGCATGCTGTGTGTTAAAACTACATCAAAAACAGTGACATGTAACTGCATGTAATAGTAATGCAAAGATCAGAGACAGACAAAATCCTCTTGCTGAGGCCTGAGGTAGCGTTTTGCCTGCTGTCAACTGTGGTAAACTATTTTCATTATTAGGAATAAGGAACATTTCAATCACTTGTGTATTACACTGAACAAAAACTTTCCCAGAAGACAGCAGGTCACGATCAGAAGGCAATTATGGGTGTTAAAACTGAAGTCAATTCAGAAAGTGCCTTAAAGTTGCATTATTTCTAACAGCCAGCAGGGGGAGACACCTCTGGCTGCAAACAGAAGTCTGATAGTATAGAAGTCTAAGACTGAAACTAAAACTGAGTCTACTTCTCACTTGATTTATTGCCTCAGTAAAGATTATAAACATGAGTTTATGGTCTCAATCGCTTCTTTCAAGTCATCTTCAATACAGCATGATGTTCATTTAGTAAAGTATGATCCCATTTAGAGTCAAATAGACCATAAAGCAGGGGATGCTTCAGGGTGTGGCTACCTTGTGATTGACAGATCGCTACCACAGTGTTGTCCAGTCTGGGTGTTGTCCAGATTTTCTACTTGGAGATTTAACCCTTTCACAGTGTGTTTTTAATCAGTGAAAACTAATATTTTTGGTCACCTAAAGCTGTCTTATTCAGCATTCAGTTGAACACTTAGCTCCACCCTTTCATGTCATTTCTGCTTACAAATAACCAGGATGGAGACACCCAAACTGCCAAGCTTTAGGCTTCAAAACGGCAGTGATGGTCTATGGTCGCAGTGGCAATAAAAGTTTCATTAAATTGACAATACAAAATATGGTTTGCTTTTTCCTCCTCTTTCCACTCTCTTTTTTGTCTTCTGTTCCCACTGCAAGCAGCTTTTTTATGCAGTGCTGTATAATGACACAGTCATGCGAGCAGGTCTGATTACTGTTCATCTATTATGAACTGTGGTCTGCAGATACAAATGTTCAGATTGATTATTTACTGTGACCTTTTTCATTGCTTTTCTTAACTGTGTGTTGCTTGCTCTGTAGCAATGTTTAAGTAGCAAACATTCAGTTAAAAGATCAATAAAATACATCACAATTTACCACCATCTCACAAGGCAAGATACAACTATTCTTTAAGATGTCATTTTAAGACATGTAAGTCTTTCAGGTAATTGTTGTGAAGTACTGGGAATCTTTAGATGGCTGTAATTGTGGCAGAGATTAGCGTGAGACGTGCTAATGCAAGTTGGTGCAATTCAAGCATTTACACGATCGATTCCACCACTTACAGATCTGGGTCAGATCTGTTTTTGACCCTTTATACGTTTTAGCCAAACAGTTTTTTTTGTTGATGTCCATCAATGAAAGTTGTCTTTTGATTCTCCAGATATCCCTTACGAGATATAAGATATCCCTTCTCACATGGAAGGGATAAAGTTCTCTATGTCCAACATAGCGAAGCAATGGAAGCTGTCTTCATCAATACGTTATATAGGTGTCTTCATTTGTCTCAGTCTGTTGTAATTCAAATACATACAAACAAACAACATACAAAAAAAAAGGTAATTTTTGCTCATTTCAGACTGCCTGGGCTTATTCCCAAGTATCTAAATAGTTCTGAGCAGGTAACCGGTGTGTTTAATTAAGTAGGAGAGAGAACGATAGAGTATGACTGTTGCGTGAGCTTCCATTCATCTCCATGGTGGTGTAACGAGTTGCGGCTGCTTTTACTTCCAGACCACCATGATGTCTTACATCTTTCTAATGAACACACACACACTTCCTTTCAAGGAGACAAATTCTCCCTAAACAGTCTCATTCACAAACACACATTTACTTAGTGGTTTTTAGTACACACATGCATAGCTACATACACTGAACACACACACATACACACACACACACACACACACACTCACACACACTCTTGGCTCTGCTCACTAATGAATGGAACTCCTGCATTCTAATCCATCAGATTAATTGGAAGTGCCTGGCCATGGATTGAGGAATTTTTCATCCGCCAAGCACTGCTCTTGCAGCAGCCTCTATCTGCAGTTACTGTTTGGAGGTAACATGAGAGCAGTGTCTTGAAAAATACTATGGAATAATGTTTGTTTAGTTTTAGTAATGAAAGAGAAATCCCCCCTTGCATACTGATGCAGTTGTCTCTTATTAATTTTTTTTTTTCCGAAGCTTTTCAGGACTTATGCAATAAATATATTTATAATTTTTTTTTTCCCTCCCCAGTTTCCGTTACCTGCCTCATCTAATCGTAGTGTACTTGATTTAGCAATCATTTCCCAGAGTATCTGTTGGAACAGTCTCCTGAAAGGGGGACTGAGCTTGTCTCATTCAATTAAGGTTTGCATATGGGCTAGTTAGTAAGCCTTTTGTATTATGGCACAGCTGTGACATTTGTTGTTTTCAAAGAAGCTCTCTTTCATTGCCCTGCATTAACATAAATGCCCTTGCTCACTAAATCTGGAATAAAATCAGTGATAAATTCACCCAGTGAGAGTCGGGATGTTTGACCTGTCAATCACTAGGTAGCCACGCCCTAAAGCATCCCCTGCTTTATGTAGACCACAAACCCTTAATGGGACCATAATTTACTAAATGAACATCATGCTGTTTTGAAAAAGACTCGAAACGAGTGATTGAGACCATAAACTCATGTTTACAATGTTTACTGAGATAATAAATCAAGTGAGATATAGGATCATTTTCTCATCGACTTCTATACAATCAGGCTTCTTTTTGCAACCAGATGTGTCGCCCCCTGCTGGCTGTTAGAAAGAATGCCAGTTTAAGGCACTTCTGCATTGGCTTCACTTCTCAGACCTGGCTGACTGGGTGCACCTTCCTTAACCTAGTGCAGTTCAGTTTGTGTTTATAGAGGAGTTTTGATTCCACTGTGGTTATTGTGTCACACTGTTTCAATGCTGCACTGTTTATGTGCTTATACTGTAAATGGCTGTGGTTTGCTGTTGACTTGGGTGCTACTAAGACGTTGCCCAACCCTATAAAGTCTCATAAAGGTTGGATTTATTGCAGAGAGTCGTTGTATTTGAGTCTATTGGATGTGGCTCGGTGTACCTCACAAACTGGTAAGAATGTACAGGCTTTGATAAAGGAAAGAGAGGAAGGCCTCTCATTTTAAATGATTGATGGACCAGAGCATAAAAGAGGACCTGCAAAATGCTTGCCATTGTCAATTTTTTCTACAGACAAGGCAATCTCAATTCACAGCTACACCTTATGCACATCACTATAGTGTTTCACCACATTGCTCGTTAATCAGCACCGAAGTTGCTCTCCTAAATTTCATATTCTTGCTTGTCCAAGAGCCAAATGCCAAAGAATGTTGTGCCAGTAAGCTAAACCACAAGATGTTTCTTTGCCTGTGTTTTTCCATATTAATTTACAGCCATTGTTGCACCAGCAAGCATCTCGACCTTTTTGCTAGCAGCTTTCACATTTAAATAACCTGGACTTTAACTAATTTAATGAATCAGACATTACATAATAGAAATCCCTTGTGACACAGTGCAGTTTCTTGTGTAGTGATTAGGAATTCAAAAAGCAATCTCTTCCCAACTTTTGAATAAAGTGCAACGCAACCAAAACAAGCTTTTCTCATGTTTGTAATAAAGGAGCATTGGTTTGCCAGTCAATAAGGAAAGCATCTTGATAACAACTCATAAGGCCCACTAAAAGCACAACAACAGATTTGTGTTGAAGACAAAAGGATCTGTTTCAGACTTGAGCCTTTGTCATCTTTATGTCTGCTTTCAAGTGCAAAAATTCTTCATTTATCTCCACTGAAGCAAGAAAAAGCTGTCCACCCTTTACTCCTCCTCCTTTGTCATCTCCTATTCATCTTTCCATCCTTATTCCTGTCTGATAGGGAAAGAAATGAACACTGGGGCAGTCGAGTGGAAAAACAGACCCTAGATGTGCCGTAAACCTAGACGCTAATAATCTGCTGGGATTCAACAATGTGAAACACACTGAAAGACTTCTTGCTCTCCTATTTGTCTCATTTCCACAAGACTTCCACTTTGTCTTCCTTTGTCTGTCTCTCTTCTTTTCTCCCATCACACACAGACGGATGCCGGTCGAACTAGGCCTCTGACGTCTTATCAGAGAAGCTTGCTTGTGCAGAGTTTGAGCCTTAACCATCCAGCTGTGTGGGAGACAATGGGTACTGACTGTAACAGAGATCTATACAGAGGAAATTGACACATTGAAGTGATGTGTCATGCTGGTTGGAATATATTTACATATAAATACATTGTTAGAGTCAAGTGTCACTGGTGAATGTAAAGACTTTGGAAAGTCTAAATTAATGCCTTTCTCCAAACTGTAACCAGATACTGATTTGAATCTGAATCTTATCCAAGTTTTAGCTCTCAAAAGAAGTGCGAACCGACAAAAATGACCTCCCTTTGCAAAAACGAATTAACCTTAGGGTGTTAATGACACTCAGACCCTTTGCTTATAAGGAACAGTATGTAACATTGAGGGGGATCTTTTGGCAGAAATGGAATATAACATTAATAAGTATGTTTTCTTCAGTGTTCAACCACATGAAAATAAAAATTGCAGTGTTTTGTTAGCTTAAAATGAGCTGGACAAATCAAACATTGGCTCAAGAGAGCGGCATTCATGTTCTTGTGTTTTTGTTTTTCTACACGCTTGGCACAAGGGAGAGGAGACAGATGGTTGCAATCTGCAACCTCATCACTAGATGCCGCCAGATTCAACACACTGCGTCTTTGATACTGTTGATAGTCCTTGGAAGTCTAATGGTCCCCACAATTCACGATTCAATACATATTGGTGCATTGAAGAAATGTCACTGCTAAACTGCTAAATATCACCACTACACTCCATAATTAAAAATGACTTTGACAAAGACAACCATGTGAAAACATTGACACTGAATGCTAGTGAATAAATTCATCACTAGCACTGATGTACTTACATTGATGTTGCTAACATCAAGTTTATCTTAGATCCTCATCCTCAACTGAATCGCAATATGTGCTGTGGTTGCATCATTAGTCTCTGTAAAAAAAGCAAGAGGTTTAAGAGCTCAGGTCATGAGTGTATCAAGGGATGCATTTGTTATATACAGTATGCCATTTATTCAAGTCATAATATATTTATTTTGCTGTTGCAGCGCAGGTAGTACTGGTCAAATTATTTATTGAAGTTCTAGGGGATTTTATTACTGCTAAGTCTTATGGCTGTACGCTAAAATCCTTTGGTTGCCAATCAACAAGATTGCAGGCCTTACCTGGAAACCTGCTGAGCTTGACTGGCTTTCTGCCGTCACTCAACTTGTTCCCTGCGGTGTTTTTCACTAGACTGTGTGATTGGGCCAGCCCTCTCCGGTCATCTTCTTGTGTTAACAACTGTGCACTGAGCTCGGTGTTGGTTTCAGTTAATTTACGTTACGTCACAAATAGAAAATAAACCAAAGTACATTGAGGATGAGGGTTATCATTCATTGGTCCTCATGCAAGAGAATATTCATATCTTAACCTTTCTTACTTTTTTTTTGCTGTTTGGTTTGATCGTGTTCCAAGTCAGGTTCACATACACAAAACTGTTATAATTTGCTTTTTTTCAGCCATAGGCTGTATAAGATATGGACGACATGGTGACATCACCCAGAGGTTTATGAAGAGCCGTTGTGAAGCTCAAAGTGGGTGGCTCCATCTGTGGCCATTTTCGCAGTAATGACACAGCCTATGTCACAGTTAATTCAAAAATGGGCAAAGAGGCGGAGCTGAGGCAGGCCCAGTAATGCTGCAAAACAGGCAGCTAACAGCTAGCGACCAGGTACAGCACCCACCTGGTACTCAGAGCAGCATGCGCTCTTTTATGGCTAACTTTAAGCCTTAATACAATTTAAAAGGGTGAGTTATTTAAAAATGTATCCCCCGTACAGTTGACGCCAGTGAGGACATTAGCTGTATCGACCAAAACCTTCTTTTGTGTCAGGCTGTAAACAGGTTTAATTCTGCTGTAAAGTTGGACTTTTAAACGGGGGGTCTGTGGAGATTGACTTGTTTTTATGGAGCCAGCATTAAGAGGCCATTTGAAAAACTGCAGTTTTGGGCACTTGCACGCTAGTTTCATTTCTCAGCGACGGAGGTTACCACATGGTTTCAGCCTGATGAATGCCATCTGTTCATGAGGATTTTATTATTATTCATAATCATAATAACTATAAGGCAACCTGTTCCGCTTTGGTTGTGGGCAAGTGGGGAAAAAAAAGAATTTCACATGGACTGTCTGTACACGACTCCTATAATAGGTCTGGAAATAAATCTGTGTTTGTGCCAATTAAGAATGAAACTATTCGCACAAGTGATTTTTTTTTTTTTTTTTCCCCCATGAGGGTGCGCCCTCAGCGGCACGATTCAAACTAGGCGAGATTTTAAAGCAGCAGAAGCAGTGAATGTTAGTGAATACAATCTTTTGATCTTTTGTGTGTGTGAGAGTTCCTGTAGGGTTAGATTGACCTCTTTGCCCACTCAGTCAAAAGGTAGCACCTCTATACACCTACGCACTACTTCCAAGAAATCTTTGACTTGCAGCACACACACACACACACACACACACACACACACACACACACAAAAATTACCTATTCCTGTTTATATATTTGTCAAAATCATGTGTGGTTGCTTCAAACACACACATAAGCATCTTGCTGTTCCTCATACAGCATATAAGACATATTCTTGGGAGGAGGAGGAAAAAGTACTGGCCTCTTTAGATCTCCTGTTTCCATCATGATAAAACCAAAGATGAGATTAAGCCAGGAACTGGACGCCATTTTGTCTACAAGTCCATGTTTGCTTAAGATGGGGACAGTTATCATACTCTAAAGATAATGGAACGTTTGGCATCATTTTAAGGTTCATAAGCCATTAAAAGTTTCTCTCTTGGGATGGTGCCAGACTGTAACTTTACATACAAGGAAGAGTTTTGCCACACAAGGTTGTGACCTTTGTATTTATGATTTACTAAATCCCTTTCCTTATTCACTGTTTCTAACTTCTCTGTACAATACTGTGCTTCATCATTCATTACGCAACCCTTTATTTCCTTACCATATTTGTCTTCGATTTGGAAGTTTCATTGAGGACGTAACCTAGTGTGACCTTTTGGTCAATTGAAATGAACAATGTTAGACTTAATGTCTCTCTCTTTCTCTCTCTCCTCCACAGAGTTATATTCATGGCAGCAGCCAGGCTCAGTTTGTGGCCGAGTCTCACATCATCCTTCTTCTGAGTATCCTTTCACCGACGCCTTGGTCTGTTTCTTGTTTCACGTGTCGAACATAAATTGAAATACAATGCTACAAAAATGTAAATCATGCAGATGAATTTTAACTCGCAGCTCATCATGTCAACACGTTACTTTAATTCTTCCTTCGCTGACACACAACACAGAGGCCACCTTCATATATCTGAAGCGAAGCATCCCATTTTTCTGTCTGCTACATTTCTTTTCCCAACACCAATGCTTTGGCATCTGTGTGCATTCTCCGTAGGGAGGCTGCCTGCTGGACTGAAAAACAGACAATACAAAGACAAGAGATTGTCCTCTTTTAACTTCACCTCCTTGCCTGATTTGTTCCAAATGCAACCCCTGATGATAGGCTGTGTCTGTGAGTTTGCTGGTGTACTTTTGGCAGCATAGATGTTTGTGTTTGTCTTGTTCTCTGTCTGCTTGTGTATCTGTGTGCACTTGCACCGGTACTCTTGTGTGTGTTTTTGTGTGGGTAATGATACCGTTCATTCCTAGCTGTTGTGTTTGTCCCCGTGGGAAATAGCAGGTCCAAGGTCGCACCTGCTGCAGAGCAATATTTGTTTGTCCACGCTAACGCTGTTTATTTTTTTATTCTCTGCCCGTCTGATTACATCTAAATGAAACGCACATTCACACATGCTGAAAAGCGAACACACCTACCTTGGTTGTCTCAGGTGGTGTAAACACATATTATGACTGTCAAAGATGCAGTTTCCCTATGGATGTAACCTTGTATATTTCCTCATGCACAGGTGCACACACACAGGTACGACATTGTTGCGTAATTATGGCATTTTAAGATGAAATAGAAACACAGATATATGTATTTCTCTCTGACAGATCCAGCCATATGATCTCTCCAAGTTTAGCTGATCTACTGTATATTTCACAATAATCAAATCAATTAATTGTGTCAACCAAACATAAAGCATTGCATTTCGGTTTTGAAGCTGCAGTCAGGGTGGGACGTCTGACCCCACAGACATTCTCCTGAATATTTCTATATCCTATCAGCCTCTTACCGTAGAGTTAATGTCCTATTTTTATTTATGTGTGTTCACACCGGAATGCTTAAAGCTGCTATCTGTAACTTGCAGGCCTTCAAACTCCAGCAAATACGACACCAAATCACACGTTTCAGAAGATTAATGTTGTTTATAAGTACGCAGTGAAAATGAAATGAAGACAAACGTATTATTTCTTGAAACGAAGTTTGACAGCATCATCGTTGTGACCTCTTAACACCAGAGGATTGAAAATGTCTCCAGTCATGCTGTTTTTTAGTGTTTACCTCAACCCACCATATAGATGATATGATACAAATATATCAATATAAAAACATGGATTTCAGCTTTGAAGCAGATGTTTAAAAATCTGATGCGGAGATTTATTTGTGTTCCAAAGGATAAAATGATTAAAGATCATCTAAAATTGACTGATTTAAACTGAACAAGGTGGGCTTATTATGGTGAATCGTGGCCTTCTGTGTTAATGAACCAGAATTTCATTTGGTATTTGCAGATTCTTTTCTGCTTTGTGCCAATTGTACAGTTTAGTTTTGTGCCAGTGAAATCTCTAACCTTGGCTATTTCAATGGAGTGGAGTCATGTGCCCATAAACCATTGCTGTCCAAAATTGTTAAATCTGACATACTTGACTTTGATAGAAATATATAAATTGTGTATAGACAAGATAGATAGATAGATAGATAGATAGATAGATAGATATTCTAATGATATGCATGTGGATGTAGTGTGACTATGTACCAGAATGATTAGGGTGAACCAAGACAGATGCAATAAATGCAGATGGCAGAACTACAGTGCAGTTGAATGTTCTTATATACACTGATAGATATCCATTTGCTATTATGACTTAATCATCATTGTGAATTTCCCCACTGTGGGACCAATAAAGGAATATCTTATCTTATCTTATCTTATCACAGTGTGGCAAAGCTTCCTACAAGCACCCAAACTGCCACCTCGCCATGCTTCAGTTCTGCGTGTGGCGATATCTCTTGTGTTTGTGTGACGGCAGCGTATCATGTCTGTTACCATATCATCAAGTGGATGCCTCAGTTTCCGCTCCGCACCTCCCCATGTGGCAGCCGTTGTTTGTGCACCCTGTCAGCTTTTCTTCACTTCTGTGGATTTGTATGCAGCGCACGCTGGAGAAAAGAATCTGTAATTATAAGCCACCTGAGGCTGTGCTTTGCAGTGATTTTAGAACAGCTCAAGTGTTGAATGGAGCGCCGCTTGCTCCTGTAAAATAGAGACGTGCACAATATTGAATGAACTGCTCATGATGAAATGTTATTCATTATTTCAACAAGTCATACAACTTGAACAATAGCTAAATACTACACGTGCCTGCCAATGGTGAGCCAATTCAAATGACCAATTGATTTCAATGTGCTTTGTATATGCAGGTAATCGATAAGTCAGAATAAGCAGATCAGAACAGAGCCCGTCACAGTGACATTAATCTTGCCTGATTGACGATATGTTTTTCACCTTTGCCTCCTCATCAACACAATTCAGAGTCTACTCAGAATATTTATCCTTTTCTACAACTAACTGCTATTCCGACGCTTCACTGTTCACACTACTTTAGAGCATCATTTTCTACAGAAGCGAGGGTCGTGACTGTGAAATGTTTTATCTGTGCCTTTGCTAGTCTGTTATGTTTAGAGAGCGGATTTGACATCACCACACTGTGTGGCCTTTAAAAAAAAGAAACACTGAATTGAGCATCCATTATGACCTTTTTTTCCAAGGGTCCTTATCGTTGGACGGTATAGATCATAATGTACCACTGCAGATTCAATTCAATAGAAGAGAAGAAAGAGTGATTTAGCTTTGTCACATGCTGTATGTGATTTAGCTTTGTATTAGCACAACAGTGATTGTGATTCATTCAAAAATACTTTTTCTCCTTTTTAATAGGAAAAAAAAGGAAAGGGGAGAAGGGTTTTAAAAAAAATTCCTATATTTTTTTATCTCAAAAAATAAAGTAAAGAAAACAAACAACCTATATTAACTATAATATTATTTTCCCCCCCCCCCCAACAAAACACATGACGGTTGTGAGCTTTAATTGCATCGTGTTTATTGTAGAGCTATATGTTTTTGTTCATGTTCTTGTCTCCACACCTTTTATATATACTTTGTACTGTCACAGTACCAGCGATTGATGTTCTTGCTAATCCGTTTAGTGCTCCTACTATGCACACAGTATAAGCATATCTGTAAGTGCATAATGTGTGTCCAGCAGTTGTTCCCGGGGCAGTGTGTACTTCCAGCTTCTCCCTCCCCTGTATGCAAGTGTGTTGTTTCCTTGACAACCTTGTCCCAGATGCTGCAATCACCATGGGGATGGTGCTGCTAAATGAGGCTGCCACCTCCAAGGGAGACGTTGGCAAGAGGAGAAGTAAGTAGTGAATATTGTTTTCAGTTTTTGTGTGTGTGTGTGTGTGTGTGTGTGTGTGTGTGTGTGTGTGTGTGTGTGTGTGTGTGTGTGTGTGTGTGTGTGTGTGTGTGTGTGTGTGCATTCTTATTGTCCCTGTTCTTCCCTTTCAAGCTCCAGTGTCTCAATTTTGGAGCGTTCTGAGTGAAGCAATTGTTAGAAGTGTAAGCAAGGTGTGTGTTTGTGTGTGTGTGATTTTTTTTTTTTTAAGCTGAGTTGCATAGATGTTAGAGCCACCTTGAAACTACCAGGGATGATAATTTATCCTTGCAACACCCAATGTGTATGCATCCATGTTCGTAGAGGTGCAGCACTGTTTCTGGAGAGGTTAAAAGAAACACACATCCTAGTAAAGTGTTAGTTCTTATAAGATGTCTTGTAATTATAACAGAGAATATCTCAGGCTGTCGATTGATTCAAAAAACAAACTAATCAATCACACAATTTGCTAGAATTAATTAATAAGCCATGCAAATATATGAAAAAAAAACATTGAAAAATTCTGCTGAGAGCTCAGTGTGTTGAATATTTTTCACCCCATAGAAACAATTGGACTTAGTCCTTTACATTTAGCCAGTCACTGAGACAGACCAGTCTGTTTCCAGTATCAGGGGAAATTATTAGTGCATTCCTCAGCCTGGTAGCACTCTTCTGGTTTCCTCGCAGTTGGCACAAACCATTGCAGATTCGATATTCACCCTCAAATACCTGACTGCTGTAAGGTAATGTGTTTGGTAGGGTGCTTTGCTTTTGGGTGAAAGTGAAACTTCCCACCTAAACCTCATCATCATTGTCCTTATCGTTTAGCCAGGATGGTTCAGTTTGGCGACACACATTGTCACATACAACAGGAAGTAAACAAAACCTAGCTGTTAGTTGTGTTATTTTTTGTTTATGTGTCATTTAAAATGAATCACAAAAATTAACATGTCCACCATTTCAAATAAACTATTTTAAATTTAAATTTCCTTTAGTCGACGCTTCAGGTATTAACATGAAACTCTCCAGGCTGCTGTTTACAGTTGGGCCTCCTTGATCTTTTAGTAAAGACCATGATCTGACTGCAACATTAACATTGGGGAAATTATTTTCTCCGCTCAGGATTCTTATCTGTCAAGACTTACTGTGAGTGCCGAGGGGAGTTTCCTTCTTTACGACTGGGCTTCACTCACCAACTTCATAATCAGTTATTTCTTTGCGAAGGCCACATGCTACCGCTCCCTATCACCGGAAAATAACATTTCATTACTGGGCGTCCCAACCACTCCAGGCTACACTGAATAGGAAAAATGTCTTTTGAGTCTGTCGTTTTGCTTTCTGCTTGCTAGCCTGTGTTAGGTCTGAATACACATCCTATTTCTTGAGCAAACTCTTATTTACACCTTAATGTAGGATCAGCAGCTGCACTGGAAGACGATTTAAGCACATTAGAAGATGCATTTTATTTGTGTGTACACAAACTTGGTCATAAATCATGCATTTTTTTGTTTCAGTTGGGATGTCTCTATGTCTTCCCTCACCCGACACACAAACAAATGTGATAAAGAGTGAACAGGTGGAAAGTGAGTGTGAGAGCTCTATATGTCTAAAAAAGAGTCAGCGGTGTGGCATTATGTGGACTTACAGGTGGCAAGAGTGACGTGGACAGTATGGCTTGTCCATGTTGCAGAGATAATTGACGTTAATTTTGCTGCATTTTATTAGCTATATCTATTTTAGCCTACATTGTTATCTTGATAGCTATGCCCTGATTATTGTATAAAGAGTAGAAAAAAATGTTGGGGAATTGGCTCATAGCTCTGCTTCAACTCTGTCAGAGCTTGTGGTCGGCCGCCCAGAATTTCTGACGTGTCAGAAATTCATCCGACTGTCGGACGGCCCCCGGCCCCCCCCCTATTCATTGCACTGCAAATGATGCCTAACGAAGCTGACATTTGATCCGGGCCGACTCTAAAATGAGTTCTGCGGCTCAAAATTTGGTCCAGAAATCAGCACCAGTCCAAGTCCAGATAGTCTTAAACAAATTTAGTGTCAGTGTGCATGTGCGTCTTTGTGTATGTTCACAAGACAGCACAGCAGGGTTGCTGCCTCATAGAGGTCCAAAACTCCACAGGCCTTTTAAAGTTATCTGGTTTTTATTCCATTGCAGTTTGTTTGTGGATAATCCAGAGTAACAAGGTAATTATTTCTGCTATTTTTTCTTTTTCAAATTTAATTATTTAATGTGAAAAACAATTCCACTCACCCCCATCGTAGTTGCGGGGACAGCAGTGTTTCCAGAGGTATCAGAAACACCTGATACATGGTTAGTTTCAGGCAATATCTGAAAATCCTGCTACCAACACGTGGAAAAAAGCTGTTTTATGTGTGATAATAGAGAACTGACCTTTCAGCTATAAATACATTTTTTTTTAAATTTTCCTAAAGAAATCCTTTCTTAAACTTCATTGTGAGTTAAACCTTGACTGATTCTTCAGACCTGCAGCTTTGAGGCCTCTTATTGTACTGTATGATTTGAACTGAATGTATTATTGGGACCTTGGGATTTTTGTAAGAAAAGGACTATTAAAATAAAAAGAAGTGCTGTATTTAACAGCAGTGCGATAGAGTAAGATTGAGATGGTAGAGTCCTGCACTCATATAGTCACACTCAAAAAAAAAGACCCATTAGTATGATGTGTATTTGCATAACTGTCAATTAGCTGGTGCAGCTTCAAAAATGAGAAGCACCTGTTTCACTTTCCAGTTAATCACTGAGATGACCCTGATGACCTGCCCCATAACTGCCTCTGAATACACAACTGCAGTATTTAGATATGCCTGGTGAATATGTTATAGTTGATCCACTTTGACTTTCAGGTGCATTTACAGTATGAGGCGTTGACTGATTTAGTTTGTCAAGAAAATCATTTGGTTTACTAGTAATTAGTCAAGTTGATCTTGAGCCAGTTAAAAGTTGTGCATGCTCTCAAACTGACTGCAGTTAGAGCCCAGCCTCTCATTTTGCTCTGATGATTAAACTTGTTCTTATTATACACAAATAGCACATAGACATTGCAGTGGGAATCCAGCTGGGTCTGTCCATGATCCATCCAATAAACGGCAACAAATCCCCAAAACGTTTGCGCTTACAATCTGTTTGATATTAGCATCTGATTTACTATAGCAAACACTAACAGTGCAATCACAAACTAGCCACAATCTGCAAGTGAAAGAGAGCTTAAAGGCACAGCTCAGCTCAGAAAATCAGAAATCTAGGACTTAAAGTTTAGTGATGCGTGACACGATTCTGTATTTCAGCTTAATCATGGAAAAAATAATTTGTGTGACTGTTACACTCAAATTTTTTTAAATAATTGTTCAGTCGTAAGATGAGTGCTGTTGGGAACATTATACTTAAAACATTAGTTAACTACTTTAATTATAAAGTAAAATAAATGCAATTAGAAGGCCAAATAAATGGAATGGAACAAAACCATGATCAGAAGAAATTAAAAAAATGCAAATCATTTCAGCTAGTCCACATATCACACACAGCGTAGCAGGTGGAAGATGTAATCGATGTGGATGATCTCTCCCTGGATTCCCACAGCACCAGCAGTCAAATTCACAGCTGTAAATGTCTCATCAAACACTTTAAAGTCCCATTTGTGCAATAGCAGCTCTATTAACATATTCCTTAATGTGTCCTCCCTATTTTTCTTTCTCATGAAATGATTATTTTGCTAATTAATTGTTTCTTAAAAGTACAGTGTGCAACATCAGGCGGCATGTAGTGGTGAGGAGTGTGTAGAAGAGCTACGGTGCAGAGTTAGTGCATTGAACTGCTTGAACCTGCTCCATATGTAGATATAAACGGCTCATTCTAAGGCAACGAAAACACTGTGATATTTATTTTCAGATAAATGTACACTCAAAAAAACAAACTCCTGAATATTATATTTCACAATAGATCAAGATATTTTTTTGTTTATTTTATTAACTTTTTTGAAAATGTCACCCGTTGATCAGATGTTGTAGTACCTACTTATATAGCTGTGTATGTCTAATAATAATCATAATAATGATGTATTTTATTTGTAAAGCTCGAGAAGACAAAATCAAACCCATTAGGAATAAAAGCACATAACATTGCTGGCACAGGCAGTGATAGCCAACAAGTTATTTAAGAGGTGCTGTTAAAAGCAGATTATGAAAGGTGTGTTTTAAAGAATTTTCTTAAAACTAAGAAAACTGGCTTGTGCTGTAATGTCCCAGTCCTCACCTGTTCTACTGTCTGTTCATGAAACAAATTAAGGTATTCAGGCAGAGCATTACTTAGTCATGGGTCACTGCAGCAGAAGGCTCTGCCGCCCATAGTTTTTAGCTTTACATCTGCAGTGAGGCAGAGAATTTTCTATGCAAATCTTACCCTCTTACAAAGGCTTAGTCAGTCCAGTACAATGCACAATCAAGCACAGGAACAGTAAGTGGTAGATTTGCACATCGCTGATTACACTGAAGGTGAATCTCAGATGACAATCAAACTTCAGGCCAGTGTTTTTTCTGGGTGCAGAATGTGTCTGGAGCTTTGTGCGCCCAATCCCACGCTTTTCCTTCCTTGTTAAGGCTGTCATTCTATTCATCTGTTTAATTGCAATTAATTGCAAATTAATCACATCTTTTATTACTGGAAACCAATTAACAACACAAAACAATGACAAATATTATCCATAAACCCTCACAGGTGCTGCATTTAGCATAAAAAATCTGCTGAAATTGTATTTTTTTGGGCTGCAAACTGCAGCCCAACTGGCAACAACAGCTGTCAGCATGTCAGTGTGCTGACTTGACTATGACTTGCCCCAAACTGCATGTGATTATCATAAAGTGGGCATGTCTGTAAAGAGGAGACTGGTGGGTACCCATAGAGTTATGTTTCTTTTTCATAGAAAACCCATATTTTTCTTACATAACTTATATTTGCTCAAAACTTATGAACTTATAGATTCATGCACCCATGTGAAGTTCTTATAACCTACATTTATTTAAGGAATATGTTGACCTTGACTCTAGTCATCTTAAAGTTCAAATTTAATCCTTTATTTGATGACAGCTAAGCTTAAGATAGCAACATACTAAAAATGCTAATATACATGAGTAAAAAAATGTTTTTAGTTTTATGTTCATTGGTTAAAGGCAGGTTGGGTGATCTTGAGAGACTGGCAAGATCACAATAGATTTTTAAAAATGATCCAACTGAAAAAGTTTTCCAATGACACTAGCTCCAAAAGTTGCTAAATCTATTGAGAAACAGACCAAACTGCTTATAATTGTCATAAACTGGGCATACCTGTAAAGGGGAGACTCGTGGGTGCCCATAGAACCCATTTACATTCACATATCTTGAGGTCAGAGTTCAAGGGACCCCTTTGAATATGGCCATGCCACTTTTTGTTTTACCAAGTTTAGCATAAGCTAGGAGCATTATTTAGCCTCCTTCATAACAAGCTAGTACCAGGCTGGTACCAGTGGATGTCTTAGATTCTCTAGTTACATTTGATGCTAATATCTTCACTCGCTTTTTGTGTTAAGATGCATTAATGAAATTAGTGGTATTAAAATAAAGTAAGTTAATCATGAATAATTGGGCTCCTGAACTGTAGAAATGTTGTTTTAAGGTTCTAGCTGGGGTGGCTGAATAAACTATGAATAGCTTAGTTACTGGAAGTTTTGCAAAATTAAGACCAGATATTCCAGAAACCGCGTTACCTCCATTAGTAAGGAGGAGGATGTTTGTACTCGTCCCTGACAATAGCCCTTGGTGTTTTTGTGGTTATGCTTTACTGTAACATGTAGTTTCCTGCATAAAGCAGTCAAGCAGCTCCACTCGAAAGTCTGAGCAGGTGGCATACAATGTAAAATAGAGCATGGAGGGCGCAGAGGGGATTATTAATTGATGTCAAAGCTGTCGTGGAGCTTCTGTGAAATTCACCCTCTCCAATGCTAAGAGGTTCAGAATTACTGGCAAAAAAATGACAGTTGAGGGAAATGTGATCACTAGTGGCCTCGTGTTGTGGATTTGAATACATAAAATTACAGACGCTGGAGTGGAAGTTACAGAGAACAGTTTTAAAATGCTACATGTAGGATCATTGACATGTGTTGTCGCTTTTTGTGAAAAGGAAATACAAATGTGTTGCGTTCCAACAAGACACGCCAACGAAGAGAACTGACACATCTCTTGATTGAGGGGCAGACGGTCCCTGACGCCTCCTGACGAGTCCAGTCTGGAAGTGCTGAGCATGTAACGCAGTTCATCATTTCAAATGGGAGGCGGTCGCTTCACTGCACTAATGACCTTTTCCCTTTGCCGCCTAAGCATCGTTTCTGCATAATCTCTAGATTATGAGAAGGGGAGTTAGATATTAGATGGCCCGTTCTGATAATTACCTCCAACACAGACACAGTTACACACAAGTGGATTTTAATTAGAGTGGGTGTGATGAAAAAGAAACTCCAGAAGCCTTGCCAGTGAGGCCACACACACACACACACACACACACACACACACACACACACACACACACACACACACACACACACACACACACACACACACACACACACACACACAAAAAAAAATTTAAAGGCAAGATTATCAACTTTTTGTTCTACTTCACCCATGAGTTCTCCTTGAGATGTTAAAGCTTGGCAATTAAAATGATAATGACTTACCTCAAGACTTGTTTCTCAGTATCAGACTGAACAAGAACACACACAGACACACATGCATGTACAGTATGTGCTCACATTGTCACCTGTGTGAGGCTAACATATCACATGTTCAGCACAGATGGTTGTTTCATCAATCCTCTCTGTGCTCTATCATTTCACTCTCCATCTCACTCTCGCCCTTTTCTTCTCTTCTTACATGCAGAAACTTGTATTTTTTATGTTGTATCATTCATTTTAATTTAACCTCTTTCTTTGTGTGATTTCCACCTGCTAATTTAAATAAACTGAAGCAAAGATGCTGTGCAGATTACATTTTACCGCAGCGCAAGCTTCTTACAGAAACGTGTTATGTAAAACACATACAATATCTAGAAACAAGCTTGTGTGGAATAAACAATTTTGTATCCCACACACTGTTGTCATTGGGTTGACACACACACACACACACACACACGCATACATGGACACACAAATTAAATAAGTGCATTACAAAGCAGCATGGCGAATAGTCGTCTGTCAGTAATTGAGAGAGGATTAGGCTTGAATGGTAGTGTAATCACTGAATGTGGGTGTTAAATCCCTGGCATATAGCATCCATACTGCTGAGCGCAGCTACAGGAAGTTATCTGCACCATGGGCATCTGCACCAGAAATCACAGTACACACACACACACACACACACACTGTCTCTCAGCAAGGGAGTTACTGAACTAGTAAATGGAGTTACAAAATCACTACATATGCAATATCAGTGGATGCGGGGGGTGAGATCTACAGAAAGAGGGTGAAAGTGAATAAGAGTGAAACATCAAGGAGGGGGAGAACACAGCGCGAAAGAGAAAATGAAGAGTCAGGAAAAAATTAGATGGGTCTGTGAAGGAACAAAATTCAGTAGAGACAACTTTAAAGCAAGGCCGCAACCCAAAAATCACCATTTAAGTGTATAGAAGTACCAGATTTCAAGACGCTGGAAACTTAGGAGTCAAAATAAAATCCAGCCAACTGTAGGCCCCAACATGACCCCAAAATGCAAAGACTTAAAATATCTAGAGCGCCAACTTCTGACCAACCTACACTGCAGCCAACAAGCCAAATTTATTTGCTACTAAAGAGTTGATGGAAACTTGTCTAATTCGTATTTCTTTTTGTCTTTGTGACATATCAAATTTTTGCTAAAAATTCGCCTAACAATTGAATGGAAACACTTCTACTGATTGGTCCGGCACTGGCTTACTGGACACAACCACATTGAAGCCTGACGAGATGAGTTTTCATGTGATTCTCACATGATCTCGTGACATCGCAAGAATCCAGCTGCCATGCGAGGTAAATGAAGAAGCAATGTGTAAAAACTGGATGGTGACATGTTTTAAAAAATGAATATAAAATAACAAAGCGAAAACACAGTTTGCAATCAGTGTTCACATATTTCTTCATTAGCTGTTTTTAATTGAGAGAGCTCAAGAACGGGAATTAGTTTTCACAGCATTGTTTTTGTTGCATGGTTGAAATGGTAAAGAAACCAAGAACTTGACGCCATTTATCTACAAGCCCAGACTCACATGTATTTGGGCAACATGAACAATCCAAACCAGTTTGCAGTTTGGCATAAAAATAATGAAACAACTGTGGGTGGTTTGTATCCAGAGGCTGAGTCAGTTAATGTCTCTTGAAGCCGGTTGCTAATCAAAGAATAAACTATGGAGAACCATTTAGCATCCTAATATCTATTCATATTTGTCCTCCTAATGAGGTAGGCTTATTCTAATATGTTTATTGGCTCTCTCGTGCCGGGGAAAATGTGTGTTTATTTCTACCATGCCAATATATCATGATTTGAACTGAGCCAAGTCATACAGTCATAAGAGGGATTACCACCTTTGTCATTGAGGGAAATCATTCAGCTTAAACAACTTGTCATTTCGCCAAGGTCATAAATCACTTCCATTAGCATGCTTAGTGCGTGCGTGTGCATCAGGGGTGTTATTATCCATGGAAGCATACTTAGATACCTCTCAGTCATAACCGATGAGCTATGGGAAATACATCCCACTAAATGAAGATACACAGGCCTTCTGTCACTCACGTACTCGCGGGCACATACGTACGACGAGGAAACTCGAGGAACTCGGGGCCATAAGGGCCCTCCCTGGAGATGCACTCTCAAGTCTGCGGCGCTCTCAATCAAGCCACTCAGTCAGTGTCAGGCTCACACACACACACACAGCTTTATATTACAATACTTGTCAGGACATTGTCTTGAATTAGTCATCAGTGTAACCTTTATTTAACCTCAGATCCGTCCTCTCACCTCAAAAAGTATTCAAAGTGGGGGAAGTGTTTTCAACAATTTACCCCTGCGGCCGATGCCCTTTGGTCCTCACAAGAATAGAAGATATTCCTTTATTAGTCCCACAGTGGGGAAATTTACAAGTAGTAGAAGTAGGAGGAAGTGCACACACATGCATACACTGATTGCTGAGTGGGTCTCCTGTGTGTTTGTGTATGTTAAGTGTGTGTGTGCCTGCGGTTGATGCATTAGGACTTGAATGTCATAGCAATTGCTGCCTCTCTCTCACACACACAGCACACATAGCCCCTGTGGATTGTGTGTGTGTGCATGTGTCGTCGTACACACAGACGATTCTTATGTTGAATTGTAAATGTCATGTAAATGTATGATGTGTGGATAAACTGAAAAACAGGCGAACAGCCATGTTGGAGCTGACACTGAGCAATGACATCAAATGTAGTCCCATACACATGTACGATACAGATCACAGAACAACTCACACCCACACACACCAACACACACACAGAACAAGCACACATCCGTGCACACGCACGACACGCAAACCATTGCAGCCTGAAGTTGAATGACAGCACATACAGTCAAATTTACACTGAGAATCTGTCATACATTTTCAAAGCCAAATCTTTTGTTCTGATGCTGCCTCCACGCTCGCTTCCTCTCACTTACATACATGACTTCACACACACACACACACACACACGCACACACGCACACACACACACACACACACACACACACACGTCCGACGACGAAGCCCATATCTCACTATTTAGTCTCCAGGAGAGGTCCTCATCCTAATCCCTGATTAACAATATCAGTCGTGGTGACAGTTTAATTTAACACAGTGCCTCTCAAGGATTAGCCGCTACATGAGGGTGTGTGCACACAAGTACATCCACACATGCAGACGCTCACAATTCCCCCCACAGATTAAAGATCACGCTTATGTATATTTCACTTTAGAATAGCCACTGAGGAAATAAGATGATAATGGTTGCAAACACAATTTCCTGCAGCACAGCGGGGTTGATGATGAGAAAGAGGCAGTAGCACATACGTTGAGGTATTGTCCAAATAAAGGTAAATATTAATTACGTTTTTGGCATGATGAAGAGCCCCAGGTAAAGTTTTAGCCGTCCTCTCTAGCAGCATTTTAGCAAATGTCGCGTTAATTATCTCATCATTTGGCTGTGCGTATGTAGGTCTGTGTAGGTGCTTGTGTGTGTGTGTGTGTGTGTGTGTGTGTGTGTGTGTGTGTGTGTGTGTGTGTGTGTGTGAACCAGCAACATGAAGAGGAGACGATGCTTTCAGTGTGTACCATGTCTAAGCCCTGCGAGCACATTCAATTTGAACAGAGATCAAACAGAGTTGCATCAGTGCTTATAATGTGCGTGAAATGATTTAAATGGTTGCCTTTAGCCAGGAATCAAATATTTCCACAGGCCATTGTCTGATAATTATTATGCTTATATCAGGGTGTCTACAGGACCTGCGAAAAGTTGGAAATTATAGAAAGCATCAAGTGTAGTTATGGTAACTTTTATGTTACACAACGTGTTAGAGATCATATCGTAGATTCTTCATTTACTGTATAACTTAAAGGACCAATGTGTAATGTATTTACTGTAATGACACATAAAATGACCATGATATATCATCTAAAATTAAGGAAACATGCTGAATTGAAATACTGGCTTCAGCAATGCTACATGTATGTTCTTTCCTTTACGGTCCAGAAGTTGGTGTGATCTCGTTCACTGCCCATTTCAACACCCCGTTACCACATATGAAACAAATTGGCATGCAAACACAGACGTCTGCAGCCACGGAGGCAAGCAAACAAACTGGATCAACAAAGATAGTGTTAACATTAGATTCTACCCCAAGCTGAAAAGCCTCAGCACATCTCTCTGTGGTCCATGTTCAGCTGGGTTATCGAGGCAGCGAGTATTTGAGACACAGCCAGTGATGTGATTGTGACTATAGGCTAGAGGCTAATGTGGTCGTGTGTAGAAGGTAACCCTCAAACTGCTATCAGTCACACTGGAGGAGCGAACGAGCCACGGCTCCAGTGTTTTGAATTTGGACAGCTGTTCTTGATTTTAAAAGTGCTACGTATTGCTCCTTTAGTGACAGTTTGAATGTATGTTTCTCTTTCCAGTCATCTGCCTGGTTGGCCTTGGCCTGGTGGTGTTTTTCTTCAGCTTCCTGCTCTCCATTTTCAGGTCCAAGTACCATGGATACCCCTACAGGTAACAATAGCAACCGTACAGCACCGCCATACAGATGCTCGCACAAATTTCATCCAGCTTACTCAACAGTTATTCAAACACAATATACAATGAATCTTAAAATCACTGAAGTTGACATAAAATCGCTGCGCAGTTATTGCAGACACAGTGCAAAAAATCCAGGCCAAAACCAGATCCATCCATTCCCATTATTTCATTGATCCTAAGACAGCTGTTCGATTGGAAACACACCCTTCAAAATGTACAAGCCACAGTGCTAAGGCTCTTTCTCCAGAGACCAGTCTAAGACTTCAACAGATAGTTGCAGTCTGACTTTGTTGTGGTACACTCAGAATTTATTTATTTATTTATATCCTTTATTTAACCAGGTGAGAAAACTCATTGAGATTAAAATCTCTTTTCCAAGAGTGACCTGGCCAAGAGGGCAGCGGAGAAAGTTATTTCAACAATAAAGACAAACAATACAAACAGACCAATACAGAAATCACACACCATAGACAAATAAACAAATATCATGCGCAGAATATAAAGTGTATTCACACGTCTTTTCTTCTTACGTTGAATATTAGAAATCATGGCCCTATCATGGATGTTTTCTGTATGTCATCATATAGTGAAAGTGTTTGGACACTAAGGCCCTTCAGCTTAGTGAGCCAGAACAGCAGCAATTTGGTCCCACTTTGTGCTAAAGGTCGCCACTACATAAAAAAAGATTTAATGTGCGACAGAAAAGACTCTACAAGTCCTCAGAGTCTGGGTCCAATTCATCGCCTCTGGAGCAGCTGAAAGCTATTACAGCACAATGCTAGAGCACCTCCAGCTACAGAAACTCACCACTGGAGCTGGAAGGGATTCATGATGTTTGGGGCACTTCACCACGACAGATAATTTACTGGCATGGGAGCTTTAACCCTGTTGTGTGTTTTAGGGGATCTCTGGAAAAAAAAAATTCAAAAAGTATTCTCACTTGCAATAGTCACTAAAAATCTTGTTCAAACTGCAAAACATTTATTCACAAACATGAACACAGAATGATGTTGTTGTGGTGTTTCCTATTATATTGCCACTGAATACACAGTAGTTTCCATAGACTGTATGTACGAAGTGGACGTCGTCACCATGACTTCACCCTTTGGTTTGTGGATTGTCGTTTCGAGTTGTGATCTTGATTTTTGGCTGTCGCCATCTTGAGAATAAGACATTTTTAGGCGACCAAAATGGTTAGAATTAACTTTCATTAACTGAAAGCACTGTGAAAGGGTTAAAGTTGTACGACAAAAACACAGACAACATTCAGATCGGACAAGGCTGTGGTAGCGACCTGTCAATTACAAGGTAGCCACACTTCAAATCATCCTGTTTTTATGATCTATTTGACTCTAAATGGGACCATAATTTACTAAATGAACATCATGCTGTATTGAAGAAGACTTGAAACTAGAGACTGAGACCATAAACCCATCTTACCAATGTTTACTAAAGGCAATAAATCAGGTGAGAAGTACGCTAATTTTCTCATAGCCGTCTATACAATCCGACTTCTTTTTGCCACCAGAGGAGTCGCCCCCTGCTGGGTATTAGAAAGAATGCAAGTTTACGGCACTTCGGCATCAGCTTCTCTTCTCAGACCCAGAAGTAGCCCACTGTTTGTTTCTTCCATGGGTGGCGCTGTTAAAAGCGGTCCTCAATGCAAATCTTGTGTAGCCAGTAACATTACCCTATACAACCTGAAAAGCAGTGGATGTTTTTCTGCTTCAACATCACGGTTACACTTAGTGCGAATCAAGTCGAGCCAAGGCCCCTCTGGTCCATTCTTTTGTAAATATAGAATATACTGTATATCAATCTCTAGCCAATGTTTGCTGTGAGCGAATTGTGATTGACCTGCTGAGCATAAGCTGAAAAGTTGTACAGCGACGTGTATGTGTGCCGGGTTAGAGAGAGAGAAGTGGATTCTGTTGCAGGACATAGTTTTAATGTAAGTGTCTTTATTTTCAAGCCTGGCACATGCACTTCTGCTGCTCTAAGTGAAAAACAGTTATGACTCCCATCCATTTGCAACAGGGCAGGCAGTACTTTTAACACAATACAGTTTTTGTGGTATAAAGACAATCTGATGATGCTTCAGGGCACTATAGTGGATGTCTTGCTGACAACCTCCCCCTCAGTTTGTATAATCACGTCGCCACTGTGCTGAATCAGTACAAGACCGGTCAGGCAACCTGAGGTGAGCTGGATCACTACTCACAGTTCACGGTTAAAATGACTGAGCCAATCAGATTTCAACCAGGATCAGTCCACACTGGGAGGTACCGCTGGTATCCCCTCTCAATATTGAAGGAATTAGATTGGACCAGTCTGACAGGCAGCTCTGTGCTGTCTGCCTGCAGTTACTGCTACTGGTTGCTTTTTATTATTTTATTATTGTTATTTTGCTCATGATGACATTCACCATCCTTGCCAAGGTGCCGCCCAAGGCAACTGCCTAGTTCACCTATATGGATGCACTGGACATGCTTATTGCTAACGAAATTACCTGCATATTGTTAGCCTTGGTGGTGTGTGGGCAAAGTATGTATAGCCTACTGGTTGATTGCCTTAGCTTGCATCCATGAAGTCTTGTGTATACTATGTGCGTATCAGGGCTGCACAATTAATCAAGTCTTAATCACGATCACGATTTTGGCTTCCCACAATTAAATGAACACGAGTGCGATAATGAGGTTTAAAACGCTCCACTCATAGAAAACTTGCCTGCATAAATCAAGCGCTTTCTAAACTAACAGCTGGAGATTAAACATCAAACAGTAGCCAACATCAGCAATCTCATATTCATATATCCAAGTTTTTTGCTGGTCACACACATGTGAAGTCCCTACATGATGGGCGGCACAACACGTCGTGTGGTGAAGATCTTCAGTGTGGGTAGAAGACTAGCTGTGAACGGTGAAAATAAGGTGGGAACATTTAAAATGAAATAAGATTTTTTTGTTCTCATGCTGCTCGTGCCGCCATCTGGGGTTGGTGGTGACATCCGTTATGATGTGTTCAAGCTCTACTCGTAAAATGCTACGTAAAATGCTGCTAATGCTACTACTACTTCTAACCCTATCGTGATGCGTTCAAATGTAATCTTGTAAATTGTAGATTTTGGTAAGAAACTTGAATAAATCCAGTTGTTTGAAGGAGATGTTTCCACAGTAATATAAAATGGAGAAGAATTGTGACCTGTTAACTTCCTAACAGTAGCTATAAGCACCTTAATAAGATAATTAGAACTACTAATCCCAAGATTTTGATAAATCAAAGCTATATTCATATAGATGACAATAACAAAGTAAAAGTAAAACATTTCGATTTTTTGGTGGTTGTAATGTAGCACAACATGGATGTGAAAGCAGCGCTCTGTTTGTTTAAATGTCAAATTGCAATACAAATATTTTGTCCCTAAAATCAACGAACAGTCGTGATCTCAGTATTGATCAAGATAATTGGGATTATCATTTTGGCCATAATCGTGCAGCCCTTTGTGTACTGAGTGTGTAAGACTAGAATAACTGGAGCACCAGGTAATGGGAGACCCAGGTAACGCCACCAGGTATTTCACACACAAACCAAATTGCATTGTGGCAGCTCAGTGGAGGGGATTAAAGTCTGGTGATTGTTTTCTAGTGACTTTGATGGAGAGTTTAGTTTTGGTATAATCATCAGGAGCTACAGGTTTTTGGGTTTTTTCGCCGCCTCGGCTAAAAATTTGTTGTGCAACGCAAGCCACTACAAAAAAGCACTTTCTTATTTATATCCCTTTCTTCTTGTCTCCCTATTATCTTCTTTGTTTCTCTCCTTTCCTCAACTCTACTCCCTTTAATCCTCCCCTGTCTCTCAGCTTCCTTATTAAGTGAAAAAAAAGAGAGAAGAGGAGGTCAGAGGATGGCGAAGAGGCGGTAGGTGAGGAGAAGAGGAGCTGAGAAGTTACTTGAAGAGGAGGCAGCATCAATATTGAAACTAGAGTGCATGGTGGGATTTCTTTTTTGTTTGTTGTTGTTTTTTATCGACTCCTATCACAAACTAGTTGAATAGAAACTAAATTATTCCCTCTTACACTGGATAATAAAGGTGTTTGGCATGTCTCTGTATTTTTTTCTCACTTTATTATGGTTCATTTCACTGGGTGAATATACTGTGTGGTTGGAAATACAGTACCTGCGACTGGTACATATGCTGTGTTTAATCCATATATTGGATCTTATCTTTAAAAACTGTGTTGCAGGTGCAGGAAGAGAAAGAGACACCTGAACTCACAGAGAGTGAAGTGGGTGTTGAGAGGACGGGAAATGAAGCAGCAGGTTAGAAAGATGGTTTACATGGTTCAAGTTGAACGGAGCGACAGAGAAGTTTCGTGATTAGTTAGCAGGGAAAGCATATTAACCAGGTGTATAATCTCTCTATATGTGCTTGTCACATCTTTGTCTCACACACATATGCAGCTTTTGAAGATAAAGATGTTAATCCCCCACAGGTAAATTCCTGCTTCTGCTGTAGTTTTACAGCTCAGTCAGACTCAGTTTCACGGTGCGACCAGTTTTGGATTGAGAAAGCTAAAATATAACTCACTCAAACAATGAACAGTGTGTAGGCTTGTACACACGTGGGCAAATCCAGTCATTTATCGCAGGTCGTAGGGCTTTCTCTCTTAGACTGCATGTTTACCTTCTGGTGCCAGACTCTGCTTTAGATTTCCAAAATAACTTATTTTCCTATCTCCATCACTGTAATCTTACAGCATGGTCATATTATACTTGGGATGTGACCCACCGGTCAATAAGCTTGTGACAACATCAATGTTACCGATTACACTGGACATTTTGCAAGAAATGATGACGCTCTATGTGTAGCGCGCTCACTGTGCGTAGCCTCTCCGGTTCAGCTTTCGCTGCGAGGCCGCAGGTTTCCACACACACCGGCTTTGACCTGTCCGTCCTCCGCATGCCGATGGCCTTATTGACACTATTGTTCCCTTATAGCATTGGGCTTAAATCTGAAATATTCTGCTATTCCCTCACATTGTCTTGTCACCTCTCTCTCATCCGGTGTGTGAGATATGACACCTGCTGCTCTGAGCTGAGACTCGATACGGAGCCGATGCATTCACTGTCAGTTTGTAGCATCCGTCGTCCGACTTTGTATTGATTACACAGTGTTGATACACCAAAATTAACCAAGCGGTACATAATGTAACCGGTGTGTGCCCAGCCACTGTGTAACACTGGTAACACCAGCTACCGAGACAAGCCTATACTATATGTGTTTGCATAATGTTCACTGCTTTCAACTGGATATAGAATACTGTATTTTAAGTAACAAAATGATTTTTAGGTTAGATGTTTGTTAGGCATCTAAAATTGCTTGGATGAGGGTAAATTAAATGAAAACTGTGCCCATAGTTTGATAGTAAATAGTCAAAACGGTCCAGTATGAGACAGAGCAGTGGACATTGATGCAGTGGTTAGCACTGTCGCCTCACAGCAAGAGGGTCGCAGGTTCGAATCCGTCTTGGGACTCTTCTGTGTGGAGTTGTTTTCCCCGTGCTAGTGTGGGTTGTCTACAAATTTTCCTGTTTCCTTCCACAAAAACATGCAGGTTAATTGATGACTGTAAATGTCTCGTAGGTGTGAATGTGAGCATGAATGGTTGTCTGTCTCTATGGATCTCCTGCGGTGGAGTGTCGACCTGTCCAGGGTGAACCCGCCTTCAGCCAATGTCAGCTGGGATCGGCTCCAGCCCCACTGTGACCCCTAACGGGATAAACAGTTTCAGATGGATGGATGGATGGATGAGATAGGGCACAAACAAAAACTCCGCCTCCACATTTTAACTTTTTGCTGCACTAAATGAACATCAACTTCTCCCCGCCCTGGCACCGATCTTAAATCACTAATGCAAAACCGTAGCACATGAAGTGAGTTTACAGAAGGCTGGCTGCAAGTGCTGCAACTTTTCTTGCTGAATGTGAGAAGCATAGGTCATTTAGAGAATTCATACATTTCTAATTCTTTCACTTGCGGACTGCCCACTAAAACACTGCGTGGGCTGGAGCATTGAAGCCATTTATGTAACCCTTCTGTGCGTGGGCAGACAGGAACGGTGCTGCACATAGACCAGTTTCCACAAATGTAATAAAAGTATTGCCTCTCAGACTTCCCATTCTTGTCTATTTTTGTATCAAATCGCTG
This sequence comes from Pterois miles, assembly GCA_947000775.1. Taxonomy (NCBI): domain Eukaryota; kingdom Metazoa; phylum Chordata; class Actinopteri; order Perciformes; family Scorpaenidae; genus Pterois; species Pterois miles. Next base: position 4,414,449 of record CAMQGK010000328.1, read on the forward strand.
GAAGACTGAACTGTTGTGCCTCCGTGTGTGAGCAAGCTGATCTTACCAAAACACAAGTTGTTTGAAGAGCTGAAGACTTTAAACTGACTTGTTCATTGTATTGAAATTGCATAGCACTTTAATTTTTCATCTTTTCCATCCTTTTTTTATGCAGTCAGCAACTGCCTTATAGTAAACACTGAAAATCATTACATTCAGTTGGCTGTTGACTTGTTGAATAGCGTGTATGAATTTGCCACTACATTCAGCCAGTGGAAATAACTGAAATGTTACAGAGAGAGGTAGTATAATAAGAATGACTACCGTCGGCAAAATCATCTGATTCAACTGATCGTTAAACAGATGTTATCAGTCACTGTAAGGATCATAGATGTGGCTCAATAGGTGCTTATACTTCGCCTTGTAAAAGTGAAAGTAAAACTTAAGAGAAACACATTTTAAAATGTACAAACAAAAAGGCCTCTTTAGGTGTAGGCAATAAAACTACAACTTCTTTAGGTTTAAGCAATAAAACTATAACTTATTTAGGTTTAAGCAATAAAACTTCAACTTATTTAGGTTTTGGCAATAAAACTACAACTTCTTTAGGTATAGGCAATAAAACTACAGCTTCTTTAGGTTTAGGATGTAAAACTACAGGTTCTTTAGGTTTAGGCAATAAAACTACAACCTCGTTAGGTTTAGGCAAAAAACAGGTTTAGGCAAGAAAACTACAACTTCATTAGACTTGGGCAACAAAACTACAACTTCTTTAGGGTTAGGCAATACAACTACAACTTATTTAGGTTTAGGCAATAAAACTACAACCTGCTTAGGTTTAGGCAATAAACTACAACTTATTTAGGTTTAGGCAATAAAACTAAAACTTATTTAGGTTTAGGCAAAAACAGGTTTAAGCAATAAAACCATTTGCATTAGTTTTAGGCAATAAAAATACAACTTCTTTAGATGTAGGCAATAAAACTACAGCTTCCTTAGGTTTAGGAAATAAAACTACAGATTCTTTAGGTTTAGGCAATAAAACTACAACCTCGTTAGGTTTAGGCAAAAAAACAGGTTTAGGCAAGAAAACTACAACTTCGCTAGACTTAGGCAACAAAACTACAACTTCTTTAGGGTTACGCAAAAACAGGTTTAAGCAATAAAACCAGCTGCATTAGGTTTAGGCAATAAAAGTACAGCTTCTTTAGGTTTAGGCAATACAACTACAACCTCTTTAGGTTTAGGCAAAAAAAAAAGGTTTAGGCAATTAAACTATAACTTTAGGTTTAGGCAAAAAAAAAAATGCTTAGTGAAGTTTATGGAAAAACATTGTGTTTTGGGTCCCAACCTCCACCCTTTATGGAGATTCACGCTGCTATACCACAGCGCCTCCACTTCTGCTCCTCTCATGATTACTATGGTTGCTAGATGTTGCTGTCATGTTCGTTGAATCAGCTGGTCAGGTAGTAATAAACGTAGCCACTTTGTAAGAGATGAGAGATAATTATAGCAAGTAACACCTGCACTCTTTACACTTGTAAATAATGTCCTTATTTCAAGGGCCAGGTTGTGGTATCAATCTAAAAGTACTTCAGTATATTTGAATGAAACAGTAGACCGTCGGTGCGAAGACTAGAATAGATTTCCCCTCAACTGCTGGGCTTTACGGTGTAGAGGAAATAAGCAGAACAAATGTCTCCTTCAGGGAGGGATAACTATTTGCAAATGGAGTGAAATCGATGTAGATATTAGGTAGAGGGCAGCTGTAGAACAAAGGACATACTGATATATAGAATAATCTCCACTGCTTCAAAAAGTCACTCTATGCAATGCTGGAGTTGGCCACATAGCGCGGAGACCAATCACAGTCAATACTCTTTAAGTTAGAGTTAACCCTTGAAATTGAATTTATTTCCTCATTGTTCGGGATGCCATAGAGCCTAACATTGCAAAATCAATATTTTTCCCACCTCTAAATACTATTAGCCTGATATGTAGGAATGTAGTGAAGTGATAACCCTTCCCTTTGCCACAAACTGTGTTTGCACATTTGGTGAAGGTTGCGTTTCTTATGTTTGTGGTGAATTAGTCCCTTTTAGACCTCCTATGAAAAAACACCACCGAATTTGGGAGGGATAGCGCATAAAACTTACTTACTTACTTAAAACTTACTAAATGAACATCAAGATGTATTGAAGAAGACTTGAAACTAGTGATTGAAACCAGAAACTCACATTTACAAGTTTTACTGAGGTAACAAATGAAGTGAGAAGGAAATAGGCGTTTAGTCCAGAGGAGTTGCCCCCTGCTGGCTGTTTAGAAGGAATACAGGTTTAAGGCACTTCTGGACTGGCTTCATGTCTCAGACCTGGAGGTGTCCTTGTCAGTGTGCCTTAGAAATTCAGAGCCTCTTTGGCATTTCTGATATCCTCTTAAAAGCTCATTGTGTACAGTCTGACTTACTCACCAAGCCCCATAGACAACGGTGGTACTACAGCTTCTGTGTCCGTCACGTGATGCCATTTGGCCCAAAAAGACTTTTTCCCATCGACGTAACTCAGCGGATATTCCCTGTGTTATACACTTAAATAGCCCTTATTTAAAACACAAAGTCCTAAAAGTTGTAAAATAGCTGAATCTAAAGTTATTTTCTGTCCTTCGTTCATGTGAATGAGACCCGGACCGAGGCTGGAGTGAAGGCTGGGAGGCGGACTTAGCAAGCCGTGACAACAGACTGAGCCATGTGACCAAGCAGATGCTACTGCGCCTGCTGCATGGGCCCAATGGAGGCGGAGGATCGACGGAAGATCTGGATGCTTTTCAAGTCGGAAGTCGAGCTGTTGCGGCTTCATGTGCCACTGAGCAACTTTCATAGGAATGAGCTGTTTCCACTTCTCTTTATACACCAATGTTACGCACTGCCAACAAACACAAAAAAATCTTTCTCTCTCTTGCCTTTTTTGATTTTTTTTTTTTATATACTTGTTTCCATCATAGTTTTAACCTCTGAACAAGCACTCCTGCTAAGGTTGCTTAGCACTGTCACCGCGCCTATTCAGTGCTTCCTCGTAACATGCAGTATGCATTGGTGTGTGCACTGGGCACTTTGCAACCTTTCCAAGTGCTTCAATTACTTAGAGCACTGCCATACATCAACCGCTGTGCAATGAGGTTGTTCTAATCACTGGGCCAAGCCTTGTGTAACTTCAGAAAGAAAAAAAAAAAGATTTGAAGAACTTACAAATGTCTTCAGTAGTTTTATTGAACTTTTCAATTTCCATTCCACTTCTCTCACTTGATATATTACAGTTAATCTTGAATAAATCACAGCTACTGGTGCGTTGTTTCTCAGCAGTGATGCTGCAACCTGCAGTCTGATGTTCCTTACACCTGACCTCTGTGTCGGTGTCCTGCTGCGCCACGACAAACCTTGAAGAAACTCCTCTGCTGTCTGTCTCTCTGTTCGGGGCATGATGCCACCTCACTGTGGGCCGACCTCTCGTCTCATCTGCAGTCCACAAACACTTTCTCCAGGCATCCAAACCACAGCTAATTATCAGAGTGCTGCTACAGTCGTTGCTGTTTTGTTGCATCAGTGTCTGTATTTGTGTGTGCACATTTGTGTGTGTGTGTGTGTGTGTGTCTACATGGATCAAAGTGTGCACATGTGTCCGTGAATACAGTGCATGCATGTTTTTTTGAATCGGTTGTGTATGTGATTGTTGAAGAAAAAGTCATAGATAGAGGGAAATAAGACAACGCGGCTACATCCGTCTGTGTCACATCTCTCGATTTAAAATAGTTAATATCTCTTTATCTTTTTCTCTACTGTTCTGATGATGCCTGGCTGCCTCTGTGCAGCAGTTCTTTTCTCAGGAAGAAAACATGTGGAGAAAACGTGATGCAAGGCCCTCTAGGCTTGCCCTACATGCAACCAAACTTTCTGCACACTGGTGCTCCAGCGCATGTAGCTGGTGCCCTTTATGTTTTTTTCACCACTGTGCAAAAGTCAGGTCAGCTTATGAACCCACGCACACGAAAGGTGAGTCATTTTTGTGTCTTCTTTTTTTCATCCAGTGTCACAGTTGGAGTAGAAAATCCTCACAATTAGAAGTATGAATTTATAATACTTGGACTTGAGAAAAATACTGTCAATCACATTTGCATGTGATCCAGTAATTAATTTTTTGGTTACAAAATGAATTTAGTTGTCTGAAAGTCCTCACGGGTCTTAAAGGTGCCCTATACAATATCTAGAGCATAAAGTTAGCTGCAAACAACTATTGTCTATGTAAAGATATAAAGGAGTAATGTCTACCTGAGCACATATCTGTGACATATCCGGGCCGGGCCATGCTTCCCAGCCACCGCTCTGTGCTGCTCTCATACACCAGGTACAATTGATGATGCCGTCAACAAAAGTATAGCGCCAATCCATTCTTATTCCCAGGATGTCAAATACCGATGCTTTGTCACAGCCATCGGCGTTAGATGTGATGCACACGGCGCCCTTTAGTGTTGGTATGAGATGCTCCAGGCTTCCAATGTAAATTTACATCAATATTAAAGGCTCAGAGAAAGTACGCTGGGAGTGTGATGACGTAGTATACAGAGTATACAGAGAGTATACAAAGAGACTTAGCTAAGGTGGATGGGTTCAGCAAACTCAAGGCTTTCATCCAGGAAGCTGCTGTTTGTGTCCCCTGCGTCACGTCATAATCAGCTGTCCGTCCATATACAACCGTCTCCATGTCGCAACATTCAGTAGTTTTCACTGTTGGCACGGTTAGCACTTTTAGCTATGACCCACCGACTCAGCTATCGCCATGTTGAGAGCCGTGTGGAGGCAACAGATATGCTCCCAACCAGCTTTAGCACCTTTTAAACAGATTACCAACTGTTTGTTTCCAGGCTTTGCATTAACTCAATGAAGCATCGGCATGCGTCATGTACGACATTAATCCCGAATGTGAAAGCTCATTTATTTTCATTTGGCTCACAATCTCTTAAACGTCTTCTAGGGCCTGCAAACACCCTCTGCGACTACAATAATCATGCCACTGATGAGAAAAGGCACTTCAGGAAACTCATTGCAGGGAGGATAATTCAGAAAAGTATTTCCATGATTCCACACCCAACCCTACGCCCACCGCTGATGCTATACCATCACCATTCCTACCAGATCCTGCCAGTGGATAAGCCAGGGTGAGCCCTGAGAAGTAATAACTAAGATTAAAGCAATCACAGCGGCATTACCTGAGAGAGGGGGGAGGGGGAGAGCCTGCACAGACCGTTGGGAACATAAAAAGGCGTAAATAAAATGATACGTTTACTGATAATACTGGATAACGCTGTGGCGGGACAGCTTGAGAAGCGCAAGATTCAGAAGTACCATCTACCACATATATTACCCCTTCTGTTTGCTGGGGAACTCATTCTGAGGAGAGATTTCAGTTCAGATGTATTTTTTTGATGGAAAATACATAATCGCAACCACTAAGAAAAAATCTTTACAAAGAATCTGCAATTGTGCATGTGGGTGTGAAATAGAGGGAAGAGGAGATGTAATGTTATCTATTTTGTGAAACTTTCAATATCTCCTTGCAAAACATCAGTACTGTAGGTTGCATTTAAACTTATTAAAACTTTCTACTTCTCAAAAGTTCTTCCAACTTTCGTCAGGCAACAGGGGCAGTTATTTACCTTTATGGTCAATATGGCAAGATAACAACAAAGCAGTCTGTCTTTGTTCCTCAAACATCCATCAGAAGGTTTTTTACCAGTGTCCAAACAGTGATGTAGCCTAAGCTCATGTGTTAAAGCATCATCTCATTAAGATGTGCTGGGAATATACGTTTATAATAACTGGTTTAATTACAAAAATGTTATGATTATAGCAAAGGTGTGGACTCTAGTCACATGAGTTGGGCTCAAGTCACAATTTGGGTCTTGTTAATTTTGACACTGGCCTTGCTTGTCTTGACTTTGGACTTGACTCAGGACTTGTCAATCTAGACTTGGACTCGGGACTTGTCAGTCTAAACTTGGAACTTGACTTGGGACTTGCCTGTCTTGACTCGGGAGTTGACTCAGGACCTGGAAGTCTTGACCTGGGACTTGACTCAAGAGTTGCTTGTCTTGATTCAGGACTTGTCTGGCTTGACTTGGGACTTGTCAATTTGGATGTTGGCCTTGCTTGTCTTGACTTGGGACTTGACTGTGGCCCTGTCTGTCTTGACTTGGGATTTAACCCAGGACTAAACAATGACTTGGTTCGACCTCTATATACCACCATATAAGAAAAAATATGTAAAATGAAATAACAATTTAAACAATTACAAAATTAAAGGTAAAAACATAAAGAAGACGTTGCACATACAGACGATGACATTAGAGCAAAGAAACAGCAAACTGGGAAACAAGCCAGCAGCGAGATGCCAGTTTAATGTGAACATTTGACTTTTAATAAGCTACAGTTTTAGCGGGTCTGTTAAGGAAGGGTGAAAATTAAGTTGTCTGAAGTGCAGTTGCAGAAAATGACATTCTTAATTGTGCCACTTTAATGGAAAAGGCTAACTGGCTAAAGTTTATTGGAAATAATTCAATTACCTGAGGTAGTCTGAGGCACACTGTTTTTCTGTAACACGAATAACTGCAGGACTTTTAATTTTGAAACTGACAATTTGTACTATTAGTATGCGTTTCTTATTGTTTTATTAGTGTATTCGCTGCAGCACATCCTCAGCTCAACTCATCACATACAGAGGCCAAAGAGTCTAGAGGCAAAGAGACAAAACTCAGGGGCTACAATAGCAATATATTTATAATATTTTATTGCTCAATGCAGGCATTTATGTTTTACTTTTGTACAATGCTTTGTAGGCAGACGGTTTTCTGGCATCAGGTTGTCGCTTTCAGTCCAACATGGCGGAAGTTTAGCTTTGCTGCTTTCACTTCTTGGCAGTATCCGTTCTTGGTGAGGTTTTGGCAGATCCCTGGTCGTCACTTTTCGGTTGCAGTAATCACGTGATTAATGTTGTGAATTAAGCAACAACACTTGCTTAGGTTTAGGCAACAAAACAGCAAGTTTGGGAAAAAAACAACATGGTTGGGCTTAAAATTACTAAGTTTATGAAAGGGTAACTTAAAGCACGGGACACAAAGAGTGGTCTCCTGATAAAAGCCTTGTGTTTCCCTTCCTATGTGTTTCTTTCACTCTTTAAACTACGTCACCACAGCACTTTCCTTTAGTGTTTACCGTTGCCACGTTTTGGGTTTACGCCATACTTAATGGAAAGCCCAGTGGGTCGCATACCGGTGCAGCAGTATCGAACGCCGACGGCTGTGACAAAGCGTCGGTATTTGACGCCCTGGGAATGAGAACTGCAGGTATGGGACACGTGGTTTGAAGATACCAGAACATACAGACATGAGGTGCACGATTCTCTCGGCACACTGTTGTTGCTTTACGCTTCACTTCCTCCTCAGAAAACATCTTGAACCCTGTCAATAAGAGACAGCAGTCAGCTTCCTCAGCAAGTTAGAAAGTTTCCTCTGGCAGACATCTGAAGAGCTGTCGTCAATCGAGGGCTTCCACCCTATAACACCGGAACACTGTCTCCATGGCAACAGGTACCTTCCGACCTATATGAAGTGCACTTACAGTATATCATAGTAACGGCGATGCAGAGCAAGCGTGTCTGTATATTATTTAAGTGATGTGAGACACGGTAGGAGAAAGTTAGAGGATAAACGAAGTGGTTACACAAGCTGCCCGACCAAAACACCATTTGCATTTTCTCCTCATGTTTGCTAAATATAACTTTTACAGCTTTTAATTATGTTGTGTTTAAATAGGATTTCTCTACATGCTTTTTTTTTTGCTTTCTCTTTTTTTAATACAGCTAACTTTTCTTGTGGTCTCACACTCCTTTTTTCCTCTCCGGTGTTAAAGCTTTTATCCACTAACAAGCCTTTCAACACTTGTAACTGAGTACAGACACCTCACATACACACTACTTTGCGGACTGTAATTACATGCTGTTACAGTGACGGCCTTAAGACCTGTCAGGCTGCCATTTGCTGCAATACCTCAAGTATCGCTCAGAGATACAAGTCTCTCACACAGTCGCAGTGATGGGAGAGGTGAAGGAAAGTTAGGCTTCAAACTGTTGGCTCTTGACAGACCCGACTCATTTCCTGTGAAGTGCACTTGTTGCACAGCAACATGTAATACACTGTAATTGTCACTCTTTACTCTTCCAAACTATCACTGTCTCTCAATCGCTCTCTCCACTTCCTCTTTCCTTCCCTCTGAGCACGTGAAGAAGACAACAATCACAGCTCATCAAATCACCGTCAGCCCCTAATTAGTGGTGTAATTGCAGCTAATTAATAAATTGATTAAAGTGCCTGGGAAGAACCCAAACAGACCCCAGCCTTGGTTTCCCAGAGGGCTGACAGCGGCGACGCCACCTCCCCCACCCGAACACAAACAAACGCCTCTCCCCACGACTTCAAAGGCAGGAATTAGATAAGTCAGTGGCCGTCCTGCGAGGGAGCAACCAGCTAATTTTCCTCTCACAAACAAACTGTCAAAACATAGGTTTCATACGAAGACCGGAGGGGTCTGAGATCATCAACGTTACAACTTTAAAGAGAAGTGCATTTTTAGCTGCGTGGTGGCTGGGTGTTGAGAAAAGAGCCCTTCAAAGGGTAGCCTTCAAAGGGGGTTTTAATTATTACATGGAGACTTTCAGTCTCTGTTGTCATCTCTCTCTCTCTCTCTCTCTCTCTCTCTCTCTCTCTCTCTCTCTCTCTCTATATATATATATATATATATATATATATATATATATATATATATAATTTAACTCTCTCCCTCAGCAACAAGCTGCCAAACTTAGATGAAATCAGGTGAAAAAGCAGTAACCCTCAAAGCTTTTAATTATAACAACACGCTGTATCTCTTGTCACCACCTCCCACTCCTACACTTGCCAGAGTTACTAACCAGGTGAAAGAAGTATAGTGACACTTAAATACATCCAGACACACTCAAGTCTCTCTTGTTCACTTGCCCTGAACCAAAAATAGACACATACTGCAACTGCTGTTGAACTGATTTTGAAGGGTGATGACTCTATGTAGTTATTTATGTAATTATATGTTTACAGTATATTTTTACAATCTTTACTTTGACAAATACAGTACGCATACACAATACAACTCCTCGGCAGTAAGTCAGACTCGTTTCTAGGGTTTCCTGGGGGTTGGCCTCCGCCAGGGCTGCGCCTTGTCACCAATCCTGTTTGTGATATTCATGGATAGGATATTGAGGCATAGTCGGGGGGAGGAGGGTTTGCATATCGGTGTGCTGGAGATCTCATCACTGCTTTTTGCGGCTGATGTGGTCCTGTTAGCGTCAGTGGTCTGTGACCTCCAACACTCACCGGATCTGTACACAGCCGAGTGTGGAGCGGCTGGGATAAGGCTCAGCACCTCCAACTCCGAGGAAACCGATGGATTGTCTACTCCGGGTAGGGAATGAGTCTTTATCCCAAGTGAAGGAGTTCAAGTACCTCGGGGTTCTTGTTCATGAGTGAGGGAACAATGGAGCGTGAGACTGGCTGAAGAATCAGAGCAGTGGGGTTGATATTGCATTCGCTGTACTGCACCGTTGTGACAAAAAGAGAGCTGAGGTGGGAGGCAAAGCTCTCGATCTACCGGTCAGTCTTCATTCCTACTCTCGCCTATGGTCATGAGGGCTGGGTCTTGACCGAAAGAACTAGATCACAGTTACAAAATGGGTTTTCTCAGGAGGGTGGCTGGTGTCTCCCTGAGAGATAGGGTGAGAAGCTCAGCCATCCGTGAGGGACTCGGCGTAGAGCCTTTGCCTTGAAAGGAGCCAGTTGAGGTGGGTGCCTCCCTAGGGAGGTGTTCCAGGTACGACCAGCTGGGAGGAGGCCAAGGGGAAGACCCAGGACTAGGTGGAGAGATTATATCTCCACACTGGCCTGGGAACACCTGAAATCCCCCAGTCAGAGCTGGTCAATGTGGCCCAGGAAAGGGAAGTTTGGGATCCCCTGCTGGAGCTGTTGGCCCTGCAGCCCGACCCCGGATAAGCAGTTGAAGATGAGAGATGAGTGAATGACTTTGACAAATATGTCATACAGTTTATTTTGTAGCTTCCTCCAGAACTGTCACGTAGATGAAAAAGTGACATACACTGATCATCAAATCAATCATAGTGGCCTGTGTACAAATGTATATCCTATATGTAACTAAGATTTCACACATATTGATCATTTTCTCATCTACACATTGCCTGTATTTATTTTTCATATTTCATATTTTTAGCATAGACCAATATAATATTTTTAAAAACATTTTCAGGATCTCCAGATATTTTCTCAACTTTTCTGCAACTATTTCTAAAGAACACCAAACAATGTCTCCCTCCTGCCTCTCTAGTGTCTTCCCCGACTCGTCTCCTCATCTTCTCCACTTTTAGAAAACATATGTGAACTCTCCGAGACCCTGCCCTCCCTCCTTCCCAGCTCCGGTTTCCCTGGAGACGCTTCCTTAACAACCCCCTGAGGCCCTGGTAACTGAGACAGCTGCGGTTGCAGAGACAGTGCGGGGACAGTTGCCGTACACCTACAGTGAGATGCTGAGCAAAAATAGTTTCTATGCTAAAGGAGTCAAATCTGGTTGAGGCCACATGCCCACCCACCCACGCACACACATGCAAAGAGTAAGTAATATTCATGGCGTGTGCTCGGTGACCAAGGCTTCATGAAAAATCTTGTCTCGTGTTACCACAGTTACAGGCAGTCCCGGTTAAAACGCAGGAACTCATTTGCATAATTTGCATATCACCTTTGTCATTTGTTTTTGATGCTGATGAGTGTTGCTGACACACACACACACAATAACAAACAGCTATAAAGAATTAAGACAGACACAGAATGAACACTGACAACCACACAAACAAACCCAAAACTGACTGGATGAAAGACCTCATACAAGACTAGTAGCTCATTTTGAAAGACACGTGCAGATTATGTGTTTGAGATCATCACAATATATATATATACAACATCTGCAGCCCAAACTGTAGTAATTTAATTCATTTTGTCCAAATGGTCGATATGTCCCAAATTGCTTGATTTATTGTTAACTTCTGTTTGGTGACTTCGGAGGACTTACCAAAACCTTAACAACTACACTACCATAATCCTTACCCCAACCTTTTCAACCTGGACCCTATTTTAGTGCATTTTAAACAACATAAACTGGGCATACACTATACAATTTTGAGACGTCAGAAATTTTGCTCAGTCATTTGCAGGCTCTGGCAAAGCTGAAACAGAGCCACAAGCTGATTCCCCAGCGTCAGTGCCTTTCTTTCCTCTTTTTACAATAATCAGCTGACCGGCTGTGTTTTAATTCTATTTTAGTGTGAGCATATATATCTTTGGCTTTACATCGCAAATGATCTACTGGTAAAGTTGGAAGTACATTGGAACATTTCTAAAATCATAGCGTGTAAACCCTGGGGGAGTATGGCGTGAGGGGGTCACTTCTCAGGGCCATCCAATCTCTGTATTCCCAAAGCGAGAGCTGTGTCCGGGTTCTCGGCAGTAAGTCGGATTCGTTTCTGGTGTAAGGGTTGGCCTTGTCACCAACCACCATCGAGGCGTAGTCGGGGGAGGAAGGTTTGCAGATCGGTGTGCTGATCTCATCGCTGCTTTTTGCAGTTGATGCGGTTCTGCTGGCATCATTCGGTCTGCGACCTCCAGCACTCACTGGATCGGTTCACAGTTTAATTGTGAAGTGGCTGGGATGAGGATCAGCACCTCTAAATCTGAGGCCATGGTTCTCAGTAGGAAACCGATGGATTGTTTACTCCGGGTAGGGAATGAGTCTTTACCCCAAGTGAAGGAGTTCAAGTACCTCGGGGTCTTGTTCGTGAGTGAGGGAACAATGGAGTGTGAGATTGGCCGGAGAATTTGAGCAGTGATGGCAGTATTGCAGTCGCTTTACCGCACCATTGTGACGACAAGAGAGCTGAGCTGGAAGGCAAAGCTCTTGATCTACCGGTCAATCTTCGTTCCCACTCTCGCCTATGATCACGAGGGCTGGGTCATGACCAAAAGAACTAGATCGCGGGTACAATTGGCCGAAATGAGTTTTCTCAGGAGGGTGGCTGGCGTCTCCCTTCGAGATAGGATGAGAAGCTCAGTCATCCGTGAGGGACTCAGAGTAGAGCTGCAGCTCCTTTGCACTGAAAGGAGCCAGTTGAGGTGGTTTGGGCATCTGGTAAGGATGCCCCCCTGGGCGCCTCTGTAAGTAGTGAATTTCCCCACTGTGGGACCAATAAAGGAATATCTTATCTTATCTTATCTTAAGTAGGAGTTCCAGGCACGACCAGCTGGGAGGAGACCCTGAGGAAGACCCAGGACTAGGTGGAGAGATTATATCTCCACACTGGCCTGTGAACGCCTCGAGATCCCCCAGTCAGAGCTGGGTAATGTGGCCTGGGAAAAGGAAGTTTTGGGGTCCCCTGCTGGAGCTGTTGCCCCCACAACCTGACCCCAGGTAAGCGATTGAAGATGAGTGAGTGATGAGTAAACCCTGGGGTCAGCACTTTTTGACATTTGTCCAGTTTTTACAGATAACGCTGTAACCAGGAGCTGTGAAACAAGCTACATAAGGGCAAGTGAGCAACATCAGTTTAACATTACGGCCATTAAAAGTTCTTGTTTTTGCCGCTGACAGGCTCAGATTGTTATTATAAGTGTTTGATAACATTATGGAAAGGACCCTACAGAGATAAAATGTCTGGTCTTAAATTTCACTTGATCTGATTTGTTTATTAATGTGTCCAAGTCTTGTGAAAATATCTGTATGCTTTGGCTCAAATAAATGCAGACGGTCATTAAATTCAAAGACCTCATCTACATTGTTGAAATCAGCTAAATATTCTGCCATGGCCTTGAAAATCTTCTAGATAACACTAAGCTACAACACAACAAACTGCCAGGCTGGTTTCCACAATGAATGTACTCCACTAATCCACCGTTGTCTCCCGGTCTTCAGAATGAGCGAGACTCTTCATAATATCAGACACTTATAGTAACAATCAGAGCCTGTCATGGCAATAACAAGCACTTTAGTGGACGTAAATGATGGCGGCAGCTTCCTCCAATAGCACCATATTGCAGCCTGTGAGTATCTGCCATCTACAGTAGTCTCCCTCAATACTGGACCAGTTTCAGAAATTGTTGTCCTTATTAGTCAATTAGATAAAAAAAAAAGCAACATAATAATAGGAATAGGGATGAAAAAACTACCCTGTAAAAGTCTTAACCTTGTAATTCAGGGACCAGCAGTGTTTTCTATATAATCTTTGTGCTTGGATGCCAGCTCAAGACTTGCCTTACAGATGTGTGTTCAGTGTATATGTGTGTGTGCTGTGAGTGCTACTTTAAAGCTGATTGCATATGCGGCCCACCTTGTTTCTGCTCTCTATAGTAACAAACAAACTCGCCATGGTAGCTGTCACTCAAATTAAATTACCATCATTCCAGAAAAAAAAAAAAAAAAAAAACGTGTAAAAGAAATCAGACTGCGGAGGAGAAAATCTGTCATTTTGTTATAATCGCATGGTGATTTGTGTTCGTATGACTCACTGTGACTCTGTGTGTTAACAGTACACAGTACATACTTGAGGATAACAAAAAAAAAGAGAGAGAGATTAGAAAACACACATTAAGGCCAGGCTGCCATCTATCTTGAATGAACGCTTTAGACTGACAAGAAGCAACTAAATGAAAATGACATGTGATAATAACAAACATCAAGAACCACAGCGATACATCTCAGTCCTAAACTACATTAATGATCATCCACCCACACACAGATATACACTATACAGTATGTAAAGGCTAAGAACAGCCAGCTGGATCCAAACTAGGGATATTAAGTAAAAAAAACAATGCAGATATGATAATAATGACACACATACACTCAGAAACATGTACACACCCACACAGGCGTATATATGCAGACTCATTACGGAGTGAATACTGCCTCATCTTCTGACTTTATATGGTTCTCATTAGTTCAAATATCAGTTCAGTGAACAGAATGGTAATGGAGGATCGAGCAAGGAGGTGAATGTCAGATGAGAGGGAAGCGAGGAGGCAAAGGATGAAGGTGCCTCGAGAGGGCAGAGGAGGGGAAGAAAATGGCCCCCGCCGGTGATTTAACACCTGTTGGCAGCCATATTCCTGGACAAGGATGGCTGAGATGTGCTTGTTGCATTGTTAAACATAAACCCACAAATTGGCTGTTCTTACCAAACCCATATTCACTGTAGACTTGATAGACGTGTGGTAATGTTTTTTTTTTTTTTTTGATTGATTCTGTGTTTAGGAAATGTCGAGTTGTGTCGGATTAGGTAGCTAATGTTGTGATGATATATTTAATGCAAATTTCATACAGTGATCTAATAACTCACTTCACACATTGGTATGTTTCTGTCTATCTATCTATATATCTTTGATAAACTATTGGTAGTCTACAATGTAAGGTCTGTGGAGCCCGAAGTGGCCATAGAGAGAAAAATATAGATATTGAGGCCACAATTTACAAAGTTGTTCCCTCATTTTAATGAAATTGTTCCAGTTGTTTTGATTAATTAGTTTGCACAAGATAGTACTTTGCGGTCTGAATTTAATTAAAACTGTTTAATTAAAACATGTTTTAGTTCTCGATCACTTAAGCTCATTTTTGAAGAAGAAGAAGAAGAAGATAGTCCTTTATTAGTCCCACGAGGGGAAATTCAATTTTTTTACTCTGTTGTTAACTTATACACAATACATGCAGACCCGAACACACACATGCACAAACATGCAACAATGGAGAGATGTCAGAGTGATGGGGCTGCTCCTGACAAGCGCCCCGAGCAGTTGGGGGTTTGGTGCCTTGCTCAGGGGCACCTGGGCAGTGCCCAAGAGGTAAACTGGCACCTCTCCAGCTACCAGTTCACACTCAGTTCTTGGTCCGTGGCGGGACTTGAACCGAACTTGAACCCTCCGGTTCCCAAGCCAACTCCCTACAGACTGAGCTACTGCCGCCCCCATGTTTTGCGAAACAGTCTTAACTTTCTCTAAACTTTCAGTGCAAAAGTCACAATTTCATGAGGCATCAAGATACCGTAGTAAAACTCTTCATTCATGCTTCAAAACCTAGTCATTGTGTCAGTAAACTGGCAAACGCCAGCAAAATGAAAAGCTGTTTTGTCACCATGTTAGTCATACTGGTCAAATTGTTCAGATGTTTTCTTCACTGTGGTGGTAAATACGGGAAATGTTCCTTATAAACAAATCTCTGTTTTGTTCTGCGTTTTGTTGACACTGAATACTTACTGTATGATACCAGAATGTCAGTTTTGTCCAGCTGAATGCTGTTTACGTTCATTTCTCAGTAAAAACAGTCCACATTTACAGAGAAAAGTTAATACTGTACAATATTGTAGTAGACTAAAAAAAAAGACCTTTGCTCTTTCATGTAAATAAGTCATATGAAATGAACAGAAAATTTGCTACTGTACTGTGATCTACTGTATGCACAAAAAAGCTGCTGTAGTTCAGTAAAAAAACACATTATACCTCCGCACAGCACGTAACACTATGTGATAGATATTTATACACCTATTTCTAACAGATTAAGAAAGAACTGAGCCAACGTGAACGAGGAAAAGCTGTAATTTGAACACAAGATAAATGTATGTGGGTGGCACAGCGCAGGACAGCTCTCTAACTGGAGTCATGTGGCGACATCAGACGTTTCCTTTTCAGTTAATCCACACAGTTTCTTCTGCATATCAACATGCATGTAGGCGTCTTTCACCTGTCGTCTTTTTGAAGCGAGGCTGGCCAAAATGTTGTCTGGAGCTGCGCGTTTTTTCACTATAAAAGCCTCCAGAAGGTAGATGGCTGCGATGCGCAACGTGATGTGAAAAAGATCGCGTTCAAAGTTGTCCGTGCGTCATGACTGTGATTAAAGCGGGTGGAAGTAGTAGACGTGATATCCATGACCCCCCCCCCCCCCCCCTTATAATAACGCGCAAGAAACCAGGTAGAATAATCAAACCTACGCGTTTGACGCTCACATTAGCACGGCGGGTTCTGTGGTTAATATGCTGGATACACAATAGTTAACCCGCAAATCTGCGTAATTGTCGCTTAACAGTGCGCAACATCACTGGGGTGGGGTGCGCTCTCATTTATTTTTCATTTATCTTTTGCGCACAAATTCCTGCAACTAAAATGTGGAAAATTTTAAATTAAATTGAAGCCACGGATAACTATATGATTAAATATATATATTATAAACAGTATATGCAGTATACGGTATATTTAATAGTTTGCCCAGAGAAACTGTGGGGGGCGGTAATGCGCAACTCCTCGATGCCAAAAAACGCAACAGAGAGGAAGAAGCAGCCATGATGGCTGCAGAAGGCTTCAGCTGACCGCGAACAACAACCAGCTCCTTTCAGCCCGGATAAATAGTCAAGTTATCACGGAAGACGTTCAGTGTTGGATTTATTAGTTTTATAAAGTCTCTAAAAACACAGTTGCTCCATGTTGGGTTACTAAGCTGCTGCTGCCATCTCAACAGAGCTGTGGACGGTGACTGAGCAGCTGACGCCAATTCAGGTGAGTCTCTAGACTGCAGCGTTACAGAGATGTTACAAAGTAAAGTAATTAAAGTACTCTAATCTTAAATATTACAGCGAGCTGGTTTAAATGTGTCGCCCACATCTACTACAGACTCTCCATTGATGCTCCATTCTAATTCACTCTGTCCTCTCCTTGATGCTCTTCACCTGTTGGCCTGTTCAGCGTACCAGCTGGTGTCAGCAGTCATTATTATATTTATCATTTATCATTATTATATTCTGAATTTCTGCAGTGAATAAAATATGCTAGATATTGGGTTTGGGGGTCGTCTTTTGATAATTTCTCATTATTATTATTATTATTATTATTAATATTATTATTATTGTATATTGCCAAGCTTAGGTAAATTAATTTTTTTTTTTATAAACTTATATTTTTTTTTATTATATAATATTATTTTATTATAATCATTATTATTAGATAAGATGTCCCAAAAGCTTAAGGTAAGGGAAAACTTAAAAAAATTTTTATTATTATTAGCATTAATTAAAATTTTTTTTTTGATTATTATTCTCATTATTATTGGATATAATACCCCAAAAGTTAAGGGTAAAACTTAATATTATATTTATTATTATAATTATTATTGGATATAATACCCCAAAAGCTTAAAGGTAAAACATTATTATTATTATTATTATTATTGGATATAATAATTCGATTCAGTTTTAGTAATTATATTTGTTCACAGCAAAGTTATGATGAACAGTTATTTACAAAAAGGATGTGCACTAACATTTTGAGGGGCTCTTACCTAGAAAAACGCATCCAGCTACAAAAACACTGTTTCTAGTCATTGTTTCTAATTATTACGACTGAGGAAAGTATGAAAATATATGTGAATTTATAGGATGTGAGGACATTGATCATCATCATCATTGCATCCTCGGTAAACTAACACTCTGAGGTGGTGAACTGTTATTTTGAATTCAGGTTGGTCTCTGGAAATGTAATCTTATTAAGTTTGACTAATTATTCACATAACTGATATTCAATTTTCTCTGAAATACAGTTTGTCGGCCATAGTTGTTTAAATTATCATTCATTTGGAAGATCACTTTTATTTTGAAGCTAATTCTTACCTGCTCTTACTGCCTAGTATATACACACCGTGAAACAATATGGGGGACAGCCTGACCCAGAGGTTGGATTAACCAAATATTTGCTGTTATTTTTTTAACAGTGACGGAAAAATCTGAATGTGGAGGAGGCACGTCTGGGTTACAGAGTGGTGTGATGCAGGCTCCAGGTGAACTATGGAAGTCCTCCAGTTTGTCCAAGTCCTGTGTTTGTCCGTTACATTTTGGACAGAGGCATTTTCTTTTCATTTTATCCATGAAAATCATGCAATTCTAAACTTTCCAGTCTTAATTCTAACTGAAACTGCAAATACTATAAAGGTGTATTATTGTGTGTTTTTTACTTTAACTGTCAGTTGTTTTGCATGTTAATACAGGTGTTTTTATTTGTCACACGCTTTTCAATATGCAGCCTCAGTGGACGACAGCAGGGACGAAGAGGAACATTATATAGACCAGCTGAGACATCTTCTCTCTGCTGGAGCTCTGAGGTAGAGGTATGACATATTTTTTCTCATTACCAGCTGTGTTGTGTGTAATGTTGAAAGTGTACAAAATATTTTTAAATTCAGTGGCCTCTTTAGCTTCCTTATGAACTTCTTGAAAATTCATGAAATTTTAGGATATGGCCTGTAATAGACATGGACATTCAGACATCATTTAATGTGATTACTTTTCATATCATTGTCTCTGGTGTCCAGAACTTAAAAATACCTGAAGCTGACATTACAGCCCAGTTAAGGAGCTCCTTTGTCTTCTTTGTTGGTTCTCATAGAAAAGCCACAGGGTGGTGGAGATAAACAGCAGACCGGATGGAGGCGAGGACATCAAGGTAAGGAAATACACTACTGTCTGTCCACAGCTGGATACTGCAACAGTCAAATGAAATGGTTTTAATATTTGAATGATTGTGTGTCTTTACTGTCTGGCTGATTTGCATCTCTGTGATCCAGAAAGTGCTGGAGGAGCAGGTGGAGAACCACAGGGAGGCTCATCAGAAGCAGCTCCGCAGCCTCCGAGACGAGATCCGAGACGAGCAGAGGACGATAGATGAACTCTGAGTAAGTAAACACCAGAAAAACAAAAATCATCTTGGTATATTGAATATCGTTTCAGTAGGTATAGTAAGCCAAAAAAAAAAAAAAAAAATCATAGTATCGTATCATATAGAAAATATCATAACAGATACCATAAAAAATATATATATATATACTTTGGATGTGAATGCCAAGCGCTCCAAATTTGAAGAAATCCCTCCAAGCTTTCCTGAGATATCGCGTTTAGGAGAAGGGAACGGACGTGAGGTCGCCATGACCACCAAAACTTAATCAGTTCATCGTTGAGTCATAGTATGTGATTAAAAAAAAAAAAAAGTCGAATATGCAATAAAAATATCTTAAAAAGTCGTAGTGTAGTATGTGATAAACGAAAGCTCTAGTGTGCCATAAAAAATGTCATTTTATACTGTCATAAAAAGTCATAGAATAATGTGCCATAAATATATCTTCATAAAGTAATAGTATAGTATGCCATAAAAATGTCATAAAAATGTCAAAAAAGTCAGTGTGTCATAATTGTCACAATATAGTATGTCTTGAAAATGTCAAAAGAAAAATTCCTATCATAATATGCCATAAAGAATTCATGATATAGTATGTCATAGAAATACCATAAGAAATATTGTAGTTTTGTGTAAAATAGCCATAGAAAACATCTGAAAATATCATATGCCTGAGTCTTAAAAATGTCATAAAAATATCATAGTTTAGTATGCCACAAGTTTTAAAAATGTAAAAAAAAATCATAGTATGCCATAAAAAACTTCTTAAGAAACATCAAAGTATAGCATTGTAATGAAAAATGCAGTGAAGAATGTCATAAATATGTCATAAAAAGTCACAGTATGCCATGAAAATGTCACCGTTAGTATGCCATTAAAAAAAGTCATAGTATAGTGTCTTAAACATGTCAAAGTATAGTATGCCATAAAAAGTCCTAGAAATATGCCAATGTATAGTATGTCATAAAAATGTGAAGTAATGCATGTTATAAAAATATCATAAAAAGTACAGTATGTCTTACAATGTAATTATGAAAATTCTAGTATTCCATAAAAATGTCATAAAAAAATCACAGTGTAGTATACTATAAAATATCATTTAAGTCATGGTATAGTATGCCATAAGAGTCATAAAAATCAGTATAGTGTACCATTAAAAAGTCATACAAAGTCAAAGTATAGTTTACAATAAAGATGTCATAAAAAATCAGTTTAGTGTGCCATACATAATTCATGGTATTGTATTCTTGTATGTCTTAAATATCATAAAACAGAGTATGTCATAACATTTTCGTAAAATCAGTCATAGTATACCATAAAAATATCATTACAAAATGACAGTGTAGTATGGCAAAATATTAATGAAAAGGTCATACTGTATTATTGTATGCCCTGTAGTCTGGTGTGCATGTTTGTAAAATTTCATAAAAAGGTCATTCGTGATATAGTAAGAAGAAAGTATATTATGCAATAAAAGGTCATACAAACGCCATAGTATAGTATTCCTTGAAAATGTCATAAAAAGTCATAGTATGCCTTGAAACCGTCATGGTATTGTGTGTCATTAAAAATATTATAGCATAATGACATGTCATAAAAATATCAGCATATAGTATATCATAAAAAGTAAATCTAGTATGCTATCAAGTCGTAAGTCATTGTTTAGAGTGCTATGAAAAAAGTCATAGTGTGCGCCATTAAAAAATCAGTCAGTTTAGTATGTCATGAAAAAAATCATAGTATTGTATGTCATACAATCAGAGTACAGTATGCCATAAAAATGTCATAGTATGTCATAAAAATTGCACAAGTCAGTATATAGTATAGTATATAGTAATATACCATAACAATGTCAAAATATATATAGTATGTAGAAGCTATAGCATAGTAAGCCATAAAAATGGCACACTATAAATGATATAAAATGTTATGGAAATGTTGTGTAGTAAATATACCAGACTGTAAAGTTCCTGATAGTATGTCACAAGAAAGTCATAATATAGTATGCCATAAAAATCATGATATAGTAAGTCTTAACAAAAGGTCATAGTATGCCATGAAAATGTGATGACAGTATAAAATGCCATTGAATGATTTTGAAGTCAAATACACAAAGAGTCAACTGGACGTAGAAGGTTTCTACGTCCTTCTACGTCCAGTTGACCTGATTTACTACAGTGGATGAACGATGACCTGGGTGAATGAGAATCTTCTTGGATATACACAAAGAGAATTATTTATTATTTCTTAGAGCGTGAGGCGTTGTGGTAAAGATCCCGGGCTTGAATCCTCACGAACACGTCTCGTCCCGTCGTTTCAGAGACAGGAGGAGGGAGTTATGGACCAGGGCACCACAAATTTAATCAATCTCTTTTATTGAACACGTGGCAGACCCAGAATGACCCGAGTACATTCATACAGTAGAAGAAAAAGACTAAAGGTATGGATGAGGCGAGTGACCAAACGCCGTCGTCCTCAGTTTTGGTCCGTCTGAAGCTCTGCAGTCATCTGGAGAAAAAGGAAAGGACGACATAAGCATGAGCTTCACATCCATCTGCGTCTACTACTGCAACAGGCTCTAAAAGTTCTTATTGGTCAACAGGCTCTAGAAGTTCTTATTGGTCGACAGGCTCTACAAGTTCTTATTGGTCGACAGGCTCTACAAGTTCTTATTGGTCGCCAGCCCCACAGAAAGTGTGCTTTTGTTATGACAACCTCTCCGTTACTACGACACTATTTTCCATGCAAACATGTCAGACAATGCGGTTTTCAGCGGCTAGTTAGCATTAACTAGCGCTCGCCCTGTCGACTTCGACCTGGGAGGTGTCATTGATTTACATTATGATGCGATGATGAAGTGTCTGTTCAGTAAAAATGGATTCTCACATTACCATGATGTATTTAAAAATGTAATCTTTTAAAATGTAGTTTTTTCATTGAATTTTCAATTACTTTTCTGACATAAAACATTTTTTAGCATAGCATTTAGTAGCATAATGTATTATGAAATTTTCTTCACTACAGTATGACTAATTTCTCTCAGGTTTTAAACATTTTTGACATACTGAACTACAAATTTTTGTCTTTTGACATGTCATACGCTGACTTGCCCTACTATGACATCTTTAATCTTTCAACATACTATTACCTCTTTTTGACACTCTTATGGCTTTTAAAATCATTTTTTGGACTTCATACACTTACACAATACAAGACAAAGTTTTTCGATAATCTGTGCTGTGACTGAATTTTTTGACATACTATAGTATACATTTTTACATTTTTTTGAAATCCTGTACTGTGACCTTTCGACATACTATACTAGGACTTTTTT